>CM038682.1:71438143-72038143 GCA_021605205.1 Aegilops longissima | reverse complement strand
ATAAAAGATATAAGATCAAGTTGAACACTAACTAGCATAGGAGATCCATTTCCACTACTAAATAGCATAGGAGATCCATTTCCACTACTAAATAGCATAGGAGATCCATTTCCACTACTTAATAGCATAGGAGATCCATTACAACACTTAATAGCATAGGTGATCCATTACAACACTTAATAGCATAGGTGATCCATTACAACTTAACAACATAGGAAATAAGGTTCTTACACACTAGGTTAAACTTCACATTCCCCCAAAATGTACACCCATAATTACTTGAAATCATGCCAGGCCACATCCTTATATAAAGGCCTTTGGATGTACTTACTTCACCAACATATCACAGCAAGTTCAAGACTCAAGGATGGCCTTGATTTGCTCTAACTTCTCCTTGCTGTCATACCCTTCATTCAGCAGCTCAGCAACAACAAGCTCAAGCTTTGCCTTCTCCTTCTTAAGAACATCTCTGTCAACTTCAACATCCTTCATAGCCTTCCTAGTGTTCTTGATGATATCAGCTTGGCTCTGCAAAATGCACCTCTTCTCTTTTGCAAGTTTGAGCTTTTCCATCTGCACCTCCAACATGGCTTTCTCCTCTAGCTCCTTCTTCTTCTTCTCAAGTTCTTCCTCCTCCACTTGTTTCTTGTCCACCCTACCATCCTGCCAATCAAACATCTTGGATACATCATCAACAAGCTTGGTGTACTCAATGCAAAGCTTGTCATTTTCAGTCCTCAGCTTGGCCAACTCCCTTTCATGTTCACTCTTAAGCCTGGCCAACTCCTGCTCAAACTTCTCCTTGTCTTGTACCCTTCCAAAGTTCTGCTCATGGAACATCTCCCATAGCTTGCACAAACATCTCTGAAGAACAGTTGGCCAAGGCCCATCAACCCACTCTGCAACACCACAATTCACACCATTTTCCTGCATTTGTAAATGTGAAAAGTTATTACAATGCCATTTGTAAGTTTCCAAAGTGGCAAAAATACATATGTGTCTGTCATATCAAACAAACTGCTGCATCATATCAAACATCACTGAAAATCCTTAGCAGAAAACTTAATTGGCATCTAACCTGGACTGGGCAGCCATAGAAACGCCTCCCTGTTACAGGCCCTTCAAAAGCAACACGCTTAATTGGCCTCAGTTGGTGCAGAATGCACTTGGGATGAGCAAGCTCAAGTTGGCCACAGAAAAGGGGCTCCACAGTTGTGTCTGGTTCCTCCTGCAACCATAATAACCAACAAAAACTAGTTTCAATCTGCACTCAATACCAGAATCAACTTGCACTGTTCATTAAATCCCCAAATCAGCATGAACCCTAACACTGTACAGAGATGAACCCTAGGTTACCTAAATCCTACAATCAAACCGCACCCTCACTAATCAAGAACAGTATCACATACACAACAACAACACTACACTAAGCAACATCCATGGCTGTAGCCTAAGCTACTAGCACCTAACCCTAACCCTAACCCTAGGTGGCAAAGAACCTACCATAAGTCCCATGTCCATGCTGACAGCCTCGCACTCCTCCTCCGAGCTGGTTTCCTCGTCGTTCCAGGAAGGCATTGCGGCAAGGAGGTCGACGGCCACCGGCCTCGAAGACGGCGTGCGGCGGCGAGCTCGTACTGGAGCAGGGGAGTGAGAGCAGAGGAGTGAGCGAGCAACGAGAGAGTGAGCGAGTGTGTGATCCCGACCGACCGAGCGGGTCTATTTACCCCACTTCCGACCGGGCCGGTCGGCTAACGGCCGTGAACTCCCGCGCCGTGAGCGTGCGTGGCCACGTGGGCTGACAGATGGGCCCAGGCCGTCAGAAAAACGGTTAAATCGCTAGTCACCGCGGGTTTGGGTTTTTTGAAACAGCGGACCGCGCGTTTGGTAGCTTTCTGAGAAAATTAAAAAAGTGGTAGTTTTTTGGAACCCTAACCTGTAAACTGGTAGCTTTATGCTATTTACTCCAAGGTAAGTAGATGATATAAGAAAGCGTTGACATTCTTAACGAGTGTCTTTCCTCTTTTAGGGGTTTGTTTACTTCATCTAGGATTTTCTTTTCTTCCCTTTCAATATTTTTATTTAATTAGTTTGTTTCCTCTCTTCCTATACAACCCTTTTGTACAATTTTCTTTTGTTTTTTCCTATATAGATAAAAAATAGCAGTGTGGATTATCTAGCTGTACAGCCTAAAAAGTCCATATCTGAGGGGTACAATTTCCTATTTGGGTCTAGATATATTCTCCTTGAAAGATATATACACCTCGCTACTGCTTTTGGATTGGTATTCTGCAGCCATGATATTGTACTGAGCTGCGTGATTGGACAAATAATCCTATGCTAGCAATTCATAATTTGAACTGCGAGTGGATTTTCTTTAGTAGTGTTACAACGGTTAAATTTCCTCCTAGATAATATATCTTTGCAGTTGCAACTACTCTCTCCTCCTTGATGTGCCCTACATCACCGCCAGCAGTGCATCAGGCCGCTATTGTACAGGTGTGTGCCGTCTGCCCTTAACCGTTTTTTAAATCTGTTATGATCCTTGAGATTTGTGGGCCGTTTTGGCTTACTGTAAAGGCTCTGAACATTTAGGTACGGGATTACTTATCAGCATTTTGTCGGTGAATGCTAGAACTCGTGTTTGTCAGGTTATGCCATTTGAATTCAGTTACATATTGTGATTCACTTTGCTTTCATTGTAGTCCTGATATGATTCACACCCACATGGCTACACATGAGAAAATTGCAGATCGGTTTTTAGATTGACTGGTTGAATGGGCAAAGAATATAAAAATCTCAAATCCATTGAAGATTGCAGACATGGCTCAGTTGTCAGTGAAGGGTATGTAACTCAAATGGAACCTACTACACTTTTGATGTTTGGTCGCAAATATGTACATTTTTGTGAAGTTGTTAACATCAGGTGTAGAAAGAATTTCCCTAGAAACTACTTGCATTTGCATGTGGAATTCAGTATTCACATCTGCATGTCTTCAGATCACACTGCTTCAAGATGCGACTCAGTAGTCAATACATATTATTATGCCACCATTTTTCTTATTTAATTATGAAAAGTCTAAGAAGTTTATCTGAACAACAAGAAGTGAAGGTGCTACAGTTTTGTATGAGGGTGCGTGACCAAGGTAAGAATTGACCATTATATTACATATTTTTTCCATCAAAAAAGTTCTTGTCCCTCGGTTATTAATCCAATCAAAGTTTGTAAAATGATAGCATCTCGGAAGAGGGTTGTTACATAGACGGCACTAAGCAGGCTTGATTTTGCACTCTAGCAACTATCCTTCTAAGTCTATGAACAATTTTATCATATATACAATTATTCAAATATAAGGAATATTTGGAGTATTAAGAGCTTCACTTGACGAGGATGCACTACTGAAAGTCATGAGGATTTCGTAAATCTGTGACGTGAGTTGCGAACTGACAATAATACCTTGGGCTATTAATTCTTTATGGGATTGTAGTGTGGGCCTCATCTGCAGGCCGCTGTATTGGTAGGTGCATTGTCACTGGCATTTGAAATATTTACTTGCATTCTTGCCAATGGAAACGCACGGGCATTTAACTAGCTCCTGAGAATAATTTGTGATATAGCCTGCTCCTATATGTGTCATTGACAATGTTGCTTGTGGAAAGTAATAAGGATTTATCTAGCTTGCTCCTATTTGTAATAAGGATTTATTGATTTAAACAAAACTTCTTTACGATCTTCATGTTTGTTGTCTTGGTATGTTGACTGACTAAATCACAACATTGACTGAGATATCTTTTTACAGCAAATAGGTATTGTCTGCAACGCAAATGCCTGGGGAGGCACTGGATGGTTCGCTCGAACAGCGGTTGTTGTGAGAAAATTACCCAGGTGCTTGAGGTTAGAAGTGTACAGAGGAGCTCTGGAACCTCCTGCATGACAAGGTCACACGATGTGTTGTGTTTACCCATGAGAATGAACCTTCTAATGTACCCCTCACAAGCGGATGTTTCTTGAAAGCAGGTAAACTGGTGCAGGACTATTTCCTCTCTTCTATCTTGATGAAATTACTTTTGTGATGTTGATGTCCAAACAATGCAAGTCTTCATTTCATTCACTAGCTATATATAGAAAGTTTGTTATATTAGTTGTTTCAATGAACCCTTATTTTAAAGCAACTGGCATTTCTTTTCTTGAATACGCACGACAATGATGCAGATATCATCATCTTGAGATGTACTAACTACTATACTCATTCAAGGGGTGTTCTGCTCTTTTGCCTACTTGGAACGAGGACGGAATTGCTTGATAGAGCCATTGCTATCATCCTTTTATTTGGATATCATTAATGTATTATTTTGAACTAATGTTTTTTGCTAATGTAGATTGTATCAACTGCTATGATTGAAAATATATATTGGTAAAAGCATCTATCTTATAAGGTACTCCCTCTGTAAAGAAACAAAAGAGTGTTTAGATCACTAAAGTATATTATGTTTGCTTCAGTCGTTAACTATGCTCGTGAGCATCAAATGCCTCATGGCCAAATATATTATGTTTGCTTCAGTCGTTAGAATAACATGTATTTAGTAGTTGTAGAAAGTCCATTCTGTGGAGGAACATAGTAAGAAACTAGCAGTCTGCAATACCAAGCACCTGAACTCTAGATCTACTTCGCGAAAAAAGCCATGCAAAAGGTCTTCACATTTTAAGTTGTTATGCACATTTTAAATTCTATTTTTGTTTCTCTTGAAGATAAAATTTGGTGTATTTTGTAATAATGTCATTCAATAATGTTATCTTTTTTTATCATTTTGCTCGAAGGGCCATTGGCCGTTCTTTATTTAGAAAGAAGAGAGTACAGCAAGGCTTGATAGTCTAGGCGGTCTAGAACTATCTGCCGACAGAGCCGAAGCTCAAAACATGACAGGTACAACCCGAACTGAATCCAAAAGAAGAAAGGAATGCATCAGTAGAAGTCGCCTACACAACCGGCAGCTCTCCAAACAGCGATGTCCTCCCTGATAAGCTCAAGTATCCTGTCAACATTACTGGCCACTTGCTCGAAAATCCTTGCATTTCTCTCTTTCCAAATTCTCCAATGGATCAGGATGGTTATAGTGTCAAAATTTCGTCTGGCCCTCCTTGGAATCTCCCTCCGTGTATTGATCCACCAAGACTCTGTACTGCCGAAGCGGCCATCCGGTATTGTGAAGGATGCCTGTGTCCAGGCCCTGAACCTAGACCAAACCTGTTGTGAGAAGCGGCAGCATAAAAACAGATGCGTGCAGTCTTCGTGCGTCGATAGGCAAAGCGGCAAGTGCCATTGGATGGCCAGCCCTTCGCTCCAGATTGTCCGCAGTTAAACACCTTTTGTGAATGACCAACCACATGAAGAATTTGCATCTAGGCGGCGCTTGGATCCCCAAATTGGTTTATGGCAGGCAAAACGCACATTTGCAGCGAAGAACATACCATAGGCAGAGCTGACTGAGAATTTAAGATCCCCAGACCACTTCCAAACCAAACTATCTGGAACCTCAGCAGATAAATTTGTGCTCTGCACAATGTCCCAAACTTTCAGATATTGAGCCATAGCCTGTGTTGAAATGCCTCCTGAGATCTCCCTTATCCAGGCTCCATTGTCAAGGGCTTCTTTCACCGAGCGACCAGTGTCATTGACAAAGGAGAACAAGGCAGGGGCCATCTCATCAATGGAGCACCCACCTGGCAGCCATTTGTCAGTCCAAAACTTGGCCCTTTGACCGTTTCCTAGGCATATTACCGTGGCTGTTTTAAACATGGAAGCCACTTCCTTTTCCATCTCATCTGGTAGCAGGCTCCATGGCCTCTCTTCCGCTTCCCATCGCAGACACGGCCAACGACAACGAAGGGCGTATCCAAACCATTTGAGATTCAAAACACCCAGGCCCCCACATTCTTTGGGCATGCATACCCGCGACCATGGCAAGAGACAGTGTCCTCCATTAATATCATTGTCGCCCTTCCATAAGAAGCCCCGGCACCTCCTGTTAATAATCTTCAACGCCCATGCCGGCAACTGCATAACCGATAGGAAGTGGATAGGTAGAGCCATGAGGACCGATTGTGTGGCGTCGGACGTCCGGCGGTGCCAAGAACTTTGGTTTCCACCCTTCATCTTCTCGGAGTACTTATCTATGAGTGGCCATATATCTTGTCGCCGCAAACGATAAATTGAAAGAGGTAGTCCGAGGTATTGTAGCGGAAAAGGCTTGTACTGACAGCCGAAGTGTTGAGCCACCATAGCGGAGACTGAGTCATTACTCCTGATGCACGTGACCGTGCTCTTCTGCAAATTGATGCGGAGACCCGACGCCTCGCCAAACAGCTTCAGAATGGCAGAGATCACCTCCAAATCACTTGAGCAGGGATTGAAGAAGAGCACAGCATCATCCGCGAAGAAGGAGGCCCTCGGAACATTGGTATTGAGACCCAAGCTCGACAGCAAATTTTTCTGTCCCGCCCAACTAAGCATAGCCTGCAAGGAATCCATGGCAAGTATGAAGAGCGCAGGAGACAGCGGGTCACCTTGTCTAACACCACTGCCCAGGGCGAACGGCTCACAAGTCTCACCATTGACCAACACTGAGGAAGATGCCGTGCGTAGGAGTCCACAAATCCATGCGCACCAACGTTGCCCAAAGCCTCTTCTTTTCAACATCTGAATAATGAACTCCCAGGACAGAGTGTTAAATGCTTTAGATATATCAATTTTCATGAGCACAGCCGGTGCTTTCTTCTTATGCATCGCTTTAGCTGTGTTACGAACAAACTTGAAGTTTTCATGAATGCTCCGTCGGCTGATGAAAGCACTTTGTACATGTGAGATGAGGGCAGGCAGGAGTGGAGCCAGGCGACTCACAAGAACTTTGGCAAAAAATTTGGCCGCTCCATGAATCAAATTAATTGGTCGGAAATCCGCCACCTCCAGTGAGCATTCTTTTTTGGGCAACAAAGTGATGATGGATGAGTTAAGCCTGCCAAAGGATGCGAAATTGTTCCTGTACAGCTCAAGCATGACCGCCATAAAATCCCTAGCAATAATGTCCCAGCAGACCTTATAGAAGAGGCCTGAGAAGCCATCAGGCCCAGGAGCTCTATCTGAGGGCATGTCCATGATCACTTGTTTTACCTCTGTCTCTGTGAACACGGTCTCCAAGCCCCTGGCCAAGTCCGGGGGCAGACTGTTGATCTCAAGTACATCCAGATTCAAGGAAGACATCACCGGTGTAGGTGTACCCATCAAACCACGATAAAAATCCCTCACCAGCGTCAGTTTGTCCTCCCTGTTTGAAATTGTTCGCGGCCCATCCCTGAAAAAGGGAATCAGATGTTTCCGCCTTCTGCCATTAGCTTTCAAGTGAAAGTACTTAGAATTCGCATCCCCCTCTTTCAAGTCCCTCACTCTAGCGCGCTGGCGTAGGCGAACCCGCTCCAGGGAGGCGAGCGCGAGGCACTTCCCCTTCAAGAAAGCTCGGAGCCTACGCTCGTCATTAGATAGAGTCCTGATTTCTTGAGCACCATCCAGACGCAAAATCAATTCGTTGGCAATCTGGAACTGTAAGTTCATGAAACTCTGTTTCTTTTGTCCCCAGCTTCTGAGTGCTTTGGCTGTTCTCTGTAGCTTCACACTGAAGATCAACATGGCATCGGAAGAGTTAACCTCCCCTTCCCAAGCGTCTTTGACCGTCTCCATGAACCCTGGTAACTTAACCCAAAAATTTTCAAAACGGAAGCGACGAGTATTTGGCTTGTCAGAAGAGCAGTTCAGAAGCAAAGGGCAATGATCGGAGATGCTTGAGCTGAGCGGCAATAAATCGCTGATGGGGAAGATATCTTCCCAGGCGTTGTTGAACAACAAACGATCCAACCTGGCCATTACTGAGTTTTCTTGGTTGTTGCACCAAGTGAACCTCCTACCCATCAGTGGCATGTCATGCAGACCCAAAGTATTAATAGTGTGCCTGAATTTGTTAGCCAACCTTCTGTTGAACCTGTGCGTACTGCGCTCTTCTGCATTATAGACCAAATTAAAGTCCCCATTCACAATCCATGGAAGTCGAATATTAGTTCCAATCCCCGCAATTTCCTCCAGAAATCTGATCTTGTCTGCATCTTCTTGCGGCCCATAGACTGAGGTCACCAGCCACTCTTTACCATCTGACAAGGATGAAACTTTGATGGTGATAGAGAATTCTCCCTTATGCTCTGTAGAGACACATAGACTGTCTTTCCTCCAAGCCATAATAATTCCCCCTCTGGTACCGTCCGCTGGAAGGAAATCGAAGCCATCAAAGGCGAAACCCAGAGTCTGACTAACCAGCACATCATCCACCAACGCTAAATTAGATTCTTGAATACAGACTAGGGAAACATTGCAGGTTTGCAGAAATAAACGAACAGAGTTACGCCTAGCCGGGTTATTGAGCCCCCTGACATTCCACGCTAACACACCAACAGACATAGTCATGATGAAATACATGCACCCCACAAAGGCACAACTCCACTAAACACCGCATGGCTGCACCATATCCGGAAGGGAGAAGGCCACGAAGTCCTCATGAGCAGGTTCGTCGAATTCCACACCATCCGGGTCGAAAAGGGAAGCAATGGCCTTGATGTGATGCGGCGCCAGGGGAGCGTCAAACAGCTTCAGGTATTCATCCAGGGCTTCCTTCGTCAGCTGCTCTTCGGCTTGAATCACTCCCAAGCGACGCAAGAGCACGGTCTGACTCCTGTGGTAGGGGCCCTTGTTCATGCCATCGTTATTCTTGCTTAGGCGTGCGCTCCTTCGCGGTGTGAAACCCGGTGGGATGCCCTTCTTCCGACGCACCGGAGCTGATGCCGTCGGCCTTGGACCCAGAATGGATGGTTTAGGGGTGGCCACCAAACCCCCCAGTAGCGTCTCTTCAGCCGTCTTGGGGCCAAACTCCTGAACCAAGCCTCCTGTAGGCAGCAAGGGAGGTACCAGCTTGCTTGGGCTCAGCGGGATTGCAAAGGGCGTGCACACCGGGCTCAGGACAGAGACCATCGATTCCTCTGCTTGTTGCGGCAGCTTCAGTGGTTTGAGCCCCTGAGATCCGTCCTCATGATCTTTGAGCAGCACCTCAGCAGCCACCTTGGATATTTCCTCATTCACGAAAGAGTTGTCACCGCCAATGGGGGGCATAGCCTCGTCCGTGAGCGCCTGTTGCGCATCCCCCTCCAAAGCAAAAGAGAGCCGACATGGAGACTGTTGTATATGGAGAGCAGCTCTGCCTGAAGGGGGAGTGGCTCCAAAAGCCCCCGAACCCACCGCAGTCGTGGCCAGCGAAGTTGGCGCCGCCGGAGTTTCTATGAGTGCTGCAGAGCCCACCGCCGTGGAGGCACTTCCAGAGGTCGGCGATGCGGCGGGTGTTGAAGTCGTCGAGCCTCCCACCGGCGAGATTGTTGCAGAGTGTTCTCTTCCCGCTGACCCAACCGTAGAAGTAGGAAAGGATGACTTGGGTCTCGTCTCCTCCAAACTGGTCGTCGTCCTCCTCGCGGCTTGCAGGGGAGGGAGCGGCATGCCCCCTGCCGGTGCTAGTAGACCGTGGGTCCGGCGCCTACCCCAGTCACCCGCAATCCCGAAGCCACCCGGGCCACCAAAGGGGTGAGCTCCCGAACGGGGGGCAGAGCCCCTCCCAGTGCCATCGACCCTTCCTCTGAAACAGAAACTTGAGTAGTCATGGTGCCTAGAGAGGTCCTCATCCTCGTCCGGCTCGTAGTCTTGGTGAAACTCCATGAGTGGAATCGTGCGATCCACCACATCGAACACATGGATTGTGAGGGGGTGAATGAGCGTGCGCCTCTCCGACGGGGGCATGGGCGGCGGCGGCGGCGTCAGCGGTGCCTCAGGCTCAAATGAGTTCGGCATGCCCAGTGGCTCCGGTATCTCCAAATCATAAATCTTTGGAATGCCGGATGGATTTCGCATCCAGGCTGTGACGTCAATCTGCCAGCGGTCCTCCTGCGGCAGTATCTCCACAAGCTGGCCCTGAAGATTATTGATGAGCTGGCTCACGGCACCCCACTCCCAGGCATCAGCCGGCATGCCTTCAATCCCCAGCCTGCAGAAGAACTCAAGCTTGCCGCTGCTCGCTTGCGCGCTCCTGTGCCATCGCCTGAAAGCAATGGGAGCACCAGCGCATCGGACTTTCCCGGTACTGGACAGCACCCTGTCACAATCCTCTGTGGAGGCGAAGGAGATGAAGAAATCATCCGGATGCGACACCTCCACCCGTACATGTCTCCTCTCCACCCCACAGAACCTGGCCAACTCCTGGACGAGGGCCTCCGGCGAAACAGCCGGCCTCCTTCCCTGGACCGAGGCCAACAGAGCACGATTCTTGAAGTCTGCTTCCAGCTCGTTCATCCCCGGGGTGCGCGAGATGATACCACCGCCCCTTGCCGGCCGCAGATCCGGATCCCCATGGGTATAGAGCTCCCAGGGAAGCAGGACTGGGCAAGGGGAGGGTAGTGCGCCATATCGCGCGGAGGCGGCTGGCTCTGCGCGGATGGGATCTGAGTTGGGCGGCCGGAGGCGGGGCTAGCGGCGAGGCCAGCAGTGGATCTTGGTGGAGGCAGAGCAGATGCAGCCGAAGCGGGGGGGAGTGAGGAATGGCAGTTTCTAGCGATGTGTCCCGTGAGCCAGCAGCGATGGCATCGAATCTCCCCGGTGCACCCAGCTTTATGGTGGCCCGCGTCCAAGCACTTAAAGCATCTGCCCACCAGCCAACGCGGAATCCTTGACTTGGAGCTTACAAACTGGTGCACGGCGGGCGGAAACTGCTCCAAACGGCGCTGCCGACGGCGGTTCCGCACTTGAATCCAACCCGCGTTGTCCGGCTCGAGATCCGCGGAAGCAGGGCGGGACCGACCAGGCAAAGGTTCATCCGAGGACGACCCCGCAACTAGGGCGTCGCGGTATGATGGAAGCGGGGCAAAGGCGCTATGTGGACGTCGGGGATCGGAGCGAACCACCGACGGGTGTGGCTGTGGCTGAGGATTTGCAGGGGCGGCGCGCCGGCCGTGGATTGGCCCGTTGGGAGCGGCGGACGCGTGGGAGCCAGAGGAACGTTGGGGAGCCATCAGAATGGGAGCCGTGTAGCCATGTATTGTTTTCATTGATGAAACTGATGCCATTGGTGGCCTAAGATTCTGTAAGGGCACTAGAGCAGATCGTGAAATACAACAGAGTTGATGGATCTCCTTAATCAAATAGATGGATACACGAGCTCGGGAAGGTACACATTATTCTATTTTGTGGCTGCTATGGTAAAAAAAAGTACTACAAATATGTGCTGCTGATAGTTGTGAAGTTAAAGGGCTTAACTGAATTTTTTTGGAGGTATTACACAACCAATTGCAATATACTACTACCGTGTAAGACCAAGTTTCTAAAAATTTATAACACATTAATTTGCAGTGAAATTTTTGTACTTCCTCCGTTCCGAAATATAAGTCTGTTTAGAGATTCCACTATGGACTACATACGGAGCGAAATGAGTGAATCTACTCTATAAAATATGTATACATACATCCTTTTTGTAGTGGAATATCTAAAAAGACTTATATTTAGAAACCGAGGGAGTACTATTAAGAATCAAGTGATCTTCCTATGTAAATGTGTCATACTGAATACTAATGCTGATCTCATTCCTTCCATTTTAATGTCGCAGCTATATGTCTGGTGTATTTCCTCTCCCAAATGAGACTCTGCCAACTTCTACAAGATGGCTTCGAAACGCCTTTCAGAAGCAGGATATGAACACTATGAGATCAGTAGCTACTGCAATTATGTTTACGAGTGCAACCACAACATAACGTATTGGGCAAGCCGGCCATTCTACGTGTTTGGTCTTGGATCAGCAAGCTACATCAACGGTGTCAGGTTCTCTAGGCCCAGAAGAATGAAGGAGTACGTGCCATAGATCGATTTCGTGGTGGATACGGGAGGTGTGGTCCACTTCACCATGCTGGAGCCTAAGGGCGCAAAGTCTATCTCACGAACTAGCCGTGCATCTTGCCCAACACCTTTCCATCTCTGACAATCACGAAGGTATTTCCTCGCAGTATTTCCTTGCATACGCGGTTTCTGACTGCTATATTAAACTTCTGTTTCAGAGCGTTCCAGGTTGTGTTGAGTGTATGTTTGCCCAATTGCAGTTGATCCCGGTTAAGGTTTTACATTGCATGCCTCAAATACCCGATCATGTGGCTTCCTTCCGTTAGCTTTGAGTACTCAATGTAGCGATTTCCCTTCTTTAGACATAACTTTACAAATATTTGGTGCATGTACATATGACTTCATTTAGAAAATACTCAAATTGAAAGTTTGTTTCATTGTTAATCTCTTGAATAACTTCGATTACTCTAAAATCGGACTCCCTTTTCGAAGCACAATAGGACTCCTTTTTATACACATTTAAACTATTTTGCTAATATTTTTTCCCGGGAAGTGTATGTTAAGATTCCTCCGCCATGTCTACCACACCTCTCTTCCTTTTGTAAGATATTGACTACTGAATAATGACCCAAGTTAACAAGATTGGCAGAGGTTCTATCTCATACAGTAAATCTGTCATCCAACCCATCATGGATGCATTGCAAGGTTTGATAATTGTTGTCAATTCAGAAGGGGGATTTGCCTCATTGAAGATACAGATAAATGATTTTCTGACCTCATATGGATTCTCACTTCCATTCCTCATGTCTCCTATGTCTTGTGTCTCTTACACAGGCAGAACGACCTGGGCCGTAGATTATACGGTGAACGAGGGCGGCGGCAGCACTAGAGCGTGACAAGGCTGGTTGAGGTATAATTTATTTATGGGTTAATTATCCTTTTGCCCTCAGTGGTGTCCATGTGCTCAGTTTTGCCCTCAGACGCGAATTGTCCTCAGTTTTGCCCCTAGTCCGTGCGCACCGACTCGTTCCGTGAACTCTGCCGTCTCCGTCAGGTCAACCTTTTGACTCGGCCCTTACAGGTGGGACCAGTGGCGTAAACGCCAATTTTATTCAGACCGTTGCCGCGTGGCTTGTGGGACCCAGCAAAGAGCCGTTGAGCGAGAGCCGTTGGCGGGTGTGCTATATAAGCGGGCGACAATGGCGGTGACCACGGCGACAGAGAGCACGGCGGTGACCACGGCGAGAGAGAGAGAGCACGGCGGCGGAAGCTAGCTGTGGAGGGCGCGGTGGGAAGCTAGCGATGGAGGCGGCGGCGTTGAGATCCCCTTCGCTCCGAGCTCCATGTCTTCCTCAAGCTCCGCGCCACCTCGCGGATCAGAGCCGGCGCGTGTGGACATGCTGTCTTCGTCTGTCCGCGGTGCCGGGGGCGTTGATCGAAGGGTTTCTCGGACACCGAGGAACCGAATCGTCCGTTCTCGTGTGCAGCGAGAATGGGGTAAGAATCGGGCAATTGCACCATTTTCGCGTCGGGATGTTTGAGCAATGGGTTTTGATCTGTTTGGTGTTCATGCAGGTGACATGCTTCTTTCTTTGGGTCGATGCTCGCCAAGACTCGATGAATGAACTGCAAGAAGAGCATGAAGAATGGTTGCGCATGCTGCCACGAATGGCAGTGGCCACACCACGAGCTCCGGAAGAAGAGATGGATGGCGAAGCGACCGACAGAGAGCTAGCTATTGAGCTTAGGATGTTGAAGAAGAAGGTTAGGAAGCTTGAAGATCAAGCACTACCAATACCCATTTGCAAATACTTTTGGGCATTTGTAGGTATCGTGTCGCACTGGTTGTAATGTTGAAAATGTATGGAAAGGCATGAATTATGAAGGAATTTGTAATCTTGAAATTGTTTCAGAAATTCACCTAGTTTAAATGTTGGTTAAAGTTGTTTAAATGTTGAAACAAAAAGAGAAGAAGTGACCAACATTTAAATATGTTGGAAAAAAAGAGAAGAAATTAGGAATTCAGAAACTTTTGATCAATGAAATGCAGCTCTCTGCTCTGCCTTTCTGTCCAAAAAAAGGTTGCTCTTGGGCCAAATTCAGAGTGTAGAGCCAAGTGCAGGCTAGACTAATGGGCCAACTGCATCCAATTAGGCCCATTCAGGGGTTTTCTTGCGTATTTTTCTGTTTTCCATTCTGGTTTAATTTAGGCAGTAAATCTAATGCTGAAACTTTTTGTGGAAGCTAATTGAATTATTCCGGAGCCAAACAATTAAGGTTAGAATTTTTTTGGAGCTGTTAATTAATCCAATTCAAATACACCGTGATTTAAATCAAAGACCAAAATGTCATGGAAAATGTGCCTCAGCTCTGGTAGAGGTTTATGCCAGGTGCCAAAATAAATGAACATTTTTTAAGGGCATTACATTGAGAAAAACATAATATGTCTAAAAAAATGAAGGGTGGAAAATGCACAAAAAATTGGTGCGGCTGGGGACTCGAACCCAAGACCGCGTGGGTTTGTGGTGTTTAGGGCTGCGCTGATAACCGCTAGGACAGATGGCAAGACTTTGACATGGGTAGGGAAGGAAGGTATACATAGTGAGACTGTGAATTTTTTTTAAAAAAATAGTGAGACCGTGAATGTTTGCACACGCGTGGGAGTGGTTTTCCTTTGTTTTGCACTTAAATTTTGGAGGGTTGGAAGGTTGAAAATGTATGTTGCACTACCACATGATTTTGGGCAGAGTGGCACTTGGTTTAGGGATAGAGTGGCACTTGGTTTAGGATTTAAAGGGAATAAATTTGCATGTTAGTTCATGACTTTTTGTTTGAATGAAACAGAGGGCTTCTCACCCCCTCCGAAAACCACAAGTTCTCGAACTTCATGACTTGTTTAGGGAAGAAATGATAAGTTTGGGCACGGACATTTTTTAACACACATAATAAGATGGAACACACCGTACCATTACAATAACTTAGATAACTTCACGGACAGTTCACGGACACATGACGAAACATGACACGACACGACACGACATAGAAAAGCAACAAAATAAAAAACCAAACATGACGAGCTCGACTCCGGGCTTGACCTCCTTCTTCCACCTTGGCCGCGCGCGCCCCTTCAACACCGTCTTCATCTTCACACCTCCTCCTCGTCGTCGTACGGAAGGGAGTGCATCTGGCCTGGAGCGGGGAAGATGCGCTCGTAGTTGGTGTAGATGTTGTAGATGGTGAAGAAGATGGCCTCAGAGCTGCACCAAAAGACTTGGCCGAGGAGCTCAAGGCGTCAAATGGGTTGGTGAAGGTGACCGTGAGCAGTAGGAGGACGCCGCCATGTCACGAACCTCGTTGAGGGTGAACATCCTCGGCGAGCCCGTGGGAGGTGGGCATAGCCGGCTCGAGGAAGGCGCGGTGAGTTCGACGGAACCCTCCACCTTGAAATAGCCCACACACGGAGCTCCCTCTCCACGAGCACGCCCGGTGGGTAGCGCAGCTCCGGCACCACAGGCGGACGGCTGAAGGTCGGCCCGTTGAACTGCATCTTCTTCACTTGGTCTCGCTTGGGGAGGGCTCGGTCGCTTGGGTGTTTGAAGTTGGAGAGGATCGGATCTGGCTTGTGGGTGGGAGAGGAAGAGAGGCACCCCATTTATAGGCCTGTGGGTGGGAGAGGAAGAGAGAAGGGTAGAAAGGATGAGAGCAGTGCGTGTGTGAAGCGTGTGTGAATCCGGATGCGTGTGTGAATCCGGACGCGTGTGTGTATCCGTTACGTTTGCACACTTAAATTTTTGCACGAAAACGATGCATCTTTGACCGGCAGGTGCATGTGAATCGCTGCCTGAACCACTGCCTCGAACCACCTAGCTCGCCTCGCTAGCCTAGCTCGCCTAGCGCGCCTCGCTCGCCTCACTCGCATGCATGCACGTCGCCGCCTCCAGCGCATGCACAAACCCACGTAGCCGCGTCCATGCATGCAAGGCCTGGAAAGGCTGAGACGGGCTATTTACTGCGGTCTCAGGCCCAGACAACGAGACGCCCAACGGTCCATCCAGCGCGCCGATATTTGTTAAAAAACAATCTCCCAGCCAATCAGATTGCATCTCGCGGATCGCCCCCTCCTCGCAGATTCCTTCTAGAAGGGTTAGATCGACGACCCTTGATCGCCGCTAGGGTTAGATGAACGGTCCTTATTCAGCACTAGGGTAGCGGGGTTTGGGAGGGTTTGGAGCAGTCAAAGCTATGTTTGACCATATTTCAAATGAGCATAATAAATTAAATAAAAATCAGAAAAATGAAAAACCTGCAAGCACATAGTCTTCTTATGTCATATACTAACGATTTAAGTTGATAAACAAGCTTTACATACATTTAAATGATAAGTTCATGTGTATTGTATGATATCTCGAGTATCTCAAACTCTCTTGTATGAAGTGAAGAGAAGTGTTTTGGGAAATGAACATGAAAATTTCAAAAACTCACCACAACTTAATTTTGGAGTGACTAAGAAGGATCCAGGCTTAGTTTTTCATTTTGATGTTTTACACTTGTTTAAATCTTGGTCAAAGTTAAGTTTGACCAGAATTCAAATGAGCAAAACAAATTTAAAAAATCAAAAATGGAAAAACCAGCGCACATAGTCTGTACATATAGAATATATGTGTAGGAAAGTTATTTTGCTGATTTAGATAAGGTCAAAAAACCTTGCTTAGAAATGAGGCCGTTTACCCTACCTTTGGACCCCTCTTTTAGCACATTTTTCATGAAAATTTCAAAACCTAACCACAACTTCATTTTGGATTGACTAAGAAGTATCCAGGCATAGTTTTTCATTTTGATGTTTTAGACTTGTTTAAATCTTGGTCAAAGTTAGGTTTGACCAGAATTTAAATGAGCAAAACAAAATTCAAAAAATCAAAAAAAGGAAAAACCATGTGCTCATTCAAACATCATCCAACAGATATTTAAACATCATGTCAAACATACTTCTAACATAGGTCCAACATCATCCAACAGAAATACAACATGTCAAGTGATAAATGTTTGGGTCATAATACAACATCATTCCTTATTCATAATGTTTCATAGTTGTTCATAGATAGCGTTGGGGCTTATGTCTGTTCCTTGAGCTTCTTGCCATCACTTTGCTCCTCGTGCACCTTGTGCTCATTGTTTCTTCTCTTCTTCTCTTGGTTGTCGGTACCTTGCGCGTCTTCTTCAAACCTACCATAGAGCTGTGCAAAACATAAAGGGTCCAAACATAAACGGTAATGAGATCGTGTCAAGTGATAGATGTACAGTAGTATTTGACCCTTGCAAGATTTACATACCTAGCATACCTCACAACAACAGAAGGTTGGTCACCATTTGGAGCCTCACTTGGATCATCATTTGGAGCCTCACTTGGATCATCATTTGGAGCCTCACTTGGATCATCATTTGGAGCCTCACTTGGATCACCATGATCACCATTTAGAGCCTCACTTGGATCACCATTTGGAGCCTCACGTGAATCATTATTTGGAGGATATTTTGGATCATCGTCAAAATCATGCGGCTGTTGACCATCATCATTGGAACCTCGTCAAAATCCTCATCTGATGCAACCGGCTGTTGACCATCATTTTCATCATCTGTTGAGGCAATCGGCTGCTGACCAACATTTTCATCGAAGCCTTCATCGAAACTCTCTCCGAACGCTGGATCTACTGTGTTATCACAATACTTACCAAAATGACCAGACCCACCACACCTTGTGCACCTACGCTTCCTCGCTCCAAGTCCAGCTCCTTCGCTGCGAGGTCTGATTCGACTCTTCCTTGGTCTACCTGCTGCTCTCTTGAGCTGGAGCGCAAAGCTTGAATCCAGGGTCCACCATGTCCCATTGTTGTTTTCCCTCCATAGCAGGCAAGGCATAAGCATATGTGGCTTTGAACCTTGCAACAGTAGTAATCATGCACATCTTGTTGTATGTTCCTGCTGGACACAGGGAGAGAAGTGATGAAAAACAAGGCATGAATGCATGGCAACCCAGTTATCTGCCATTGCCTACAACTGCAAGTTCTAGCTTCTAAATCCATCGGATATCTCCATTCCCTCTTCTCTTTATCCAAATATGATATCTCTGCTGTGGTACCCGAGCAAAGCGTCATGTTCATTTCAAGCCTGTTGTCTTACGCTTCAGTTCATTCATCACGGCAGGGATGATAATGTAACCCATGAATTTTGCCTCGGCTATTCCTGCACGATAATGAAATTTCTGCATGTATTCTATCCTTATCCTGTCAAGCAAATCCACCACATAATGACCCTTTAGTTTCCGAATCGTTGAGTTGAAAGACTACGCTAGATTATTGTGCACATAGTCAACTTTGCTCACTTCACTGAATTGGCTTCGGCCCATAATTTTGAGTGGTGTGTTTCCAAGTATTCTTTCACTTTGGGATTCATGTATAACTGCCTCAAGTGGTAGTTGTGCTTCTTCACACTGCATGTCAAAGATGCTGGCCATAAATTGTCGGTATACACCTTTCCTTTGAATTTCTTCATGAAATTTGCAGCAAGGTGACGATGCATTCCCTATGCTCTACTCCAGGAACACATTGTCCACGGCCACTTCTAAACCTTTGCAGGCATCTCAGATGAATGACCAACCCATTGGGATGTGCAATAGCCAGCGGAGATTATGCAAAACCAAGTCCAGCTCTCCTCGGACTCATCTCCAAGCACACCATAAGCAACTGGAAATACAAAACTATGTGCATCAACTGCACAAGCTGCTACTAACTGTCCTTTAAACCTCCTGTGAGAAAAGTGGCATCAATAGCCAAATAAGGCCTGCAGCCTGCCAAAAACCCGCGACAAGCCTCAAAGCAGACAAAACCCTTCTAAAGCATTCCTTGGTCTTTGTCACTCCCACGAATGTGTACTCCACGGTGTGGTGATCAATATCTACAATACTACCTGACTTGTCCTCTCCACTTCACCTTTGAATGAATACAACAATTGAAAACTTTCCTGCCAGTTACCACAAATAGAATCCATAGCATGTTGTTTACCATTGAACAACCTCATGTATGGTAAATCTATCTTGAACTTATCTTTGATGTTCTTCTGCAATTCCTTTGGACCCACTTGCTGGTTTTCTTTCACCCACTTTTTTACTTCTTCTGCCACCCATCTTGACTTGGCTCTACTGATTGTATCCTTCCTAAGGGTTGATTCCTGGCATGTGTGCTTAAAAGGGTTCACTTTGACCTGAACATTAGTGCTATTCCGCATTTTAGATGCAAGCAGCCTCCATGGACAACCCTCGGTCGGACGATGCACTCAGAACGTACTTGATCGCTCTTGTCAACTTTGAAAGTACGTTCTACCTTGATGCAGTATGTCACAAGTGCATTTCTACACTCATTCATGGATGCAAAAACTGTACCTTCTTCCATTTGAGGGTTCAAAGGGTCCCATTCAACAGCTGCAAGGTCTTCGTCCTCACCCATCGCGTCATCATCCACACGGACTGCATTGTGAGCCTCATCTTGGTTTTCAGTCCGAGGTGCCCGTCGTAAATTCCTAATAACATCAGAATATAACTTCTCTTCATCAACCCCAGAATTGTAGCCATCAGGCTCCACTTCAAGGGGGACCCTACTGCTGTTGCCCACACTTGTCGAGCCACCACGTCGCCGTGCACCAACTGAACTGTTCTGGCTAGAGATGCCATTATGACGACTTGATTCTCCCCGAGATGTTGCACCCGCCATCCTAGGTCCAATTGCCTGCTCAAGCACATCAACTTGCAGCCTCACATGAAAATTATCTTTCTCTTTATGCCTAACAAACATGGTAGCTAGCTCTTCATCATTACTAACTGTCACCCAATTCTTTTCCCCATCATAGTATTTGTATACCACTTCATCAAGCAAACCCCAAGGATATTGGCTACAAATTACCTCCCCAAATTGTCTGAAACTCCAATTACTAGCCATTGGCAACCGATAATCAAAACCTCCTTGGTATTTCTTCTTATCCTTTGCATCGAACATGTACCGGTCCCTTCTAATGTGCACCATGAAAGCAAACCGCAACTCCATCCTAACCGGCGAAAAACAAAGACGCAATCAGCACACTAATTGGGCAAACCTACTCGAATCGAGTGTTCAAATGCACAACTAAGCTCAATCTAAACAAGAGGCGAGACTTACCCCTCGGGAACCCGATCGTGGATGCGGCGGATCTCCGCCCAATGCCTGCCTCGCCAAATACTCCGGAGTCGCCGCTGCTCACCATTTCGCCCTAGGGTTCTTCCTCCTAGTTCAAATAGCTCCAGAAGCAACCCCCACCTTTGAGCGCTCCGGCCGGGCGCACGGAAGGAGGCCGCGTCGCGAATCGAGCAGGTGGCGGGCGCCCCACCCGTGGCGTCGCAAGAAGGTGGTGGGCGCCACAGTAGCCGTGGAGCGTAAGCGCAGGAGGTAGCGGCGGAGCAGGCCGTGCAGCAGTGGTGGCGGGCAGGTCTTGCAGCGGCGCGGTGGCGGCGGCGGCGCGCAGACAGCCGGCAGGCGGATGGGTGTGAGCTAGAATGATTTGGGGATTTAGTTGCACGGGCCTACATGTCAGCTCCGGACCCACGTCCACGCGGTCCCACGTGTAAGCTCCGGACCCACAACTACTAACGCCGGCGGACGGAATGGACTCAAATATGGCCGTTTGGCCTCGTCGTAGTTGCTGTGCTCGGACTAGGGGCAAAACTGATGACAATTCGCATCTGAGGGCAAAACTGAGCACATGGACACCACTGAGGGCAAAAGGATAATTAACCCTTTATTTAAATCATTTACTTACAGACTAATGTTCGCTATGCTTCTTTTAGCGAACACTGTAATTTTGTGTGAGAGCATCATGGGTGCACTGCTAATTTAATAATCTTAGCAACGTAATGTTAATCCACCTAATATGATATAATAGCTAAAATTAGCAGACATGCATCCGTCTTCATGTTTCTATGGTATTAATCATTTGGGAGTAAATTTGCTAACCCCAGATCCTGAAATATACTTTTTTTTATAGAACTCTACATCTCGCTGGAGTGAACTTGTTTCCCAGACGTCTCATGCCGAAGTCTGAGGCACTGGCGTACTTAGCCATGCCGTTAAGAAGCCAAATCCATAGGTTGTGAGCGAGGTGTTCATCCGCACTGTTGCCTGACTGTGAAGCTCTGCCACCATGCGAAACCCTCTCAAGCCACTCAATGTATTCTTCTTTCTTCTGATTGCATGTTTTGTATATGTGGATGCTTGTTTTTTTACGTGCGCGCGTGCGCGTGCGTGTGTGGTAGGTTCAAGACTATTAGAGTCCATTAGTCATCAACCCGTGCATCTGCACGGGCTAGCACTTTTAATATTGACACTCCTTCCTTGTCTGTTTAGAGGGCATATCTGAAAGATTAAAGAATTTCCTATATATACCTTGTTGTCTTGGAATATGCAAATATGGCTATGTCCTCCCTTGTTCAGATCGTTTGTTAGGAACAGTAAGATGCAGTACAAACTCTAACTGGATTTAAATTTATAAAAAGAATTATGGAGGTGCAAGATTGACATGAATTTTGTTCGATCACAGTAATACCTTTTGTTTTCCAATATAATGGAAAATTTTAATAGTTCTAATGTTGTCTCTTGCATTTGCTATTATGTAGGAAATCCATAAAATAGTAGTACTACAGAGTATATATCGGAGGAACTATGAGATGTACTACTCATTACTGTGGACACTGATCAGCAACCCCATGTGTTTTATCTGCACAAACAAATTCCGCCAATGTAAAGTAATTCATAAATTAATTGGCCTACCATGTGCAATTCAAGAAATAAAAATTATAGTCTGGTTTTCTAATTCCTCAAAATTAATTTTATTCATTAATATAAAATAATGAAAAAACATCTAACTTACTTCTAATCCGACTTCTTGGCTCTTCATCTCATGTATTATAACAATTAGTCTTGAATCTTGATTCGATGCAAGTATTTCCTAGCCGCGCACCGGTGTCATCTAGACGCCAATCTCGACCACCTCCACGCACCGTCGGCCATTGGTAGGAGAGCAGATCCAAAGGAGAATAGGATGCAACCACTATATAGAGGAGTCTACAGAAGAATATTTGATTGATGGAGGCTTATTTTTATTTCACACGCAATCAGCCAGATTGTGGATTTTCTTTTGACCATTTATCCTTATAGTTTTTAACCCTTAGTTTGTGGGAACGGGTAATTAAAGGCTTACCGTCTTTTTATCGTCGGGATTTCCATTTTTTGTTTTTAAGTGATACTTCTTTTTTCTGTAACGTTGCACTGGATGTGTCAGATGTGTTTTTGTACCAGAAGTGATAATGTGCGCCACACGATTTTTCCTTCTATACGGGTCGTAAATTCTACAATCGAACGGATTAACTATTTTTTATTTTTCTACACATATTAATTATTTTTGATGTTGTGGATTAATGAGAGGTCATGTAATTTTTAAATGAAGATTTCTTCTTAATTTGTGGGAACTGGTGGACGCTTTCCTTGTATTTTACGTGATGCTTTCCTTTTCATGTACGTTAGGCTTGCTTTGTCTTTTTTTTCCACTTACGTTGGACATGGACGTGCTAGCTTTTTTTTTTGAACATATGGACGTGCTAGCTAGATGCGTCTTCCCGTAAGACTTCTTTTTACGTCAGGCTTGCCTTTTTTTTTTTGAGAATCACGTGAGTCTTTCCTTGTACTCCTATTTTGTTCGTGAGGCTTTTTTTAACTAACGTTGGACTTGAACGTGCCAGAGGCATTTTTCTGTAGGACGGCATCATCTGCATTACGGTAGTTTTCCTTTTATCCTGATCGTATATTTTACGATCTAACGGTTTAATTAATTTTGATGATGTGGATTAATAAGACGTCACGAAAGGTGCCTCCAATTAGTAAATATAAGATGTCGTTTTGGTACTTGTATGTTCAATGTATATATACACATAAATCGTGTTTCTCTTGCTAGACCGTGAGATTCTGGGAATAAACATAACAATATCATCGTCAGACTTGCCTCTGCTCCCAGCTACCTTCGCTTGAATAAGTCAATGTTACTCCTCCTTTTGGCCTAAGTAGTTGGCTACGACGATGTGCACTCCTTAGCACCGGGAATTGGCCAGGGCCACCATGGAGGGGAGAGAAGATGGCGGTGAGAGGAAGACACGGGCAGATTGTTGTGGTGTCGAGGGGAGGTGACAGTGAGAAGTCGTGACGGGGAAAGCAAACCAGGAGAATGAGATGTGGGCGTGAGCGTTGTGCCCTAAGAGTGAATTGGTTTTTTAAGATACAAGGAAAATGAGCGGTGTTTGCTTATTTTCAGAGGAAAAAGAGCAGTTTGCAATGAGAGAAATGCCACGTGTTCTTTTATACAATGACAAATATCACATAGCCTAAAAAGTTATTTCTAAAGAATAATTACTAAAAAGTGATTTATAGCTTAGCTAGCCTACAATTTATTAAAGTTGCAATGCGATTCAATCTAAGAAAAAGAATGATGCCACTCATTCCGACTAAAAAGGGTCGATGCACGCATCTAGCAGTTGACCAATGAATATAACAGTTGACCAATGAATATATAATGTATATGAGCTTATTTTAATTTTAGAATTTTAGTACTCCCTTCATCTCAAAATAAGGGTCGTTAACTTAGTACAAAGTTAGTACAAAATTATATAAAATCTGTTTATATGTTAACTTTTGTAGATCAGAGATAAAAGCTAAGAGCAACTCCAATGGAACGACGCATTTCGTCCGCGGCCGTCCGTTTGAGTTAGCACGGACACAAAAGGTGGCCTAACGCGCCGACCCAAACGGACGCGCGCCCGTTTTTCGTCCGCGGGCGACCCATTCCCGGCCAATTTTTTAGCCTGATTTGCATTGGCGCGGACACGCGACGGACGTGCGCGCGCTCGCCTACTCCTGTCCCCGGGCCTGCTGGTCTATGGCACATTGGCCTACCCTCCCCCCGGCCAACAAGCAACCCTTGCCCCCGCCTCCTCCGTCACCGACGCCGCCGCCCATTTTTGCCGGCGACTCTTCCAGCTGCCGCCGCCTCCACATCCGCCCAGCAACGCCGCCCCTGCCCCCAGTCGCCCGCCGCCGCCGTTTTGCCGCCGGGGAGCAAACTAGTTCCCACCGCCGCTTCCCCCACCGCACAGCCGCCCGCGACCAAGAAGACGCCTCGCCGCCCCTGCCACATACGACCGGCACGCTCGTCGGACGCCGTCACACTCGTCGGACTCTGGCAGGGCAACTAGCTGGTCTGTGGGCGCCACGTCTCCCCTCGCCGGCCATCTCCTTCTTCGACGCCCGCAAGCTGTTCGACAGTTTGCCAAGGTACGAAAATGGACTCCGCCGACGAGTTCTTTTTCCAAAATTTCATTTGCGACTCCGACGATTCGTCGTTCAACGACGAGGAGGAGATATTGGCTGCCGTGTTGGTCCATCACCACCTCAACAATCAGCGGCCGTTGTTCCGTGGCTCCATTCCTGGGCACCTTCCGGCGTTGAATCGTAACCGGGAGAGCGGGCATTTCCTTCTCTGGAAGGACTACTTTGATACAACAAACCCGTTGTTCAAACATCACAAATTCCGCCGCCGGTTCCGTATGAGTAGGCATGTTTTCAACCGTATTAGAGAGGGAGTGGTCGGCTATGATGACTACTTCGAGTGCAAAGAGGATGCCGTCGGCAAGATTGGTTTCTCCTCTTATCAGAAATGCACTGCCACCATCCGAATGCTTGCATACGGAGTGCCCGATGATCTCATTGACGAGTACGTCCGTATGAGCGAGTCTACATGCCTAGAGTCCCTGTATAAGTTCTGCAAGGCTGTGATTGCTGTATTTGGCCCTGAGTACTTGAGAGAGCCGACAACTGAAGATACAGCTCGTTTGTTGGCGGTGAATGCTAGCAGAGGCTTCCCGGGGATGCTTGGCAGCATAGACTGCATGCACTGGGAGTGGAAGAACTGCCCTTCTGCTTGGCAAGGGCAATATAAGGGACATGTCAGGGCTTGCGCTGTAATACTAGAGGCCGTGGCGTCTCAAGATCTCTGGATCTGGCACTCTTTCTTTGGCATGGCTGGATCACACAATGATATCAACATGCTTCAGCGCTCGCCGGTGTTTGCTAGGCTTGCCGAAGGCAACAGCCCACCGGTGAACATTACTATCAACGGCCACAACTACGACAAAAGGTACTATTTGGGTGACGGTATCTATCCTCAGTGGACCACTATTGTAAAGACAATACCCAACCCTGTCGGAGAGAAAAGGAAAAGATTTGCCCAAGAGCAAGAGAGTGCTAGAAAGGATGTCGAGCGTGCCTTTGGTGTTTTGCAATCTCGATGGGGCATCGTTCGGTATCCTGCTAATACTTGGAGCACGCAGAAACTATGGGAGGTGATGACTTCTTGTGTGATCATGCACAATATGATCGTAGAAGACGAGCGCCCGGAACGTCTGTACGATCAAGGCTTTCAGTTTTAGGGTGAGAATGTTGTGCCTGAGCATGGAGTAGAGGCAACATTTGAGCAGTTCACTCAGTTTCATGAAGACATGCGTGATTGAGAAACTCACGTGCAACTGCAAAATGATTTGGTTGAGCATATGTGGACTCATGTTGGCAACCAATAGATGTATCTTCTTTTATTCGTTTGCAAAACTATGTAAAACATTTTTATTTCTATTTGGCATGTAAAACTATACTATTTATTTGGGCGGCTAAACTATTTTGCTTGTTAAATTTTCATTTCACAATATGTTGAATGCAATGTAAAATTGGGCGGCCAACCGACCCATATGAAAAACAGGGCGGACGCCGGGCGGGCGGCCGACCCAAACGGACAAAAAGCGGACGAAATCGCCATCCGTTTGGGTCGGCCCGTTGGAGTTTCTCTAATTGCTTTGGATGATCGTTGAAAATGTCAATTGATGAAGTCACTACGTAAGAATGATGGACCATGTACCGGACTGAATACTCATCGAATTTTATATAATTAGAAGACATGCATAAAATAATTGTTTTTATCAGAAGTTGCATTTCTCTATATGTTTTTTCGGCATATTATGAGAGAGATAAACATGACTAATGTTGATGTTAAAAAAGAATCAATGGACACGGGATCCAAGGTAATGACGTTGGAAGCCAAAAAAAATACGGAGTTTTATACAGCAATGCAGGGAATATATATGCTATTAGATAAAACAAAAATTACGGAGTTTTGTGTTAGTACAATTATTTAATCAACATATTTTCCTAATAATATCAAATATGTTTTTATAGAGAAAATAGTTGTGTTAGTTTCACTTTTATTTTTTCAGATATTATATATGATTATATTATGCTGTAGAAAATATCATTTATATTTCATCATATATATATTTCACAGACCCTCCTATACACTACATGGATCTAAGATTTTGTGTAACTTATCATAACTCTGCATTCTATGTGGTATTAGTATTAACATGCTAAAGCAATATTTAGTTTTTTACTTAGTTCATGATGCAAGAGTCAACAGGAGGTCAGAAGTTTTGCGAGAAGGAAACTATCCAGACGTTGGCAACATTATTTGATAGCTGGCCTGGGATGGACAACAACATCTCATCGTGCAACATGGTAAGTAAAATATTTTGTCTATTGTTATCATGGTTTATTGTTGTTTGTAATAGCTTCACCTGTAGATTTATCTTCCCTATGCATCTATAGGCTGATACATCTTGTACGTGATCGACAAAGAGGCACGTCAGATATATATTATGGACCCTATTCAAACATCACAATCGTCAGAGGGTAAAAATTTGGGGCATGCACTGAAATTTAAAACTTTTGCAAGGGATTTCAAAGAAGCACTCGAAATAAAGCTGCCTGGTTGGAATTCCGATATTTCTAAATGGCAACATTTATTTCCGTTTGGTATTCCAACGAGTATAGTCGGGTAATGAATTCATAATAAAATGAACATTTAATTTTGTTATCACTATATTCTTTACATTATTAATTTAAAATATTGCAGCAATGTGTCTAGCTATTTTGTTTTTCATTTTATGCTCTGGTGGAACGGTACAAAATTGATCAAGCCGGTTTGCGCGGTGAGTA
This sequence comes from Aegilops longissima, assembly GCA_021605205.1. Classification (NCBI taxonomy): domain Eukaryota; kingdom Viridiplantae; phylum Streptophyta; class Magnoliopsida; order Poales; family Poaceae; genus Aegilops; species Aegilops longissima. Next base: position 72,011,016 of record CM038682.1, on the reverse strand, counting down.
TTGTTCGTTACATGTTTTAAGACCTTCGGCATGAAATTTGCACACTAACTACATTAATTGTTTGTGCGGGATGGGTATGAGTTGAGGAAGCAGTTTTTATTATACCTACTAAAACACCGTGGGAATGAAGCTAAAGGCAACTTTCCTGATATTGTTAAAGAGTTTCTTAAGCGCATCATCTAGATATTGATAATTTTGTAATAGATGTTTAGCTGGAACATCGCTCCGTTGGTTACATGGACATGTCGTTAGTCTTTCTTTTTGTTATCAATTTTAATTGCAAAATTTACTTCAATTATTCAGTAATTGTGTTTGTGTTATATTGTTTGTGCATGTGAAATTTAACATGTAACTCTTGTAAACTTTTTCAAGAGCCTATGGCAACGCACGGGCACTCTACTAGTAGTCTATAAGTGACATGGACACATCATGCAAACAGTGGTGGACTGAACCTATGTACATGCCCTTGGTCCAGTCTAACAGTTGCACGCAAGCCTCGATTACCTGTTGGGATAAGTCCCTCCATATAGAGGTGTCAGTCCAACATCAGCACATAAGTTCAACACATATCAGTCGTTGATCATCATTGCATTCAATGATTGTCAATGCTTTCTAGTGAAGGGAGCAAGAAGAAAACCCAGGCCACTGCACCCCTCCTGGTGATGGCGAATAAGCTAGATGGTCGCCCCAGCCAGTCTTGTGAGTTGTGAAGCCCAACCAAGCCGTCAACCTAGTCTCCCTGCCATTTATTTCTTCCGCCGTCGAATAACTCTGCTGTGGAGTTATACTGGATAGACCCCATTGTAATCGGGCTATATACCCTGTATTTTCAATAGTCATGTTTGGAGCATTTTATCATGTTACTGGTGTGTGTCGGGAGTTATCCTGGGCCGGCACGTGCAGGCAACCTGTCTGTGCCAGATGGGGGTGCCACATCATCCATCACATGCTGGAGTACAGAAGAGATCGACAAACACTTCGCATGACATCTCCATCCAATGCCCATATCCGCAAATGGGACGAAGTCTTAGAAGGCGTACCGGATGATCAACTCCAAAATGACTTCTATTGCATCAAGAAGGAAATTGCGACGATCACCATGAAAGACGTCCTCGAAGAGAATGGGATGTTCTTCGGTGGCGCAATATTGCGGGCTGACGTCCGAACTCGCATCACCCTACAGCGTCTGGACATGATGCCTTTCACGAAGCTAGGGTGCATCCTCCGGGATTTGGATGGATGTACCATGGCGTGATTAACGATGACAATGTGTCCGTTGAATTTGTAGTTTCTGTAATCGACGAAACTTTGAATTTTTGTACAACGAAACTTCCGGATGTAAACGGTCCTCCTCAACTTGCGCAGCGCTCTAATTAATTAGTTTGGGTACGATGAACTTCGTTAATTATGTTTACTATATGTTGCTTCTATTTGCTAACTCTCTCTGTGTGTGTGTGTGTTGCTCAAGTATATTATGTTGCATATTATCGTTGAATTCGCCTGCTGACGACGCATCTCTGACAGGGATAAAGATCATGGATGGAGAACAAGTGCTATGCTATGTACATAGGGAGGGTTATAGGAGTGTACGAAGAGTGGCCAGAGTGTCAGGTCCAAGTCGACCGCTTCCCGGGCGTCAGCCACAAAGGGTTTCAAAGTAGAGGCCAAGTGGAAGCTAATTACTTGAGGTTCACGCTAGCGCAAACGGGGAATCAAAACCGGCTCAAGAACTACTACATAATCCTGTTCTTTCTCATAATGGTCGCTCTTCTCTTTTGTGTGATCACATCATAATTTAGATAGATGATGAACATGTGTATGTTCGAGCACTATGATGGTTATGATGATGAACATGTGTTATGAAATGTGTATGTGTATCATGCTGATGATGATGATGATGATGATGCATGTGACTATGTTGGAGCACTTTGATGATTATTGTCTCATATAGTTTTATTGTATGTGTATGTGTGCTATATAAAACCTCTATAATGTCGTGCATGTGTAGCCAAAAGAAAAAAACAAAATGTGGCAGTAGCGTGGGGTAATAGTTTAGCAGTAGTGTGGGGTACAACATTGCTGCTACATAAACTTAGTAGTAGCGCTGGCTCTAGGCCCGTGCTATAGGTAACTTAGTAGTAGCGCGGGGTTGCATCTGCGCTACTACTATGAGAAGTACCAGCAGCGCGGGTACCACCTGCGCTACTACTAAAAGTTAGATGTAGCGCGCTAGAAGAAGAATGGCCCCTTGTGATACTTCTAGGCCATTACCCCACACTACTACTATGTTTTTCCTAGTAGTGCCAAGAGCAAAGCATGAGACAACACCAGATAGGCATGGGTGTAAAAAGAAAACATGCAACTAGATTATTGACTCTAGTGCAAGTGGGAGTCTATTGGAAGTATGCCCTACAGGCAATAATATTTTATTATTATATTTTCATGTTCATAATTAAGAGTTTATATTCTATGTCATAATTGATACTGGAATATTTGATTCAGTGGAAAACTGATATGCACGTGTAGAACGATAAACGACAACATAAGATTCCTAGTCTCGCCTCTAAGACTGGCTCAAGTGTTGTTGGTGATCACGTTTTCTAGATCTTAGGATAGCATAAGTGTAACGATAGCCCTAAAAACGACATTGAGAGTATGCCATTAGAAGAACGATCATATTGAATTGACCCAAACTTGTTTGGTATACTTTGAGATGATATCGTCACAAGTGAATTGTTATAACACGGAGTGCTAGCATGTGTTTTAGTTCATTAGACCATGAGAGTATTGTAGTCACTTCTTACTGTATGATGAGCTTTGGGGTTGCTCAAACATCATCTGTAAAATGGTGATCATAATGACGACTTACAAGTTAATGGAAAAGTATAACACGGTATTCGATAGCTCGAGAGTAGAATTTGATCCTCTAATGATGGAGAGATATATTCTCAGGGCCCTCTCGGTGTGATGGCATCCATCATCGTCTTGCCAGACACAGGTAGGTATATCACGGGGATTCCAGAACATGTCAACGAGATAGAAGAGCAAAACCGGCAATGAGGAGACCGGTATAGTGAGCAGGTCTATGACTCAAGAGGATACCGTCACATCTCACCTCGGATTTTGTAAAGCATTGTGAAGCAAAGAGAACATCACATGATAACCAAAGGTTCACTCAAATTTCATTTGTGTAATCATAGGGATCGATATGGATATCCTGTTGGGGAACGTAGTAATTTCAAAAAATTTCCTACGCACACACAAGACCATGGTGATGGCATAGCAACGAGAGGGGAGAGTGTCTGTCCATGTACCCTCGTAGACCGAAAGCGGAAGCGTTATAACAACGCGGTTGATGTAGTCGTACGTCTTCACGATCCGACCGATCCAAGCACCGAACGTCACGGCACCTCCGAGTTCGCACACGTTCAGCTCGATGGCGATCCCGGACTCAATCCAGCAAAGTGTCGGGATGAGTTCCGTCAGACCGCGGCGGCGTGGTGGCGATGATGATGCTCTACGGCGCGAGGCTTCGCCTAAACTCTGCTGACGATATGACCGAGGTGGAATATGGTGGAAGGGGGCACCGCACACGGCTAAGAGATCCAAGGGATCAATTGTTGTCTTTGGTGCTAGCCCTGCCCCTCTATTTATATGTTGAGCCCCGGGGTCGAAACTTGGAGCAAAAACCTCCTCAAAGTCGGTTTTGCCCGAAAGGCAAGAGTCCCACTCGGACTCCAGGACCAAACGCCACAATCCTTGGCGTCGGCCCGACGCCATGGGCCTCGGCGTCGGCCCAGGGCGACGCCAGGTCTCCGGCGTTTGGCCCCGGCCTCCATAAAACTCCTTTTGCACCGACCTAAAGCCTCATGGGCTTGACCCCTTGGCCTAAACATATCATCCAATATATGAATCTTTACGTCTCGACCATTTCGAGACTCCTCGTCATGTCCCCGATCTCATCCGGGACTCCGAACTCCTTCGGTACATCAAAACATGCAAACTCATAATATAACTGTCATCGAAACCTTAAGCGTGCGTACCCTACGGGTTCGAGAACTATGTAGACATGACCTAGAACTATTCTTGGTCAATAACCAATAGCGGAACCTGGATGCCCATATTGGTTCCTACATATTCTACGAAGATCTTTATCGGTCAAACCGCATAACGACATACGTTGTTCCTTTTGTCATCGGTATGTTACCTACCCGAGATTCGATCGTCGGTATCCAATACCTAGTTCAATCTCGTTACTGGTAAGTCTATTTACTCGTTCCGTAATACATCATCTCACAACTAACTCATTAGTTGTAATGCTTGCAAGGCTTATGTGATGTGTATTACCGAGAAGGCCCAGAGATACCTCTCCGACAATCGGAGTGACAAAACCTAATCTCGAAATACGCCAACCCAACAAGTACCTTTGGAGACACCTGTAGTACTCCTTTATAATCACCCGATTACGTTGTGACGTTTGGTAGTACCAAAGTGTTCCTCCGTAAACGGAGTTGCATAATCTCATAGTTACAGGAACATGTATAGGTCATGAAGAAAGCAATAGCAATATACTAAGCGATCAAGTGCTAAGCTAATGGAATGGGTCATGTCAATCACATCATTCTCCTAATGATGTGATCCCATTAATCAAATGACAACACATGTCTATGGTTAGGAAACATAACCATCTTCGATTAATGAGCTAGTCTAGTAGAGGCATACTAGTGACTATCTGTTTGTCTATGTATTCACACATGTATTATGTTTCCGGTTAATACAATTCTAGCATGAATAATAAACATTTATCATGATATAAGGAAATAAATAATAACTTTATTATTGCCTCTAGGGCATATTTCCTTCATATCCACGGTTCCGCTATCGCTCATTGAACAAAGGGGTTCGTTCATGTCTATGTTTTACCAAACCTATAGGGTCACAAACTTAAGGTAATCATGATCTACTAGGTTTTAGTAGAATGAGAGTATCGAGGATTTATTTGTGGAGTCGTTTCATTAATATTCGAAATAATTTCGAGAGGAACCGGAAGCGTTCCGGGGTCACCCACTGATACGTCTCCAACGTATCTATAATTTTTTATTGATCCATGCTATATTATCTACTATTTTGGACATTATTGGGCTTTATTATTCACTTTTATATTATTTTTGGGACTAACCTATTAACTGGAGGCCCAGCCCAGAATTGTTGTTTTTTGCCTATTTCAGAGTTTCGCAGAAAAGGAATATCAAACGGACTCCAAACGGAATGAAACCTTCGGGAACGTGATTTTTAGGAAGATTATGATCCAGGAGACTTGGACCCTACGTCAAGAAACAAAGGAGGAGGCCACGAGGAAGGGGGGCGCGCCTACCCCCCCAGGGCGCGCCCTCCACCCTCGTGGGCCCTTTGTTGCTCCACCGACGTACTCCTTCCTCCTATATATACCTACGTACACCCAAACGATCAGATACGGAGACAAAAACCTAATTCCACCGCCGCAACCTTCTGTACCCACGAGATCCCATCTTGGGGCCTGTTCCGGAGCTCCGCCGGAGAGGGCATCTATCACGGAGGGCTTCTACATCAACACCATAGCCTCTCCCATGAAGTGTGAGTAGTTTACTTCAGACCTTTGTGTCCATAGTTAGTAGCTAGATGGCTTCTTCTCTCTTTTTGGATCTCAATACAATGTTCTCCCCCTCTCTCGTGGAGATCTATTCGATGTAATCTTCTTTTTGCGGTGTGTTTGTTGAGACCGATGAATTGTGGGTTTATGATCAAGATTATCTATGAACAATATTTGAATCTTCTCTGAATTCTTTTATGTATGATTAGTTATCTTCGCAAGTCTCTTCGAATTATCAGTTTGGTTTGGCCTACTAGATTGATCTTTCTTGCAATGGGAGAAGTGCTTAGCTTTGGGTTGAATCTTGCTGTGTCCTTTCCTAGTGACAGTAGGGGCAGCAAGGCACGTATTGTATTGTTGCCATCGAGGATAACAAGATGGGGTTTTATCATATTGCATGAATTTATCCATCTACATCATGTCATCTTGCTTAAGGAGTTACTCTGTTTTCATGAACTTGATACTCTAGATGCATGCTGGATAGCGGTCGAGGAGTGGAGTAATAGTAGTAGATGCAGGCAGGAGTCGGTCTACTTGTCTCGGACGTGATGCCTATATACATGATCATACCTAGATATTCTCATAACTATGCTCAATTCTGTCAATTGCTCAACATTAATTTGTTCACCCACCGTAGAATACTTATGCTCTTGAGAGAAGCCACTAGTGAAAACTATGGCCCCCGGGTCTATTTTCCATCATATTTATCTCGCGACAACAAGCTATTTCTGGCGCCGTCTTTATTTTGCTTTTATTTTACTTTGCATCTTTATCACAAAAATACCAAAAATATTATCCTATCATATCTATCAGATCTCACTCTCGTAAGTGACCGTGAAGGGACTGACAACCCCTTATCGCGTTGGTTGCGAGGATTTATTTGTTTTGTGTAGGTGCGAGGGACTCGCGCGTAGCCTCCTACAGGATTGATACCTTGGTTCTCAAAAACTGAGGGAAATACTTACGCTACTTTGCTGCATCACCCTTTCCTCTTCAAGGGAAAACCAACACAGTGCTCAAGAGGTAGCAAGAAGGATTTCTGGCGCAGTTGCCGGGGAGGTCTACGCAAAAGTCAACATACCAAGTACCCATCACAATCCCTTATCTTTCGCATTACATCATTTGCCATTTTGCCTCCCGTTTTCCTCTCCCCCACTTCACCCTTTCCGTTTTATTCGCCCTCTCTTTTCCGTTCGCCTCTTTTTCGCTTGCTTTTTGTTTGCTCGTGTGTTGGATTGCTTGTTTGTCACTATGGCTCAAGATAATACCAAATTATGTGACTTTACCAATACCAACAATAATGATTTCCTTAGCACTCCGATTGCTCCTCTTACTGATACTGAATCTTGTGGAAGCAATGCTGCTTTGTTGAATCTTGTCAAGAAAGATCAATTTGCCGGCCTTCCAAGTGAAGATGCCGCTACTCATCCAAATAGCGTCGTTGATTTGTGTGATATGCAAAAGAAGAAATATGTTGATAATGATATTGTTAAATTGAAGCTATTTCCTTTTTCGCTTAGAGATCGTGCTAAAGCTTGGTTTTCATCTTTGCCTAAAAATAGTATTGATTCTTGGGACAAGTGCAAAGATGCTTTTATCTCTAAGTATTTTCCTCCCGCTAAAATCATCTCTCTTAGAAATGATATTATGAATTTTAAGCAACTTGATCTTGAACATGTTGCACAAGCTTGGGAGAGGATGAAATTAACGATACGTAATTGCCCTACTCATGGTTTGAATTTGTGGATGATTATACAAAAAATTTATGCCAGATTGAATTTTGCTTCTAGAAATCTTTTAGATTCGGCCGCGGGAGGTACTTTTATGGAAATCACTTTAGGAGAAGCTACTAAACTCCTAGATAATATTATGGTTAATTATTCTCAATGGCACACTGAAATATCTACTAATAAAAAAGTGCATGCGATAGAAGAAATTAATGTTTTGAGTGGAAAGATGGATGAACTTATGAAATTATTTGCTACTAAGATTGTTTCTTCTGATCCTAATGATATGCCTTTGTCTACTTTGATTGAGAATAATAATGAATCTATGGATGTGAATTTTGTTGGTAGGAATAATTTTGGTAACAACGCGTATAGAGGAAACTTTAATCCTAGGCCTTATCCTAGTAATTCCTCTAATAATTATGGTAATTCCTACAACAACTCTTATGGAAATTTTAATAAAATGCCCTCTGAATTTGAGACTAGTGTTAAAGAGTTTATGAATTCGCAAAAGAATTTCAATGCTTTGCTTGAAGAGAAATTGCTTAAAGTTGATGAATTGGCTAGGAACGTTGATAGAATTTCTCTTGATGTTGATTCTTTAAAACTTAGATCTATTCCTCCTAAGCATGATATCAATGAGTCTCTCAAAGCCATGAGAATTTCCATTGATGAGTGCAAAGAAAGAACTGCTAGGATGCGTGCTAAGAAAGATTGCTTTATAAAAACGTGTTCTTCAAATTTCTATGAAAATAAAGATGAAGATCTAAAAGTTATTGATGTGTCCCCTATTAAATCTTTGTTTTGCAATATGAATCTTGATAATGATGGGACTGAATATGATCCTCCTTTACCTAGAAGGCATTCCAAAAATTTGGAGTTTTTAGATTTTGATGCTAAAATTGACAAAAGTGGGATTGAAGAAATCAAAACCCTCGATGTTGCTAAACCCACTATTTTGGATTTCAAGGAATTTAATTATAAAAACTAGTCGTCAACCCGTGCAGCTGCACGGGCTAGTTATTTATATTTTAAATTTGTAGATTTTTTTTGAATATTGTTTATGTTAAATAAGAACTAAGAATGAATTCATATAGATCCTAATAAGCTTTCGAAAGTTTATTTTCAAAACAGTATGGTTTTTAATGTAATCATACACCTATAGATTGTATTTGAATGTATTCAAAAGCATATTGTGCTGTTATTATTAGCAAATGCAGTATGCGTATTTTCTTTGACATGTGCTAAAAGCTCATGCCAAACAAAGTTTATGCAGCAAAAGAAAATCATAGGTCAGTAATGTTCCGAAACTGGAATGCAAATGTGGGAACATATAGTATTCAGACGTTAACACAAATGGAACTAAACACTACTTCCCTGTATATCAGGGGAGGAGCATAATATACATAACCTTACCATTCTACCAAACATGTAGCTAAGCATGAGCCCATAAATTACTGCAATTCTCGTGAGTTTAGAAATATTCCCTCTGTATCAGAATATAAGTCCTTTTTTAATCTAAATCTAGACCAAAAAATGTCTTATACTGTGATACAGACGGAGTAAATGGTTTCCCCCTGCATACAGATTCTATATAATCCAAGTGAAACTCCTAAAAAAATTGTACACAGTGAACATCACAAACACAATGACTCTCTGTGTTTTTTTATCCGGATCTTAATTGACCTACATTAGTTGTTGCACCTCTAGTGTAATATTGTCCATAAATTCACCAGTAGCCGTCACTTAATAATTTCTCTAATAATCCAAGAGATCAAGTGGAAGTATTATCAAATGCATCGCAGTGGATGCTGGAGTCATGATATATATGCACACACTTTACAAATATTCCTTCAAATTGCACCCAAATACATGTATTTTTTGTATTAGAAAAGAGAAACAATAACCTTGGAGTAAAGGGACATGTCACCATGCTTTGTGAATTAGATAAAATCATGGTCTAAAGTAGGTATTAAAAAAGTTGCACCAGCAGGGAAGTACTCCCAAGGTAAAACATAGCAATAGCTTCTACCGACTGAGCTTTATATATTCTAACTTTGTTGTGTGAAGTTAATGGCTATTGCGAGGAAACAAATGCCATTTTTTGGCAAAGAAATTATTCATAATAAATATATTGTATGGATATAAAAAATGATTAGTTTAATACTTAATGGCTAGGCAGAACGTACATATTCACATTCGATTGTGGTGTCAGAAAATATAATGCAGGAAAAGAGAGGTACCAACACACACATATTAGAGGAGAGGCTATAAAGGTTACTTGATGAACAAATATACCTTTCTTTGCATCATAGAATTCTGATAGTACAGAGCAACTAAGCATATAAGAAATCAGACCATCAACTCCTCAGAACAAAATATAATAAGAAGCATCCAATCCAGTTTAAAAAAGGGACACGTGAGGCATGTACATGCTAGTGAGTCCATTATTGTTCAGGTTTTCCTCTCGGCTTCATCAAACTTGATGGAAAAACTGAATGCCGGTGACTGGAGAGCAAACGACCATAAATTAGAACATATATCTGATCACATTAAGGGTGTGATTAGTATCATGTAAGCTAAATATTTCTAGCCTAAATGGTAATTCCATTTGTTGACGAAAGGTAATATAATTTTTATGAAAGACTATCTGTTCATTATAAGCTACAACACTTCTTATTAAAGTCTTCGGGACACAAAAAACCAATAAAACTTATAAGAAGCTAAAACAAAAGGGTTGACTAAGCTATCACCATCGAAGTGTACTGTATCATGTACAACGGAAAAATTTCTCCTAGAACAGCAGTTGATGACATGGGCAAACACAACCTGTGTCAAGAATTGCACCGGGAATATCTGATTTGTGTTAAACATGGAAAAAGCGAACATGTAGCTCCGCTGTGATGTGCACATCTGCTGTAACGATGATTGATGCGGCAATGTCCTGTCCGGCACCTTTTCCTGCAATCAGCTACCAATATGTTGACATAAAAAGAATTGAGCACCAAGTATCCGGAGCAAACCATGTCATAACTCTTATTATTTACATTGTGCTGGTCAATTGGTCACTGGATTTAATCCTTGTTTCCTAAACATTATCCAAAATAAAATTACAATATAGTTTAATATCATCTAGATCTTTCAATCAGGATAGGCTTGAGGTTGCAGGGATGCCTGCACATCATTGTGTAGTCAGCTAGCTTAGTTTTATATAACTATGCACCTAAGCTAGTAATCTACCGATGAAAAATACCACAAACACCATGTATATATGCACCTTTGCTCATTGAGGATTTCTCCTGTGTGTGCCTGAGTGTTGCGTTTATTTTCATCCTATAACACTAATTAGTCAAAGGAAGGCTAGCGAATTGGACTGTCATCCCAGCTAGATCGGGAAGGAAGTGGAGGTGTCGACCAATCGGAGGGAGGCCGGAGGATTGTATTTGCCTTCCGCCGCTCATGGACTAAACGGAGATGTCACGGTGATGGCACGGGAGGAGGGACTGGCGGCTGCTCATGGATGAGTAGAAGAGGAGCAGGAGGAGGAAGAGGACGATCAGCCTTCAGATCAAGACGGGCTGGTGGGTCTAGTAAAATTTCTTCATGTTTGAGTTGAAAATTGGATTGTACAGATCGTATTTGTCTAGGACTCTTAACATGACGTGATGACCACAGATTTAATATTAAAAGACTAAATTTATCCTTTGCATGACAATTAACGTGGTGGCTCCCTTGGTCTTCATGCTTGAGTTGAACTGCGTTGGACTAATCGTATATGTCTAGGACTCTTACCACGATTGCAGATTTCATCTAAACCATAGATTTAACATCCAAAGGCTAAATTGTTAAAGCATGTCAGAAGTCGAATATTCCACTGCATGCCCCTGTAACTATTGTCGATAAGTTTTGCGCATGAACCACGAAAAAGAGGGAATACGTGAAAGAATAATTAGGTTTCAAATAGCTACTGAGAAAGATAAATAGCAAGATTTTTTTCCCATGGTTTTTCTGGTAAACCATTGGACCAACCTGATGCCCTAGCATCCTAACATCTAGTCGAGAGTAAAAAAACATTTATATGTCAAGCCCAACTAAAGGAAACTTTAGTCTGTATATAAACCGGTGAAGCAGTATAGTTGTAAGCCTAGAATATAGTGAACATCAGTAGGGTTTTACAAATTATATTACGTATACTAACATATTGTACTGATGTACTTACAGTAGAGGGTGGGAATGCTAAGCATCTTCCAGCTCTGATAGATTCATACTCTCTCAATATAAGTGGTTGCAGTAGTAGTAAGATATAAAGTTAATGTAAATGAATAGATATGTCTATGTAAAAAAAAACCTACAGATTCTGAGGGACTTGTACCCTCTTGGTGAAGGTTAAATATAAAAATAACATGAACCTACCTATGTCAGACATGAAACTATCAGAGCGAAAGGGAAAAGGCAATCACATAGATAATACTTTATAAGAAAACTAAAAAAACTCACATATGGGAAGCTGTGAGTATGAATCTGTCTATGCCCGATAAAAGAACAACTCTTCGGTTTGTAACTATATTCTTTTCACAATGTTACAACTGTAGGTATAACTCATTGTGGAATTTCAAAATCATGGTGAAGGCATATATGTACAGCCTAATTAATCAACCTACCTGACACACTGTTATAAACGAAAAGACATAAAAGTACTTTCTATTGGTTATTTCTGAAACTGAAAGCACATTACTATATTTCTATAAGTAGCAGCTATGAATCTAAATGTTGGAACTATTTGAAAATAATAATCAAGCATGTTGTTAGAAACGGGCTTGGCAAATATGAACATCACAGACACAACTGTACGGAAGATTCATTGAAGATCAGCACAGAGTCCTTTTAACATTCATCATATAGGAACAATCATGTAATTAAAACTTGTACAACTCAAGTGCTCTGTGCTGCTAGCTTATTGCAACAGAAACTCTACGACAACTGAGTAGAACAAAGAGATGTTGGTATGACCTCTTTACCGTGGAACACAGAATACTATGTGTTAACCAAAAGAAATGTTAAAGACCATACCTTTCAATAAATAATTGATCTCTTGAAGATCTTTATTCACAGACAACTTGCATGCCGCTCCACCACTCAAGTATCTTCACATGTAGAAATTACTGTGTTAGACATGGTTCTTACAAATCTGTGAACTTAAGTTAAATGTCAAACAAATAGAAAAATATTTAAATAATAATCATCATATGTTTACCTAACGTGGCAAGGCAGAATAAGAATATATACCATGCCAATAACTGAAGATTTAGCGTGTATTTAAAAGAAACAACATGCAACATGCAAACCATCTGCATAGGAAACATTACATAAATCTGTCAGTTAACATGGTGTGACAGAGAAAAATACCTCTAAACTGAGCTTTCGATAAGAATCGACAACCTGCATAGAGCTGAACTGGTTTGCCAATGTTTAATTTATTGTTGTAGCGAACAAAGCCCTGTTGTGGGGATTCTATGCTGCTCCCGGAGGTGATGGAGACCACCATAGCTTACTTTCATTCGTCTCCTACACCTCCCAATCAGGATGCTCATAGATAGACATCAAAGAGAACGAATTTTTCTTGGCCAAACAATACAATTAAGCTAACTTATTGGAGTCTTTGTAATGAACTTGGCCGGTTACAGAATAGAAAAATGAATTTTCAGGATATGGGGTTACTTGCCTATGGAGTCTGGTGCAAGACCGCAGGAGTAATGTGCTTCGGACTCAGAACAGTTTTAGAGGAGATGAACTGCTGCACCACCTGCCCGCCATATTTCCTCTGCCCAGCGGCTTCGCCAAAGACCGTAGCCACGCGATCTGCATCAAACTGCAGTCGGTGCACCACCTCTAGTTCATTGATTGTCCCAAAAATTTACGCCGGCTTTACAGATTTGCTTGTTCCTTTCATTGGAACAACACCGCTGCCGCTGCTAGTTGCGGATGCTTTCTCCCCAGATGCAATCACAACAGCCCATACGTACTTTATGGATAGAAGAAAGTTAATGGACACACAAAGCTAGCACATGCCGTGCTAATTGATTTCGGCGTGGTTGGGGCTGATCGAGGGTACTCAATGGATGGAGAGGAAAAGGGATCCGGGAGAGGCTGGTTGCTTCTTTTCTTACTCCTAAGATGGATCACACCACGGAGGTTTAGGATGGAGGAGAAACTACAGAGGGACATGCGAGGAGGATGATCCGGGGAGTAGCGCCAGCGGCGTTCCTCGCTGATGATGCGCGCATCTCAGTAGTGCAGGCAGGGAGGCACTACGTTTTTTAGCAGCCGATGGAATAAGTCTTTTTCTTGCGTCTAGAATTTTTTTTTTGACGGGATTTTTGCCCACAGTTTGTTATAGAGGGGTCAGCGTGGGATTGTGGGCAAGGACTCCTGGGGTAATTCATCTGACGGCTGTAGATAACTAATAGGGAGATCGGATGGTTAGTTTTGTTTACTTTGGTAATTCATCTGACGGCTGTAGATAATTAATAGGGAGATCGGATGGTTAATTTTGTTTACTTCCGAGGATTAACGTGGAGCTTTCGTTGGTGCCTCCAATTAGTAAATATAAGATTGCTCTTTCATAGATTGTATTTCCTTGTTGCAATCCGTGCTAAATTCTCCTCATGCTTATAGTCAAAATAAAGCTTTTACCAAACATATCATTGATGCCTTGATGCAATCTTATGAAGAAAAACTCGATTTGGAAGTTTCTATCCATAGAAAACTTTATGATGAGTGGGAACCTACTATTAAAATTAAGATTAGGGATCATGAGTTCTATGCTTTGTGTGATTTGGGTGCTAGTGTTTCCACTATTCCCAAAACTTTGTGCGATTTGCTAGATTTCCGTGATTTTGATGATTGCTCTCTAAACTTGCACCTTGCGGATTCTACTATTAAGAAACCTATGGGAAGAATTAATGATGTTCTTATTGTTGCAAATAGGAATTATGTGCCCGTAGATTTTATCGTTCTTGATATAGATTGCAATCCTTCATGTCCTATTATTCTTGGTAGACCTTTCCTTAGAACGATTGGTGCAATTATTTATATGAAGGAAGGGAATATTAGATTCCAATTTCCATTAAAGAAAGGCATGGAACACTTCCCGAGGAAGAAAATAAATTACCATATGGATCTATCATGAGAGCCACTTATGGATTGCCTACCAAAGATGACAATACCTAGATCTATCCTTGCTTTTATGCCTAGCTAGGGGCGTCAAACGGTAGCGCTTGTTGGGAGGCAACCCAATTTTATTTTTAGTTTTTTTGATTTTTACTTATGTTTAGGAAAAAATATTTGTTCTAGCCTCTGGTTATATGTCTTTTTGTGTTTTAGTTAGTGATTGTGCCAAGTTAAACCTATAGGATCTTCTTGGATGATAGTTATTTGATCTTGCAGAAATTTCCAGAAACTTTCTGTTCATGAAAATAATTGTTAAAAATCACCAGAAAGTGATAAAATAGTGATTATAATTGCTGCTGATCAATAAAAAAATTGTCTAGGTCGTCCTATTTTTGCTGATGTTTTGGAGTTCCAGAAGTTTGCGTTAGTTACAGATTGCTACAGACTGTTCTGTTTTTGACAGATTCTGTTTTTCGTGTGTTGTTTGCTTATTTTGATGAATCTATGGCTAGTAAAATAGTTTATAAACCATAGAGAAGTTGTAATACAGTAGGTTTAACACCAATATAAATAAATAATGAGTTCATTACAGTACCTTGAAGTGGTCTTTTGTTTTCTTTCGCTGACGGAGCTCCCGAGATTTTCTGTTAAGTTTTGTGTTGTGAAGTTTTCATGTTTTGGGTGAAATATTTTGATGGATTATGGAACAAGGAGTGGCAAGAGCCTAAGCTTGGGGATGCCCATGGCACCCCCAAGATAATATAAGGACACCATAAAGCCAAAGCTTGGGGATGCCCCGGAAGGCATCCCCTCCTTTGTCTTCGTTCATCGGTAATTTTACTTGGAGCTATATTTTTATGCACCACATGATATGTGTTTTGCTTGGAGCGTCTTGTATGATTTGAGTCTTTGATTTTTAGTTTACCACAATCATCATTGCTTTACACACCTTTTGAGAGAGCCATACATGATTTGGAATTTGTTAGAATACTCTATGTGCTTCGCTTATATCTTTCGAGCTATATAGTTTTGCTCTAGTGATTCACTTATATCTTTTAGAGCACGGTGGTGGATTTTTTTTATAGAAACTATTGATCTCTCATGCTTCACTTAGATTATTTTGAGAGTCTTAAATAGCATGGTAATTTGCTTAAATAATCCTAATATGCTAAGCATACAAGATTTGTAAGAATTCTTATGAGTGTGTTGAATACTATGAGAAGTTTGATGCTTGATAATTGTTTTGAGACATGAAGATGGTGATATTAGAGTCATGCTCGTTGAGTAGTTGTGAATTTGAGAAATACTTGTGTTAAAGTTTGTGATTCCCGTAACATGCATGTATGGTGAACCGTTATGTGATGAAGTCGGAGCATGATTTATTTATTGATTGTCTTCCTTATGAGTGGCGGTCGGGGACGAGCGATGGTCTTTTCCTACCAATCTATCCCATTAGAAGCATGCGCGTAATACTTTTCTCCGATAACTTGTAGATTTTTGCAATAAGTATATGATTTCTTTATGACTAATGTTGAGTCCATGGATTATACGCACTCTTCTTCCTTCCACCATTGCTAGCCTCTCTAATACCGCACACTTTTCGCAGGTATCATACACCCACCATAAACCTTCCTCAAAACAGCCACCATACCTACCTATCATGGCATTTCCATAGCCATTCCGAGACATATTGCCATGCAACTCTCCACCGTTCCGTTTATTATGACATACTCCATCATTGTCATATTTCTTTGCATGATCATGTAGTTGGCATCGTATTTGTGGAAAAGCCACCGTTCATAATTCTTTCATACATGTCATTCTTGATTCATTGCATATCCCGGTACACCACCGGAGGCATTCATATAGAGTCATATTTTGTTCTAATTATCGAGTTGTAATTGTTGAGTTGTAAGAAAATAAAAGTGTGATGATCATCATTTTTAGAGCATTGTCCCAAGTGAAGAAAAGGATGATGGAGACTATGATTCCCCCACAAGTCGGGATGAGACTCCGGACGAAAAATAAATAAATAAAAAGAGGCCATAAAAAAGGCCCAAATAAAAAAATGAGAGAAAAAGAGAGAAGGGACAATGTTACTATCCTTTTACCACACGTGTGCTTCAAAGTAGCACCATGATCTTCATGATAGAGAGTCTCTCATTTTCTCACTTTCATATACTAGTGGGAATTTTTCATTATAGAACTTGGCTTGCATACTCCAATGATGAGCTTCCTCAAAATGCCCTAGGTCTTCGTGAGCAAGCGAGTTGGATGCACAGCCACTTAGTTTCCTTTGTTGAGATTTCATATACTTATAGCTCTAGTGCATCAGTTGCAAGGCAATCCCTACTCACTCACATTGATATCTATTGATGGGCATCTCCATAGCCCGTTGATATGCCTAGTTGATGTGAGGCTATCTTCTCCCTTTATGTCTTCTCCACAACCACCATTCTATTCCACATATAGTGCTATGTCCATGGCTCACGCTCATGTATTGCGTGAAGATTGAAAAAGTTTTGAAAAAGTCAAAAGTATGAAACAATTGCTTGGCTTGTCATCGGGGTTGTGCATGATTTAAATACTTTGTGTGGTGAAGATAGAGCATAGCCAGACTATATGATTTTGTGGGGATAACTTTCTTTGGCCATGTTATTTTGAGAAGACATGATTGCTTTGTTAATATGCTTGAAGTATTATTATTTTTATGTCAATATTAAACTTTTTTCTTGAATCTTTCGGATCTGAATATTCATACCACAATTAAGAAGAATTACATTGAAATTATGCCAAGTAGCACTCCGCATCAAAAATTCTGTTTTTATCATTTATCTACTCGAGGACGAGCATGAATTAAGCTTGGGGATGCTTGATACGTCTCCAACGTATCTACAATTTTTTATTGCTCCATGCTATATTATCTACTGTTTTGGACATTATTGGGCTTTATTATTCACTTTTATATTATTTTTGCGACTAACCTATTAACCGGAGGCCCAGCCCAGAATTGCTGTTTTTTGCCTATTTCAGAGTTTCGCAGAAAAGGAATATCAAACGGAGTCCAAATGGAATGAAACCTTCGGGAACGTGATTTTTAGGAAGATTATGATCCAGGAGACTTGGACCCTACATCAAGAAATAAAGGAGGCCACGAGGTAGGGGGCGTGCCTACCCCCCAGGGCGTGCCCTCCACCCTCGTGGGCCCCCTGTTGCTCTACCGGCGTACTCCTTCCTCCTATATATACCTACATACCCCCAAACGATCAGATACGGAGACAAAACCCTAATTCCACCGCCGCATCCTTCTGTACCCACGAGATCCCATCTTGGGGCCTGTTCCGGAGCTCCGCCGGAGAGGGCATCTATCACAGAGGGCTTCTACATCAACACCATAGCCTCTCCGATGAAGTGTGAGTTGTTTACTTCAGACCTTCGGGTCCATAGTTAGTAGCTAGATGGCTTCTTCTCTCTTTTTGGATCTCAATACAATGTTCTCCCCCTCTCTCGTGGAGATCTATTCGATGTAATCTTCTTTTTTCCGTGTGTTTTTTGAGACCAATGAATTGTGGGTTTATGATCAAGATTATCTATGAACAATATTTGAATCTTCTCTGAATTCTGTTATGTATGATTGGTTATCTTTGCAAGTCTCTTCGAATTATCAGTTTGGTTTGGCCTACTAGATTGATCTTTCTTGCAATGGGAGAAGTGCTTAGCTTTGGGTTCAATCTTGCGTGTCCTTTCCCAAAGTGATGGGGGCAGCAAGGCACGTATTGTATTGTTGCCATCGAGGATAACAAGATGGGGTTTTTATCATATTGCATGAATTTATCCCTCTACATCATGTCATCTTGCTTAAGGCATTACTCTGTTTTCATGAACTTAATACTCTAGATGCATGCTGGATAGCGGTCGAGTGGAGTAATAGTAGTAGATGCAGGCAGGAGTCGGTCTACTTGTCTCGGACGTGATGCCTATATACATGATCATACCTAGATATTCTCATAACTATGCTCAATTCTGTCAATTGCTCAACAGTAATTTGTTAACCCACCGTAGAATACTTAAGCTCTTGAGAGAAGCCACTAGTGAAAACTATGGCCCCCGGGTCTATTTTCCATCATATTAATCTCCCGACAACAAGCTATTTCTGGCGCCGTCTTTATTTTGCTTTTATTTTACTTTGCATCTTTATCACAAAAATACCAAAAATATTATCCTATCATATCTATCAGATCTCACTCTCGTAAGTGACTGTGAAGGGATTGACAACCCCTTATCGCGTTGGTTGCGAGGATTTATTTGTTTTGTGTAGGTGCGAGGGACTCATGCGTAGCCTCCTCTTGGATTGATACCTTGGTTCTCAAAACTGAGGGAAATACTTACGCTACTTTGCTGCATCACCCTTTCCTCTTCAAGGGAAAACCAACGCAGTGCTCAAGAGGTAGCACCCACTGTTGGTGTCAAAACCGGCGGATCTCGGGTAGGGGGTCCCGATCTGTGCATCTTAGGCTGATGGTAACAGGAAGCAAGGGACACAATGTTTACCCAGGTTCGGGCCCTCTCGATGGAGGTAAAACCCTACTTCCTGCTTGATTAATATTGAAGATATGAGTAGTACAAGAGTAGATCTACCACGAGATCGTAGAGGCTAAACCCTAGGAGCTAGCCTATGATGGTTATGATTGTAATCGTGATCGGCCTTCTAAGGACCAACCTCTCCGGTTTATATAGACAACATAGAGGGCTAGGGTTTACATGGAGTCGGTTACAAGGAAGGAAACACAATATCCGGATCGCCAAGCTTGTCTTCCACGCAAAGGAGAGTCCCATCCGGACATGGAACGGAGTCTTGAGTCTTGTATCTTCACGCTTCAATAGTCCGGACGATGCATACAGTCCAGCTGTCCGGATACCCCCTAATCCAGGACTCCCTCAGTAGCCCCTGAACTAGGCTTCAATGACGATGAGTCTGGCACGCAGTCTTGTCTTCGGCATTTCAAGGCGGGTTCCTTCTCCGAATACTCCAAAGTAATTATCGAACACTTAGACCGTGTCCGGATCTACGAGATGATCTTCACATACCATTGTAGGGAACATAGCATAAATATGATTTGCCGGCAATCTTCGTACGTCGTGCTCTTGCATCGTGGCCTGGTCCAACATGAACCGACATTTCTCGCCCCACCTCGACTCGCGTTGCGAGGCGGTTTTATTGGCACGTCCTGCCAAAGCAGAGATCGTGTTCCTCTTATCACGGGATCTTTCATCAATATGGGAGTGCGTGACCCCACGATGGCCGTTGGTATGACTCCGTGTGTTTTAGATAAGCCTCAAGCGGCCACGCTGAGGACTCTTGATATTCACCCCCTTTATAAAGGGGCGAGGCCTATGCCTCTTTTCCACCTCCCTTGCGCCTTCTAGCACCTCGAGTTCTAACACCCGAGACCTAAGCTCCAGCATCCCAGATCCTCCAAGATGTCCAGAGCCAACCCTCAAGGCCGTTGGGTGGCCTCCTCGATCCAAGAGGAGGACATTGCGAGGCTTAGGGAGGTCGGATACCTGACCGCCGACATCTAGCACAGGCTTCCTGCTCCAGGGCAAGTCATCCCTACACCGGAGCCCAATGAGAGCGTCGTGTTTGTTCCTCACTTCCTCCGCGGCTTGGGCCTCACCCTCGATCCCTTTGTGAGGGGGCTCATGTTTTATTACGGGTTGGATTTTCATGATCTAGCTCCGGACGCTATCCTTCATATCTCGTCGTTCATCATTGTGTGCGAGGCTTTTCTCCACGTCACCCCACACTTCGGCTTATGGCTCAAGACCTTCAATGTGAAGCCGAAGATGATCGAGGGGCGACATGCGGAGTGCGGAGGTGCCGTAATAAGCAGGAACACCGATGCCCCATGGCCAGAGGGTTCTTTCCCAGAAGTATCCAATGTATGGCAACGGAGGTGGTTTTATGTCACGGCTCCCAGAGGCACGAAGTGGGTGACCGCCCCTGAGTTCCGCTCGGGCCCTCCATCACAACTGGTGTCTTGGACCGACGTAGGACGGAATTGGGGGCCCGCTGGCGATGTACCAATACTGCAGAGCCGTATCCGGGAGCTCCTTGGGCGGGACATTAACCTTGCCAGCATAATTCAAGTGATGTTAATCCGACGGATGTTGTCGTGCCAACGCCGGCCTCTCCGGATGTGGGAGTTCAATACAGAAGGTCCGCGGACTGTCAAGCACTTCTTCGGCCTGAAGCTCGAAGGGATGTGCAAATTATTCTTCGGATCACAAGTAGAGTGTCCGGACACCACCGAGGATGTGGGCCTAAGCTGCAATCGCCTAGATACCCAAGTAAGTAACCTTGATACCGGACACTATGTTTTGTATTTGCCGTGGCCAGGAATGGCTCAGCAAGGCGGAGAGAATCAGATGTCCGGCACCACTTCCCGAAGGATCGCCTAGTCCAACCATCGCCAAGATGCTTGACCGGGTGCTCAGCAGAATGCCCTCAGGGAAGGACTAGGGGAAGAACAGGGAAGCCGAACTTCACACGCTGCGCATCCAAACCGGGGGAATTGTAACCTCCCTGAGGAGGATAGTCGAGAAGGGGAGGCTAAAGCCTCCTCCCCGCACGGGAAGAAGAGGGCCGCCTCCGAAGACTTGGAGGCGGAGATGCCCAAGCAAGGGAAAAAGGTATCACCAGGGGGCTCTACCCCGACGGGCACCCTTACCGCGTCGTGCCCACCAATGGGCCAGCCCTCCACCAAGCTGTAAGTTAATCGTTAATTCGAAGGTACTGTGTTTCTCCGAGATCCATAACCAGGATTCGTCTTTTGCAGTCCGGCTAGCAGCTCTTCTCAACAGAGTTCGTCTTCGGGGGATCTTCCTCCGGAGATGATGGAGAGCGAGACTCCACCCACCTCTCTGCCTCATGAAGTGGGCGACACTGAGGTCTTGTCACGGAGGAGTTCGGACCTGCCGAAGCCGTAGGCTAATACGTCAGCCGCCCTGAGCCCGGAGCATTTGGCTCCCACGGGGAGCAATGAGAAGGGTTCAGCACAGTTCGATGTTCGGCCGGATATACTGACAGGCCTTCTGGAGCAAGCTGCGCTGTCGGAGGAGCACTGCTCATTAATGAGCGTGGTGCTTAGGAAGATTTCATCCACTACAAGCGGTTTGAATGAGGCATTTACGAGCCTGCTCAGAGGCTTTGAGGTATGTAGTGAAAAATACACAATTTTTGGCAGCGAGGCACGCGCCAGGTGTGCTCCATATGGATAGTAGCCCCTGAGACTCTGGTTGCCCGCCCTAGGAGGCAAACGGAGGATCATATTTTATAAGTACTGATTGCGCTGTACATATGCGCAGGTATCTAAGGATCCGGCTGCCGAACAGTCCGTTGAAGTTGCCGAACTAAGGAGGCGAATTGGATCTTTTGATGCCAATATCACGCTGGTGAATGAGCGGCTGAGCAAGTCACAAGGTATGTTCTTTTCTTTCCTTATTTATATAGGAAAATATGAGAGTCGTATAATATTAATGCAATATGCTTGGAGTGCAGACGGTGTTGCTGCCGTGGAAGCCCTGAGGGTGGAACTTACCCAGGCCAAGGAGCAAGCTCGGGTTAGCAATGCGGCTGCCCTAAAGGCGGCCGAGGAATTGAGAGCCGAACAGGCTGCTCATCGCCGAAGCGAGGAAAAGATAGCCGAAATGGCTGTGGAGTTAAAAAATGCCACTGACAGGTATGAGCTCCTTAAGAAGGAGCATAAGGATAGTTCGGCCGACCTGAACAAGGAACTTAATGCCACCAAGGAGATGCGGACCGAGCTCAGGGGTGCGCGGGCGGAGCTTCAACAGGCCGGTAAAATCGCGGCTGGGGGCTCCTACTTACTGCAGACGAAGTTTTTGGATCCGAAGTATGCTCCCATGGCTGGACACTGGAGTCCAGCAGATGTGTATGCGGATTTGGCGAAGAGTACAGCTGACGCTGTCAAGTTCTTCGAAGATCAAGGTGATAAGTAAGTGGAGAAGCTTTTCTGGTCGCAATTCAATGCTCCCACTCGCCCGCTGCCGTTAAGTGAGAAGATGGCTATTGTGGCGGAGCTTCACAGGCTGTCCGGGATTGCCATGCGGTCTGTAATAGACCATCTTTGGCCAAAGGGGCCTAAGCCGGACAGTTACTTTGGTTTGGTGCAGCAATTCCTTGGGGCCGTGCCTCGGATCGATGCCATGAGAAGGTCGGCGTGCATAGAGGGTGCACGAATGGCTCTTGCCCGTGTTAAAGGCTATTGGACAGATATGGAGGCCATCCTTATAGCGACCCAGAATCCAGCGGGAGGCCGGTATTCGGCCGAGCACTACTTGGAGCAGGTAACAGAAGGTGCCCGCCTAATAGAGGCGCAGTGCTCGAAGAGTATATTGTTCGAGTGAAACATCGAATCATTGTAAAAACAATGTTATTTTGATTATGAGGCTATATTTATACTTTTTGCCTGAAAATCTTATTGTGTCCCCTGTATGTCGTATATATATATATATATATATATATATATATATATATATATATATATATATATATATATATATATATATATATATATATATATATATATAAGTAATACGAAAGTTAGCAGTCATTGGCTTCAGCCCCCACGCATACAATGCGGGGGTGTTCACGAAAAATATGCGTAATCACACGTGATCCAACGTCTTGGTCTCCATTAAGGAGGTGATCGCACGTCGAACTAGGCAACCGGACTATATAGTTGTAACACTTTCGCTTAGCCATGGGAGTCTAACGGTGGGGCTACTATGTAGCCCCTGGTACCTTCACGTGCATCCGAATACGGGCGCGTATGTACATGGCCGGGAAACGGCCCTTCGTTAATGCGGAGGAATCCTAAAGATTCCAGTGAGTCCTCAAGTGGTTGAACAGTCTCTCGTTGTATCATGATAGTCAGTTTTCGGCTTTCTCTACTGAGGTGCTCATCCGGAATAACCAGGGCACAATCGCAGTAGTTCTCCTTTGGCCGCCTTAGCCGATAAGAACGGAATGTAAGGCGGCAAACCCAGGAGCCGGGCAAACCCAACATTTGACCAAAGACATGACTCGGAGCTGATGCATATAAGGCCAAACTCGTGACGTCGAACACTCCCGAAGGTATTCAGTCTTTGTAACAGAAAATAGGCTGAAGAATGCCCTTTCATTATAAACCTTTGTATTTCCAGGTACGTGTGTTAATCTGTCGTGGCAAAATGCAAATAACGGCAGTATCCTCTATGGGTATGGAACCCATGGGATGGTTAAACAACAAGAGGCAGTAGAAAAGGTTTACATAGGGCTTAATCTACAAAGAAACCTATTGAGCGGGGCCCTGCTGCACGTCTGCGCCTTTGTCTCCGTTGTGTCGTATCCTGGAAGGGTATCGCGCGAACGTTGTCTGTAAAAAAAACTCGTAAGAAAGTACAACGTAAGTATGCCAAAAGTGTAAGATGTTGGCCTGCCAATAAGGTTGAGCCAAGTGTGGGGCTGTATTAAATATTTATAGCCCCTGGTGTCCTCTATGGGATTACATATACGGTGCCCTGGTTCAGTTTTATCCGGGCTACCGGACTCGTCTAACCGTGCTGTGGTCTTGATGACCCGTCATGTTTTCTAATATTGGAGGCCGCTTATAGTCCGGCCGCTAGGGCCATCGCGTGTTCCTCTGAGTGTGAAGAGCGCTCTGTGTTTCCGTTAATGGTTATGACGCCACGTGGACCGGGCATCTTAAGTGTAAGGTAGGCATAGTGCGGTACTGCGTTGAAGCGGACGAAGGCCGTTCTTCCAAGCAATGCCTGATAGCCGCTTTGGAAGGGTGCGATGGTGAAGGGTAGTTCTTCGCTTCTGTAGTTTCCTGGGGAGCCGAATGTTACCTCCAGTACGACAGAGCCCCTGCCGTAGGCTTCAACGCCTGGTATCACCCCTTCAAAGGTGGTGTTACTTTGGCTAATTCTAGATGGGTCTATCCCCATCCGGTGGACAGTGTCCTCGTATATTAAATTGAGACTGCTGCCGTCCTCCATGAGGACGTGGGTGAGATGGTATCCGTCAATTATTGGGTCAGGCACCAAGGCCTCTGATCCTCCACGTCGAATACTAGTTGGGCAGTCCATGTGATCGAAGTGATGGGGAATGTTGCATAAAATAAAAAATTTCCTACGTTCACCAAGATCCATCTATGAGTTCATCTAGCAACGAGAGAGAGATGCATCTACATACCACTTGTAGATCGCGTGCGGAAGCGTTCAAGAGAACGGGGTTGAGGTAGTCGTTCTCGTCGTGATCCTATCACCGGAGATCCTAGCGCCGAACGGACGGCACCTCCGCGTTCAACACACGTGCGGTCAGCGTGGCGTCTCCTCCGTCTTGATCCAGCAAGGGAAGGAGATGTTGATGAAGATCCAGCAACACGACGGCGTGGTGGTGGATGCAGCGAGACTCGGCGAGGCCGCCAAGCAACTACGGGAGGAGGAAGAGGTGTAGCAGGGGAGGAGGCGCCAAGACTTGAGTGCCGCTGCCCTCCCCCCCCTTTATATCGCGCCTGGGGCGCCGGCCGTCAGAGATCAGATCTCCCAAGGGGGGCGGCGGCCAAGGGGAGGCTTGCCCCCAAGGCAGTGGGCCCCCCCCCTAGGGCTTCCAACCCTAGGCGCGGGGGGCAGGGGCGCACCAGCCCACCAGGCTGGTTCCTCCCACTTCAGCCCACGGGCCCTCCGGGATAGGTGGCCCCACCGGTGGACCCGGGACCCTTCAGTGGTCCCAGACAATACCGTAACCCCAAATTCTCCCGATGGCCGAAATAGCACTTCCTATATATAATTCTTTACCTTCGGACCAATCCGGAACTCGTCATGACGTCCGGGATCTCATCCGGGACTCCAAACAACATTCGGTTTGCTGCATACTCATATTCATACAACCCTAGCGTCACCGAACCTTAAGTGTGTAGACCCTACGGGTTCGGGAGACACGTAGACATGACCGAGACGGCTCTCCGGTCAATAACCAACAGCGGGATCTGGATACCCATGTTGGCTCCCACATGCTCCTCGATGATCTCATCGGATGAACCACGATGTCGAGGATTCAAACAACCCCGTATACAATTCCCTTTGTCAATCGGTATGTTACTTGCCCGAGATTCGATCGTCGGTATCCCAATACCTCGTTCAATCTCGTTACGGAAAGTCACTTTACTCGTGCCGTAATGCATGATCCGTGACCAAACACTTGGTCACTCTGAGCTCATTATGATGATGCATTACCGAGTGGCCCGATGATACCTCTCCGTAATCGGAGTGACAAATCCAGCCTCGATCCGTGTCAACCCAATGACACTTTCGGAGATACCTGTAGTGCACCTTTATAGTCACCCGATTCGTTGTGGCGTTTGGTACACCCAAAGCACTCCTACGGTATCCGGGAGTTACACGATCTCATGGTCTAAGGAAAAGATACTTGACAATGGAAAAGCTCTAGCAAAACGAACTACGATCTTGTGCTATGCTTAGGATTGGGTCTTGTCCATCACATCATTCTCCTAATGATGTGATCCCGTTATCAATGACATCCAATGTCCATAGTCGAAACCATGACTATTCTATTGATCAACGAGCTAGTCAACTAGAGGCTCACTAGGGACATGTTGTGGTCTATGTATTCACACGTGTATTACGATTTCCGGATAATACAATTATAGCATGAATAAAAGACAATTATCACGAACAAGGAAATATAATAATAATCCTTTTATTATTGCCTCCGGGCATATTTGCAACAGTCTCCCACTTGCACTAGAGTCAATAATCTAGTTACATTGTGATGAATCGAACACCCATAGAGTTCGGTGTTGATCATGTTTTGCTCATGGAAGAGGTTTAGTCAGCGGATCTGTGACATTCAGATCCGTATGCACTTTGCAAATTTCTGTGTCTCCATCTTGAACATTTTCACGAATGGAGTTGAAGCGGCGCTTGATGTGCCTGGTCTTCTTGTGAAACCTGGGCTCCTTGGCAAGTGCAATAGCTCCAGTTGTTGTCACGAAGAGTTTGATCGGCCCCGACGCATTGGGTATGACTCCTAGGTCGGTGATGAACTCCTTCACCCAAATTGCTTCATGCGCTGCCTCCGAGGCTGCCATGTACTCCGCTTCACACGTAGATCCCGCCACGACGCTCTGCTTGCAGCTGCACCAGCTTACTGCTCCACCATTCAACATATACACGTATCCGGTTTGTGACTTAGAGTCATCCAGATTTGTGTCGAAGCTAGCCTCGATGTAACCCTTTACAACGAGCTCTTCGTCACCTCCATAAACGAGAAACATGTCCTTAGTCCTTTTCAGGTACTTCAGGATATTCTTGACCGATGTCCAGTGTTCCTTGCCGGGATTACTTTGGTACCTTCCTACCAAACTTACGGTAAGGTTTACATCAGGTCTGGTACACAGCATGGCATACATAATAGAACCTATGGCTGATGCATAGGGGATGACACTCATCTCTTCTATATCTTCTGCCGTGGTCGGACATTGAGCTGAGCTCAATTTCACACCTTGTAATACAGGCAAGAACCCTTTCTTGGACTAATCCATTTTGAACTTCTTCAATATCTTTTCAAGGTATGTGCTTTGTGAAAGATCTATGAGGCGTCTCGATCTATCTCTATAGATCTTGATGCCTAATATATAAGCAGCTTCTCCAAGGTCCATCATTGAAAAAGTCTTATTCAAGTAGGCCTTTATGCTGTCCAAAAGTTCTATATCATTTCCCATCAAAAGTATGTCATCTACATATAATATGAGAAATGCTATAGAGCTCCCACTCACTTTCTTGTAAATGCAGGCTTCTCCATAAGTCTGCATAAACCCAAACACTTTGATCATCTCATCAAAGCGAATGTTCCAACTCCGAGATGCTTGCACCAGCCCATAAATGGATCGCTGGAGCTTGCATACCTTGTTAGCATTCTTAGGGTCGACAAAACCTTCCGGCTACATCATATACAGTTCTTCCTTAAGATAGTCGTTAAGTAATGCCGTTTTGACGTCCATTTGCCATATCTCATAATCATAGTATGCGGCAATTGCTAACATGATTCGGACGGACTTCAGCTTCGCTACGGGAGAGAAAGTCTCATCGTAGTCAACCCCTTGAACTTGCCGATAACCTTTAGCGACGAGTCGAGCTTTATAGATGGTAACATTACCATCCGCGTCCATCTTCTTCTTAAAGATCCATTTGTTTTCTATCGCTCGCCGATCATCGGGCAAGTCTGTCAAAGTCCATACTTTGTTTTCATACATGGATCATATCTCGGATTGCATGGCTTCAAGCCATTTGTTGGAATCTGGGCCCGCCATCGCTTCTTCATAGTTCGAAGGTTCACGGTTGTCTAACAACATGATTTTCAGGACAGGGTTGCCATACCACTCTGGTGTTGAACATGTCCTTGTGGACCTACGAAGTTCAGTAGCAACTTGATCCGAAGTACCTTGATCATCATCATTAATTTCCTCTCCGATCGGTGTAGGCACCACAGAACATTTTCTGAGCTGCACTACTTTCCGGTTCAAGAGGTAGTACTTCATCGAGTTCTACTTTCCTCCCACTTACTCCTTTCGAGAGAAACTCTTTTCCGAAAGGATTCGTTCTTGGCAACAAAGATCTTGCCTTGGATCTAAGGTAGAAGGTATACCCAATGGTTTCCTTAGGGTATCCTATGAAGACGCATTTTTCCGACTTGGGTTCGAGTTTTTCAGGTTGTAGTTTCTTGACATAAGCATCGCATCCCCAAACTTTTAGAAACGACAGCTTAGGTTTCTTCCCAAACCATAATTCATATGGTGTCATCTCAACGGATTTAGACAGTGCCCTATTTAAAGTGAATGTAGCTGTCTCTAGAGCGTATCCCCAAAATGATAGCGGTAAATCTGTAAGAGACATCATAGATCGCACCATATCCAATAGAGTGCGATTACGACGTTCGGACACACCGTTACGCTGAGGTGTTCCAGGCGGTGTGAGTTGTGAAACGATTCCACATTTCCTTAAGTGTGTACCAAATTCGTGACTTAAATATTCTCCTCCACGATCTGATCGTAAGAACTTTATTTTTCGGTCACGTTGATTCTCTACCTCATTCTGAAATTCCTTGAACTTTTCAAAGGTCTCAGACTTGTGTTTCATCAAGTAGACATACCCATATCTACTCAAGTCATCAGTGAGAGTGAGAACATAACGATATCCTCCGCGAGCCTCAACGCTCATTGGACCGCACACGTCGGTATGTATGATTTCCAATAAGTTGGTTGCTCGCTCCATTGTTCCGGAGAACGGAGTCTTGGTCATTTTGCCCATAGGGCATGGTTCGCATGTGTCAAATGATTCATAATCGAGAGACTCTAAAATTCCATCAGCATGGAGCTTCTTCATGCGCTTGACACCAATGTGACCAAGGCGGCAGTGCCACAAGTATGTGGGACTATCGTTATCAACTTTACATCTTTTGGTATTCACACTATGAATATGTGTAATATTACGTTCGAGATTCATTAAGAATAAACCATTGACCATCGGAGCATGACCATAAAACATATCTCTCATATAAATAGAACAACCATTATTCTCGGATTTAAATGAGTAGCCATCTCGTATAAAACGAGATCCTGATACAATGTTCATGCTCAAACTTGGCACTAAATAACAATTATTGAGGTTTAAAACTAATCCCGTAGGTAAATGTAGAGGTAGCGTGCCGACGGCGATCACATCGACCTTGGAACCATTCCCGACGCGCATCGTCACCTCGTCCTTCGCCAGTCTCCGCTTATTCCGCAGCTCCTACTGTGAGTTACATATATGAGCAACGACACCGGTATCAAATACCGAGGAGTTACTACGAGTACTGGTAAGGTACACATCAATTACATGTATATTAAATATACCTTTAGTTTTGCCGGCCTTCTTGTCTGCTAAGTATTTGGGGCAGTTCTGCTTCCATTGACCCTTCCCTTTGCAATAAAAGCACTCAGTCTCAGGATTGGGTCCATTCTTTGACTTCTTCCGGCAAGCGGCTTACGGTAGCGGCAACATCCTTGCCGTCCTTCTTGAAGTTCTTCTTACCCTTGCCCTTCTTGAACTTAGTGGTTTTATTGACCATCAACACTTGATGTTCTTTCTTGATTTCTACCTCTGCTGACTTCAGCATTGAAAATACTTCAGAATAGTTTTCACCATCCCTTGCATATTGTAGTTCATCAAAAAGCTCTTGTAGCTCGGTGGGAGCGATCAAGGATTCTGTCAATGACCGCCTCATCCGGAGGTTAATGTCCAGTGGGACAGGCGGTTGTGCAACCCACATTTTGAGTATGTGCTCACCGATGAACTATTTTCCTCCATCTTACAACTATAGAACTTGTCAGAGACTTCATATCTCTCGACCCAGGCATGAGCTTGGAAAACCATTTTCAGCTCCTCGAATATCTCATATGCTCCGTGTTGCTCAAAACGCTTTTGGAGCCCTGGTTCTAAGCTGTAAAGCATGCCGCACTGAACGAGGGAGTAATCATCAGCACGAGACTGCCAAGCGTTCATAACGTCTTGGTTCTCTGGGATGGGTGCTTCACCTAGCGGTGCTTCTAGGACATATTGTTTCTTGGCTGCTATGAGGATGATCCTCAGGTTCCGGACCCAGTCCGAATAGTTACTGACATCGTCTTTCAGCTTGGTTTTCTCTAGGAACGCGTTGAAGTTCATGGTGACATGAGCGTTGGCCATTTGATCTACAAGACATTTTGCAAAGATTTTAGACTAAAGTTCATGATAATTAAGTTCATCTAATCAAATTATATAATGAACTCCCACTCAGATTTGACATCCCTCTAGTCATCTAAGTGTTACATGATCCGAGTCGACTAGGCCGTGTCCGATCATCACGTGAGACGGACTAGTCATCGTTGGTGAACATCTCCATGTTGATCGTATCTTCCGTACGAATCATGTTTGACCTTTCGGTCTCTTGTGTTCGAGGCCATGTCTGTACATGCTAGGCTCGTCAAGTTAACCTAAGTGTTTTGCATGTGTAAAACTGTCTTACACCGTTGTATGTGAACGTAAGAATCTATCACACCCGATCATCACGTGGTGCTTGAAACGATTTAACTTTAGCAATGGCGCACAGTTAGGGAGAACACTTTCTTGAAATTATTATAAGGGATCATCTTATTTACTACCGTCGTTCTAAGTAAACAAGATGCATAAACATAATAAACATCACATTCAATTATATAGTAGTGACATGATATGGCCAATATCATATAGCTCCTTTGATCTTCATCTTCGGGGCTCCATGATCATCCTGTCACCGGCATGACACCATGATCTCCATCATCATGATCTCCATCATCGTGTCTCCACGAAGTTGCTCGCCAACTATTACTTCTACTACTATGGCTAACACGTTTAGCAATAAAGTAAAGTAATTTACATGGCGTTTCTCAATGACACGCAGGTCATACAAAAAATAAAGACAACTCCTATGGCTCCTGCCGGTTGTCATACTCATCGACATGCAAGTCGTGATTCCTATTACAAGAACATGATCTCATACATCACATATATATCATTCATGATTCATCACAACTTTGGCCATATCACATCACAAAACACTTGCTGCAAAAACAAGTTAGACGTCCTCTAATTGTTGTTGCAAGTTTTTATATGGCTGCAATATGGTTCTAGCAAGATGTTTTCTTACCTACGTGAAAGCCACAACATGATTTGTCAACTTCTATTTACCCTTCATAAGGACCCTTTTCATCGAATCCGCTCCAACTAAAGTGGGAGAGACAGACACCTCCTAGCCACCTTATGCAACTAGTGCATGTCAGTCGGTGGAACCTGTCTCACGTAAGCGTACGTGTAAGGTCGGTCCGGGCCACTTCATCCCACAATACCACTGAAGCAAGATAAGACTAGTAGCGGCAAAAAAGTTGACAACATCTACGCCCACAACAAATTGTGTTCTACTCGTGCAATAGAGAACTACGCATAAACCTGGCTCTGATACCACTGATGGGGAATGTTGCATAAAATAAAAATTTTCCTACGTTCACCAAGATCCATCTATGAGTTCATCTAGCAACGAGAGAGAGATGCATCTACATACCACTTGTAGATCGCGTGCGGAAGCGTTCAAGAGAACGGGGTTGAGGTAGTCGTTCTCGTCGTGATCCTATCACCGGAGATCCTAGCGCCGAACGGACGGCACCTCCGCGTTCAAAACACGTATGGTCAGCATGACGTCTCCTCCGTCTTGATCCAGCAAGGGGGAAGGAGAGGTTGATGAAGATCCAGCAGCACGACGACGTGGTGGTGGATGCAGCAGGACTCCGGCAGGGCTTCACCAAGCAACTACGGGAGGAGGAAGAGGTGTAGCAGAGGGAGGCAGGCGCCAAGACTTCAGGGTGCCGCTGCCCTCCCTCCCCCTTTATATAGGCCCCCTGGGGGGGGGGCGGCCCTGGATATCAGATCTCCCAAGGGGGGGCGGCGGCCAAGGGGGGAGGCTTGCCCCCCAAGGCAAGTGGGGCGCCCCCCCCCCACCCCTAGGGTTTCCAACCCTAGGTGCAGGGGGGCCCAAGGGGGGAGCACCAGCCCACCAGGGGCTGGTTCCCTCCCCACTTCAGCCCCCTCCGGGATAGGTGGCCCCACCCGGTGGACCCCCGGGACCCTTCCGTGGTCCCAGACAATCTTAGTAACCCCAAAATTCTCCCGATGGCGAAATAGCACTTCCTATATATAATTCTTTACCTCCGGACCATTCCGAAACTCCTCGTGACGTTCGGGATCTCATCCGGGACTCCGAACAACATTAGGTTTGCTGCATACTCATATTCATACAACCCTAGCGTCACCGACCCTTAAGTGTGTAGACCCTACGGGTTCGGGAGACATGTAGACATGGCCGAGACGGCTCTCCGGTCAATAACCAACAGCGGGATCTGGATACCCATGTTGGCTCCCACATGCTCCTCGATGATCTCATCGGATGTACCACGATGTCGAGGATTCAAACAACCCCGTATACAATTCCCTTTGTCAATCGGTATGTTACTTGCCCGAGATTCGATCGTCGGTATCCCAATACCTCGTTCAATCTCGTTACGGCAAGTCACTTTACTCGCATCCGTAATGCATGATCCGTGACCAAACACTTGGTCACTCTGAGCTCATTATGATGATGCATTACCGAGTGGGCCCAGTGATACCTCTCCGTAATACGGAGTGACAAATCCCAGTCTCGATACGTGTCAACCCAACAGACACTTTCGGAGATACCAGTAGTGCACCTTTATAGTCACCCGATTCGTTGTGACGCTTTGGTACACCCAAAGCACTCCTACGGTATCCGGGAGTTACACGATCTCATGGTCTAAGGAAAAGATACTTGACATTGGAAA
Source organism: Aegilops longissima (assembly GCA_021605205.1). Taxonomy (NCBI): domain Eukaryota; kingdom Viridiplantae; phylum Streptophyta; class Magnoliopsida; order Poales; family Poaceae; genus Aegilops; species Aegilops longissima. The sequence goes on along the minus strand of CM038682.1, from coordinate 71,977,993 downwards.
AGCTCTAGCAAAACGAACTACACGATCTTGTGCTATGCTTAGGATTGGGTCTTGTCCATCACATCATTCTCCTAATGATGTGATCCCGTTATCAATGACATCCAATGTCCATAGTCAGGAAACCATGACTATTCTATTGATCAACGAGCTAGTCAACTAGAGGCTCACTAGGGACATGTTGTGGTCTATGTATTCACACGTGTATTACGATTTCCGGATAATACAATTATAGCATGAATAAAAGACAATTATCACGAACAAGGAAATATAATAATAATCCTTTTTATTATTGCATCTAGGGCATATTTCCAACACGAAGGTGATCGGACAAGCCGTCCAGTGGTTAGGTGTGGGTACGATGGGCTCTGTATCGTACGTGTCTCTGAGCGCGCGTTCGTGCCTTATTGTGGATGTGTGTGTCGCGTGGATCATATTTACCGTTCTAGCCTCTGGTGGGAATTTTTCTTGTCCCCCAGTGTTCGGCTGGCGAGGTTCATCCTCGTCTTCACTTGGTGTTTCCCTCCCCTTGTGTTCGGCATTTAATTTGCCGGCCTTCTTGAAGACTCAGCATTCTCTATGCGTGTGGTTCGCATGTTTCTCGGGGGTGCCATGAATTTGGCACAGTCTGTCGTGACTCGCTCGATCGGACGGTCCTCTTACTGCCTTTAGATGGCTTCTTTTGCTGATCAGGTCGAGAACCTTGAATCCGGCATTGACCGTTGTGTTGTCCGGGCTCTCTTCCTTGTTTTGGCATTTCTGTTTATTACGCCGTGGCTTCCCGTTGCCATCCCTTATTTCGGATGTGCTGGGGTCGCTGGTGCCTTTACGGGCTAGCCAGCTATCTTCACCCGCGCAAAAGCGGGTCATAAGGCTTGTTAAGGCTGCCATTGTCCTTGGCTTTTCTTGGCCGAGGTGTCTGGCGAGCCACTCATCGCGGATGCTGTGTTTGAATGCCGCTAAGGCTTCGGCATCCGGACAATCGACAATTTGATTCTTCTTAGTGAGGAATCTGTTCCAAAGCTTGCGGGCGGACTCTACGGGTTGTTGGATTATGTGACTTAGATCGTCCGCATTCGGAGGCCGGACATAAGTCCCTTGAAAATTGGCCCTGAAAGCGTCCTCAAGTTCCTCCCAACACCCAATTGAATTTTCGGGGAGGCTTTTCAACCAGTGTCGAGCTGGTCCCTTCAACTTGAGGGGAAGGTATCTGATGGCGTGGAGGTCATCCCCACGAGCCATGTGAATATGCAGGATAAAATCCTCGATCCAGACCCCTGGGTCTGTCATTCCGTCGTATGCCTCTATATTCACAGCTTTAAAACCCTGCGGAAGTTCATGGTCCAGTACTTCTTCTGTGGCCATTAGCTTTCTGTGGAGGTATCTCGTTCCACGCGTTCTTCCGGAATGATGAATGCATCATCGTCCGGACTATGTTCTTGTCCTGGGGCGGTTTGATGAACTCGTCCCTCGGGATCATTGTGATCGGGTGTCTGCTCCGAACTCGGTTCGGCGTGACCTGGATCATCCTGCTCCATCACTGGGTCCATGTGGTCGTTATTGCCATCGGAGTTTATTGGTATGTCGATCCTTCTTGCGCTCTTGTCGCTATTTTTACTGTTGCTGGACTTTGAGCGGCGTCTGCACCGTCGTTTTGGCTTTTGCTCGGGGGTTTTATCTTCCGGATTGCCGCCATCGTCCTCCTTGGGCGTATCCACCATGTATATATCGTGTCACGAGGTAGTAGTCCAGCGCCCCAGAGATTCTGAATCTTCTCCTGCATCTCGTCCATACCATCGATGCCTTTAGAGTCGAAGTCCAGCACGTCGGTTAAATCATCAACCGTGGAAATGAAGTGGGTGGTGGGTGGGCCACGAATTCTTTTGTCGTCTGCTTCCCACTCGAGCAGGACATAGTTCGGCCGAGAGCCTCCTGACAAAGAGAGAGACTTTAATGAGTTCAGCATGTCGCCAAAGGACGAGTGCTGGAAGATATCCGCAGCGGTAAACTCCATTACCGGAGCCCAACCTGGCTCGGCTGGCTCGAGAGTGCGCGGACTGGAACCAACAAACGGATACGAGTCCGGGGGTCCGGAATCACAGGCTTCCACAGAGGTGAGACCTGTGTTCGGCTCCACCGCCGATGAGTGCGCGGCCTGCGGGGCGGGGTCCATCCCTTCGTCCTTAGGCAACGCAGCCTGCTACGGATTTAGGTCCGGGGCTACTGCAGGGGTGATATCCCTAGCATCGTGACTGTTCGGTGCTCCTGGCACAGGCCCAAATTCATCGAAGATCAAGTCTCCGCAAATGTTCGCCGTGTAGTTCAAGTTTCCGAACCTGACCTGGTAGCCAGGGGTGTAGCTGTCGATCTGCTCCAGATGGCCAAGCGAATTGACCCGCGGTGCGAAGCCGCCGAACACGAAGATCTGTCCGGGGAGAAAAGCCTCGCCCTGGACCGTGTTGTTGACGATTGAAGGCGCCATCAAGCCTTGCAGCGACGACACAGAGGAACTCTCAATGAAAGCACCAATGTTGGTGTCAAAACCGGCGGATCTCGGGTAGGGGGTCCCGATCTGTGCGTCTTAGGCTGATGGTAACAGGAAGCAAGGGACACAATGTTTACCCAGGTTAGGACCCTCTCGATGGAGGTAAAACCCTACTTCCTGCTTGATTAATATTGAAGATATGAGTAGTACAAGAGTAGATCTACCACGAGATCGTAGAGGCTAAACCCTAGGAGCTATCCTATGATGGTTATGATTGTAATCGTGATCGGCCTTCTAAGGACCAACCTCTCCGGTTTATATAGACACTGGAGAGGGCTAGGGTTTACATGGAGTCGGTTACAAGGAAGGAAACACAATATCCGGATCGCCAAGCTTGTCTTCCACGCAAAGGAGAGTCCCATCCGGGCACGGAACAGAGTCTTGAGTCTTGTATCTTCATGCTTCAATAGTCCGGACGATGCATACAGTCCGGCTGTCCGGATACCCCCTAATCCAGGACTCCCTCACCCACTACTAGGGAAATGCTTATACACAGGAGCTCACCAGTAGCGCTTTTTGGAAGCAAGCGCTGCTGCTAAATAGCACCAGTGCTTTTTGACTACCAGCGCTGCTACTAATCACTTAGCAATAGCGTTGTGGATGCAAAACATGCTACTGCTATAATTGCCAGACCGTTGCAGGCAGCCTAGGTATACTAGTAGTTCTTATACTTAAAAAGAGCTACTGCTATTGAACTTAGCAGTAGCGCTACTACTAGAAATGCTACTTCTAACGATCATAGCAGTAGCGCTTTTTTCATAGGAGCGCAACTGCTATGTACCTTAGTAGTAACGTTGTTTGCCTTACAACGCTACTACTATGTGATACATTATCAACCCGCGCGCGTCCCTGCCTCTCCACTCACATTCTCACTCGCCCAACTCCACCGCGTGCTGTCGCCCACCAGCGCCCCCTAGGTAACTCCCTCCCTCCCTCTCCGCCCTCTTCCTCCCCCTCTTCTTCCCTCTGGAGGCCCCCTCCTCCTCCCTTATCCTCCTCCCTCCCCCCTCCTTCCCGCCTCCTCCCACTACTGCAGGATGCTGCTAACGCAACACTACGATCAGAGACTCTTCGAAGAAACTGTGTGTGATGCAATAATCACAAAGGGTGGTGTAAAAGACACCGTGAAAAAAGATGCAAAATATTTGCGATGACGGATGCATCAAACACTGTTCATATTTTAGTTGCGTGTGTGATGGAGGGCATACGGTTCAGTTCAATTAACTGTTTGCGATGAGGAGGAACAAAAGAAATAGGCAGCCAGATGAAGGTGTGTGTGATATACAGCACACTCGGATGAACTGTTTGTGATTAGGCAACACAAAAGAAACGGTCAGCTAGATCGATGTTCCTTCTATGCTAAGTTTCCAATAATTGATGGCGTTTTATGAACACGTCATCGTTTCCCCCCATTTCCTCACATGTTTCCCTCCACCAAGCGATCTTGCGCATAAACCTAGGCAGCGTGCGACGCACGGAGGCGACTAGCGCAGCCTGTAGCACATCCACCTTTTCCAAGCATGCCAACCCACCAAAGCGCTGCCTCTGCCATCAACCTCGTCGACGAGGAAAACGAGCAGGCGTCATGGCCTGTCAAGGCCGAGGCGCTCCCCAGCAACGCGATGGACGACACCGTGATGCGTGTCATCGCCAGGATTGAGCAGACCCTTGGCGCATGGCGCTTGAGCGCCGCGGATCAACATAGGCATGCCAGCGCCGAATGACTGTAGCTCACCGCATAACATGATCGATGGCGCGCCGCAGAGCAAGCTAGGCGCGTCCGCGCCAATAGACTGTGGCTCGCCGCACGACGTGATCGTTGGAGCCCCGTAGAGCGAAAGGCGCGGCGCGCCGCACAGCAAGGGCGGATCCATCGGCGCTTGCCTGCTATCGACACGGCGTCGCAGCTGGGTACACGTCCCGTCAGTACCCCCATTCCTCGCTAGGAGTGGGAAGAGGCCCTCTGCGCCGTACTTGCACCAGAGGCCGGCCGCGCCGTACTTGCACCGGACGCCCACCGCGCCGTTCGCATGGGTCGCGCCATCCGCCTTGTCTGCGGCCCACTCGATGCCAACGCGCTGGTCGGTAGGCTCCACCGCCTCCTTGGCCCAGGTGTCCACCTGGGCGCAGTAGAGGAACATGGCCATCGCATCCTCGAGCTGGTGGTCTTTGATGAAATAGCCAACTTGGAGTTCGAGATCGCGCTTCAGATGTACCGCGAGCGTGTCGAACGCTTGGACGAATGCCTGCACGAGTTGAGGCAGAGCCAAGAGCTACCATAGGTAAGGGCTGCTGGTCATGGTCTCATGGACGCGTTTTATTTTGTTGAGTCGTTTTGACGTGGATAGCTATGTATTCACAACAATTATAGTATTGCTCTGTTTATTGCTCTGTTTTAATGTGTGTACTCTGTTTTCCGTTCTTATATGTTGTGTTTCAATGTGTGTATATACGCTTTTCATTCTGTATAAGTGGATGATAACAGCTAGATTCAAATTAGTATAAAAAAACAAATAGAAAATGGAATTCATAATATATATATTAATTGTTCATTTGTTCATCACAGAATATATGTATAATATCATCACATATACGTGATGATACTTAACTACTAGGTACAACGCATAAAATTGAAAAAGAACAATACTAAAACTAATAATCCTTCCTGGGGCCAATATTTCGGCAGCCCCTCACCAGCAGCTCCCTGGTGCGAGGCGCCTTCCCAGTGCGGAGGCAGTACTGCCTCCTCCGCCTTGCAGCGCTTGACATACCGATCTGCCACTTGCTGACGGACGAGCGCTAACGATCTTGCCATTTCGTTGGGCGCCCACAGGAGCTCCTCGTCGGTGGCACGCTGGAGCTTATCGGCCCACCTCCACGCAGCGACGAGGCGCCCAGCGCCTTTGACCTTCCTCGCGAAGTACCCGTCTTTGTACACCTCCTCCGCACGACGACGTGCCCGCCCCCAAAGCTCCGCCGTCTTCTTTTTCCAGGCGGCATCACGGGCTTCATAAGCCGCCTGGTGATAACCCACAAGTATATGGGATCGCAAAAGTTTTCTAGGGTAGAGTATTCAACCCAAATTTATTGATTCGGCACAAGGGGAGCCAAAGAATATTCTCAAGTACTGGCAAAGTAGTATGGAAGTAACGGTAACAGTGGCAAAAGTAACAGTAGCAGCTTTGTAGTAATTGTAACAGTGGCAACGGAAAAAAAACTAATTAAGCAAAGGACAGTATGTGAAAAGCTCGTAGGCATTGGATCGGTGATGGATAATTATGTCAGATGCGGTTCATCATGTAACAGCTGGAACATAGGGTGACACAGAACTAGCTCCAATTCATCAATGTAATGTAGGCATGTATTCTGAATATAGTCATACGTGTTTATGGAAAAGAACTTGCATGACATCTTTTGTCCTACTCTCCCATGGCAGCGGGGTCCTATCGGAAACTAAGGAATATTAAGGCCTCATTTTAATAGAGTATTGGACCAAAGCATTAACACTTAGTGAATACATGAACTCCTCAAACTACGGTCATCACCGGGAGTGGTCCCGATTATTGTCACTTCGGGGTTGCCCGATCATAACACATAGTAGGTGACTTTTGACATGCAAGATAGGATCAAGAACACAAATATATTCATGAAAACATAATAGGTTCAGATCTGAAATCATGGCACTCGGGCCCTAGTGACAAGCATTAAGCATAGCAAAGTCATAGCAACATCAATCTCAGAACATAGTGGATACTAGGAATCAAACCCTAACAAAACTAACTCGATTACATGATAAATCTCATCAACCAATCACCGTCCAGCAAGCCTATGATGGAATTACTCACGTACGGCGGTGAGCATCATGAAATTGGTGACGGAGGATGGTTGATGATGACGACGGCGATGGATTCCCCTCTCCGGAGCCCCGAATGGACTCCAGATCAGCCCTCCCGAGAGATTTTAGGACTTGGCGGCGGCTCCGTATCGTAAAACGCGATGAATCCTTCTCTCTTATTTTTTTCTCCCTGAACGTGAATATATGAAGTTGGAGTTGAGGTCGGTGGAGCACCAGGGGGCCCACGAGGCAGGGGGGCGCGCCCAGGGGGGGCAGGCGCGCCACCACCCTCGTGGACAGGCTGCGGGCCCCTGGTCTTGATTCTTCTCCTAGTATTTTTTATAAATTCCATAAATATTCTCCGTGAAGTTTCAGGTCATTCCGAGAACTTTTATTTCTGCACAAAAATAACACCATGGCAATTCTGCTGAAAACAATGTCAGTCCAGGTTAGTTCCATTCAAATCATGCAATTTAGAGTCCAAAACAAGGGCAAAAGTGTTTGGAAAAGTAGATACGATGGAGACGTATCACCTGGTACCTGGCTTCCTCCTCCGCCATCTCCTTCTTGAACGCCATGTGCGTGGCTTTCTCAGCCGGCGACATCGACTTCCACAAACAAATATTGTACTGGCACCAAAACCAATCCAAAGTTGGGGGGTCCGGCGCAACCTCGTTCGGCGGCGCGTAGGGGTCCTCGTCGCTGCTATTCGAGTGAGCGTCCTCAGGGGGCGGCGACTCCTCGTCGGCAGATCAGCGCGCATGGCAGAGATTTGAGAGAGAGAGAGAGAGAGAGAGAGAGAGAGAGAGAGAGAGAGAGAGAGAGAGAGAGAGAGAGAGAGAGGCGAGCAAGGGGAGGATGTATATGAGAATGCAGGCGGGACAACGTGAGCAAGGTACGTAGTATTTATTGGCGGCCGGAATCTAGATCGACGGGAACAGTACACACGCCGGTCGTCGGAATTTACGAGCACTATAGTTTGAATTACACACGATTCCCGCAGCAAAATTCGTGTGTGAACATAATAGCTGACGGTTTCCAATACAGAATCATGTCTGATTAATGACCCCCGACACTCACCTACCAAACCTCGAGCCGCGAGATAGAGCGCGAATCGTGTGCGGGCCGGTTGTCGTGCCAGATCTTTACGTTTTCTTTTTTGAACACAAGATATTTACATCGTCTGATGATTTTTAACTCGCACACAAGTACACAAAAATATGATTTTTCAAACCGTTATGGTTAGCCGTTGCACGTAGATGTAGTTCAAATTTGAATTACGGTTATTAAATGGCTAGAAAATCGCTTAAATATCTTTAAAAGGTCAATTGACCCCTGAAATTTTCCAAATTTTTACATGACAGTTGTATTAGTGCACGTTAAATATAGAAAGAAATTGAAGGTCGTAAGAGGAAGCTATCTCCCGTTCATCATCAAACATGCATTGTTCCCTCTCGGAAACCACAAGCCTTCTAGTGAGTTGCTCCGGTTTGTGTGTGTGTGTGTGGGGGGTGTCAAACTTTCGTCAAACAGGCCAATTTTTTTACCACATCATCTTGGTGGCATGACATTACATAAAGCAAGGTTTCATGTTTTTCTGATCATTTTTTAATTTTTGGAATAAAAATGCAATGGCACTCCATGCATGTGTCCATGCCGTGAGACCAATATGTTTGAATCCTTCTAATTTACTGCACATGGAATTAACTTGCACACAAGTACACAAATATGATTTTTCAAACCGTTATAGTTAGCCATTGCATGTAGATGTAGTTCAAATTTGAATTACGGTCATTAAATGGCTAGAAAATCACTTAAATGTCTTTAAAAGATCAAATGACCCCCGAAATTTTCCAAATTTTCACATGACAATTGTATTAGTGTTGTTAAATGTAGAAAAAAAATTGAAAGCCGTAAGAGGAAGTTATCTCTCGTTCGTCATCAAAGATGCATTGTTCCCTCTCGGAAACCACGAGCCTTCTAGTGAGTTGTTCCGGTTTGTAAGGGGTGTGTGTCCAAACTTTCATCAAACATGCCAATTTTTTTACCACATCATCTTGATGGTGTGACATTACATCAAGAAAGGTTTCATGTTTTTCTAATCATTTTTTAATTTTTTGGAATTAAAATGCCATGGCACTCCATGCATACATATGCATGTGTCCATGTCGTGAGACCAATATGTTTAAAAATTACTTCTAATTTACTGCACATGGAATTAACTCGCACACAAGTACACAAATATTATTTTTCAAACCGTTATGGTTAGCTGTTGCATTTAGATGTAGTTCAAATTTGAATTACATTCATTAAATTTCTAGAAAATCACTTAAATGTCTTCAAAAGGTCAAATGACCCCTGAATTTTTCCAAACTTTCACATGACATTTGTATTAGTGCACGTTCCACGTAGAAAAAATTTAAAGGCCGTAAGAGGAAGCTACCTCCCATTCGTCATCAAACATGCGTTATTACCTCTCAGAACCACGACCCTTCTAGTGAGTTGTTCCGGTTTGTGAGGGGTGTGTGTCCAAACTTTCTTCACACATGCCAATATTTTACCACATCATCTTGGTGACATGACATTACATCAACCAAGGTTTGATGTGTTTCTGATATTTTTTAATTTTTTTTGAATTTAAATGCCATGTCACTCCATGCTTAATTGTGTCATAGCCGTTAGACCAATATGTTTGAAAAATGTTAGATGTGTACAAAATTTTTCTCATATTTACAAAATGTATACAATATGTGTGAGAAAAATTAACCATGTATTTGAATTTTCTTAATCAACCATCAGAAAAATGTTACAAAAACTATTTGAAAGTGTTTAATCAAACATTGGAAAAATGTATTGTGTTTAGAAAAATGTTGACTATACGTTAGAAAGATGTCAAACGTGTATTTCAAAAATGTTAATCACGTATTTGAAATGGTAAATGTGTTTAGAAAATTGTTGACCATGTATTATGAAAATGTTAATCAAGCATTTGAAAAAAAGACTAAAATGTGTATACAAAACTTTTTCACCTTGTATTAAAAAATGTTAAAAATCATTTGAAGTTTTTAAAAGTGTATAAAATGTTTCTCATTTATACAAAAATAAACAATTTATGTTAAATAATTTGATCGTATATTTAGAAAATATTAATCAAGCATTTGAAAAATTTAAACAAGTACTTAGAAATGAAATTTGTATATGAATTTTCTTGACCATGTATTAAGAAAATACTCCCTCCATCCCAATATATAAGAACATTTTTTACACTAGCATAGTGGCAAAACGTTCTTATATTTTGGGACAGAGAGAGTAGTAATCTTGTTTTTCCAAATTATTTATGAAGCATCTGAAAGTGTTAAAATGTGCATTGAAAAATATTGACCATGTATTCAAAACATGTTAATCTTGTATTTAAAACAGTGTTGATTATACATTTGAAAAATGTTAAAATGTGTCTAGAAAAAAATTCACCATGTATTAAAAATGTTAAATTGTACTTGAAAATTGATAAATATGTATTAAGAAATATTCTTGACGTATACAAAAATGAAGAATGAAAACCAAAAGAAACGAAGGAAAACAAAAAAATGAAAAGCGAAGAAGATACAAAAGAAACAATAGAAAAAGGAATCAAGAAAAAGAGAATCAAAGAAACAAGTGCAAAAAAAATGAGGAACAGTAAAGCCGAGAAAAATAAAATACAACCGAGAAAGAAAAAACAAAAAGAAGAAGAAAAACGAGAGAGAAATAAAAACCAAAGAAAATCATGAAAGAAACAGAAAAAGAAAAACAATAAAATTCAAAGTATAACAAAAAAATAAAACAAAAGAAAACGAGAGAAAAATAGAAAACAAAACAAAAAGTACGACAAAAATGGAAAAACTCAAACGAATCTATCAATGAACCACCAACGAACGAGCGAACAAATAAGTAGAAAAAACAAACAAAACCAAGGAGCTAGGGCGAGCAATTGACTTAGCGAGCGATTAAAATACTCTAAACGGGCCCGACCCAATTTAAGGCGGGATGAAGGAAAAGCTATAAGCAATATCTAGCCTTCACGTAGTTCCCTAGGGAACCCAAAGTATCTATCTGGGAGCCCTCCGTCAATCCCTTAGAGGGTGGGAGCGACCTCTACAAAGGGTACCCTTAATTAGTGATCTCGCTAATCTTATGACCTAGCCCACGGTCGGAGCACCATGGCCTAGCTATGCCCTTGCTTCACGGTGTCATGTTCGATCTTAGTTTTTCTAGACCCATGCAACTGGCACAAAGAAATTAGGTTAACGGAAACTGAAATATAGGCGCATTATTTGTTAATTACTTCCTCCGTCTCATAATGTCTTTTGACACTACACTAGTGTGTCTTACATTATGGGACGGAGGGAGTAGCATTCTATGATCATCCAGAAACACACTCCCTATAGCCTATGGAACAATTCTTTTATAAAAAAGAATGCCACGTCATTCATGTGAAATGTTCATCTATTTTAACAAAAGAATTTACCTACATTGTTTAAGAAAATGATATTCAAAATTCAAAATTTCAAGAAGATATATAAAATGTTACATGGATTAACGCTTCACAACACAGAGGATTTATTTTCAAGTTAACAGAAGAGGAAATACGGGGTACAAGTATTTTCCTGTCGTCTCCTGGAAAAATATTACTAGGAAAAAATCGAAACTATAAAGCATAAATCGCATAATCCGACGGATGGTGTCGGTTGAGCTACGATTTCCCGAAGAAGAAAACGACCATACGAACGAGCGGTTGCGGCGGCAGCGTCCAATATTTCGTCGTCGCATTCGCACCGGAAGAAAATTTCGTGGGCACCGGCTGCAAAGTCCATCCGGTGCGTACCCATGCCAAGATTTGTCCACGTGTCCCCTCCTTACATCCGACCGCCGCCGCTCGTTCCCATCCGACCGGTACTTCCCTCGGCTCGGGAGCGCTCGCTCGGCTCCAAACGCGTGCGATGACGGCTCGCTCACGAGGCAAGGCCGGCTGAGGCGGAGGCCCACACCGGTCCTTTCGTCTCGCAGCCTCGGCGTCTTTCGTGCGCGGCCGCCGCCGCCGGCGGCGGCCAATCCTCCCCCTGGTCCGCCCAATCCAGGGTTATCCCGTCTCCGGTGCCGGCCTCTCACTCCACCACGCGCACCTCCATCTCGCCCAGAACTGGTGACCCCCCTCCCTGGCAAGTCTGAAAGTTTGTGTTTCCTTCAGGCTGTTAGCATGCAATTGGCTCCTTCAGATAAGATATTTGATTTGCTAATCGTACATGACTACACGTTAATTAGATATTTTGATTAAACTGAGCACGAACGAAGTGCAACCTGGCAAGATCGTATTTGATCGCATCGTTTGATTCACTCAGTCGAGCTCTACAAAATCAATTACATCACTAGTTTCACAATAAAGAAAGTGTAGTTTTTCAGGCTGAAGAGTGTTTAGTTTACAGGAGGACGACCGCTGGAACAAGACAATTGACGTCGTGGAAACAATTAGACAACATCAATAATTCCTGATGAGTAGACTTAAAAGTAGGATTTTGATATATTGCAAATCTGGAGTAGACTTCATGACAAATGGTGTACCAGTGTATAGCTGATTGCTCTCCCTGCCAATTTCCAACTATAATGTACAGTTGTACACTGTATCTTTTCATCTAAGATATATATGAATGATTTGAGATCCTCATCTTGATGGGTCCGTCATTAGAAAATATATGCTATTTGTGGTGTTTTTGTTTAGTAGGCCTAAATTCAGTTCAAGGCAGACAACACTATGTGTGTGAATATTCAGATGTATTGCATATCTGGAGTGGAATTCATGCTCCTCTGTTTTCTACCGTCTAAACCACATCCATAAAAAGCATGAAGTTCAACTGGAGCAAGGATTGCTTAGGTTTAGTATGAAACATGTCAGCCCTTTAGGGCAGGCATTATGGAAAATACAAATGTTTTAAATCGGAGGTCTGAAAATCTGAAACTTCCGCAGGTGCTCGGCCTCAAAGATTTAACACTTTACACATTCTGTCGCATAATCAATGTAATCTTGCAGAAATCCAGAGATGATGACAAAATTCAGTGTACTGCAGTGCATCAATTATAATTCATAGATACACCAAATGACATAAAAAAAAATTGTACTCCTTATAGGGTGCGCGTAATACTAATCATCAAAAGGTAACTTTCTAGCAGCTGACGACAATGTGGCATCCTGCTCAACCCCAAGTAAAAGACTTGTAAATCCGCCTTGGATGGAAGGAGCTGACATGGTTGAAGGTTGCCCATACACATCATTTGCAAAGTTTAGCATTGTGGCAGTAGCGTATCCGCCTTGGATCAACGGTGCAGCCATGATCGAAGATCGCCCATAGACATTATTTGAAAATTTTGGCATGGTATTAGTAATCTCAATACTACCAGCATTCACATCCTGTATCATAGAATATGAAATTGTTCATAAAACATGCAAGTCAAATATGAAAAGGGGATACTGACTCTGAGTCAAATGGCTTACCATCAATTCCTTCGGATCAATGCCTCCATCCCTGTTCTGTACTGCATTTTTTCGATCTTCTCCTAGAGTCAGACATATGAATTGAAAGAAAACTAAAAGGATTAACAATAGAGGTATAGAATGGAAAAAGGCTTGCTAGAATGGGTAGGATCGGTACCTTTCTTTTTAGCACTTTTATTTTTCTTCCTTTCTTTTTTCGAGGCCGATGGTTGCCCGTTTACGCTTTGCGCCTTTCACCACCTGAGGAACTCTGAATGATATTGTACCATTTATTGTGTTTGTAGCACACTCAGCCGAAACTAGCGGAACCTCGCTGGATTTTTCCTCCATCTTGCTAAGAGTGTTATCTGCTTCCGAGTCTAACTTATGTATAGCTTTCTCGAAATCATCAAGAAGTTGTTTTGACCGTGTACACTTCAATGCAACTGATGTAGCCTTCCTTGAGATACGTGCAGCTTGTGTTTTCAAACTTTCCTCCTCGGATCCTTGTTTTCAACATAAAATCCTCTTTTAGCATATTTTTCCATCTTCCTAGTATATATTGTGGCGGCAAAATGAAAACATCATTCATATTGAAGACTTTGAATGCATGCTTGCACAATATACCTGCAAGATATGGATGTCATATTTCATCAAGTTGTATTAGAGAATACATTGCATCATAAATTGTGTATATATACCTATGGATTCGAACTTTCTGCAACAACATGTAATAGTTGTGTCCGTGGTATTGAATATAACCTTTGCTCCATGCTCGCTGTTCATATGTGTGACCATATATGTCAACACCTGACCGTCTGTCTGTAACAGTTTACAAGAGAAAGAAAATTGGCTTTTGAATTCTGTTTCAAATTCTGAATACATCCGCCTTGTATATGATTCAGATGCGGTCTTTAGCAAAGGAAAATTTGGACTGTAAGCAACAGGTTTCTTTCGACGCGAACTAAAATCTGCATCCAACTCATTTTCACGAAGACTTCCAGAAACCTTCTCACATTCTACAAGGAGTTCTGAAAGACCAAGTCTCCTACGAAATCTTTGCTTGAAGACATTATTCATACCTTCACTCCTTTGAGTCTAGTTCATATCAGCTGTAAAGAGTCACGATAGACAGCAGCCCACTTTTCCCTCAACTCATACAACTTTTCATCCATTCGTTGTCCTCAAGGTTGTATTGATCCAACAATTCAAACCATTTTTTATTGAAGTAAAATTCTGACCTATCTTCATAGACACATTTCTTAAAATCAGGTAAAAACTTCTCAGGATGCTCATGTATTACATGCCCGAGATGTTTTGCAGCATTAAGATAAATGTGCCACAAACAAAGCCGATGACTTGTATTTGGGAACACATATGCAATTGCTCCGTCCATGGCCTTGTCCTGATCAGTGAATATAGTGCTCGGATGCTTGCCTGACATCGCTGTTTAAAATGTTTCAAAGAGCCAAACAAATGAATCGATACTCTCATTAAATATCAGCGCGCCCCAAAATTATTGTCTGCTTGTGATGGTTGGTACCAACAAATGGAGCAAAAGGCATTTCAAACTTGTTAGTCTGAAAAGTGGTATCAAATGATACAGCATCCCCAAAACATGCGTAATCCATGATAGACTGACCATCTGCCCAAAAGAAATTAGCTATCTGGCCATCAACCTGATCTATTTGAATGGCATAAAAAAATGTAGGATCCTCCCTTTGCTTATTTTTAAGTATTCCAACAGTGTCTGTGCATCATTTGATTCTAAATACTTCTTGCGCTCGCGACCAATCTCATTATTGCAGTCCATCTTTGAGAATGGTACTTTGTCAGGTCCTCCGTAAAATGCTACCATAAAGTCATATACCTGGGATGGCTTCATCCCGGCTTCCCTTATCTGGCCAATTAGATGCCTATCCGCTTCTATAACACGTCTTTAGGACCTCAGCTTGTGCACCTTATTGGGACTAGCAAGATAATGATTATGCTCGATTATAAGCTTTTGCACTGTCCAAATACCATCCTTGTTGACACTAAACTGAATACGAGCCTCACAACCTGTCCTTGTAGTGTCCTTAGATGATTGGGTTTCTCGATGGCCTTCGTTACTGCAAACTATATATTTTTGAGATATACTTTTATCACCTCGTCGCTTTGTGTGACTTTTTCTGACACTGAACCCAACCTTGGCAGCATATCCGTTGTACATATCATAAGCGCTGTCCTCTGAATCGAAAGCCAATCCAACTTCTGGAACAATCAACGTTTCTCCAACTTTATCAATCGCCTGCGATACAATGAGTCCAGAGTTAAATTTATATTACCATAATGTGATGTGGGAAAATGTTTTTTTCTCCACTTTGAGAATTTGTTTTCCTAAGCTTACTAAAGAACGCATATTAATTTTGAGCAGTCATTTGCTAAGTAATCAGTGCATAGTACAGTACTAGAGTACTACAGTACTATAATCTTATGCCGATTGCCTGACTAGGATCTCGCTTTTCAACCCGTACCTGCATATGTTGCTCTACACCAGCGACCCCGTCGTCCTGTTGACCTCCTTCTCCTCTCATGGCTGTGGCCGTATCCTCCCGGACTGCTCCTCCTGACATGACACGTGGGGCTGCAAGTTCACGGCGTCGCACAACCATTCTCGTCCCGCGAGGTTTATGCGGTACAAGTCGCCGGCAGTGCCACCATGGTCGCCCTTGTGAGCCACATCGACATATTCCGCCATGGCCGCTCGTCATTCTCGACGATCTGCAGCTTCAAACTGCGGCGCCATGGATGGCTGATGGGGCCTTGCGATGCAGAGGATGACGATGCGTTTGGGCGTGAGGCAAACATGGTTCTGGTCTCGCCCGTGGAGTGAGGGCGGACCAGGGTTCCTCGGCCGCCACCAGTCTCATCTTCCATGATCAGATCGCCGCTATTCAAGGGAATCAAAAGCTAACGACGAGGGCCGATTGATTCTAACGACGAGAGCCGATTGCATGTAGTTTTTGCAACTGAGCGGAGCCCACCGAGCCGAGATCGCACTTGTTTCGAGCCGACTGAACCCATCTGAGCCAAGGGACGCAAGTAACGGAGCTGAAGAAACAGCGATCGCCCGATGGGAAGCTGAGACACGTGGACAAATCCTGGCATGGGTACGCACCGGATGGACTTTGCAGCCGGTGCCCACGAAATTTTCTTCCATTCGCACCTCCCTCGGGACACACGACTCATCATCGGTGCACTTTGCTCCACCGAACAGAGTGAGCTAGCAATCCTCGTCCTTGTCCTTGTCCTTGGTGCGGTGGTGCCGCCATGAACATCCGCGTGCGAGTTCTCCAGGCCACCCATGTCCGGCCGGAGATGCCCGGGCACACCAGAGTCCACCAGCCCGCCGCCGTCAGTCTCTCTCTCTCTTTGACACTCTGTTCCTCGCGCTCCCACCGATCCAGCGGCTCTTCTTCTATGACGGCGAGGACGTCCCGCCCTTCTCGGAGCTCGTCGGCTCGCTGCGGTCCTCCCTCGCTGCCACGCTCGCCACCTTCACTCCGCTCGCCGGGAGGATCGCGGCCTGCCCCGACGGCGACGTCGTCATCGACTGTTTCCCTGATGCTCTCCACCCCGGCGTCAGGTTCGTTGTGGCCGAGTACTCCGGCGACGCTGCCGACATGTGCAGGCTCCCCCGGGACGCCGAGCACGACACCGAGGCGTTTGTGCAGCTCGTCCCGGAGCTCGAGGTGCGCATGCTGCCGGCGCCCGTGCTCGCCGTCCAGGTCACGCGGCCGGCTCAAGCACAGGGAGACGACGAGGGAGAGAGCGCCGTGGCAGTCGGAGTGTCGATGCACCACGCGGTGGCCGACGGCCAGTCGCTATGGCAGTTCATGAGGGCGTGGGCCAGCGCGTCACGGGCGGGCCCGCAATCGCAAGCAGCGACGGGGCCCCCGCCGACATTCGACAGGGCGGGGATCCTGCGGCACCCCAAAGCAGAGGCGGCTGCGCGCGAGTTCACCCGCCTCTCGGCGCCGGATCTGCCCAGAGTTAACACGCTGCCGGAGCCTGACTGGACGCGGCAGCGCAGGCGGACTTACCTGCTCACCGCCTCCCAAATCCAGTCGCTGAAACGCCGCATCATGCAACAAAGACAGTCCGTTGCCGGAGACAACCAGCCGCAGCCGGAGCCCCTGACCACCTACATCGCCATCGCGTCCCTGCGCTGGACGTCCATCGCCCGCGCCAAATACCCGAACCACGCCGTTGCCGGCGCGGACGACGACGACGCCTACTTCGTGTTCCCCGCGGACTGCCGCCGGCGCCTGCTCCCGCCTCTGGACCCGGGCTACTTCGGTAACTGCGTCAAGGTCTGCTACGCGCGGGCCAGCACGGGCGACCTCTGCGGGCACGACGAAGGCGGCGCGCTCGCACGCGCGGCGGCGGCCGTGCGGCATGCGATCCGCGAGAACGTGGAAGGGGAGGACCCGCTGGCGGAGACCATCCGGGGCGTCCCGCAGGAGAGGCTGGCTAGGCAGGGGTCGTCGCACCGGTTCATGGCGTACGAGGTGGACTTCGGGTGGGGGGAGCCGAGTCGGGTGGAGATCGTGTCCACCTTCAGCGCCGAGATGGCGATGCTGGCCGGAGCGCGTGGCGGCGCGGTGCAGGTGTCGGTGGCGCTTGGCCGGGAGCACATGGACGGCTTCGAGGCCAGCTTCGTGTCGCAGGCATCGGCATGAGCAACACATGTAGGAGTACGTGATAGATGACGCGTGCTGAAATCAAATGGCGGGCGCTAGCGATCCTGTTAGAGTTATAGTTTAACTTATCTAATCTCAACCATCTCTATCTCTTCTCTCTCCTCTCGTATCCTTGCTGGACTTCTCAGTACGAGAGTTGTATCCTTGCGATCAACCTCTTCCTTGTATCTCACGGCATATTGATAGATCAATAAATACCTAACGCGACTCTCCTCCAGGAGAGTACGAACGCTTCCAGAAACTTACATGGTATACAGAACCATCCTCTTCCCAATCTAGCTACAAGAAAAAATTCCTTCCGTCGCTATTTCTTCCACCTCGACCATGGTCGTCCTCAACCTCGGTCCTCCTCCGTCCGAGAAGTTGGCAAAATAGAATTATCTCCTGTGGAATTACAAGTAATGCCCGGCCTGCGAGGAGCGCAAGTCACGGGGCTTCTCGATGGAACCGATGCCACGCCCCCAACCACGGTGGAGCAGCAGCAGTCGGACAAGACCACGATCGCGGTGCCAAATCCGCTGTACGCACCGTGGCTATCGAAGGATCAACAGGTCCTCAGTTATCTGTTGAACTCACTCTCCAAGGAGATCTTTGCGCAAGTTATCAGTACCGAAAGCACCTTTGATCTATGGACTGCAATCACTACAATTTTTGCATCGCAGTCTCAATCCAGAATCACGAACCTGCGGATCGCCATCATCACCACGAAGAAGGGGTCCATATCTAGCTCCACCTACATCGCCAAGAGGAAGAACCTTGGAGACGAACTTGCAGCAGCAGGCCGTCCTGTTTCTGATCCCGAGATGGTGGATTACGTTCTTGCAGGTCTTGATTGCGAGTATGACTCCATTGTGGCGACCATTGGTGCTTTCAAATCTTCGATCAGCGTGGATGAGCTGTTCGCCCAGATCTCTGCCTTCGACCAACGAGTGGAGATGATTGGCGACAGTACAGAGAACGCCTTCAACTCTTCTGCAAATATAGTGTACAGAGGGTGTGGCCAGTTTAGAAACAGAGGCCGTGGGCGTGGCCACATAGGGCGTGGCCGAGGAATGCATCCTCCATATCCTTCAGCCGGCAATGGTGGTAGAAGCTATCGAGGTCGTCCACAATAGCAGCAACAGCAGCGTCAACAACCACCTCGCGATTACCCCGAGTGCCAAATATGTTACAAGTTTCATGCAGGAGGTGCCCGTGCCTGTTGGGATCGCTATGAAGAAGATGATTATGAAGAAAAGGAGGCCAATGCTGTCACTAACAGCTACGGCATCGACACCAACTGGTGTGCAGATAGCGGAGCCAAAAATCACATCACTGGTGAGCTGGACAAGTTTTTTTTTTTGAAAGCTCATGACAATAGGAAAGGCTCCTACTGACTTTTTATATATTAAATGATACTGTTACAAGAGTTACATGTTTAATCCCTTATTCACACTCTTTTTCTAAAACACCACACCCCTGCATGGGAGTGTGTAGGTGGTAGGGTAGAGTGGGAGGGACAAGAGAAAAAGTGTACAAAAACTACGAGGATCCCAAACTGAATTGTTCACAAAATCTAGAACAAAGTTCACCATGGAGGGCTTCACCCTATGCATCAACAGGCCAAAGTCGTTTTTGAATCTTTGCCGCCATGATTGAAAGGATGGTTGGATTCCTTTGAATATTTTATTGTTGCGTTCCTTCCAGACACTCCAAGCAGCAGTCATGAAAATCTCCATGAACATGGGACGTGTCCACCTGTCCTCCCCAGAGTGAAGAATGTTGAGTCGGTTTCCCGCCGTTGTCCAATTAAGACCAAGTGCCATCCAACATCTTTTACTGAACGGACATTCAAAAAACAAGTGTTCCACTGTCTCCTCCACCCCTGTCAAACACAGCGCGCAGCTCAGTCCACCCCTAACAATGGTCCTGTTTGGATACTCTAACTCAGTTAGAGGTTAGAGTTAGATTCTAACCATGAACTAACCGTGAACTAACTCTAGCCAAAGAGGTGTTTGGATAGCAGGGTTAGATGGAGCGGGGATACGGCGAGGCGCCTTCACGGACGCAAAGTAGAGGGATGGAGGAGAGGACGAGAAGCTTCGAGGAAGTGGGAGAAAAACATGTTTTTTAGTGATCCTGAGAAGAACTAACCCAAATAAGCACCTCTTGGGTGGGTTAGATTTTTTGAATGGGTTAGATGCATCTAACCCAAACTAACCCTCCTGTTTGGATATTTTTGGGTTAGTTGAGTCCAAACTAACCTAAACTAACTCTAACTCATGGATCCAAACAGGGCCAATGTAATGGCGTCTCCTCAGCATGTTTCGGGTGTTAACCCTGTCTGCAAGCAGCAGCCACGAGAAGACTTTGATCTTCATCGTGCATTTGGACTTCCATATCCAAGAGAAGGCCACATATGCTTCCACATCTCTGAAATAGTGTTTGTAGAATTTTGCAGAAGTGTATTTTGGCCCCCACAAGCAAACCCAGTTGTCTCTCATGGCTTCGTTCAACACAGTGGTGGCTGATATTATTTGCATGTCACGTACTTCCTCCCTTGCCTGAACAGAAAGTGGTAGGTGAAAACCAGTCTGTAGGTCCTCCATCGACAAAATTTCAGCAACTGAAGCATCCTCCAGTGTTGTGTACGAGAAGGCCCTGGGGTGGGATTCTTCCAGCGTCTGGTCATTCCAGAGATCTTTCCAGAATAGAGTAGTGGAGCCATCGCCAATATCTACTTTGGTGATCCCTCGATAAATGTCACTGAGGTTCATGACGTCTCGCCACCAAAACGATCCGCAAAGGGGGGATGCGTGTGGTATCTTGTCAGCATAGTGCGTGGACCAGACGAGCTCAACCCAAGGTGTGTCACGTTTGTTATAGAAGCTGTGTAGATATTTCAACAACAGTGCTATATTCTGTACTTTGATGTCCAGAACGCCGAGACCTCCTCGGTTTTTTGGACGGCATACCAGGTCCCAGGCGGCCAGGGAATTGCATGTTTCGCCCTGTTCATTTTTCTTGCGCCAGAGGCATCGCCTCCTGATTTTATCCAGGTGTTCAATGAGTTTCAGCGGGAATTTCAACTTGCACATCGGGAAGATCATGATTGAAGTGATCATCGAATTTAGCAGTGTCAGTTTGCTCCCTTGGTTCATCATGTTATATATAATACTTTAGAGTTAAGATAACTAGGACCTGGATCTCTTGATTAGAACATCCCTGAAGCATAATAGTTGTTACTAACCGTGATTGTCTTGATCCATTAGCAGGATAGCCCTTGGCTCCACCTCAGCATCTCCAGCAGTGAGGAGATCGTCAGGGAGGAAGAGCAGCAGCTGGGCGATGTAGCAGATACAAGGGACGCCGCCAGCACGGCCCTGGAGGTGGCTGGCGGTGGTAGTTGGCCTTCACGTACCTCAGCACATCTTTAGGATCGGGTGTTAGTGGTTAGACTGTAAAAGAACTCTTCCAAAACAAAAACCACTGTTCCTTAT
Organism: Aegilops longissima; assembly: GCA_021605205.1. NCBI lineage: Eukaryota > Viridiplantae > Streptophyta > Magnoliopsida > Poales > Poaceae > Aegilops > Aegilops longissima. The sequence continues at coordinate 71,956,887 of CM038682.1, read as the reverse complement.
ATATGGGTGTGTACTGGGTATGTGGGACCAAAACCAAGTTGCTTCTGTGTGCCTCCGATCATAGCACAAATCATGGGGAGTCAACCCCCTTTTCTCTCTCTCTCAGTTTGTTACAGCTGAGATCAATTCCAACACATCATGCATAGTGAGGAGGATAGCTTGCGCTCGGCTCTTTCCACGATCGGCATGAGGTCGGTTACGATGGGTCTAGTGGTGCCCATCGGTAAGCCGAGATAAGTGGACAGCATGGTCCCAACTTTGCATTGCCATATTTGCGCCAAGCTTTGGACTAGTTCATCATCCATATTGAGAGGCACAAATACCGATTTGCCAAAGTTAATCTTGAGGCCCATAGAGTCTGCATAGTCAATTAGTAATTGTTTCATCACATTAGCCTGACGAGGACACACCGACATTAGTAAGATTGTGTCGTCAGCGTACTGAACGATGGGATAGTCGTTGGATGCGCGGGCTGGCAGGGGAAGTTCGATTTGATTTCTGCGGTATGCATCATTGATGGCAGATTGTAACAGGTCCGCCGCGAGTACAAAGATGAGGGGGGAGAGCGGGTCTCCCTGCCGCACCCCTTGGCGACAAGCAAACTGACGGCCGGTCACACCATTGAGTAGAACCGATGAGATGCCAGAGCCAAAAATGCACTTCATCCATTTTAGCCACCTGTCATCGAACCCCATGCTGCTCATAATTTCTATCATGTATGAGTGTTCGATAGTGTCGAAGGCCTTTGCAAAATCGAGCTTCAGCAAGACGATTGGTTTCTTTGACGCTTGGCACTGGTATATGTATTCGAACTTCCACCCGAGGCAGTCTTGAATTGTACGAGATCGAAGAAAACCGTACTGGTTTTTATACACAATATTCAGAATGAATTGCTGAAGCCAGTTGGCCAATACCTTTGTTATGATTTTCAAACAGCAGTTCAATAATGTTATTGTTCTGAAGTCGTTAGCCGTCTCGGGCGAGCCAATCTTTGGGATTAATGTAATATACCCATAATTAATGCTAGTGAGATCTAGGTCTCCATTGTAAAACTCCTCGCATAACTTGTACAAATCAGCTTTTATTATGTGCAAACACGTTTTCAGAAAAGCGCCATTGAATCCGTCGGGACCTGGGGCACGGTCTGTGGGCATAGTGAAGGGGGTTGACAAAGCCCCCAGCCCTTCAATCTTTTTAATAATAGACGGCAGCTCAAATTTCATAGTGGGGGGATCAGACTCGCCCAGTCTCTGCTTGTAGGTGTTGTACAGAACGGCTTCTTTTGAATTGTGATCACTGACAACGGTGTCATCGTGTAACTTTAGTGTAGCGATGGAGTTCTTTCGAAACCTCTCTGTAGCCAGGGCTTGAAATAGCTTGGTGTTCTCCTCTCCGAACTTGATGTATCTTATAGTGCATCATTTTCGCCAATATTGGTTCTGGAAATATAGTAGTTTCAGCAAATGTGCTTTCACAATCTGACGAAAGTTGGATTCAGGCGTAGTCAAAGGCCTACACTCCTCTAGCCCATCAAGTTCTTCGAGGGCCTGATTACAATTTTGAATTAGAATGGAAAGGCGGGAGATCCCCTTGTTCCACATTTTAAGATCATACCGTAGCGTTTTGAGTTTTTTGCAGAGACGTGCTACACTATTGCTGGCATGACATGGTTTGTTCCAAGACTGCTCAACCTGATTCTCCGGTCAGGTACCTGTTCATTCAAGGAAAACGTGGCAAGGATATAGCGGATAGATTCGAGATCACTTTCTGCAGCATGCGAGAGTCGTGGGGCGAGGTAGGTGTTTAGTTGTGGGTGGGCTAGAACAGCTGCAACGGAAGCGTTAGGTCTAAGTGTGTGGGAAAAAATGGCCGGGAACTGAAGCGCTAGAGTGGTGGTGTGGTTAGGGATCCATAAATCTAGCCAGAATGCCGTGGACCGACCATCGCCAGGGATGACCCTGGTGATAGCACGAAGCAGAGGAAGACCCTTCGCCATGTCGCGCCAGATGACAGTGTCAAGACGCGCTGGGTCGCCAAGGTCACGGTGGTGGCTCCATCCGTAGGTGGAGGCCAGGTGGTTTGGCTCGGAGGTTATGCAGTGGGAGTGAATTTTGAGCAATTGTTTGAGGAGAAGACACTGGTTGAACTGGTGCAACGACAGAAACCCAAGGCCCCCACGAGAGAAGGGAGCACAAACCGCATCCCACGCAACTTTACACTAACCCCCAGAAATCGTATCCTGACCTGCCCAGAAGAAAGCTCGACAGCGACTATCGATGGCTTGGATTGTACCTAGAGGAAGCAGAAGAGCAGACATCGCATAGAGTGGGAGGGCACGAAGGACCGCCCGCACTAGGATGGCCCTGCCGGCTAAGGATAGCAGCAGGCCCCTCCAACCAGCGAGTCTCCGATCCACTTTGTCTATGATGAAGAAAAAAACCAATAGGTTGAGCTTGTGAGTGGATAGAGGGAGACCCAGGTAGCTCTGAGGGAAGGATGCCACAGGGCATCCCAGCACCGCAGCCATAGAGGAGGCGAGAGCATCATCAACATGAATAGGGGCAAAGGTGCTCTTGTGAAAATTTATCTGTAGCCCGGTGGCTGCCGAGAATTCTAGTAAAACTGATTTGAGATGAGTTAATTGCTCCAAGCTAGCCTGAAGGATAATTAGCGTATCGTCGGCGTACTGAAGGACTGGGCACAGGAGAGAGCTATCCAGAGGGTGGTGAAGGAGCCCCGAAGCCGAAGAGTGCAAAATAAGACGCTGAAGAATGTCGGCGATGAGGATAAATAGGTACGGTGACATGGAGTCGTCCTGGCGCAGTCCTTTTTTGCAGTGGAACCAGGGCCCAGGGGTCCCATTTAGGAGCACAGAGGATTGGCTCGATCTATTTAGTTGGTCTATCCAGGAGCACCAAAGTGGGGGGACCTTTCGCCTGCAAGACGGCCGCAATGGCGTCCCAAGATATTGAGTCAAAGGCTTTTTGAAAATCTAGCTTAAGAACAATAGCAGCCTTTTTGCGTTTGAAGCAAGACTGGACAATATCCGCAGCATACGTGAAATTGTCTGCGATCCCTCTACCCCGGACAAACCCAGATTGGTCGTGGTGGATCATATGGTTGATGAAGGGTTGAGTCCGGTTAGAGAGGCATTTGGAGGTGATTTTTATAGCGCAATTTTGCAGGGACACAGGGCGGTAGCTCCCTGGTTCATTGGCGCCAATTTTCTTGGGGATGAGAACTATGAATGCTTTGTTGATCCGTTTAAGATCAGTGGAGCAGCTGTGAAACCCGTGGAGCAGGCTGAGAAGGTCATTTTTAACCAAATCCCAGTTGGCTTTAAAGAAAGCAGGGCCTAGGCCATCCGGTCCCGAGCTGGCATTGTCATTCATGCCCCATAGAGCGGTTTTAATTTCGCAGAGAGAGAAAGGCCGGATGAGACTGGCTGCATCGATGGTGGAGAGGGCAGACGAGGCGACGAGACCAGGTAGATCAAAGTTGATAGAGGAGGCGGCAGGGGTGCCAACAAGATTTTTGAAGAAGTGAAGTAGAATTTTTTTCTTTCTGGTTGTGGGTAGTGAAGCTCGATCCCTCAACCATCAGGGACTTAATCTGATTCTTGCGGAATCTGACTGAGGCGCAGGTGTGGAGGTAAGCGGAGTTTTCGTCTCCAAGAGTGCACTCTTTAATTTTTGCACGCTCACTCCAATAGATGGCCAAAATTTTGTTGTGGTGGTGAAGGGAGAGCTTGACCGCTACGCGAAGTTGAAGCTCTAAAGGAGATAAACATCTAGACTCCTCCAATTTGTCCAGAAAATTGATGGTGGTTGAGCAGTTCTTAGCAATGGTTTTGGGAGATTTTGTGTTGAAAGCTCATTGCTTGGCCATGCATCGAGTCCTCTTTATTTTAAGACAAATCTTACCCGCAGGGTCCAGGTGGCTGTGGGTGACGCTGGACCAGTTCTTCTTCACCAAGTCTTGGAAACGTGGGTGGTGTAGTAAGTTGTTGTTCAAGCGGAACACCTTAGACTTAGGAATCGAAGTGGACGCCGACAAGCAGATAGGCACATGGTCGGAGGTAGTACGAGAGCAAGATATAATCGAAGAGTCCGGGAAGGACCGGGACCAATCTACGTTGATTAAGGCTCGGTCTAGCTTAACCAAGATTGGATTGTCTTGTTGATTGGACCAAGTGTAGAGGCGATCGAGGAGAGGGAGATCTTGTAGCTGCAGCAAATGAATCATGCATGAAAACAGCGTTGCCTCGGCGCGATTAAAATTATCGTTTGATCTCTCGGATGGGCGGAGAGTCAGGTTAAAGTCGCCGATGATAGTCCAGGGGCCGGAGATTATCGTCTTGAGAGTAGATAGGGAGTTGAGAAACACAGGTTTTAGCGAGTGGTCACAAGGTCACTAAACATTAGTGACCACAAAGGAGAGGTCAGTCGCCCTGAACTCGAATCAGCATGTTAGTGAGTAGATGTCAGAATGAGTTTTAGTGCAAATGACGGTGTTATCGTCCCAAGAAGTGAGCAGCCCACCTGAGGCTCCATGAGATGGAGAGAAGTGAAAATTTCTAGACATAGGCGGAAGAAAGGTGGAGGCTTTAAAAGTATCTACGTCCTGGAGTTTGGTCTCTTGCAAACAAATAACCGCAGAATGGTTGCTTAACGGAGCCGATCTCACATCATTACATTTGTCCGGGCGACCCAGTCCACGGACGTTCCAGGATAGAATCCGTAGGTGTCTATTCATTGGGGACATCTGGATACAACAGAGCAAAGAGCGAGAACCCGAAGCAAAAAGTAGAGGTAGACACCGAATAGAGGCTGGCCCTAGAGGCCAGCGAGCCTCGCGCAGGCAGATATCAGAGACCTAAAAAAGAGAAGAGGAAATAAATAACTAGGGGGAACAGGTAGGCCGCTAGATGCCCTCCAAACAAACTAAGGCTAAAACTAAGAGGGGAGCCTAGTTCATGATTAGCGAGAGGCCGAGAGCATCCAGGAGAGGAAACGCAGGCGAACATGTCGATGTCACACATCGTCGTTGGTCGGGGCCACCTTGTTGAGGTCGATCTCGCTGACCCCGCATGCGTCGGCAAACTGAAGCACGTCCTTGCGAGGCAGAGGGGGCCCGCCGTCCGCAGCCAGCTCCATCAGTTCCACGGCTGGGATCACCGCGTCAGAGGCCGTGCTGGATCCCTCCCGCCGAAGTTTCTTCTGCAGCTTAGCCTTTTCCAGCATGGTCAAGCGGTTAGGGTTTTCCGCCTTCTTGAGATGAGCGCTGCGCCTGGAGTAGACGATGGTTGGAGAAGCAGCACGCGGCGACATGGACGGAGAGGCAGCGGGCGGCGATGAAGGCAAGGCCACCAGAGCAGCCGAGGCGTCCGGGGTCGCCACGGCACCGTCCGCCGACGTGGGATCCATGCTGCCACTGTCGAAGTGGTCGATGGCAGCGGAGACCTTGTCGGCGCCGGTGAGGACGTTTCCGAAGCTACGGCCGCGGATGTCTTGGCAGAACACCGAGAGATCGGTGAGCGGCATGCGGGCGGTGCCCACCGTGGCCACCCTGTCCAGGAAGCCGATGGAGCAGGAGGAAAGGTTGGCGACGATGAGCTTGGGGGAGCCCGCCGGACGCATTGGGATGCGGTAGAAGCCTCGCTCGTCGTTCTGGCAGGTGACATGAACGTCGTAGAAGCCGGCGTACAACTTGATCTCCACCTTCCTCGGGCGGGCGTCCGGGGGCACAGCCCGAACCATGGGCTTGTGATTAGCCATCATGGTTAGGCCGCCCGGCAGCTGGACCACCCTGTCGCAGTGCCCCGCGTCGGTTGGGGAGGAGGAGGTGGCGCGAGGGCGGGATCCATCCCAGCAGGGAAGTCACCGTCGCCACTGTCGCCCCCACCACCAAAGAAGTCGTCGCCGGAGTCAGAGACAGGGAAAGCAGGGTCGGGAGGGAGCTGCTCCGAGCGGATGACAAGAACGGTGGCAATGACACCAAGGCCAGAAAAGCCATGGACCGGGATCGAGTGCGGTACATGGACATGGACCAGAAAAGCCATGGACCGGCACCAAGGCCAGAAGGGGAGAGTGGAACGGTGGCAATGGCACCAATGGCACCAAGTTCTCATCTCTGTCAAAGCTAGGAGTCTCTCCGATGTATTCCAAATTGTAAGAAGACCTCCAGAGCAGTGGCGGATCTAGGCCCCAGGCCGGGGCCGGGGCGGGGGCGGGCGTGAGGCCCATTCTCTTCTTGTACTGTAGCGAAAATACTGTGGCAATTGCTGGGCTGGGCTACAGTATACAAAGGGGGCCCGGGGCGCTGGGCTGGGCTGGATCCGCCCCTGCTCCAGAGGATCCACGAGAGGGAACATAAGAAAATTTATCAAAGTTTCTGGGGCAAAAGGTTTTGATATAAGCGAGATCAAAAGACATGCGTTTAGTTTCCTGCAAACATATAACATTACAACCACAGGTAGAGATCGCATTTTTGATGGCTAAAGTCTTGTCTTCTGAATTCATTCCTCTAATGTTCCACACCAGCACCTTCCATTGTTGTTTGGGCGACATCAGGTGGAAGAGGAGGTTGCCCCTGCTCCCTTCTCAATCAGAAGCTTGGGTGGAGGGAGCTCGTCAGCGGGGATACCATTATTGACCACGCCATTTTGCGCCAGACTGGGTCCCTCCTGTTCTGCCATAAGCTTGGAAGGGGAGAGTTCAGAAGCAGGGATACCACACTTCACAGTGCCAATGTGCTGCAGGCAGGGGATGGACGTTGGGGGTGGCACCTTGTTTTTGTCAACCGCCGAAGTGGTGTTGGCTTGGTTTGGAGCAGCAGGGATTAGACGCGGCTTAACCTTGCTCTTTGTGACACGCCCTTCACTCATGGATGGCGCTTTAAAGCCATCATACCTTGTCGCCCGGGTGCTGCGGCGGAGCAGAGTAGTGTCAATTTCAGAACCTTTTTTCTTCCTTTTATCTTTGCGGGCCTGTGTGGGATTCAGATCGTCGGCCACATCAGATAGCAGTGATGTAGGGTTCGCAAGTTCAGTATCCTGATGGACATCTTCTTCCATCAGACTGTATTCTAGATTGTGGCGTCCCAATTGCGCTTGTCCACCCTGATGGTCTTTTTAGTGTTAAATGCAGCAAAAACAGGCCATTCCGTTTTCAGTGCATGTGTGATGACTAGGAACTGTAGTTTTTTGCAAAAGGAGTTACTCTCTTGACTATCAGCAGGTGCATAGGTGATCATGAGAGGCATAGGTTTATATATGTATTGCTTGAAGAACTTCACAAGCTGCCTCAAGGGGAGAATCCTGAAGTTTCTATGTTCGGAGTTGCCACGAACAGAGTTAAACTGGCTGTTGTTGGATCCCATAACCATATCATCCACTGCCATTTCAACTTGACTGACATGTTCATTACATGCATCAAAAGCATTGTCCTGCACATTGTTTTCAGGCATAACCCTATCCATCATAGATGGACACGGATGCGGAGCGTCGTCGACAATAGGAGAGGGCCGTGTGCCCCGGGCAGGGGAGTAATGATTTTTTTTCCATATTTTTTCAGGCATAGTGGCAACATATTGCATCTTTTCCTTCCAAACATAGGATTTTGCCTTGCCATGATGGATCACTTACCTATCAATCTTCGGTCTCCATATCAAATTGGTTTGATTGTTTCCATGTGACCGAGATTGTTTCCTTTGTCTCTGATTGTAGCTCGATCTCTTTCTGTCTGGCAAGGTGGGATGACTTTGTTCATTCAAAGGAATAGCCGGATTCTGCTTAATAGGCCTCCAACAGAATTTGGCAGGATTGTTTTTTTTGAGGGTCAAGCATAGCTTGTATATTACTTGTTAGAAGGGAGAGAGGGATTTGGTAGAATAGTTTGTTGTATTGCTTGAGCCTCGTGGGCATATATATAGGAGTACATGATCTATTTGGAGTACAAGGCAAGCCAGAATAATTCCTGGTCTAACCTATGTTTCCTATACAATCCCCCCGCAGTCACAACGGTAGCGACGCAGACGGTGAGACTGAAGAAGAATCCGAAGGCAAGCCGACGAACACCCCCCACAGTCGTAACGGTCGACACATCGCGGAGTCGTGGCTGGGGTGAAAACCGACGAGGTTGCTCAAGCAGGCGGTAGCCCTTTGTGCCGTTGTCGAGGTAGCCGAGAGTGGAGGGTGGTGTAGCCATGGTCGAGGTAGCCGTGCAAAGAATGTCGTGGTCGATGTAGAGTCGGGGTAGCCGGTGTCGAGGAAGTCGCCGTGGAGCCGCGGGCGCAAGGAGGCGCCGAGTTAGCATGGGCGCAGTGGTGTCGAAGTAGTGGTGCGCCGGAGAGGAGATGTTGTTGACAACGCAAACCGATCAAGAATATATTGGAAAACCAAAAAGAAACCGCGCGATCAAGATGACCGGCGGGAGAGAGAAAACCCCGGAGCAAGGCTCGGGGAAAAGACTCTCTAGGGCAGCCGGTCAACGCGACCGGCGGACGAACCCTAGGTACGGGTGGCGCGGCCCCCGGCGGCGATCATGGAGGCCGACCGCCCCGGGGGCGGCGCGCAGGTGCGAAAGCGGCGGCGGCTAGGGTTTAGGATGGACTTGCGATAGATACCATGTTAGAAGGGAGAGAGGGATTTGATAGAATAGTTCGTTGTATTGCTTGAGCCTCGTGGGCATATATATAGGAGTATATAATCTATTTGGAGTACAAGGCAAGCCAGAATAGTTCCTAGTCTAACCTATGTTTTCTATACAATCACGTTACTCAATATTTCTGGTGCCCGGGTAGATCACCCAAAGCACAAACAGCCACATTGGCTGGAACATCCGACTCTCACTCCACAGAGTGGTTTACATCACATAAACGCCCAAGCTTGGCAAGCTCATCAGCTACAGAGTTTACATGTCTCTTACAGAGCATTATTTCATGGTGTGAAAACCACAGCTTAAGTTGAAGCTTTGTATCTTCAATGATTGCTGAGTATGCCGAGGAGTCAACCTTCCCCAAGTCCATGGCTTCCGCTAGCAATTGGCAGTCCGTCTCGAAGATCACTCCTAGCATACCCATGTCCGCAGCAAAGGAGACGGCTTCGGCCATTGCATGAACCTCGGCCGCAAAGGCATCAACAACAAATTCCTTTCTGCCAGCTCTTGCGCTCAGGATTGTGCCTGCCGCATCTCTCGCCACCACACCCCATCCAGCGTGTGTCTCACCTGGCATGTGCGACCTGTCGATGTTGAGTTTAATCTTGTCATTCGGTGGGGGTAACCATGCAGATTTCTCTGGAGCAGCCCCTGCTTGTGCATAGACCTGGTAATATTCCAACGTGCTGCTCCTCGTCCTCCTCGCCTCGTCCGCGGACGTCTCCAGCATCTCTCCTTCCCTCACCTTATTCCGGTTGCTCCACCACAGCCACCAGAAGGTAAGGATTAGGACACGCTTTTTCTCATCTAACCCCCATAGAAAATCCAACATCACATGCACAGACGTGATACGTTCCAGCTCCATTCTTTCCTTCTCTAGCGAAAGGTCCCTCCAAACTTTCTTGACTACCTTGCATTTGACGAACAAGTGCGCCCCGTCCTCCTCCACTCTTCCACAAAATAAGCACGTTTTATCCTCAACTTGCACACCTCTTCTCACAAGGTTAGTCCGCAAAGCCAGAGACTCATGCTTTATGCACCATGCAAACATCTGAATATTCCTTGGGCAGGGTAGCTTCCACAGCCTCTTCCATGAATCAGAATTTGGCAGGATTGTTAGTCGTACAATTAGCGTATGCGTGTCCCAGGAAGGTGCAACTAGAGCACCAGATACGTGATGGACAGTGTGGGGTATTATGCTGCGGAGAGGAGCAATGCAAGCATGTGTGACGGCCCAACCCAATATTACTGAGTCCAATTTCTTCTAAAATTTTCTGATTAGCATGAGAACGTGGGCTTTTGGGCTTCGGGCAAACTTGTGCTAAATGGCCATACTCAGAACAGCTCGAGCAAAGTTTGAGGCGGGCATAGATCTCCTCGGATGGTGGTATAGAGGGCAAGTCCCAAATATCCGCAATTTCGCGATCAGAATATCCCGCTTGCCTAAAATCTAGAACATGCAATAAAATGAATTGAGGGATAGCGTCCCATGATTTCTGCTTAAAGGTTTGACCTGAAAAGATATGTTTCCCAATAGGCACATTAATTGGTACAGAGAAATCCCCAAAACTGATCTCGTCAACATTAATGTCATGCATGGATTTCGGAGGCAAGAAACTTCCAAAATGTAGACCGGTGGAATTTGAATTTTCCGGCTTGCCGGCATTGGATTCCGATGAATTCTGCGGCCAGGGAAGAAAACCAAATTTGGCCAGCTCTTTAGCAGAAGATGAGTCACCAATAGAACTACGCTGCAGAAGTTTAATTTAGTCTTCACAGCCATAGGAGTGCGAGTCAATACCACTTCATTCACATTATCTGAATGCCATGAATCATCGACCATTGAATAATCCCAGAAATCTGGTCGGAATAGTTGAAAATGACAGACAAAATCAGGCCATACGCGGTCCTTAAGACCATAGATGAAGTGACCAACTCGATTAGAATCCACAGAGAAACGAAAGTTGCGTCCACCCAAATGTTGAACATTGAAACCAGATGGAATACCACCGATGCAACATTGTAGTGCAACTCCGACTGAATCCGCAGAGAGGGGAAAGGAAGCCGAGGAGAAAGAAACAACCAAGAAGAGTTCCTTGGTTGACCCGGAGGAGGAAAAATGGACCATAGAACCAAAACGTTGACGCACCTGTGCAGCGACCGCAAGGCCGGGGGAGAAATCCCAGTGTAGGAGGCCCTCCATTGCCTAGATCAGAAGGCGCCATTGTTGGTGGGAGAGGCAGGAGGTGGGAGAGGCGCCATTGTTGGTGGGAGAATATCCAACCCAAGCTGGACAAGTTGACGACCAGAGACAAGTATCACGGGCCGGATCAAATTCACACCGCAAACGGTTCTGGTATGAAAATCACTCATGTTGGTCGTTCAATTGTCAAAACCCCCATAAATTTTTTTGCATCTTAACAAGGTTCTATATGTGCCTGAAACTTCAAAAAATCTTGTCTCTGTTCATAGGTCCACTCTTGATAATCGTGTTCCCATTGAATTTTATCCTTATTTCATTTTGGTTAAGGACTTGGACAAGAGGAGAATCCTTCTTAGGGGCAAGTGCGTGGGAGGCCTTTACCCACTCATATCTTCATCATCATCGTTGAATAAACAAGCTTTTGTCGCCGTCAAGCTGTCTTCTTCAAAGTGGCATAGTAGATTAGGTCATCCTTCAGTAGTTATTGTTAAACTAGTTCTTAGTAAAAATAAGCTTCCCCACTCTCATGAGTCTAGTGTTGAGTCACTTTGTGATCCATGTCAACAAGATAAAAGTCATCAGCTACCATATCCTATCTCTACCAGTATCTCTACTGCACCCTTACAACTTGTATTCTCAGATGTTTGGGGGCCAGCTCCCGTTTCAGTTGGTAGACGCTCATATTATGTAAGCTTTATTGATGACTATAGAAAATATACTTGGATTTATCTTCTTAAGAAACTATCTGAAGTGTTTCAAGTTTTAAAAAAAATTCCAAAATCATGTTGAACGGAAATTAAACAACAAGATCATTGCCTTGCAAACTGACTGGGGTGGTAAATACAAGAAACTCAATTCCTTCTTTCAGCAACTTGGCATCTCACACCATGTCTCATGTCCACATGCACATCAACAGAATGGTTCCACTAAAAGAAAACATCGCCATGTTGTTGAAGTAGGACTATATAGCTCTACTAGCAAATGCATCTATGCCACTATAATTTTGGGATGAAGCTTTTTTGACTGCTACTTATCTCATTAACTTGCTCCCTAGAGAAGTCATAAAGTTTTATATCCCTGTCACACGTCTTTTTGGTGTTGCTCCTAGTTACAATTCGCTCTCTGTATTTGATTGTGCATGCTGGCCTAATCTTCAATAATATAATACGCATAAGCTTGCTTTTCGTTCCAAGAGATGTGCCTTTTTAGGCTATAGCCCAATTCACAAGGGAGTAAAATGCCTTGACATATCTACAGGTAGGGTCTACATATCTCGTGACGTTGTCTTTGACGAGTCAGTTTTTTCTTTTGAATCCCTTCATCCTAATGCCGGAGCACTTCTCAAGAAAGAAATCCTTCTTCTTCCACCAAATCTTTGAGCCTTTGAACATGGGGGCGACAATTGTACTAACCAAACTGATGATTTTGCTAGTTCCAGTGGTGTGCCTATACCTGTGCAGGTCCATGGAGAAGACACGGAAGAAAATGGTTCAGAAAATGATCAAAACCTCGCTGAAAATGAAGGCATACTTCATGTGCTAGAGGAAGAAGAAGCAGTCGCTGGACACGAGGTGGATTTGGAATCACCTGGAACTCCTGTGCGTCACGGCAAATCTCCCTTGGATCTGGCGCGCGCCAGAGTCAGGAGCCAACCTCCCACGCGCGGGCTCGGGATGTCGACAGGCGCACCAGCGCCCGAATCCCCAGCGCCCCGCAGGGGCCAGCTGGGCCAATCACACAGTGAGATCCCGCATCCCACGCGTGGGCCCATGATGATGACCAGCTCGGGATCGCCACAGCCCACGCGCATGCAGGAGACAACATCTGGATGGGGATCTTCTGTGCATCAAACCTCAGGAGCTAGCAGTTACTTCGACACACAGCAAGCTACTGCGTCTGGATCGGGATCTGCCGTGGAAAGTGGATTTGATTCTTCTCCAGGATCGTCTGCGGCTTTGTCTCCAGTAGCCTCTCCTATACAACAGCCAACACAACCTATTAGATTGCAACCCGCCGTGACTTCATGTGTTACAACTCGTCTGCAGAAAGGTATAAAAAATCCAAAAATCCGAACTGATGGCACTATACGGTATGACATGTTATGTGCTATAGGAGAACCAACAAGGCTGGAAGATGTGCTTGGAGATCCCAGATGGAAAAAGGCACTGTATGAAGAGTACTCTGCGCCTATGAGGAATAAAACATGGCATCTTGTACCAAATCAAAGAGGTAAAAATATCATTGACTGCAAGTGAGTTTTTAGAATAAAAAAGAGAGCAGAAGGTTCGATTGATAGATATAAAGCACGTCTAGTTGCAAAAGGTTTTAAGCAACATTATGGTTTGGATTATGAGGATACTTTCAGTCATGTTGTTAAAGCTGCAACTATTAGACTTGTGCTAGCTATTGCCGTGTTCAGGCGATGGAGCTTGAGACAGCTAGATGTTCAGAATGCGTTTTTGCATGGTGTTCTGGAAGAGGAGGTTTACATGAGACAACCACCTGGGTATGAGAATAAGAAAACACCCCAATATGTGTGCAAGCTTGATAAGGCTCTTTATGGTTTGAAACAGGCACCGAGAGCATGGTATTCAAGGTTGAGCTCTCAGTTAAGGCTACTTGGTTTTGTTGCATCCAAAGTTGACACATCACTTTTCATTTACAACAAGGCAAATACAGTTATATTTGTGTTGATATATGTTGATGATATTATAGTTGCAAGTTCTTCACAAGGTGCTACTAATGCTCTTCTGCTTGATCTAAGCTCAGAATTTGCTCTCAAGGATCTTGGTGATTTACATTTCTTCCTAGACATTGAAGTCAAGAAAGTTTAAGATGGCATAGGTAGGGCTGACCTCTCTGTTGTGCCTAGGTAGGGATGCGACGTGTTGATCTTCCGAGGCCGGGCATGACCCAGGAAAGTGTGTCCGGCCAAAGGGGATCGAGCGTGTCGGGTAATGTGGTGCACCCATGCAGGGAAGTTGATCTATTCGAATAGCCGTGTCCACGATAACAGGCAACCCGGAGTTGTACCTTGACCTTATGACAACTAGAACCGGATACTTAATAAAACACACCCTTCCAAGTGCCAGATATAACCAGATGATCGCTCTCACACAGGGCGACGAGGGGAGAATCGTCGGGTAGGATTATGCTATGTGATGCTACTTGGTGAACTTACCATCTACTCTCTTCTACATGCTGCAAGATGGAGGCTGCTAGAAGCGTAGTCTTCGACAGGACTAGCTATCCCCCTCTTATTCTGTCATTCTGCAGTTCAGTCCATCGATATTGCCCCTTTACACATATACCCATGCATATGTAGTGTAGATCCTGCTTGCGAGTACTTTGGATGAGTACTCACGGTTGCTTTTCCCCCTCTTTCCCCCCTTTCCATTTCTTCCTGGTTGTCGCAACTAGATGCTGGAGCCCAGGAGCCAGACGCAACCGTCGATGACTCCTCCTCCTACACTGGAGGTGCCTACTACTACGCAGGCGGTCACCGATTTACCACCAGAGTAGTTTAGGAGGATCCCAGTGCGAGGCCCGCGGCTCTTCGATCTGTATCCTAGTTTGTGCTAGACATCTTATGGCAACTTGTTTAACTTATGTCTGTTCTCAGATATTGTTGCTTCCGTTGACTCGTCTATGATTGATCACTTGTATTCGAGCCCTCGAGGCCCCTGGCTTGTATTATGATGCTTGTATGACTTATTTTATTTTTAGAGTTGTGTTGTGATATCTTCCCATGAGTCCCTGATCTTGATCGTACACGTTTGGATGTATGATTAGTGTACGATTGAATCGGGGGCGTCACAAGTTGGTATCTGAGCCGACTGCCTGTAAGAATCCCCCTTCCAAACTCCTTGGCCGAAGTTGAGTCTAGTCACTACAAAACTTTTACTAACATGGTTGTGTGTCTTACGGGCCCACGTCGCCATTGGGTGGTATTATGATCTTTTATTCCTAGCCTATACTCTGGGACTCTGATCTCTCTTCTATCCGGATTAAATGAATTTTACTAACTCTGACTCTAGGTTCTCGTAACTACTTCCTCCCGGAGAGCCCTTATCACAGATGATCGCTTGCTTCGCCAGAAGATTCTGCGGATACTCCTCGATATTTCCTGAGACCCTGTGCCCACTGCTTTGCAGTTCCTGACCACCAATAAGTCCCCATGGATAACCTCTTTGCCGTTTGTACCTTCATCCCCAGTTGCTCTTGTTGTTACAAGCTACCTCTAACACTCTCCGTTGTCCCTAGAATCCTTTGTGCCTTCTGCTTTGCAGCTTCTTTTCGCACTGCGGATAATTCACTTATCCGAGGTTCGTTTGTCCCCAGTTGTTCACGTGCTTTCCAAAATACTTTGAAATGCTATCTGATCTCCCGAAGATCCTTTGTAGCCTATTACTTTTGATTCCCCTTGCCTAGTTGCATTATGGTTAATTCCTTATGTCTAGCAATATTTATTAAAATCCCTTGTGATTGTCATTCTATTCCTATGGATTCAACATATGTGTGACTACTCGCAATCATCAATTAATCCTTAGGAATTTTCTTTTCAGCTCAGACATCATTCCGGATATGAGCTGGTTCTTGCCTAATCAAGATTCGATTGGTGTGTCTCTAAGTCTGTTCCACCTATCAATCTTCGATCGGAGCATCTGATTCTGATACACGATCTAGAAATCAAATTTCCTTGTATTTAAGCATCGATTATTCAGATGTTTCCATAAGCCGATGCCCTTGCATTTCTTCTTCTTCTTCTGGTTGAATACTAGTACTCACATCACTCCGTCATGAATCGCCAGATCCATTGCTGGGTTCTTATCCGACAGTGTCCTTCACATCCAAAATCTTGTGAGTTTTCCTTAATACATAATACCTTCGGCAAATTGTATCATCTGCTTTGACTTTGATACTCTGCTTTTGAACTCGTATCTTTTGCTTGGTTGATGGTTCTATAGATTCGTAAAAATGCCCCAATGGGTTGAACTTATGGCTTCCATAATCCGTGTGAACCCGGGAGTTCTCACGAGTCTTACTCTTCTGGTACTTCGCCAGATAAATCTTCTGCACTATAATTTCTTCGAAAATGAGGTGTGAATGAAAGGTTATGCATTGAAGAAGTGGGAGTCGACCTTGAACCTTTGTGTTCATGCCCATGGACCCGATGTAGAACTTATCATGGAAGCTGCTCGTAAAATAATAAATATTTCTTTGGTACAAGCTCATCTTGTATCTATGAATTGATCCTTTGCCATCGTGGCTCCGACCATATTTCCTCCTTGATTCCATTTGTCGGATAAGTTAAAATACTTATACTCTGCAAATCATTTCCCCCGTCCAACCTCTACTCGGATTTACCTTCCGGCAATACACCTAATACTTGATACTGGGAAGTTTTATACCCCGTCACATCATTCCTAGCCTGATCAGCTATATCATTATCGTGCAAATTTTTAACTGTACTACCTAGTTCTTCCTGGAGCACAAATTTTGACGGTGAGCTAATCTTACGTCGATCTTCCTCGTCATATCATTTCTCCTTGAACAACGAACTTTATTTCGAGTTTGTGTCAAACCCATGGTTCCAATAACCTTTTGCTTCATCATTCCTTTGACTCGATGTCATCGCCGATCGATTTCATGCATCTTCATGAAATCTCTTGACAAATGTGTCATGATCATCATTAGCAATCTGAGCTCTTCCAGGGTATCAATTGAATTCATGATTAGAAATACCATCCTTGCCCTCGATGATTTGTGTTGTCATCGACCACTTTATTGCCTTCCCTCCAACACAAACTTGTTCGTGTTCTGTGTTATACCTTGAGTTCCTTTCTATCCAACATTTGTTCTTCTTTACCTTGGAGTATTACCATCTTTTATGTCAAGAATGTCATGAGGATTATTCCACCTCTTAAGAATTCTTGGTATAGTGATACTTCTCACCATCACCATTCTTGGTCCCCGTGTTGATTCCAACAAATGAACGGTGTTGTTTGGATTCTTTCCTTCTAGCAACCCTATTGCTTTGAAGTTAATGGTCGACATTTCATTCTTAGACCATTGGTTATCGAATCACCATTATAACATCAGTCATGCTACCTAAGCCCATATTTCGGGTGCACCTTTCAACCAATGTTTAAATTGGGTATGTTTTCCTCGAGCATATCCCCTTATATCATTTCATCTGACAAATGTTATCTCTTTGTCCACATGATTGCGGAAATCCATCTTTTGTAAATCTCGAAGAATTGTTGTTTAGTTCGTCGGCCACCCTCTCATCATATCCTTGGTTTAATGATGAACTCTTGTTTCGGAACTCGCTTCCATAGATCATTCATGAGAATCTCACAATGTCATCTCGTCAAATTGTGTTGCACCTTTTCTTCTCAGGCATCCTGAGTCTGAGGTATCCTGACTCCAATCGGATCTGAATCTCGGTCAGATATGATGGTTGGGACATATTTCCAAGAGTTATAACATTGGTCTCTACATAACCCGGTAAGGTGGTGTCTTTGCTTAGCACCCCTGGCCAGAGGACCTATTGTTATAGTATATGTATCCTCTTATCAAGGTTAGCCATTCTTCGATGAGGAAATTGTAAGACTTATTCTATAAGTTGTTCCTCATGGATCCTTTGTGAATCCAAAGTCTGATCTTTACCCAATGACCATGTCAATGCTATCTCAAAGCATGTCTGTGGTACTCTGATCATCGATAAGAACATTTTGAAGCACCATGCTAAATTTCCTTTATCAATTATTCAAACACCGTTGTATGGGTAATGTCATGAAATTTCTCTCCCCTTACCTAAAGGGTTTTCTACATTATATCCTGTCATGGATATCATGCTATGTTTGTCCTTGGGAAGGAAGTACCCCTGAAATATGTGTTTTAACACATTTTCCTTTCCATTGTCTGTTTAATCTGATAATCATATTTCCTTCCTATTGGTTTGTTTAACTTTCTTGTGACCTATATGATATAAGCAGTAATATTTCCCTGCATATGTAAACACCTCGGTGTACCATCTTGTCTGGTGTAACCCTGTTACTATTGTTGATGACATTCCAGTAGCCACCGATGGACGAGAACTTTGCCTATTGGTCCGCCTCGTTCAACGAGCAGGAAATGGTTCTCTTCGTCCCACGCCCTTGGTACCGATGTTGTTGCCGACATAACTGACAGGATATCCTCTGACTTGCCTTGCTTACACAATCATGCAAGATGTCAGCACCCTTTCGACCTTCAATCCACATGGTGGACCATAACCCATAGTTCCACATGATCAAAACCTGACTCTCCTGTATACCCCTATCTCCGAAGTTATTCCTCACGATTGGCTTCGTATGAAGATCACCAGCCACCTTCCTAGAGATGATCTAATCTGGTACCAGACGCAATACTTATTCTCGTTGCTCTAGACCCCTTTCACACTTTGTTTCAGGCATCGAACGATTGCCTACCCGCTCAAAACTTCGCATGGTACCTACTTACTTTGCTCTTGATATTGTCTTAAGTTTCCATTCGAGAGTTACTTTCCGCCAACATCCCCGATGTTATCAACCAGATAGTCAACCTTCCAGAAGTCCGTTCTTCCGAAGTTACCTGTTGTCCTTGATATGTACAATGAAGACTCCGATGAAAGGATGACGACTTCATCATGATGACCTGAAGCCGAGGTATGAAGACATCAACGTTATGGATCGACCTTTTAGAGAAGAGCAACCAAGACCAAGAAGACTCAATTTCGTAACCAGAACCTTCCCCCATTACTCCGCCTCTTAAATCTCGGGACGATATTTCTTGTAGTGGAGGAGAATTGTGACGCTCGGATAATTAAGCTACAATAATCCCACGTTAACGATGCCACATCAACTCGGTTGCTGTTGCTAATCTCGCGTTGGATCAAAACTGTTCAAATTCAAATTTTGTCAAACATAAAAAATTTTCAAACATTAAAACTAAAATGTTTGGAGTGTGCCAATTAATGCTTAGGTATTTATGGTGAAGGAAACACACTTTTACAGAATGCCTAAATATTTTTAAAATGAATTAAAATAGAAAAGGAAATAAATAAAAGAAAAAGAAAATACAAAATCAAAAAAGTAAAAAGCAACCCCCCTCACTGGGCTCCGGCCCAGCAGGCCACCAGCCCAACTGGCCAGCCCACCCCCACTCCCTTATCCCCTCTCGCCCGAAACCCGAACCCACCGACACCCCCCACTCTCCCCACACTCGCTCTCCCTCCCCCTCCCGATCCAGATCGGATCGGGGCACCGGACGTTGCTGCCCGAAGACAAGACCCCGTTGCCGCCTCGACCACTTCGTCGTTGACCCTGTCGCCCTCGTCCTCGCCTCCTTCGTGCGCCGTCCTCGCGCCATCGCCTCTCAGGAGCTCATCCCATCGTCGCCGCCGCCTGGAGGGCCACTCGTCGGAGCCACCTCACCGGACTGCTTCCCCTGGGTCGCCGTCGTCCCCGACCTCCTCCCCGCGCCCCACTGCCCCATACCCTACCACTCCCTCGTGAGCTCCCCCGGCCTCTCCTCCTCTTCCCCTGTCCTTGTGCGCATGCACACGCAGCCGCAACGCACCACCGGGTCGAGGCCCCGACGCCGCACTCGACCTGCACGCCTGCGTTACCGCTTTCTTGCGCCGCCGCTTCGCCTTCTTGCTTGGCTGCGAGATGCACTGCGCCGCCTCGCCTCACCCTCGCTACAGCCACCGCTGTGCGCGCATACGCCCGCTGCTCCCGCAGCCACTGCCGCCGCCCGCTTGGCCTCGCCCTCGCCGCAGCCATCCCACCACATGCCCTCTCCCCTCGCCCGCGCCGTCCACGCCGTGCTCACATGTTGTCCGTCCCGCTCCGCCCCTGTCCCTTGCCCTGCCGGTGCCCTCCTCCGCCTGACCAGCGCTTAGGGACTAATCGGCTTCTGCTTCCCGTCACCACGGTGGCCGCCCCATCAAGGCCAAGACGGAGACCCCATGCCTGCCTAGCTCGCCGTGGCTACCGACCTCTCCCTGCTCCGGCGCCCTGCCGGGTCTGTTCGCCCGCTCGGGCTGCACCCCGCGCCTATGCCTGCTAAGGCCACAGGGCCTTTGACAGCTGGGCCCCGAACCCCCCTTTGTGTCTATGACGAATGGGGCCCACGCCCCTTAGAACGTTTAAAAAATAAAAATGAAAATGAAAGTAATAAATAAATAAATTTATTTATTTATTAGTGAATTAATTAAGTTAATTAACTCTATATAGTTGATCTAATTAATTAGTTAGTTTAATTAAACAGTAATTAGATTAGTTAAACCCTAATTAGAATAAACAGAGTATGACAGTTGGGACCCACACATCTGTTGACTGATGACGTCAGCAGACACTATTCAGGATAATGTTGATTTAAAATAATTAAATAAATCCTAAAAATGATTTAAATATTTTAAAATTAATATAAAATAAACTGTAGCTCGGATGGAAAAACTTTGTACATGAAAGTTGCTCAGAACGACGAGACGAATCCGAATACACAACCCGTTCGTCCGCCACACATCCCTATCATAGCAAACACGCAACTTTCCCCCTCCGATTCATCTGTCCGAAAACGCGAAACACCAGGAATACTTTCCCGGATGTTTCCCCCCTTCATCGGTATCACCTCCTACCGCATTAGGGCACACCTAGCACCGCGCATTGTCATGTCATGCTTCGTCCCGCATATGTTTGCATTATATTTATTGTTTCTTCCCCCTTCTCTCGCTAGACACCGAGACCGACGCCGCTACTACCCAATACGACTACGGTGTTGACGACCCCTCCTTCTCGGCTGAGCTTCCAGGCAAGCCCCCTTGATCACCAGATATCGCCTATTCCTTCTCTCTACTGCTTGCATTAGAGTAGTGTAGCATGTTACTGCTTTCGGTTAATCCTATTCTGCTGCATAGCCTGTCACTGTTGCTATAGTTGTTACCCTTACCTGCAATCCTAAATGCTTAGTATAGGATGCTAGTATCCATCAGTGGCCCTACATTCTTGTCCTTCTTCCATGCTTTACTATCGGGCCGTGATCACTCGGGAGGTGATCACGGGTATATACATATATACATACATACTATACAGGTGGTGACTAAAGTCGGGTCAGCTCGTTGAGTACCTGCATGTGATTCCGATGTGGGGATGAAAGGACAGGTGGCTCCATCCAGGCAGTGGTGGGCTTGAGTTCCCGATGGCCCCGACTGTTACTTTGCCGCGGAGCGACAGGGCAGGTTGAGACCACCTAGGAGAGAGGTGGGCCTGGCCCTGGTCGGCGTCTGTGGTTACTTCATAATAACACGCTTAACGAGATCTTGGTATTTGATCTGAGTTGGGTCGTTGACCTTATACACACTAACCGCCACGTGGGACCAGATATGGGCAACCGGCGTCGTGGTATCAGCCGAAGCCTTCGTGACGTCAGCGACAGAGCGGCGCGCACCGGATTGGACTGGAACGCCTGCTCTTGTATTAGGGAGGCTAGGTCTGCTTCCGGCCGCCCACGCAACATGCAGGTGTGCAATGGGCGATGGGCCCAGACCCCTGTGCCATAGGATTTAGACCGGCGTGCTGACCTCTCTGTTGTGCCTAGGTAGGGCTGCGACGTGTTGATCTTCCGAGGCCGGGAATGACCCAGGAAAGTGTGTCCGGCCAAAGGGGATCGAGCGTGTCGGGTAATGTGGTGCACCCCTACAGGGAAGTTGATCTATTCGAATAGCCGTGTCCACGGTAACAGGCGACTCGGAGTTGTACCTTGACCTGATGACAACTAGAACCAGATACTTAATAAAACACACCCTTCCAAGTGCCAGATATAAGCCGGTGATCACTCTCACATAGGGCGACGAGGGCAGGATTGCCGGGTAGGATTATTCTATGTGATGCTACTTGGTGAACTTACCATCTACTCTCTTCTACATGCTGCAAGATGGAGGCTGCTAGAAGCGTAGTCTTCAACAAGACTAGCTATCCCACTCTGGCATTCTGCAGTTCAGTCCATCGATATTGCCCCTTTACACATATACCCATGCACATGTAGTGTAGATCCTTGCTTGCGCGTACTTTGGATGAGCACTCATGGTTGCTTTTCCCCCTCTTTCCCCCCTTTCCATTTCTTCCTGGTTGTCGCAACCAGATGCTGGAGCGCAGGAGCCAGACGCCACCGTCGATGACGACTCCTCCTACACTGGAGGTGCCTACTACTACGTCAGGCCGCTGACGACAACCAGGAGTAGTTTAGGAGGATCCCAGGCAGGAGGCCTGCGCCTCTTTCGATCTGTATCCCAGTTTGTGCTAGCCATCTTATGACAACTTGTTTAACTTATGTCTGTTCTCAGATATTGTTGCTTCCGCTGACTCGTCTATGATCGAGCACTTGTATTTGAGCCCTCGAGGCCCCTGGCTTGTATTATGATGCTTGTATGACTTATTTTATTTTTAGAGTTGTGTTGTGATATCTTCCCGTGAGTCCCTGATCTTGATCGTACACGTTTGCGTGTATGATGGGGCGTCACAATTGTAAACCTAAAGAGTTTGCCCCATTATAATCTTGGATTAGCTAACTGAATTTAGAATACATACCGAGTTCCATTGTTAGCTTATTCTGATTTATAATTGCTCCCTTTGCAACTTTATTAAGAGTAAGAGGTAAATATCTTAGCCCCCTATTGATGATGTATTTGGTTGTTTACACTGTCTCACGTGGCTTCTCATGTCTCGCTCTCTTGATGCGTAACTTTTTGGTGTTTTTAGACTCTCATATCGTTTCTCATTATTAAATAATCACATGGAGCATTGCTAGCACAAAACACTTCCAAAGCACAAGAAAACATGTTCACTGTTTCTGTCGAATAAGCACTCATTCTTTTTGCAGGAAGTATGCATATTCATTTGTTGTTGAAAAAAAGTGAGCTAAATGCCAAATAGCAGTGCTCCAATTTGTTTCCACACCCCCAAAATAAGTGTTATCGTTATAGTTTATTCTTGAACATAGTACTGCATTTTTTTTGCACTTTGAATTAGTGAGAAACAATATGCAATTTCATATGGTCATATTTATTCTTTCATTTAGCAGGGTTAACTATACAAAGATTTTACCTTTGGTTACAAGTGAATTTAAATGCCTTTGTCTTCAACTCAGTCAAAGATAACAAGTGAATATAATTGTTTCAATGCTCTTGGAAGCCAACCTGACTACCATGGACAGAAATACATTATTATGCCATGTTAGTGTCGAGTCAAAGTCCATACCATGTATCTATGTATCATTCAACATTTCAAAAGGAAATGTTAACTTTGTTTATTTTTGTTTCAAGTAACGTATTGTGTTTCTGTCAAGTTGTCTGCAAGAAGTATAATTTAGAAGTCCCGCAGCAACGCGCGGGGTTTCATCTAGTTCAAATAATTCATACCAACAACATTGCAATCATGCTCATCATTCAAAGATTTAGTGCCAAACATTTTAATGCATTCTTCCTCTAGCAATTGAGGACAATTATCGGAATCCTTATTTTCATGGAAGATATTAAAAAGATGAATCATATGAGGCACCCTCAATTCCATTTTTTTTGTAGTTTTCTTTTATAAACTAAACTAGTGATAAAACAAGAAACTAAAAGATTCGATTACAAGATCTAAAGATATACCTTCAAGCACTCATCTCCCCGGCAACAATGCCAGAAAAGAGCTAGATGTCTACTACACAACCTTCTTCTTGTAGACGTTGTTGGGCCTCCAAGTGCAGAGGTTTGTAGGACAGTAGAAAATTTCCCTCAAGTGGATGACCTAAGGTTTATCAATCTGTGGGAGGCGTAGGATGAAGATGGTCTCTCTCAAACAACCCTGCAACCAAATTACAAAGAGTCTCTTGTGTCCCCAACACACCCAATATAATGGTAAATTGTATAGGTGCACTAGTTCGGCGAAGAGAAGGTGATACAAGTGCAATATGGATGGTAGATATAGGTTTTCGAAATCTGAAAATATAAAAACAGCTAGGTAACAAGTGGTAAAGGTGAGCGTAAACGGTATTGCAATGCTTTGAAACAAGGCCCAAGGTTCATACTTTCACCTGTGCAAGTTTTGTCAACAATAATAACATAACTGGATCATATAACTATCCTTCAACATGCAACAAAGAGTCACTCCAAAGTCACTAACAGTGGAGAACAAACAAAGAGATTATTGTAGGGTATGAAACCACCTCAAAGTTATCCTTTTTTATCGATCTACTCAAGAGTCCGTAGTAAAATAACATGAAGCAATTCTTTCCGTTCGATCTATCCTAGAGTTCGTACTAGAATAACACCTTAAGACACAAATCAACCAAAACCCTAATGTCACCTAGATACTCCAATGTCACCTCAAGTATCTGTGGTATGATTATACGATATGCATCACACAATCTCAGATTCATCTATTCAACCAACACAAAGAACTTCAAAGAGTGCCCCAAAGTTTCTACCGGAGAGTCAAGACAAAAACGTGTGCCAACCCCTATGCGTAAATTCACAAGGTCACTGAACCCGCAAGTTGATCACCAAAACATACTTCAAGTAGATCACGTGAATATCCCATTGTCACCACAGATAAGCACATGCAAGACATACATCAAGTGTTCTCAAATCCTTAAAGACTCAATCCGATAAGATAACTTCAAAGGGAAAACTCAATCCATTACAAGAGAGTAGAGAGGGAGAAACATCATAAGATCGAACTATATTAGCAAAGCTCGCGGTACATCAAGGTCGTGCCAAATCAAGAACACGAGAGAGAGAGAGAGAGAGAGAGAGAGAGAGAGAGAGAGAGAGAGAGAGATCAAACACATAGCTACTGGTACATACCCTCAGCCCCGCGGGTGAACTACTCCCTCCTCGTCATGGAGAGCGCCGGGATGATGAAGATGGCCACCGGTGATGGATCCCCCCTCCAGCAGCGTGCCGAAACAGGGTCTCGATTGGTTTTTGGTGGCTACAGAGGCTTGCGGCGGCGAAACTCCCAATCTAGATTTCTTTTTGGGGGTTTCTGTATTTATGGGAATTTTTGGCGTCGGTTTCATGTTAGGGGGTCTCGAGTCGCCCACTTAGATAGAGGGCGCACCAGTGGGTAGGGCGCCCTCCACCCTCGTGGACGGCTCGGGACTCTTCTGGCCCAACTCTTTTACACCGGGGGCTTCTTTTGGTCCATAAAAAATCATCAAAAATTGGCATGTCAATTGGACTCCGTTTGGTATTCCTTTTCTATAAAACTCAAAAACAAGGAAAAAACTGAAACTGGCACTGGGCTCTAGGTTAATAGGTTAGTCCCAAAAATCATATAAAACAGCATATAAATGCATATAAAACATCCAAAATGGATAATATAATAGCATGGAACAATAAAAAATTATAGATACGTTGGAGACGTATCATTAGACCATGAGAGTATTGTAGTCACTTCTTACTGTATGAAGAGCTTTGGGGTTGCTCAAACATCATCTGTAAAATGGTGATCATAACGACGACTTACAAGTTAATGGAAAAGTATGGCACGGTACTCGATAGCTCGAGAGTAGGATTTGATCCTATGACGATGGAGAGATATTCTTAGGGCCCTCTCGGTGTGATGGCATCCATCATCGTCTAGCCAGACACAGGTAGGTATATCACGGGGATTCCAAAACATGTCAATGAGAAAGAAGAGCAAAACGGCAACGAGGAGATCGGTATAGTGAGCATGTCTATGACTCAAGAGGATACCGTCACATCTCACCTCGGATTTTGTAGAGCATTGTGAAGCAAGAGAACATCACATGATAACCAAAGGTTCACTCGAATTTCATTTGTGTAATCATAGGGATCGATATGGATATCCACGGTTCCGCTATCGGTCATTGAACAAAGGGGTTCGTTCATGTCTATGTTTTACCAAACCTATAGGGTCACAAACTTAAGGTAATCATGATCTACTGGGTTTTAGTATAATGAGAGTATCAAGGATTTATTTGTGGAATTGTTTCATTAATATTCGAAATAATTTAGAGAGGAACCGGAAGCGTTCCGGGGTCACCCACTACTAGGGAAATGCTTATACACAGGAGCTCACCAGTAGCTCTTTTTGGAAGCAAGCGCTGCTGCTAAATAGCAGCAGTGCTTTTTGACTACCAGCGCTGCTACTAATCACTTAGCAGTAGCGCTGTGGATGCAAAACACGCTACTATTATAATTGCTAGACCGTTGCAGGCAGCCTAGGTATACTAGTAGCGCTTATACTTAAAAAGCGCTACTGCTATTGAACTTAGCAGTAGCGATTTCCTCTAACAAGCGCTACTACTAGAAATGCTACTTCTAATGATCATAGCAGTTGCGCTTTCTCTATAGGAGCGCTACTGCTATGTACCTGAAGGAAATGTGCCCTAGAGGCAATAATAAAGTTATTATTTATTTCCTTATATCATGATAAATGTTTATTATTCATGCTAGAATTGTATTAACCGGAAACATAATACATGTGTAAATACATAGACAAACAGATAGTCACTAGTATGCCTCTACTAGACTAGCTCATTAATCGAAGATGGTTATGTTTCCTAACCATAGACATGTGTTGTCATTTGATTAATGGGATCACATCATTAGGAGAATGATGTGATTGACATGACCCATTCCGTTAGCTTAGCACTTGATCGCTTAGTATATTGCTATTGCTTTCTTCATGACCTATACATGTTCCTGTAACTATGAGATTATGCAACTCCGCCACGGAGGAACACTTTGGTACTACCAAACGTCACAACGAATCGGGTGATTATAAAGGAGTACTACAGGTGTCTCCAAAGGTACATGTTGGGTTGGCATATTTCGAGATTAGGTTTTGTCACTCCGATTGTCTGAGAGGTATCTCTGGCCTTCTCGGTAATACACATCACATAAGCCTTGCAAGCATTGCAACTAATGAGTTAGTTGTGAGATGATGTATTACGGAACGAGTAAAGAGACTTACCGTAACTAGATTGAACTAGGTATTGGATACCGACGATCGAATCTCGGGTAAGTAACATACCGATGACAAAGGGAACAACGATGTCGTTATGCGGTTTGACCGATAAAGATCTTCAGAGAATATGTAGGAACCAATATGGGCATCCAGGTTCTGCTATTGGTTATTGACCGAGAATGGTTCTAGGTCATGTCTACATAGTTCTCGAACCCGTAGGGTCCGCACGCTTAACGCTTCGATGACAGTTCATTATGAGTTTATAAGTTTTGATGTACCGAAGGTTTTCGAGTCCCGGATGTGATCACGGACATGACGAGGAGTCTCAAATGATCGAGACATAAAGATTGATATATTGGAAGCCTATGTTTGACTTGGAAAGGTTCCGGATGAAAACAGGGCGTTATCGAACACCGGGGTTACGGAACCCCGGGGTCAATGGGCCTTGATGGGCCATAAGGGAGAAGAGGAAGGGCCGGCCAGGGCAGGCCGCCCCCCCCCCTCTAGTCCGAATAGGACAGGAGAGGGGGCGCCCCTTCCTCTTCCCTCCCCAAGTCCTAGTCCAACTAGGAGAGGGGAGTCCTACTCCCGGTGGGAGTAGGACTCCTCAGCGCGCTTCTAGGGCTGGCCGCACCCCCTTGCTCCTTTATATACGGGGCAGGGGGCACCCCATGACACACAAGTTGATCTACGTGATCGTTCCTTAGCCTGTCGCGGTGCCCCCACACCATATTCCACTTCGGTCATATCGTCATGAGCTTAGGCGAAGCCTCGCGCCGGTGAAGTCATATCGTCGCGAGCTTAGGCGAAGCCCTGCGCCGGTGGAGCATCATCATCGCCACCACGCCGTCGTCTTGACGGAACTCATCCCCGACGCTTTCTGGATCGGAGCCCGGGATCGCCATCGAGCTGAACGTGTGCAGAACTCGGAGGTGCCGTGACGTTCGGTACTTGGATCGGTCGGATCGTGAAGACGCACGACTATATCAACCGCGTTGTTATAACGCCCGCTTTCGGTCTCGAGGGTACGTGGACAGACACTCTCCCTCTCGTTGCTATGCCATCACCATGGTCTTGCGTGTGCGAGGGAAATTTTTGAAATTACTATGTTCCCCAACAGTGGCATCCGAGCCTGGTTTTATGCGTTGATGTCATATGCACGAGTAGAACACAAGTGAGTTGTGGGCGATATAAGTCATACTGCTTACCAGCATGTCATACTTTGGTTCAGCGGTATTGTGAGATGAAGCGGCCGGACCGACATTACGCCAGACGCTTACGCGAGACTGGTTTCACCGCTTGAGCACTAGTTGCTTAAAGGTGACCGGCGGGTGTCTGTTTATCTCACTTTAGTTGAACTGCAGTGGCTACGCCGGTCCTTGCGAAGGTTAAAACAGCACCAACTTGACAAACTATCGCTGTGGTTTTGATGCGTAGGTAAGAACGGTTCTTGCTCAGCCCGTAGCAGCCACGTAAAACTTGCAACAACAAAGTAGAGGACGCCTAACTTGTTTTTGCAGGGCATGTTGTGATGTGATGTGGTCAAGACGTGATGCTATATTTGTTGTATGAGATGATCATGTTTTGTAACCGAAGTTATCGGCAATCGGCAGGAGCCATATGGTTGTCGCTTATTGTATGAAATGCAAAAGCCATGTAATTGCTTTACTTTATCACTAAGCAGTAGCAATAGTCGAGAAGCAATAGTTGGCGAGACGACAACGATGCTACGATGGAGATCAAGGTGTCGCGCGGTGACGATGGTGATCATGACGGTGCTTGGCGATGGAGATCACAAGCACAAGATGATGATGACCATATCATATCACTTATATTGATTGCATGTGATGTTTATCCTTATGCATCTTATCTTGCTTTGATTGACGGTAGCATTATAAGATGATCTCTCACTAAAATTATCAAGAAGTGTTCTCCCGAGTATGCACCGCTATGAAAGTTCTTCGTCTGAGACACCACGTGATGATCGGGTGTGATAGGCTCTACGCTCAAATACAACGGTGCAAAACAGTTGCACACGCGAATACTCAGGTTAAACTTGACGAGCCTAGCATATAACAGATATGGCCTCGAACACGGAGACCGAAGGTCGAACGTGAATCATATAGTAGATATGATCAACATAGTGATGTTCACCATTGAAACTACTCCATCTCACGTGATGATCGGACATGGTTTAGTTGATTTGGATCACGAATCACTTAGATGACTAGAGAGATGTCTGTCTAAGTGGGAGTTTTAATATGATTAATTAAACTTAAATTTATCATGAACTTAGTACCGATAGTATTTTTGCTTGTCTATGTTTATTGTAGATAGATGGCTCGTCTGTTGTTCCGTTGAATTTTAATGCGTTCCTTGAGAAAGCAAAGTTGAAAGATGATGGTAGCAATTACACGGACTGGGTCCGTAATTTGAGGATTATCCTCATTGCTGCACGTAAGAATTACGCCTTGGAAGCACCGCTGGGTGCCAGGCCTCTTTGCAGAGCAACGCCGAAGTTGTGAACGTCTGGCGAGCAAAGCTGATGACTACTCTATAGTTCATTGTGCCATGCTTTACGGCTTAGAACCGGGTCTTCAACGACGATTTGAACGTCATGGAGCATATGAGATGTTCCAGGAGTTGAAGTTAATATTTCAAGCAAATGCCCGGATTGAGAGATATGAAGTCTCCAATAAGTTCTATAGCTGCAAGATGGAGGAGAATAGTTCGCATCGGTGAACATATACTCAAAATGTCCGGGTATAATAATCACTTGATTCAACTGGGAGTTACTCTTCCGGATGATAGTGTCATTGACAAAATTCTCCAATCACTGCCACCAAGCTACAAGAGCTTCGTGATGAACTATAATATGCAAGGATGACCAAAACAATTCCCGAGCTCTTCGCAATGCTAAAAGCATGGAGGTAGAAATCAAGAAAGAGCATCAAGTGTTGATGGTCAACAAGACCACTAGTTTCAAGAAAAGGGCAAAGGAAAGAAGAAGGGAACTTCAAAAGAACAGCAAGAAAGTTGCTTCTCAAGAGAAGAAACCCAAGTCTGGACCTAAGCCTGAAACGAGTATTTTTACCGCAAGCAAACCGACATTTGAAGCGGAACTGCCCCAAGTATTTGGCGGATAAGAAGGATGGCAAGGTGATCAAAGGTATATGTGATATACATGTTATTGATGTGTACCTTACTAATACTCGCAGAGTACCGGGTATTTGATACTGGTTCATTGCTAATATTTACAACTCAAACAGAACTACGGATTAGCGAAGATTGGCTAAGGACGAGGTGACGATGCGCGTGGGAAATGGTTCCAAAGTCGATGTGATCGCGGTCGGCACGCTACCTCTACATCTACCATCGGGATTAGTTTTAGACCTAAATAATTGTTATTTGGTGCCAGCGTTAAGCATGAACATTATATCTGGATCTTGTTTGATGCGAGACGGTTATTCATTTAAGACAGAGAATAATGGTTGTTCTATTTATATGAATAATATCTTTTATGGTCATGCACCCTTGAAGAGTGGTCTATTTTATTGAATCTCGATAGTAGTAATACACATATTCATAGTGTTGAAACCAAAAGATGCAGAGTTGATAATGATAATGCAACTTATTTGTGGCACTGCCATTTGGGTCATATCGGTGTAAAACGCATGAAGAAACTCCATACTGATGGGCTTCTGG
Organism: Aegilops longissima; assembly: GCA_021605205.1. Classification (NCBI taxonomy): domain Eukaryota; kingdom Viridiplantae; phylum Streptophyta; class Magnoliopsida; order Poales; family Poaceae; genus Aegilops; species Aegilops longissima. The sequence goes on along the minus strand of CM038682.1, from coordinate 71,926,315 downwards.
AATCACTTGATTATGAATCACTTGGTACTTGCGAACCGTGCCTCATGGGCAAGATGACTAAAACGCCGCTTCTCCTAACTATGGAGCGAGCAACTGATTTGTTGAAAATCATACATACTGATGTTTGTGGTCCAATGAATGTTGAGGCACGCGGCAGATATCGTTATTTTCTCACCTTCACAGATGATTTGAGCAGATATGGGTATATCTACTTAATGAAACACAAATCTGAAACATTTGAAAAGTTCAAAGAATTTCAGAGTGAAGTGGAAAATCATCGTAACAAGAAAATAAAGTTTCTACGATCTGATCGTGGAGGAGAATATTTGAGTTACGAGTTTGGTTTGCATTTGAAACAATGTGGAATAGTTTCGCAACTCACGCCACCCGGAACACCACAGAGAAATGGTGTGTCCGAACGTCGTAATCGTACTTTACTTGATATGGTGCGATTTATGATTTACCGCTATCATTTTGGGGATATGCTTTAGAGACGGCCGCATTCACGTTAAATAGGGCACCATCTAAGTCCGTTGAGACGACACCGTATGAACTGTGGTTTAGCAAGAAACCAAAGTTGTCGTTTCTTAAAGTTTGGGGCTGCGATGCTTATGTGAAGAAACTTCAACCAGATAAGCTCGAACCCAAATCGGAGAAATGTGTCTTCATAGGATACCCAAAGGAGACTGTTGGGTACACCTTCTATCACAGATCTAAAGGCAAGATTTTCGTTGCTAAATTCGGATCCTTTCTAGAGAAGGAGTTTCTCTCGAAAGAAGTGAGTGGGAGGAAAGTAGAACTTGATGAGATAACCTGTATCTGCTCCCTTATTGGAAGGTAGTTCACCACAAGAAATGGTTCTGTGACAACTACACCAATTAGTGAGGAAACTAATGATGTTGATCATGAAACTTCAGATCAAGTTGCTACTGAACTCAGAGGTCAACCAGAGTAAAATACGCACTGAGTGGTACGGTAATCCTATTATGGAAGTCATGTTACTTGACCATGGCGAACCTACAAACTATGAAGAAGCGATGGTGAGCCCAGATTCGCAAAATGGCTGGAAGCCATGAAATCTGAGATGGGATCCATGTATGAGAACAAAGTATGGATTTTGGTTGACTTGCCCGATGATCGGCAAGCCATTGAGAATAAATGGATCTTTAAGAAGAAGACCGACGCTGATGGTAATGTAATCGTTTACAAAGCTCGACTTGTTGCGAAAGGTTTTCGACAAGTTCAAGGGGTTGACTACGATGAGACCTTCTCACCCGTAGCGATGCTTAAGTCTGTCCGAATCATGTTAGAAATTGCCGATTTTATGATTATGAAATTTGGCAAATGGATGTAAAACTGCATTCTTGAATGGATTTCTAGAAGAAGAGTTGTATATGATGCAACCAGAAGGTTTTGTTGATCCAAAGGGTGCTGACAAAGTGTGCAAGCTCCAACGATCAATTTATGGTCCGTGCAAGCCTCTCGAGTTGGAATAAACGCTTGATAGTGTGATCAAAGCATATGGTTTTATACAGACTTTTGGAGAAGCCTGTATTTACAAGAAAGTGAGTGGGAGCTCAGTAGCATTTCGATATTATATGTGGACGACATATTATTGATTGGAAATGATATAGAATTTCTGGATAGCATAAAAGGATACTTGAATAAAAGTTTTTCAATGAAAGACCTCGGTGAAGCTGCTTACATATTGGGCATCAAGATCTATAGAGATAGATTAAGACGCTTAATTGACTTTCACAAAGCACATACCTTGATAAAGTTTTGAAAAAGTTCAAAATGGATCAGGAAAAGAAAGGTTTTTACCAGATTATAAGGTGTAAGATTGAGTCGACTCAATGCCCGACCACAGCAGAAGATAGAGAGAAATGAAAGATGTTCCTATGCTTCAGCCATAGGCTCTATCATGTATGCAATGCTGTGTACCAGACCTGACGATGCTTAGCAGTAAGCTTGGCAGGAAGGTACCAAAGTAATCCAGAGTGGATCATCGGACAGCGGTCAAGAACATCCTGAAATACCGAAAAGGACTAAGGATATGTTTCTCGATATGGAGGTGACAAAGAGCTAGTCGTAAATGGTTACGCCGATGTAAGTTTTGACACTGATCCGGACGATTCTAAATCGCAAACCGGATACGTGTTTTTATTAAACGGTGGAGCTGTCGGTTGGTGCAGTTCTAAACAAAGCGCCGTGGCGGGATCTACATGTGAAGCGGAGTACATAGCTGCTTGAAGCAGCAAATGAAGGAGTCTGATGAAAGAGTTCATTTCGATCTAGGTGTCATACCTAGTGCATCGGGACCAATGAAGATCTTCGTGACAATACTGGTGCAATTGCCTTGGCAAAGGAATCCAGATTTCACAAGAGGACCAAGCATATCAAGAGACGCTTCAATTCCATTCGGGATCAAGTCCAAGTGGGAGACATAGAGATTTGCAAAATACATACGGATCTGAATGTTGCGACCCGCTGACTAAGCCTCTTCCACGAGCAAAACATGATCAGCACCAAGACTCCATGGGTGTTAGAATCATCACCGTGTAATCTAGATTATTGACTCTAGTGCAAGTGGGAGACTCAAGGAAATGTGCCCTAGAGGCAATAATAAAGTTATTATTTATTTCCTTATATCATGATAAATGTTTATTATTCATGCTAGAATTGTATTAACCGGAAACATAATACATGTGTGAATACATAGACAAACAGATTGTCACTAGTATGCCTCTACTAGACTAGCTCATTAATCAAGATGGTTATGTTTCCTAACCATAGACATGTGTTGTCATTTGATTAATGGGATCACATCATTAGGAGAATGATGTGATTGACATGACCCATTCCGTTAGCTTAGCACTTGATCGCTTAGTATATTGCTATTGCTTTCTTCATGACCTATACATGTTCCTGTAACTATGAGATTATGCAACTCCGTTTACGGAGGAACACTTTGGTACTACCAAACGTCACAACGTAATCGGGTGATTATAAAGGAGTACTACAGGTGTCTCCAAAGGTACATGTTGGGTTGGCGATTTCGAGATTAGGTTTTGTCACTCCGATTGTCGGAGAGGTATCTCTGGGCCTTCTCGGTAATACACATCACATAAGCCTTGCAAGCATTGCAACTAATGAGTTAGTTGTGAGATGATGCATTACGGAACGAGTAAAGAGACTTACCGTAACTAGATTGAACTAGGTATTGGATACCGACGATCGAATCTCGGGTAAGTAACATACCGATGACAAAGGGAACAACGATGTCGTTATGCGGTTTGACCGATAAAGATCTTCGTAGAATATGTAGGAACCAATATGGGCATCCAGGTTCCGCTATTAGTTATTGACCGAGAATGGTTCTAGGTCATGTCTACATAGTTCTCGAACCCGTAGGGTCCGCACGCTTAACGTTTCGATGACAGTTCATTATGAGTTTATAAGTTTTGATGTACCGAAGGTTGTTCGGAGTCCTGGATGTGATCACGGACATGAAGAGGAGTCTCGAAATGATCGAGACATAAAGATTGATATATTGGAAGCCTATGTTTGGACTTCGGAAAGGTTCCGGATGAAAACAGGACGTTACCGGAACACCGGGGGGTTATCGGAACCCCCCGGGGGGTCAATGGGCCTTGATGGGCCATAAGGGAGAAGAGGAAGGGCCGGCCAGGGCAGGCCGCGCGCCCCCCTCCCCCTCTAGTCCGAATAGGACAAGGAGAGGGGGGGCGGCGCCCCCTTCCCTCTTCCCCCTCCCCAAGTCCTAGTCCAACTAGGAGAAGGGGGGAGAGTCCTACTCCCGGTGGGAGTAGGACTCCTCCAGGCGTGCCCCCCTAGGGCTGGCCGCACCCCCCCCCCCTTTCTCCTTTATATACGGGGGCAGGGGGGCACCCCATGACACACAAGTTGATCTACGTGATCATTCCTTAGCCATGTGCGGTGCCCCCCTACACCATATTCCACTTCGGTCATATCGTCGCGGAGCTTAGGCGAAGCCCTGCGCCGGTGAAGTCATATCGTCATGAGCTTAGGCGAATCCCTGCGTCGGTGGAGCATCATCATCATCACCACGCCGTCGTGCTGACGGAACTCATCCCCGACGCTTTGCTGGATCGGAGCCCGGGATCGGCATCGAGCTGAACGTGTGCAGAACTCGGAGGTGCCGTTACGTTCGGTACTTGGATCGGTCGGATCGTGAAGACGTACGACTACATCAACCGCGTTGTTATAACGCTTCGCTTTCGGTCTCACGAGGGCGTGGACGGACACTCTCCCTCTCGTTGCTATGCCATCACCATGGTCTTGCGTGTGCGTAGGAAATTTTTTGAAATTACTACGTTCCCCAACAGTACCTTAGCAGTAGCGTTGTTTGCCTTACAGCGCTACTACTACGTGTACCTTATCCACCCGCGCCCTACCTCTCCACTCGCATTCTCACTCGCCCAACTCCGCCGCGTGCCGTCGCCACCGTCACCCGCCGTCGCCCACCTGCGCCCCCTAGGTAAGTCCCTCCCTCCCTCTCAGCCCAACTCCCCCCTCCTCCACCCTCCGGCAGCCCCCTCCTCCTCCCTTCTCCTCCTACCTCCTCCTCCCTCCCCCCTCCTTCCCGCCTCCTCCCACCACTACAGGATGCTGCTAACGCGACACTACGATCAGAGACCCTTCGACAAAACTGTGTGTGATGCAATAATCGCAAACGGTGGTGTAAAAAAACCATAAAAAAAGGTGCAAAACATTTGCGATGACAGATGCATCAAACACGGTTCAGATTTTAGTTGCGTGTGCGATGCAGGGCATACAGTTCAGTTCAATTAACTGTTTGCCATGAGGAGGAACAAAATAAACACGCATCTAGATGAAGGTGTGTGCGATATACAACATACTGTTCACCCGGATGAACTGTTTGTGATTAGGCAACACAAAAGAAACGGTCAGCCAGATCAAGGTGTGTGCGATATACGGCATGCGGTTCACTCGGATGAACTGTTTGTGTTGAGACAAGAGAAAAGAAACGGTTCAATATAACAAGATGTGTGTGATACACGACAAACAGGTCTATAATCAGAAATGTGTGCGAAGACCCATAATAACACAGACGATTGCTTCTAATAAGACGTATGTGATATGCTCTGTCTACACAACATCTATTGACCATAAGGATGCGAAGAGGCATCCTATATCAACAAGGACTAGTTGTTCCACCAATAGCTCATTGAAGAGAACTCTCAAGTTAACTGTGCTCAGGCTGGAGCAGCCATCAGATGGGTGATTGGATGGGAAGTTGTCTTGATGTTAAATTAATTGATAGGATGGGTCATAAAGGTCAAATTAAATGACCTCTATGATCCATCCCATCAGTTAAATTAACCTCGAGCTCCTTGTTTTTTAACACATGTTAAAGAAGGTCTACCACATTATTTTTTGATAATGTGCGATATGTGGCATACAGTTGATCCATCCGACCTACTTGTGATGGAATAAGCCGTCTGTGTTGTGGGAAAACGCTTGCCAGTATACAACCGTTTGAGATTGATGAATTCATCACCGACGGGTTCCCTAGTGTGGTCCGTGTTCATCTGATCATAATCTACTTCTTGTGCTAGATCGACATTCCTTCTGTGCCAAGTTTCCAATAATTGATGGCGTTTTATGAACACGCCAACATTTCCCGCCATTTCCTCACCTGTTTCCCGCCACCAAGAGATATTGCGCATAAACCTAGGCGGCGCGCAACGCACGGAGGCGTCAAGCGCAACCTGTACCACATCCACCTTTTCCAAGCATGCCAACCCACCATAGCGCCGCCTCTACCATCAACCTCGTCGACAAGGAAAACGAGCCGGCGCCACGGCCCGTCGAGGCCGAGGCGCTCCCCGGCAACGCGATGGACAACGCCGTGATGCGTGTCATCGCCAGGGTTGAGCAGACCCTTGGCGCATGGCACTTGAGCACCGCGGATCAAGATAGGTATGTCAGCACCGACTGACTGCGGCTCGCCGCACAACATGATCGATGACGCGCTGCAGAGCAAGCTAGGCGCGTCCGCGCCGATAGGCTGCGGCTCACCGCACGGTGAGACCATTGGAGCGCCGCAGAGCGAGAGGCGCGGCGCACCGCACAGCAAGAGCGGGTTCATCGGCGCTTGCCTACTGTCGACACGGCATCGCAGATGGGTACACGTCCCGTCAGTATCCCCATTCCTCTCTAGGAGTGGGAAGAGGCCCTCTGCGCCGTACTTGCACCAGAGGTCGGCCGCGCCGTACTTGCACCGGACGCCCGCCGCGCCGTTCGCATGGGTCGCGTCGTTCGCCTTGTCCGCGGCCCGCTCGATGCCAACGCGCTGGTCGGTAGGCTCGACCGCCTCCTTGGCCCAGGTGTCCACCTGGGCGCAGTAGAGGAACATGGCCGTCGCATCCTCAAGCTGGTGATCTTCGATGAAATAGCCAACTTGGAGCTCGAGATGGCGCTTCAGATGTACCGCGAGCATGTCGACCGCTTGGACGAATGACACCTTGGCGCAGTAGAGGAACATGGCCGTCGCATCCTCGAGCTGGTGATCTTCGATGAAATGGCCAACTTGGAGCTCGAGATGGCACTTCAGATGTACCGCGAGCATGTCGACCGCTTGGACGAACGCCTGCACGAGTTCAGGCAGAGCCAAGAGCTACCGTAGGCAAGGGCTGCTGGTCAAGGTCTCATGGACGCGTTTTATTTTGTTGAGTCGTTTTGACGAGTATAGCAATGTATTCACAACAATCATAGTATTGCTATGTTTATTGCTCTGTTTTAATGTGTGTACTCTGTTTTCCGTTCTTATATGTTCTGTTTCAATGTGCGTATATACGCTTTCCATTCTGTATATGTGGATGATAATAGCTAGATTCAAATTAGTATAAAAAACAGATTGAGAATGGAATTTAATATATATATATATATATATATATATATATATATATATATATATATATATATATATATATATATATATATATATATATTGTTCATTAGTTCATCACAGAATATAAATATAATATCATCACATATACATTATGATACTTAACTACTAGGTACAATGCATAAAATTGAAAACGAACAATACTAAAACTAATAATCCCTCCTGGGGCCAGTATTTCGGCAGTCCCTCGCCAGTAGCTCCCTGGTGCGCGGCGTCTTCCCTGTGCGGAGGCAGTACTCTGCCTCCTCCGCCTCACAGCGCTTGACGTACCGATCTGCCTCTTGTTGGCGGACGAACGTGAACAATCTTGCCATTTTGTTGGGCGCCCACCGAAGCTCCTCGTCGGTGGCACACTGGAGCTTATCGGCCTACCTCCACACAGCGACGAGGCACCCAGCGCCTTTGACCTTCCTCGTGAAGTACCCGTCTTCGTACACCTTATCCGCACAACGACGCGCCCGCCCCCAAAGCTCCGCCGTCTCCTTTTTCCAGACGGCATCACGGGCTTCAAAGGCCGCCTGGTACCTGGCTTCCTCCTCCGTGATCTCCTTCTTGAATGCCACGTGCCTGGCTTTCTCAGCCGGCGACAGCGACTTCCACAGACAAAGATTGTACTGGCCCCAAAACCAATCCAAAGTTGAGGGGGAGGGGGTCCGGCGCAACCTCGTACGGCGGCGCGTAGGGGTCCTCGTCGCTGCAATTCGAGTGAGCGTACTTGGGGGGTGGCGAATCCTCGTCGGTGCGTGGGAAGACTGGTGGCACCATGGCAGAGATTTGAGAGAGAGAGAGAGAGAGAGAGAGAGAGAGAGAGAGCAAGGGGAGGATGTAGATGAGAATGCAGGCGGGACAGCCTGAGCAAGGTAGTATTTATTGGCGGTCGGAATCTAGATCGACGAGAACAGTACAGACGCCGGTCGCCGGAATTTTACGAGTACTATAGTTTGAATTACACACGATTCCCGCTGCAAAATCCGTGTGTGAAAATAATAGCTGACGGTTTTCAATACATAACCATGTCTAATTAATGACCCCCACCACTCACCTACCAAACCTCGAGCCGCGAGATAGAGTGCAAATCGTGTGGGGGCTGGTTGTCTTGCCAGATTTTTACATTTTCTTTTTTGAACACCAGATATTTACATCATCTGATGATTTTTTAACTCGCACACAAGTACACTAAAATATGATTTTTAAAACCGTTATGGTTAGCCGTTGCACGTAGATGTAGTTCAAATTTGAATTACGGTATTTAAATAGCTAGAAAACCATTTAAATGTCTTTAAAAGGTCAAATGACCCCTGCAATTTTCCAAATTTTCACATGACAGTTGTATTAATGCACGTTAAATATAGAAACAAATTGAAGGTCGTAAGAGGAAGCTACCTCCCGTTCGTCATCAAACATGCATTGTTCCCTCTCGGAACCACGAGCCTTCTAGTGAGTTGATCCGGTTTGTGAGGGGGTGTGTCTAGCCTTTCATCAAACAAACCAATTTTTTTACCACATCATCTTGGTGGCATGACATTACATCAACCAAGGTTTCATGTTTTTTTATCATTTTTTAATTTTTTGGAATTAAAATGCTATGGCACTCCATGCATGTGTCCATGCCGTGAGACTGTTTGAAAATTCCTTCTAATTTACTGCACATGGAATTAACTTGCACACAAGTACACAAATATGATTTTTCAAACCGTTATGGTTAGGCGTTGCATGCAGATGTAGTTCAAATTTGAATTACAGTCATTAAATGGCTAGAAAATCATTTAAATGTATTTAAAATGTCAAATGACCCCTGAAATTTCCAAATTTTCACATGACAGTTCTATTAGTGCACATTAAATGTAGAAAAAAATTTGAAGGCCGTAAGAGGAAGTTATCTCCCGTTCATCATCAAACATGCATTGTTCCCTCTCGGAACCACGAGCCTTCTAGTGAGTTGCTCCGGTTTGTGAGGGGTGTGTGTCCAAACTTTCAACAAACAGGCCAATTTTTTTAACACATCATCTTGGTGGCATGACATTACATCAAGCACGGTTTCATGTTTTTCTGATCATTTTTAAAAAATTTGGAATTAAAATGCCATGGCACTCCATGCATGTGTCTATGCCGTGAGACCAATATGCTTGAAAATTCCTTCTAATTTACTGCACATGAAACTAACTCGCACACAAGTACACAAATATGATTTTTCAAACCGTTATGGTTAGGCGTTGCATGTAGATGTAGTTCAAATTTGAATTACGGTAATTAAATGGCTAGAAAATCTCTTAAATGTCTTTAAAATGTCAAATGACCCTAGAATTTTCCAAATTTTCACATTACAGTTGTAGTAGTGCACGTTAAACGTAAAAAAAAATTGAAGGCCGTAAGAGGAAGCTATCTCCTGTTCGTCATCAAACATGCATTGTTCCCTCTCGGAACCACGAGCCTTCTAGTGAGTTGCTCCGGTTTGTGAGGGATGTGTGTCCAAACTTTTGTCAAACATGCCAATTTTTTTATCACATCATCTTGATGGTGTGACATTACATCAAGCAAGGTTTCATGTTTTTCTGATTATTTTTTAATTTTTTGGAATTAAAATGCCATAGCACTCCATGCATACATATGCATGTGTCCATGTTTGAAAATTACTTCTAATTTACTGCACATGGAATTAAGTCGAACACAAGTACACAAATATGATTTTTCAAACCGTTATGGTTAGCCGTTGCAAGTAGATGTAGTTCAAATTTGAATTACGGTCATTAAATTGTTAGAAAATCACTTAATGTCTTCAAAAGGTCAAATGACCCCTGAAATTTTCCAAATTTTCACATGACAGTTGTATTAGTGCATGTTGCACGTAGAAAATTTTTGAAGGCCGTAAGAGGAAGCTATCTCCCGTTCGTCATCAAATATGCATTATTCGCTCTCGGAACCACGAGCCTTTTAGTGAGCTGCTCCGGTTTGTGAGGGGTGTGTGTCCAAACTTTCATCACACATGCCAAAAAGTTTACCACATATCTTGATGGCATGACATTACATCAACCAAGGTTTCATGTGTTTCTGATATTTTTGAATTTTTTTGGAATTAAAATGCCATGGCACTCCATGCATACATATGCATGTGTCCATGTCGTGAGACCAATATGTTTGAAAATTACTTCTAATTTACTGCATATGGAATTAAATCGCACACAAATACACAAAATATGACTTTTCAGACCGTTATGGTTAGTTGTTGCATGTACATGTAGTCAAATTTCAATTACGTCATTAAATGGCTAGAAAATCACTTAAATGTCTTAAAAGGTCAAATGACCCCTGAATTTTTCCAAAATTTGACATGACAGTTTTATTAGTACTACAAATTTTTCTCATACATTTAAAACACCATCCCTTGCCACTTTACTTCAAATTCATCTTTCACGGCTAATATACGCTAGAGGTTCTAGGCACTTTTGAACACACAAGTTTTGGAGCCTCCTCTAGTTCTCTAGTCCTAGTTCTAATTAGCCCTAGTTGATGAAATAAATATTACCTAGATCCTCTAATCCTCATAATTAGGAGCTGAGTATGTTTCTAATCTCCTCCCTCCAATCCTCCGGCGACGATTAACTCTGGACGACAAACCAATGCCGGATCGTGAAGACCGTACGCTTGCAACCAAGTAGAGAGGTTGTGCTTCCGGTCTTTTGTTCAAGGGATCGTTCATAGGTGATTCGCGGGATCATTCATCTATAGTTCAAGGGACTCCAAGTACAATCTACGTCGACTCGTCTACTTCCACTACTACTCGGAGTCGTTCATGATCTTTATCCTAATCGTTAATGGTACTTCATTTGTTCCCGGGTGACCGTAGGGTGATTTTTTTGTTTTCTACTACGTTTCCCAGCACCTACCACCACATCTGAAAGAGAATGTAATCCTAATAACGCAAGTTCATCATCACCATGAGGGGTTAGTATGTACAACCTTGTCAAAATATAAGGGGCATCAAGTGTGTCAAAACCTGATCTACCACAAAATATACATCATCAACACCACCGACACTGTCTTTGTCATCATCATGCATGCCGTCAGCAGAACCAAAGATCTAAGAACTATTAGCAGTGCTTGCCTAGCCACGTCCTAAGCCAGAGGACGCTATGCTCAACCCCCATGCCAGTGAACCCAAACCATGTGCCCCATTGTCCAGCAGGTGGCTAGCCATCATCGGAGCCTCATCTCTGAAGTCTACCAAGTCCATGATGGCGTTGTAGAAGGAAGGGTGGATGCTGGTAGGCTTTCTCTCCCTGATTGCGGTTTCCGCCTCCTTGTCGGCCTCGGTCATGCTGCTAAAGATGCTAAGCTCCTTGATACATCTCCACTGTATCTATAACTTTTTATTATTACATGCTAATATATTATCAATCTTCTATGCTTTATATGCCATTTTATATTATTTTTGTAAACTAACCTATTAACTCAGTGCATAGTGTCAGTTTTTGTTTTTTCTTATTTCTTTGTTTTGCAGAAAAATCGTACTAAACCAAGTCCAAACACGACGAAACTTTACGGTGATTTTTTCTAGACCAAAAGAGACCCTAGAAGCTTTGGGGGAGGCCAGAAGAACTATGAGAGACCGACAAGCTCACATTACGCGCTCCCAGGAGGGGGGGGGGGGGTGGAGGGGGGCACCTGAGCTTGCGGGCCCCTCGGAGACCCTCCTAATCTAATTACAGCGCTACAAATTCTGTAAAATCGAGAAACCCCTAGAGCGAGACCCGAAAAAATATCCCGCAAGCCTCTGTTCTTCCATGATCCCATCTGGAGGCCTCCGCCGGTACCCTGCGGGAGGGGGAATTGATCACGGAGGCCATCTTCATCAACCTTACTGCCTCCATGATGATGTGTGAGTAGTTCTCACTGGACCTACGGGTCCATAGCAGCCTCTCTCGACACCTATGTTCCCAGGCTCCTTGCCTTTCCACCATCTGATTGTGTTTAGATGTCATTGCCAATTCTGAAACAATCAAATTTGGAAACAGTTATGACACGTATCATTTAATACATGACATTAAACACGCCATGCTTGGTAACATATCTTTAGAAGGAAAAAATAGTACACATTAGGTATATGAATATTTATTTCATACATGTACGAATTATGTATGAATGAATTCATTTATTTAGTATGTACCCGTTTGAATTTTATACGTATATATCTAGAATATTTAGTGCATACGCATTAGATTTTTGTCTATGTATATACCCAGAATATTTAGTACGTGCCAATTATATTAGGTATGTACGGATTCGCTTATTTGGTGCACATTCATTAGAGTTTTTTTAGTACGTATATACTGAAATATTTAGTATGTAACACATTATATTTTTCTGTATGTATATACCCACAACATTTTGTACATACCCATTAGATTAGGTATGTACGGATTCACTTATTTAATTCGGACCCATTAGATTTTTGTGTATGTATATACCCAGAGTACACAATATATTTTCTTGTACGTGCATACTCATAGTATTTACATACCTCAACATAAAATTTATGAGTATACCCTGATACAATCTTATATTTACTAATTGGAGGCACCTTTCAAGCCGTTTAATTAACCCACATCATCAATATTAATTGTACCGTTGGATTGTAGAATTTACGGCGAGGATAGAAAGAAAAGTTGCGTAATAAAGATGGTGCAATAAAAAGGATCTGCCACGTCCATGGGAGCTCTACGATGTACATTGGTAGTTAAAGAAGAAAAAAAAACTCCCACACGTGAAAACTCCACGATATAGATAAAAAAGGAAAAATGATCGGTGTGGAGAAATATACTCCACGATAGAGGGCAGGTACGCAAGTTCAGAAAAAAAAAGAGGGCAAGTACACCCTTCCCAGCCAGATTGCGGATAGAAAAAATCTACAGATTCAAAAAATAATTTAACTACGAGTTGTCCTGCGCACGTACTCTACCCAAATCATTAGAACGGCAGAGATGGGAGGCGTATGGATTCCGATGAGCGCACTAACTGACGACTTTCCCTTGCCATCCATGGAGAGAATGATGCGGAGGCCATCGAGGTCCAGAGGAGGCCATCGAGAAGCAGCAGCAATAGGGCGTGGTCAGCGTACGACGCAGACGCAGCAAGAGGCGTTGGCAGACGTGACCAACTCGCCGTGAGGTAAGCGCGCAACGATGGTGGGGTAGGTGTGCAACGTGTAGGCTCAGGCGTCGAGATCGATGTGGAAGCGGTGGAAGATGATGCAGCGGTGAGCGTACTAGACGATCTGAAACCTACCTCCGCGGCCTCCACTTCATCGCCATTTTCATCATCTCCCCACTGACACTGCAATCTGATACTGGACACAAATTGACCATGGTCATCTGGCTCGGTATTCACACCAGGCCCCGTGGCTACTCAGGTCATCGCTCCACCGCCTTCCACCGCTGGATAAGAAACATTCAGACATGCATACTGCTGCCATCAATTCAGTCCACGACTTGAGGTAAACATCACCCTTGATCTGTTCGCGAATTGCTTCCGGACAACAAGCTACGTCTCATATATTGGTTTAATTCTACCACAGGCCACTAATACCTCCAGCTCACCGGCAAGTAATAGCTACGAAGCATGTTTGCATGAAAGATTGCCTTTGGACCGCTGGCAGCATGTTCGCGTGAAATATCATCTTACTTTTGACCACTGTCCTCAATTCATTTCGACAAAGCAATGTAATCGATATAGCCATCTTTCGGAGATGTTTCCTAGGCATTACAGTTCAAAACAATACTTATATATATGTTGATTTTGTAGCACATGAAGTTGCAGAGGTGAGCAGATGAGATCTAGCTCATAGCTCGGCAGTACGTGTAAGTTTATTTGCTAACCTTTCTGCCTTGCAGGTGAAATACCCGTGATATGATTTTAATGTGATTGATGATTGTAATCAACTTGATGATAAATTGTGGCCTTAGCTACTGTTAGGTGTAAAGGATATCAAGTAAATAGATTTGAAAAAATCAAAGTTGGGTGCGGCTGTGGCTTAAACAATAAAATAAGCCAACAACTCACTTAGCTATTCCGTAAACTTGCTACGTTTATTCAATGTTTAGTTCTACTTTTTAATCTTCAACATAAGTGGCATCACATCGTAATAAGATTGTTATGCTGGCATTTACTTTAGGACTGAGAGCTTCGCATAAAAAATTCTCCAATTCAACTTATAAATAGCATCTGCTCTATTTTCATCTATCATTAATCGAAGTGCAGAAACTGATTTACATCTGAGACTGATTACCTGAGCAAACAGTTTTGAAGTTCTGAATGGGTTAATATATGTTTATTAAGAGATGTCGATGGATGCATAAAGAAAAGAAACAAGGTTTCCTTTCTTCTTCTCAAATTTAGTCTCTCAGGCTACGTTCTTCCTGAATGTACGAGACATTTGATGGCCGGCATATTGTTTTTACATGTGTTTCCCGCATAACAAGTTGAGTGGATGCTCTATTTCTAAGATCAGTAATATGTTCGGGAACCTGTTTTTGCGGTCAACAGCGTGCATAATGGTTTAATAGTGCACAAGGAGCTTTGTCCATTTTCTCTCTCCCATTCATAGTATTTCATGAAATCATTAGAAGCTTGCCCCCTTAATAGGTTTGTTACATGTCAAATGCTGATGGTTGTAACATAAAAATGAGGTTACAACAGAATTATGAAATCAAGGGTCTGACATAAATGTTTGGTTTTATAGATTATTCCACTCATTTATTTTTCTATGAATAGAAGAATGTGATTCATGTAGTGGATTACATGTGGAAAGAGGGAGCATGGTGATTTATATGTTATTCTTATAGGTGTGTTCATGTTCAATGACTTTAACCTTGAAAAGTAAAATAAAATCAGTGGAACAATATGTGTGTTAATTCCTCTGTCTACATGTTTCATAAGAATTTTCTCTTCCTGCTGACAGGCAAATATATCTGTTTCAAGTTATTTCCGTAGTGACTATTTTGTTAACTATAGCAAGTACCCAATAACATTTTCTCTACCATACAGGGAGCGAAGGAAAAACTGATGGGGATAGTGTCATCACAAATATGTTACAGAGTTCTTCAGAGGCTGATCGAGGTCTCTTCATCCTCACTTCTTCCTACCTTAGATGGTTAGCTCCCTTCCCATCCACCGATTTCAAATATAGTGTCATGAATGCATGCTTCTCATTTGTTGGATCATCTTATATCTTATATTTACTAATTGGAGGCACCATTCATGAGCTCTCATTAATCCACATCATCCAAATTAATTAAACCGTTAGATTGAAAAATATGCGATCAGGATAAAAGGAAAATTTACGTAACACCGATGATTCTGTCTTACAGAAAAACTCATCTGACACGACTAACATTAATTAAATAAATCAAGAAATACCTAAAAGCCTCAGGTAAAAAAAAGGAAAGACTCCATCCGTCCCCACAAATTAAGGAGGAAAGCCTACGTAAAAGAACTCCAACTATAAATTGTAAAAAAAGGAAATTGTCCAACGATAAAAGTGGAAAGAATCCACGACCTGGCTCATTACCCGTGAAATTAAAGTCAAAAAAATAGTGCAACGATAAAAGGGGAAAGAGTCCATCAGTATTACCCTTGGAAGGAAACGTGCGTTTAGAAATTCCTGCGCTTTAAATGTGAGATCCAATCCACCCCAAGCGTCCATATGTATTTCGCTTGGAAGGAAACTTGTGATGTCAGTAGGAAGGAAGGAAACGTGTAAATTAAAATCAGCTAACAAGTTAAAGATTTCTTTGGTGGAAACATAGTGAGGAGGTTACACATGCATGCGTAAAACAGCTACCAATATATATATACATCATTCCACTACACAGAAGAATATACGTACATCACGGATGGACGAGGTTCTCTTTACTATAAATCTGTGTACACTGTAAGTGTATTGTGCGTAAATCTAGGTACGTGATCTAATTTTTCTCATTCAGAAATCACACATCAGTGTATATTTCAAAATTTGTACCTAACATGCACATAGTGTTTTCTTAAAATACAAAGATATTAGTATAGAAATATATAAACAAATAGTAGATTATATTAAAAATATCCAAAATTGCTAGACCGTGCGAGTGCAACAGAAATCTTCTAAAAAATCGAAAAAATGAAACCGCGCAAGTGCATCTGAAGCCGTCATATTTTCGTAAGTTCAGACACACAGGGTATAAGTTACATATACTATACTAATTACCCCCATAAATCACACTTAAGAATATGAACTCAAATTTGCACATGACAGGCACATAGTTTTTTTATGAAAATATGAAGAAATTAGTATTGGAAAGTTCTAATCTATGTCACAAATATAATTACTAAACAAATCCTAAATGATAATTGAAGAATCCAAAATACCTAAATAGTCAAGTGCATTAGAAACCGGCTGATTTCGGTCATTCGGACACTGGGTGTAAGTTATATATATATATATATATATATATATATATATATATATATATATATATATATATATATATATATATATATATATATATATATAAGATATTTGAGGAATAAGCGCATAATACGAGAATACTTGATAAAAATCCAATTTAGTAGTTGTCAGAAAGACTGATGCAGTCTACATAAATTGATTGCATGTACATGAGCGGATAAAACCATATATCGTTGAATAGGATACGGGCTTCTTGCATGAACAATGGAGAAGGATAAGAGCTAGAGGTCACGGCCTAAGAAAAATCATGATTGGGATGTCACATGGATCAATTTTAAAATGTAACCAGAATTATAATTAGTAAGTACTAGCCCGTGCAGTAGCACGGGTTGACGACTAGTAAATACATAGAATCATATGTTGATATATATGTAACATACATTCCTAAAACTAAAAAGAATCATGGGTGGGTATATGTACGTAGGAAAGAAAATCATGCTTGGGTATCATATATTCCTAGAAATAAAAAAATAATTAGGATTGCATTTTATATTATTTTGGTCACCTTAATTGTATAGAAGTATTAGCCATCAAAATGTGACCCGGCCTTATCTTTTTAAAATACTAGATACCTTAAAAAGTAAAAACTTTAGAAAAATGCATAAGAATATCCTCAATATACGTACAAACCTTTGGGATGACGTTTCGTATTATTTGTCATATCTGATACCTTAAAGAATAAGAGTATATATACATACCTTTTTGTTTGGAAAGGAATCATAATAGGAAACCAGTAGTATATTAGTTTTTTGGAAAGCAATCATTGACCATTGATGGTTATAGTGCATGCAAATAAGATTTGGAAAGTCACTATGTCATGAATTTTACATCATCACTAGTAGAAAAAGGGTCAAACGTGAAGCACATTAGTGCCGGTTTGTAAAAAAACCGGCACTAATGCGATCAATAGTGCCGGTTCGAATGGCTATGCATTAGTGCCGGTTCGTAATGAACCTTTAGTACCGGTTCGTGCCACGAACCGGTACTAAAGGGATGGTGGCAGGCTGGCGTCAGGCCAGGGCCCCACGAGCCCCTTTAGTGACGGTTTGTGACACAAACCGGTACTAAAGGTCTAACCATTAGTACCGGTTTGCGTCACCAACCGGCACTACAGAGTCTTAACCTATAGTCCCGGTTGAAGACACAAACCGGCACTACAGGGCAATTTTCAAACTCTTCACTACGTCGTTGGCATGCTTCTGTCATAGGGTTGCTCTCTATCGGCAGTGACTGGGCTCATGCTCGGGTAGATGGAGTGGTTTAAGACTCTGGGTGAAGCCTTGGTTCCATGGGGATCAAAGGACAGCGACGGCGATGCTTCTTGGAGCTAAGGCCGAAGAGTTCCACCTCTACACTAGACCGTGCTTGTTGTTCGAGGATCGTCGTGGAGGCTTTTTGTGTGGTCGGATTTTCCCGGGGTCTTGCAGGGGTGGTGCTGGGCAAAAGCCTTGGTTCGGTGGGGGTCGACGGATACCGCGACGATGCTTCTTGAAGGCGTCTCCAAAGAGTTCGCCCACACATCGTTGGGTTTCTGGGCATGTTGGCGATGGATTTCGAGTTGGCCGATGTCAGCAAGGTTGTGGGTTTTTTTGCCTGATTTTTTCTTATCAATCATCTGATGTGTGGTTTTTTGTGTGCCTAATTTCCTTTATAAACTAGGTCATTCTGTTGTGTTTTTCTATCTTAATGAAATCGGCAGAGCTCCTGTCTTACATGTCAAAAAAAGGAGGGGAGAGAGGAGAGTCTCCATGACAAAGGCCATGACTATTGTATAGAGTGGACTATTAGGTAGAGTCTCCATGACGAAGGCCATGACAAAGCAAACACAGGCCACAATGGCTGCAGCCGTGTGGCGCAGGATCGGATCCACCACTGTTCATATTATTTGCTTTCATTTTTTAGTTTTTTATACTTTCAGAAAAATTCTAAAATATTATTGTATATTATAAAAAAACACTTTACATAAAACATGTGAAAAATGTTAACAAGCATTTGAAAAATGTTAGATGTGTATAATTTTTTTCTCATATTTACAAAAATTTATACAATATGTGTGAAAAAAATTAATCATGTATTTGATTTTTTTAATCAACCATCAGAAAAAAATGTTAAAAACTATTTGAAAGTGTTTAATCAAGCATTGGAAAAATGTATTGTGTATAGAAAAATGTTGACTACGTTAGAAAGATGTCAAACGTGTATTTCAAAAATGTTAATAACGTATTTGAAATGGTAAAATGTGTTTAGAAAAATTGTTGACCATGTATTACGAAAATGTTAATCAAGCATTTGAAAAAAGTCTAAAATGTGTATACAAGAACTTTTTCACCTTGTATTAAAAAATGTTAAAAATCATTTGGAAGTTTTTAAAAGTGTATAAAATGTTTCTCATTTATACAAAAATAAACAATTTATGTTAAAGAATTTGATCGTATATTTAGAAAATATTAATCAAGCATTTGAAAATTTTAAACAAGTACTTAGAAATGTTAAATTTGTATATGAATTTTCTTGACCATGTATTAAGAAAATACTCCCTCCATCCCAATATATAAGAACGTATTTTACACTAGCATAGTGGCAAAATGTTCTTATATTTTGGGACAGAGGAGTAGTAATCTTGTTTTTCCAAATTATTAATGAAGCATCTGAAAGTGTTAAAATGTGCATTGAAAAATATTGACCATGTATTCAAAACATGTTAATCTTGTATTTAAAACAGTGTTGATTATACATTTGAAAAATGTTAAAATGTGTCTAGAAAAATATTCACCATGTATTAAAAATGTTAAATTGTACTTGAAAATTGATAAATATGTATTAAGAAATATTCTTGACGTATATAAAAATGAAGAATGAAAACCAAAAGAAACGAAGGAAAAGAAAAAAAATGAAAAGCGAAGATGATACAAAAGAAACAAAAGAAAAAGGAATCAAAAAAGAGAATCAAAGAAACAAGTGCAAAAAAGAATGAGGAACAGTAAAGCCGAGAAAAATAAAATACAACCGAGAAAGAAAAAAACAAAAAGAAGAAGAAAAACGAGAGAGAAATGAAAACCAAAGAAAATCATGAAAGAAACAGAAGAAGAAAAACAATAAAATTCAAAGTATAACACAAAAAAAAAAACAAAAAAAAAACGAGAGAAGAATAGAAAACAAAACAAAAAGTACGACAAAAATGGAAAAACCCAAACGAATCTATCAATGAACCACCAACGAACGAGCAAACAAATGAGTAGAAAAAAACAAACAAAACTAAGGAGCTAGGGCGAGCAATTGACTTAGCGAGCGATTAAAATACTCTAAACGGGCCCGACCCAGTTTAAGGCGGGATGAAGGAAAAGCTATAAGCAATATCTAGCCTTCACGTAGTTCCCTAGGGAACCCAAAGTATCTATCCGGGAGCCCTCCGTCAATCCCTTAGAGGGTGGGAGCGACCTCTGCAAAGGATACCCTTAATTAGTGATCTTGCTAATCTTATGACCTAGCCCACGGTCGGAGCACCATGGCCTAGCTATGCCCTTGCTTCACGGTGTCATGATCGATCTTAGTTTTTCTAGACCCATGCAACTGGCACAAAAGAAATTAGGTAAACGAAAACTGAAATATAGGCGCATTATTTGTTAATTACTTCCTCCGTCTCACAGTGTCTTTTGACACTACACTAGTGTCAAAAGACGTCTTACATTATAGGACAGAGAGATTAGCATTCTATAATCATCGAGAAACACACTCCCTATGGCCTATGGAACAACTCTTTTATAAAAAAGAATGCCACGTCATTCATGTGAAATGTTTGGTTTGTTGTTTACACAACCATGGTAAATTGGCAATGCTTCGGAACTATTTTGTTCATGCTTCAGCATTTGTCAAACCATTGATAGCTCACTACGACATAAAATGAATCTATATGCATTTGACATGATATGTTTCCTGAAAAATAATGTGTGCTTCGTTAATTACAATAGTATGTGGAACTTGATACTACATTTCTGATGCTTCAACCTAATAAAATTGTGCTTCGCAACACAACCATGCGTGCTTCACAGTCATAGCATAAAAAGAAATAATGATAATGGTTGGAGAAAAATGTGACCATGAAGTATGTAGCATGCGTTGTACCGTTGGAAGCATATATTTAGCATATGATGGAAACAAGTATGAAATACAAGGAAGCATCATGCCTATATGGAAACACCTGTGATTATATGGAAATACAAGGAGCGAATATCGGAAGCATATATGGAAGCAACATATTATAGCAATTTTACGAATATTAAGGAAGCATCTTTGCTTGATTTTTGCGAGCAATTAATTTGATGAAGCGAATTACATGGAAACCACTAAGAAAAAGACCCATACTCCTACTAATCTAACGGTTGAAGCAATCTCATCCTACGGCGTTGGGCTGGTCTGATGCGAGGCTAGGGATCAGTAGTCTGATCCCTAGTGATGATTCCTATCCATCAGACTAGTGGTAAGCCGTTGGATGCCGAAATTGCTTAAATGACACTCCTACTTAATCTGGAGCCTGAAAAGAATGTTTCGACCATTTTTACATGTGTTTGCTTCCTCTCTAGTGGCTGGAGAAATGGTGTATTCAGATTAGTTTTTTCTTGAGATAAATACACTTATGGTCACTGAAGTTGTGTCCGAAGCACACTATGGTTACTGTACTTCAAAATATGCTCATTACGGTCATTATATATGTTTTATGGTGATTACACGGTCACTGGCTCACCGTATAGCTGCGTATTTTGTATTTTGATCTGTTAACCGGTCAACATGGCACCTAGTACAACCTTTTTTTTTCTTGCAGTGGTAGAGTAGATAGTGACTCCGTATCTGTGAGGATACCGCCAGCTGCATCTGGACGAGGTGGTCAGCAAAGAGCTCCGCAAGCAAACATTGATTCGTAAACTCACTAGAGCTCTGTAAGCACCTATCTACTCGATGTACCTGCAGATTCATCATGCTCAGAAAAATTGATGGATACTAAACAAATCGCCTTGCTTGCAAGTCCTGTTTTCGGTGTGCGTGCATGCTGGAATTTCTGAATGCCTCCACAACATGAAGGAAGCAATGATCGATCCGGCCCCATCTTGCCGCTTCACATGGCAATTCACTTAGTTTTATTTCTGACCTTTTGTACACTTATGCTGCGTTTGGATGTTCGTATTGGGCTGTTGAATTGGATTTGGTATTGGGCTGACCCCAATATCAGACATTTGGATGTACTCTGAAACAAAGCACTGAAACAAAAACGAAAACACTGGAGTTTTCGCTCGCACGCGCCCATCCATCGCGCCAATACAGAGGCCTAGACCTCCGATTTCGCCGGAATTGCGTCGCTCCCGCAAAACAAAACACTTCGTTGGTTTTTCTTTCCTTCCTCCACCAGGAATGGGAGTTTAAAGTAGGGAGTTGTATTGAGACTAAACATGGGATGAGACATTTTATTCCAATCCTTTGCTTGGCACATAATAGGAATTATGTGTGAGATTTAATGAGAAACTGTATTTCCTTATTTGTCTCATGGAAATTGGCGAGGGAGTAGGCATGAGAAGTTAACGTAAGTTATGATGAAGGATTAAGATTGACTCACTAAAACAATTCCCTTCCAATTCCCACCCCCTCCCCTGTTAATAAAACGGTGGAAGTTGGAGTCTAAAGTCTCATGCCTATTCCCTTCTGAATTCCCAATCCCCCCAACAAAACAATAGATTTAAAGTCTCATACCCCTTCAATTCTCATTCCCTATATCTAATTACCCCCAACCAAACACGCTGTTCGAGAAAGGAGACCGCCGCCTGGTAGATCGATGACGACGCCCTCGCAGATCCACCACGACGGTGTAGGTATGGTCGCCGCCTCCCCTTCCCTTCCTCCTCTGCCTCAGTCCCTTCCCCTCCTCCAGCGCTATCCCTTCCTGTTCTTGTCGGCCCTGCTCGCCGTGGCCAGATCGCATGTGAAGCCAACGGCAGCAGTCCCCTCCGGCGCCAGCCATTCCTTTCCTCACCAGCCGTGCGGTGGCCCACTGTCGGTGCACATCTCCTCTCCCTCACACCACCTCCTGGGCCGCCCCTTCTTCTGTGGCTCAAGCCAGCCCCTTCATCCATCCTTCTTCCCTATCTCCGGGCAGCCTGCTCTGTTTCTTCTTCTTCTCAGCCCTTTTGTCAATGATTTTCTGACCACTGATGTATCCTCTTGTTGTAGTTTGGATTAAAAGTTGGAAGCCATCTAGGCCGAGCTGAGGTATGAATATGATGCAATTTTGTGAACTATGCTTGTGGCGGTCTGATGCATATGCTTGTCTTATGATGGATTTGATGCATGCTTATGTGTGATTTGATGCATCCTGGTCATACAATTTTGTGAACCTTCAATGCTTGTGGTGGTCTGATGCATATGGTCATCTATTATATGTTGAATGATGCATGGGTATATTGAAATTAGTCCAAACTTAACATGATATATGTGCATTGTAGCTGCATCATGTCACAAATGGATTTGATTGATTACCGAAGAGAACAAAAGAAGAAAAAGTAAAAGGAGCATCTTGACAGCGATGTATGTTGCGTTGTTTTGTCTTGGCCTAGCTTATGTTAGTACTCGGAGAGTACCGAAGAGTTTGGGATGCTTTAGTGACAACGAGCTTCGATATGTTTATAGGAAGTGCTTGCTGAAAGAAATGTACAATGGGTCAGAAGTAACTTGCTATAATGAGTTGCGCTTAACCAAAAGGAATTTTCATGATCTTTGCACGATGTTGCGTATGAAGTGTGGTTTGAAAGATAGCGTATATGTCATTGTAGAAGAAAAGGTTGCTATGTTCTTGTTGGTGGTTGTACATGGTGTAAGTGCATCTAGTACCACCCCTAGTTGGTTTTGGAGTATTGACGACAAATGTGGTTGAGGGACTAATGCGTTTGTGAGAATTGCAGGATAACACAGGTAGTGTCCCTCATTGATTCGGTTTACCTACGGAGATGACCCTAAAATGTATGAAGACATTGAAGACAATGGTGGTATGTGAAGATATTCACATTGAAGACTATGACATGAGAAGACATTGAGTGAAGACTATGGAGCGCGAAGACTGTGACCGTTAAGTGGGCTCCAAGTGATCATAGTTAGAATGACTGAAGTGATGCTCAACCCAAATCCTATGTCTTGGAGCGAAGACAATGAGAGCAAAACTTATCCAGAGCTGGATGAGTCAGCTTTGCTTGTAGCCCAAGTAAAGTTGCCGTGTGTGTTTGAAATCTGACCGTTGGAACACGTGTCAGTTCCTTAGTGACCCAGGGTCATTTCGGACATATCAGGTCGGGTTGCCTAGTGGCTATAAATAGCCCACCCCTACACCATAAATTGGTGGCTGCTCGAGTTAGTGCACGGCTTTTGTCGTTTGAGAGCAACCCACCTCGAAGCCTTTGAGAGAGAAATCCTTGCGAGGACAAAGCCCAAACACCCGGGCCAAAGAGTGTTAGGCATCACTGAAGTCTTTACATGCATGTGACTGAAGACTTGTTACACTTGAGGCTGTGAATCCTCCAAACGGTTAGGCGTCGCGTTCTGAGCATCCAAGAGTCATTGTGGATTGCGGTGAATGCAGTCTGTGAAGGTTCGGAAGTCTACCTTGAAGACTTACGAGTAATTGGGCGAGGACTGTGTCCTTAGCTCAAGGGAATAAGGTGAAGATGCGGTCTTCGAATTGAATCTTAGCCTCCCTAACCAGATGTACAGTTGTCACAAAGCTGGAACTGGTCCAACAAATCATGTGTCTTCAACAAGTGGTGGTTCTATCTTCTCCTCACCTTACTTAGAGTTTGTCTTCGTGAAGTCATTGCCTATTTGTCATACCTGTTTGACTTCATTGCTTGACTATTTTTGTTGATTGGCTTCTCACTATCTTCCATCTTGATCCTACTACCAAGCTGCTATTAGTCTTGTACTTTCACGTTATTGCATACTAGACTATGGTTTGCTTGTTGTAGTTTATCTTCCGCTGCATATAAATTAGGTCATTTCTATTGTCTATCTTCGAAACATCCATGTTTTGAAGACTTTCCTAAAAATCGCCTATTCACCCCCCCTCTAGTCGATAACTAGCACTTTCAATTGGTATCAGAGCAAGGTACTCCCTTGTTCTATGTGATTCGGTTTAACCACCTGGAGTTTTAGCTATGTCGACTGCAGTGATAATCAAAGTCTCCGCTGCTTGCCCCGTGTTCGATGGAACTGACTATCCCTACTGGAAGAATAAGATGCGCATGCATCTTGAAGCCATTGATGTCGACCTCTGGTATGTCGTCAAGAACGACGTTCCCAAATCTGGTGAAGGTGTCAACCCTGCTGATGTCAAGAAGTTCATTCAACTGGACTCAACTACAAAGAACATCATCTGTGGTCATCTGACCAAAGGACAGTATGGCCGTGTGAGTGCTCTGGAAACGTCGAAGCTAGTCTGGGACTGGCTATCCAAGGTCAAGAAGGCGTCTCAACCCAGAGAGATCAAAGGATCAGTGTTCTTCGCAACCTCTTCAACCGCTTCAAGAGAAATGACAATGAAAATGTCCAGCTCACGTTTGATCGCCTCACTGACATCACAAATGAGCTTCATGCTCTCGGCGCCACTGAGATCACCAAGCATGAAATCGTCAAGACACTACTGAGATCACTTGACAGCTCTTTTGACACCCTTGCCCTCATGATACAAGAATGTCCTGACTTCAAGACACTCGATCCGTCTGATATACTTGAGAGGCTCAAAACAGATGAGTTCCAGCTTTCTGAGAAAAGAGATATCTATGGTCCCAACTATGGCCGAACTCGCGCTTTGAAGGCAAAAGTTGTTTCCTCATCGAAGAAGAATCATTGCGGTTACGATGATCCACGAAGACATTGGAAAGGAACTTGCTATGCTAGTGAAGAAGTTCCAAGTTCACTAGGAAGAAAGGCTTGAGAAAGTCTTCACGATCCAGCTCAAGAAATGATGAAGCTTCCACTCATGACTACAAGAAGAGAACCTGTCACAAGTGCAAGAAAACTGGACACTATATCTCTGAGTGTCCATAGTGGGACAATGAGAAGAAGAAGAAGAAGAGCAAGGAATATGATTCTGATGACAAGAAGAAGAAGAAATCTTCAAAGTCTTCTTCCAAGTCCTCATCAAAGTCTTCATCGCATAAGAAGAGCTCATCTGGCAAGGCTCGTGCTTTTATTGGCAAGGAAATGGATTCAGAGGAGGAGTCTGCTTCTGAGGAGGTGGAGGTGGAGTCTGGAGAGGAGTCCGACCCTGGCGTTGCAAGTCTGGCTTTAGCCACAGCCTATGTTGCCAAGTCCATCTTCAACACTGAAGACAATGACTTCTACACCAACGCTGAAGCTGATGACAAGGACGACCCTGCTCCTACCTACTGCTTCATGGCACGTGGTGCCAAGGTAAAATCACGTGATGCTTACTTTCAAACATCAAGTGAAGATGACTCTGATTGTGAATCCAAACCCAGCTACAAAACACTTGCTAAAATTGCAACCGAACAACAAAGAGCTATGGAACATACTCAAAAACTGTTAGACAAAAGCGATGACCTGTTGGACGCGGAAATGACTCGTTCACAGTCCTTAGTTGAAGACATTAAAAATCTTCATGCTAAGTACCAAGAACTTGAAAGTCGTCATGAAACGCTCTCAACTACTCATGAAAAGCTCTCCTACGATTATCTTCAAAGGAAGCAAGAGCTTGAGAAATTGAGAGCGGCTCATGAAGATCTTCAAAAAGAGAATGAGTCACTTGGCTCTCAATGATCAGTTCCGCTCAGGATGAATTTGAACCACAATGTCTAAAATGTCTTGAGCGTGATATCGTTACCTCTGTTGCTGAATATTCAACTACTGCTACTGTTGCATTGTCTTCAACTACTAATGTGGTAACTAACCCCTCTGCGGAGGATACCACTGCTATTGCTGATGAAAATGCTAGGTTGAAGACATTGCTTGAAACAGGGATGTATAAAAGTCTGAAAGGGCATCAGACACTTTGTGATGTCCTCAAAAAGCAGATTCTGAACCGAAACCCTAGGAAAGAGGGTGTTGGGTTCGAGAGGAAAATGAATGTTGATGGTTCCTACTGGAAGCCTGAGCAGTATCCCAAAACCACATGGGTTGCTGAAAAGGGACCTTCAGTGGATCCATCCACCTTATCTAGATTTACCTGTGCTAACCCTATTATCATTGATGAATCCTTTGATGCAAACTATAAGCTGTTCAAGAATCAGAATGGTGAAGTGTTTGCCAGGTATATTGGTACTAACTGCAGGAATGGACCGCCTATGAAGAAGATCTGGGTTCCCAAAAGCTGTCTTGAGAGTCTTCCAGTGAATGTCATCATGACACCACCTAGGAAGAAGACAAACCCCAGACCTAAGGCGTCATATGGTCCAAAGGCTTCATACAGACAGAGGACTCACTTGAGTCACCCTAACGCCAATGTTTTGCAGGGAAACCGTACTCAAATGTATGAATATGAGCGTGTTTCTTCAAACCGCTATGTTCATAGAACTAAGAACTTCTCTGCTTATTCATATGAGTATCATTCATCTCCTGCAAGGCTATTTGCTAGGGCTCCAAAGCCGAAATTCTCAGATGATGCACTTAGACTCATTGCTTCTAAGCCACCCCTGAAGATGTGGGTGGTTAAGAAGAATTAACTCTCTTTTGCAGGAAAGGGTCTCTAGCCGAAAATCAAAGGCGTCTGATGCTATAGCTGGGGACCTAAAACATCTTGTAGGGCACAAGATCAAATGCCCAAATGGTCTCACTATGTATTTTGTTCCTGAATCGTTTGCCATTCATCCTATCAGTCCTAATCTTGATTTAAGCTTCAATAATCCACTTGTCTGTCACATGTTTATGCTTCACAATGCTCTTGGTGAAGCCTATCCCCCTAACTGTACTGTAGGGTATGACACCTCATGCTTTAGAATGGATTATGGACAGTGGATGCACTAATCATATGACTGGTGATCGAAGTCTGCTCATGGACTCAACCTTACGTCCATCGGACAAGAGTCACATCACATTCTTGACCTTTGGTAAAAGCAAGGTATTGGGTCTAGGTAGAGTTGCAATCTCAAAGGATCAACACATGGTTAAAGTGATGCTTGTTGAATCCCTTGGTTTCAACTTGATGTCTGTCTCAATGCTTTGTGACTTGAACATGATTGTGATATAAGGAAAATATAGTTGCCTTGTACTAATGGAATCTGACAAGTCTCTAGTCTTTGAAGGGTATAGGAAAGATGATCTATACATGGTAGATTTCTCAGCAGGTCCACACTTGCCGTATGTCTTCTTGCAAAAGCTTGAATCTTGGCTCGGCATCGGAGGTGGGGCATCTTGGCATGAGGAACTTACACACACTCGCCAAGAAGAAGCATGTCATAGGCATCGAAGGTGTCAAGTTCAAGAAGGATCATTTGTGTGGTGCTGCGAAGTGGAAAGATGACTAGGGCAAAGCACCCTCGAAGACAATCATGGCGACATCTCAACCCTTGAGCTGTTACACATGGATTTGTTTGGCCCTACTCATTACTCTACCCTCACAACAACTGCTTGTCTCTATGGCCGTCATTGTTGATGACTACTCAAGATACACATGGGTGCACATAATCCTCTACAAGACTGAAGTGCAAGATGTCTTGGGACGCTTCGCCAATGGAGCAATGAACAATTATGGCGTCAAGATCAAGCATATCAGAAGTGATAATGGCACTGAATTCAAGAACACCGGACTTGATCTTTATCTGGATACCATGGGAATCACTCATGAGTTCTCTGCTCCATACACACCTCAGCAAAATGGCATCGTGGAGCGCAAGAACAGAACCCTCATTGAGATGGCTCGAACAATGCTCGACGAGTACAAGACACCAAGAAAGTTCTGGCCTGAAGCTATTGATACAGCTTGTCACGTCATCAACCGTGTTTATATCCATAAGCTTCTGAACAAAACATCCTATGAGCTCCTTACTGGCAAGAAACCAAATGTCAGCTACTTCAGAGTTTTTGGGGCTAAGTGCTGGATCAAGGATCCTCATCACAAGTCAAAAATTGAACCTAAAGCTCACGAAGGCTTCATGCTTGGTTACCAAAAGGACTCGCACTCCTACAGAGTCTTCAACCTTTATCTCTACAAAATCGTCGAAACTGTAGACGTGCGATTTGATGAAACCAATGGTTCACAAAGAGAGTTCCTGCCAAGTACACTAGACGAAGCTCCGCCCAGCGAATCTATCAAGCTGATGGGAACTGGTGAAATCATGCCAAATGAAGCACAGCCTGAAGAGAAACTTATCATTTCTGCACCTAACCAACCTGAAGACAATGCTCAGCCTGAAGACAATCCTCCCAATGATGACAATGATCAGCAAGAGCAAAGTCTTCGCCCAGTTCATCCTCGAGTTGCAAATGAAGTACAAATTGAGAAGATAATCGATATCATCAATGCACCTGGTCCGCTTACTCGCTCAAGAGCAACACAGCTAGCAAATTTCTGTGGGCACTTTTCTTTTGTGTCAATATCAGAACCCAAGAAAGTTGCTGAAGCCTTTATGGAACCAGAATGGATACAAGCTATGCAAGAAGAACTTCAATAGTTCAAGCTAAACAATGTTTGGGAACTTGTCAAGCGTCCTGACCCTCGCAAGCATAACATTATTGGCGCCAAATGGATATATCGAAACAAGCAAGATGAGCATGGTCAAGTCGCCAGAAACAAAGCACGGCTTGTGGCTCAAGGATATACTCAAGTTGATGGAATTGACTTCGATGAAACATTTGCTCTTGTAGCTAGGCTTGAAGCTATTCGCATACTGCTAGCCTATGCTAACCACCACAACATATTGCTCTATCAAATGGATGTGAAGAGTGCATTTCTCAACGGCAAGATTGAAGAAGTATATGTTGCTCAACCACCTGGCTTTGAAGATCCAAAACATCCTGATATGGTGTACAAGCTAAATAAAGCACTGTATGGCCTCAAACAAGCTCCTCGCGCCTGGTATGATACGATCAAAGACTTCCTGAAGAGCAAAGGCTTCAAACCTGGATCCCTGGATCCCACACTCTTCACGAAGACATATGATGGTGAACTGTTTGTATGCCAAATATATGTGGATGACATTATCTTCGGCTGCACCAACCAGAAGTATAGTGATGAATTTGGATACATGATGCAAGAACAATATTAGATGTCCATGATGGGAGAGCTCAAGTTCTTCCTTGGTCTTCAAATTTGTCAGCAAAGGAATGGCATCTTTATATCTCAAGAAAAATACCTCCAAGATTGTCTGAAGAAGTTTGGAATGCAAGAGTGCAAAGGATACACGACGCCAATGCCAGCCAAACATCATCTGGGTCCCGACGACAATGGTAAAGAGTTCGATCAAAAGGTATACCGCTCCATGATTGGTTCCTTACTTTACCTATGTGCATCTAGGCCAGATATTATGCTTAGTGTTTGCATGTGTGCTCGATTCCAAGCGGCACCAAAGGAATCACATCACTTAGCTGTGAAGCGAATTCTTCGATATTTGGCTCACACCCCAACACTCGGATTATGGTATCCAAAGGGATCAAAATTTGATTTGGGTGGATTTTCGGATGCTGACTATGCTGGTGACAAGGTGGATCGCAAGTCTACATCAGGCACATGTCACTTTCTGGGACGATCACTTGTCTGTTGGTCTTCAAAGAAGCGAGCGTGTATCACTCTCAACTGCTGAATCTGAATACATTGCTCTTTGGATCTTGCTGTGATCAGCTTCTATGGATAAAGCAAACTCTCAAGGACTATGGCATCAATCTGAAACAAGTACCTCTCTTCTGCGACAACGAGGCGCCATCAAGATTGCCAACAATCCAGTCCAGCACTCGAAGACAAAGCACATTGAAATTCGTCATCATTTTCTCGTGGATCATGTCATGAAGAAAGATATTGACATCATTCACGTCAACACCGAAGAGCAATGGCGATATCTTCACAAAGCCCTTGGATGAGAAAAGGTTTTGCAAGTTACGGTGTGAGCTAAATATCTTCGAATCCTCAAATGTCCTGTGATCAAGCACACATCCTAACACTTATGCATATTGATGACTTAGATGTGCAACACACGAAGTAACGTATATCTTCAATCAATGAAGACTTACATTCTGAGTGTGAATACATTAACGTGGAATTTTACTTTGGAGCGCCACGATAATTGTGCGCCGTGTCTGGGTCTAATACTACCTATACGGTGGGTAACGCCACCACCAAAATTCTTTGTTTGAAGTGTTTCACTCATGGCGTTATTTCTGCAATATCTTCGCATTTGATTTGTCTTCAACTTCAAACTATCTTCATGATTTTCTTCACTATGTTGATTTGGTTGTTGTCTCGATATATATATATATATATATATATATATATATATATATATATATATATATATATATATATATATATATTATTCTGTCCTCTACAGCATTCACTTATAGCTATGTCTTCCAAGTTGAATCTTTTGAACTAAGTGAATGTGATGGGACCCTAATCTCTCTATGCTTTCTATCTCAAACTCTATCTGTCCAAATCATATGTATTCTATTGAAACTGTCGAATGTGTTCTCTGCGTCCTTGTCATGAGAAGACACGAGACAAACTTTAAGTTTGTTTTAAATGATTCATCCTTCATCTTGTTGAAATCCGGGCCGGAACGACCATCCGACAAACCTGGCAGGCGTGGGAACGTGGGACAACTCAGAGTATGTTGCATGCTTTCCACGTGCCCCTCAGATGTGAACCGCCAGGGGCACCTGCGTAATTGCGCTGTGTCGCACACCTCCTTATAAATACATGTCCCATGCGGTAAAGAAAATCTTCTTCCACCTCTCCACCTCGTCAAAACCCTAGCGCCACCGCTAGCTCTCGACGACGCCGGCGACGAAGCGCTTAGCTGCCGCGACCTCTCCGACACCGTCCTCACGCCGGCCGCGAACATCTTCATCTCCGCCGCCGCCGTAGGTGTCCTCCGTTGCCAAGTTAGGGCACGGTGGATTGAACTGCTCGGCCTCCTTTCTTCCCGTCTAGCAGTTCTTCGAGTGGTAAATATAACTCTATTTTTACCATCTTTTTGATCTTCAAGATTCATCCTACTTACCAAAATTAGTTTCTGCCCATACTATGTTAGATCTATTCTGTCTGCATCTCGTACTGCCTAGTATATTCACTTAAGCTTCACAACTAGTTAGATTCCTCACTTGTACTTATTCACGGATTCGTACAAATCTGGAACCAACTTTCAGCGTATAAGTGAATGTCTTCGCATCATGAGGTCAATGTCTTCAAACCGATTTATCTTCAAAATCTTCTGAGAATGCATATGACCTCTTCCCCTTCCCTCGCATCTCTAATGCTGTCACAGGTACATGTCCGTGGGAGAATCCCTTGGTTCTCATAGCCTGCATTCGTTTGCAGAACTCTTACAGCATCAAATTAACTCTCCCGAAGCCAGTTCCTGTTTGTCCAGCAAACGCAAGCCCTTGAAGTCTTTGAACATATTGAAGCCATTCAGTTTGAAGTTCATGGTTGCAGAGAAATTAGTCACAGCGTCGTGAGGGAACCTCAAAAGATCTGCCTGATGACCTCGCAAAGCTTTACAAGACAAATCCCGAAGAGAATTACAATCAGCGCAAGACGCGAATCCAATGGATTCGTCGATATTGGGCTGAACAGTGGTTCAAGTACAATTTCGTCACCCAGTAATACGCCGAGAAGAATGCTATCAGATGCCCTTGGGGTGATATTCTCTTTTGAGGCCTTCCACCCAAGAACATGGCTGAAGCTATTGCACAAGGTTTCTGTCCTTGTATGGTCCGTGGACATCAGCCTGAAAATGCCGACCCAACGTCATTGCTCTGGTGTCGTGACGATAATCTCTTCAAGCGCAACTTCCAGCACGCAAAGGCTTCTGCAAAGGAAAACAAGAAGTCATTGGGATTAGACTTCAACCCTGGTCCCTCTGCTCCCCGTGCTGATGGCTCACGTGACGTTGAACCCAATGTCATCGGTCCCTTTTCAAACCTTGATGGCCTCATCACCTACATCCTGGTCCAAGGTGCCAAAGTGGATCACTCTGATGACGATGCTGAGTCTGATGAAGCCCCAGCTCCAGCTCCAGCTCCTGCTCCTGCTCCAAAGCCGCAGAAGCAAAAGAAAGTCAAGGCTTTAAAGTCAGCTCCTCCTCCAAAAGCTTCACGTGTGAAGCCACTGGCTACTGCACCTCCTGAAGCCAGTGTGCAGTCTAAAGATCAATCCCGTATCTCCAAGAAGACGGAGAAGAGAAAGAAAATTATCAAGAATACTGAACTGACACTGACTCCTACTGCCATTCTGCGTGAAGAGCACATTGATCTGTCCAGTGATGACGATCTTGCAGATGATGCCCTTGAGCAACTTATCAAGAGCAAGGAAGAAGCAGAAATCTTCAACAATTTGCCTCTCTTTGATGTGGAAATCATCCATCACTTCATTGATGAGTGGTTTGACACCCCAAACATAAGATTTGAAGACCTGCAACTTCCTATTGGCCTCAGCGTCTCTTTCAATGGCGCCATTGCTTCTGAGCTAGCTCTTGCTCAGCGGATTGTTGAACTGAAGCATACGATTGACTATGAGAAAGCTCAGTTCAAGAAGCATATGGCTGCACTCAGCATGCAAGATGTCAAAAACTTCAAGGTCATGCTGCACGACCTCAAGGAAGCCTTTCTCAAGAAGCGTGAAGAAGCCAGAGGCTCTTGTGAGCGCATGAAGGCTCTGGCTGACAAGTGTGTGCTAGCCTACAATGAGGCTGAGAAGCGCAAGGCTCTTGGCCGTCCTGGCATTGACCCCAGAATGGCTGCAAAGAAAAAGAAGTCTTCAACTGACCAAGCTGCACCTTCAAGGCAGGAAGAACCCCGCATAGTCTTCCCAAGCAGCATGACTGGATCGAAGCCAAAGGTCCGGTCAACCGCTTCTGAACAGAAGAAGACGAGGGCTGCCGAGGCTGAAGCCAGAAAAAGGAAAAATCCTGACGCCTCTGATGCTGCTCCCTCCAAGAAGAAGCTTAAGACCAAGAAGAATCGGGCTGCTCCCACAGAGCCCTTGGTTGTTGAACCCTTTTCAGTGGTTCGTCCCGCGTCTGCAACCCAAGAACTTCACATGACTGTTCATGAGCCTGCTTCCACAGAGGCTCCTGAAGCTGAAGAGATTCCAGCAGCCGATCCCATCACTGCTGAAGACATTGCTCACCATGACAATGTTGAAGATGATGAAGTTCTTCCTCAAATCGAGTACAATGTCGTATCATCGCCTGTTCGTACGAACATCGAACTCGTCAGCATTTGTCGTCCTCTGACACCAATTGCTCAGGATGCTTCATGGGCTGATCGCCCGCAACAAGAAGACTCCCCTAGTACTCCCCAACAACAAGTTACTCCTCAACAACAACACCAAGAAGAAGAGGAAGACTTTGAGACCCATGCAACCCCATCTCCAAAGGCGTCGCCAGCATTTCGCAGGCTTCACAAAGTTCAAAGGCCTCAAGTACCTCTCTCGAGTGTTCCAGAAGGAGAAGTGCACCACCAACCTGTTGCACGTCAAGTGTTTTCAGAAACCACTCCAACTGCGAATGTCTCCGAGTCTGAAGCCAAAGCTGCTAAAGACAATCCGGATGCATCAGCCGAAGACACCCAAGAAGAAGAAGAACGTGTCCCTACACCCCCTGTAACTGAAGAAGTTATTCTTGATATCAACGTGCCAGTGCCCGGCCCTCCAGCTCCTCAAGTGGAGGTTGAAAACATTGAGGCTGCCACCTCCAACACCAATGAAGCCAATGGCGTGGTCATGGCTGAACCAAATGTGGAGCCGGCACCAACAGCTCCTGAAGCCAATGAAGGAAATGTGTCTGAAGCCAATGAGGCAACTGCTCCCGAAGCATCTGCTGAGCAGCCTGAAGCCTCAGTTGTTGCCACTGCTCCAGTTCTGCCACCAAGGCCTTACACAATTGAGCAAGCATACAACTATGGTGAGCTAATCACAGTAAGATGGCCTGTTCTGGTCCCTCCGCCTCATGCCTCTAGTCCTCAGTTCGACTCTCATATAGCGCATAGGCCTCAGGTCCAGAAGCCGAAGCCAAGACTGCCAAGGTTTCCAGGCACTGCCACCTCAACAGGTTCTTTCAATGCAAATGGCTTCAAAGCCGATAACACTTTCTTTGACAGAGCAAAGAACCCCTACACAAGGCCAAGGATATCATCTGACCGTTGCCGGACTGCCATGCTTAGAAGAAACACTTGATTGCTTTTGTGATGCAGGTCTGCTCGGCTTCGTTACAGACAAAGAACACTGGAATGAAGAGCTTGTACTTCAATTCTATGCTACCCTCCACATCCGCGGCTACAACAGAGATACGAAGACATGGGTTCTCGAGTGGATGACAGGAAATGTTCATCATGAAGCCAAAGCTCTTGGCGTCATTGAGCTCACAGGCCTACCCACTCCGGAGAGCTGTTTGAACTGGATGTCAACTCCACCGCGATGCCTTTGGAGAGCATATTTCATAAGCGTAACCCGACATGAGTCGGATCTTGAGCATGATGAAGCCATCGCCACATGACGCTGAATACCCTCGGCACTTCTTTGTTGATGACCTTGAGTATCGCCTCGCACAATATATCACATCATCGGCGAACTCTATGGCCTATCAAAGGGCATTCATCGTCTGCAAAGCTTGAAGGAGCAATGAAGACATTGGTCTTCTACATCCTCAATGGCATCAGCTTCAACACGCAAGAATTCTTCATCCGACAATTGGCTGCGTCTGGATCTGATCTGTTTGGTCAGAAATTTTATGCTCCATGGGTCATGCGCCTCATCAAGATGCACTCTGCTATCAACTATCAGCCCTCTGCTCGCAATCATCTGATCTTTCTACCAGAGGTTGATATGTCAATTGAAGCCATATACCCTGAGCCTGCCAAAACGCCACTTTGTCTTCAGAATGCAGATCACCATAGCTTCTCTCAACCCATAGAAAGCGTCGAAGCGGTATCTCGTGTCTATCCCCTGGCTGGGAACACACGTCTGCCTCACCGTGCGCGGACTGAAGCCACTGAGAGCACAATTGGCCAAAGGCCTCAGAAGCGCTCTTGAGTCCTCAATGATCGAGAACTTCTTGTCGCACTGCATCAGAAACAAGATAAGCATCACTCCTGGCTCAAGCAACAAATGCAAAGCCTCTTGGTGGACGTCAATCGCATTCGAAATCTTGCCACCAAGAATGCTTTTGTCACTCATGAGACCTGTCGGCGTTCATGGAAGAGTTTGACCCTGCTCAGTGCTGAAGCAGATCTTCAAGACGATGGCTTCACTGAACGCTTCAAGTTTGACTCCACTCCTCCATGGAATGCAGTCCTACGACGAACTCCATCACTTGAAGACTCTAACTATTCTTCCTCCGCGGCAACTGTCAATGCCAGACTGATCAATGATGAAGATGATGCTACTTCACCGCCTACTTCTACGCGCCGACCTTTGCGCCAAGCTCGCCGCACCGCCGACCAACAACGACAACCCTGCTGCATCATCTACTTACAAGAGGGCGAGTAGATGCTCTATGTCTTCAAACCTTTTTGGTCCTTACTGACAAAAGGGGGAGAAGCGTATGAGTTTGATAGTCTTCAAGCGGGTTCATAAGGGCGGTTGCATAATATTTTGCCTAGTGTTTACAACTCTCGCATTTGATACATTTGGTTATTTGAGTTGTAACACTTAAACTCGATGGTCGTTTGCTACTTATTTGCTTTACTCTGGTGCGATGATAAATTCTGCATATGCGACGATAACTTCCGGACTTAGGTCATTCTGCAGACGTCCATTTTTCATTATGCATGTCATTCTCTTAGCTATATCATTTCATGCATGATGAATTATCTTCATAAGTTGAAGAGGATCTCCACAAGTACAACCTGCCATGTGCATTTGCATTCCAAAAGCAAACTACTTATATGCACATCTTGGGGAGCCTTTGCCACTTATGAAGACAATTCCTATCCTTTACAATTTCACATATTTTATCCCGTTGAAAACTTCAACCAGTTTGTCATCAATCACCAAAAGGGGAGATTGTAAGTGCATATAGTGCCACCCCTAGTTGGTTTTGGAGTATTGATGACAAATGTGGTTGAGGACAAATCGTTTGTGAGAATTGCAGGATAACGCAGTAGTGCCCTCATTGATTCGGTTTACCTACGAAGATGACCCTAAAATGTATGAAGACATTGGCGACAATGGTGGTATGTGAAGATATTGACATTGAAGACTATGACATGAGAAGACATTGAGTGAAGACTATGGAGCCTTGAAGGCTGTGTCGTTCGTTGTTTCCTTTTCTTCTTTGTTGAGTCATAGGAACCACCGTCTTTGTTAAGTGGGGTCCAAGTGATCATAGTCGAATGGTCAAGTGATGCTCAACCCAAATCCTATGTCTTGACGAAGACAATGAGAGCAAAACTTATCCAGAGCTGGATGAGTCAGCTTTGCTTGTAGCCCAAGTAAAGTTGCCGTGTGTGTTTGAAATCGACCGTTGGAACACGTGTCGGTTCCTTAGTGACCAGGTCATTTCGGACATATCAGGTCGGGTTGCCTAGTGGCTATAAATAGCCCACCCCTACACCATAAATTGGTGGCTGCTCGACTTAGTGCACGGCTTTTGTCGTTTGAGAGCAACCCACCTCGAAGCCTTTGAGAGAGAAATCCTTGCGAGGACAAAGCCCAAACACCCAGAGCTAAAGAGTGTTAGGCATCACTGAAGTCTTTTTGCATGTGACTGAAGACTTATTACACTTGAGGACTGTGAATCCTCCGGCCGGTTAGGCGTCGCGTTCGAG
This sequence comes from Aegilops longissima, assembly GCA_021605205.1. Classification (NCBI taxonomy): domain Eukaryota; kingdom Viridiplantae; phylum Streptophyta; class Magnoliopsida; order Poales; family Poaceae; genus Aegilops; species Aegilops longissima. The sequence goes on along the minus strand of CM038682.1, from coordinate 71,888,876 downwards.
CATCCAAGAGTCATTGTGAATTGCGGTGAGCGATCTGTGAAGGTTCGAAGTCTACCTTGAAGACTCACTAGAGTGATTGGGCGAGGACTGTGTCCTTAGCTCAAGGGAATAAGGTGAAGACGCGTTCTTCGAGTTGAATCTCAGCCTCCCTAACCAGATGTACAGTTGTCACGACAATGGAACTGGTCCAACAAATCCCGTGTCTTCAACAAGTGACTGGTTCTATCTTCTCCCTCACCTTACTTAGAGTTTGTCTTCGTGAAGTCATTGCCTATTTTTCATACCTGTTTGACTTCATTGCTTGACTACTCTTGTTGACTGGCTTCTCACTATCTTCCATCTTGATCCTACTACCAAGCTGCTATTAGTCTTGTACTTTCACGTTATTGCATACTAGACTATGGTTTTCTTGTTGTAGTTTATCTTCCACTGCATATCAATTAGGTCATTTCTATTGTTTGTCTTCGAAACATCCATGTTTTGAAGACTTTCCTAAAAATCGCCTATTCACCCCCCCCCCTCTAGTCGATAACTAGCACTTTCACATGGTATTAAAATGAGTTTGTTGCATGGCATGATCAATGATAATTTCAATCACCTTTTCTAGCATGATAATATGTCATAACAATAGTTCATCTCATAAAACTTCTCACGAACAAGCAACAAGCAATTCACATGTTAAAGCATAGACTATAAACTTTTTTGAAAACTAATAAACTTCATTCTCAGTCATCAAAAAATTGCAATTCATCTTATTTCCAGGAATAGCAAACTCCACATACTCAACTATCATATAGTCTTCTACAATTGCTAAAACACACGCAATACTAATGGTTATGAAGTTTCAATCGGACAATGAGAAAGATAGGGGCTTATAGTGTTGCCTACCAACGTATTCACCTTTGGGTGATGTCAACAATAATAGTTCATGCTAACTTACATCCAATTAGATATATATATCAGGATCTTCCCACCACGAGGTGCTTGCCAAAGGATAAAATGAAAAAGGGAAAGGTGAAGATCACCTTGACTCTTGCATAAAAGTAAAAGACGTAAAGTAAAAAATAGGCCCTTCGCAGAGGGAAGCAGAGGTTGTCATGCACTTTTAGGGTTGGATGCACAAAATCCTAATGCGAATGAACGTCACTTTATATTGCCACTTGTATATGGACCTTTATTATGCAGTCCGTTGCTTTTATTGCTTCCATAACAATATCGTATAAAGCTATTTTCTTCACACCAAAAGATCATACATATTTAGAGAGCAATTTTTATTGCTTGCAACGATGACAACTTACTTGAAGGATCTTACTCAATCCATAGGTAGGTATGGTGGACTCTCATGGCAAAACTGGGTTTAAGGATATTTGGAAGCACAAGTAGTATCTCTACTTGGTGCAAGGAATTTTTTGCTAGAATGAGGGGGAAAGGCAAGCTCAACATTTTTGAATGATCCATGACAATATACTTTAATTGAGATGTCGGAAAACATAACCCATTACGTTGTCTTCCTTGTCCAACATCAACTCTTTAGCATGTCATATTAATGAGTGCTCCCAACTATAAAAGATGTCTAGGATAGTGTATTTATATGTGGAATCTCTCTTCCTTCAATATTCTTTCATGAATTGTTCAAATGACCAATACAATGCTTGCTAACCTTCAATAAATTTATAACCTCTACTTCTTAGATGTGTAGTCATTAGTCCCCATGGGGTAAGCAAATGAGACATATAATTTCAGATTTATGACCATCAACTCATTCAACCATTTACTCATAGGATATAAGTGAAGCACACAAGTGAAAGTGCAACTATCCCTGGGTGGTTTTGGTAATTCCTAACAACATATAGCTCATTGAGCTAACATTATTCCAAGATGACTAATTCAAGAAAAGCTCAATGAATGGCATGGCATGGATGAGGAAAGTGGACCCCTCAAAATACTAAGGATAAAAGGATTGTCTCAAGCTCAAAAGCTCAAGACTCTACATTTTATATTTTAGTGATCCAAGATCACATTGAGTCTATAGGAAAAGCCAATACTATCAAGGAGGGATGAGGTGTTTCTTAATGAGTTTCTTGCTCCGTAGTGCTTAGTGATATGCTCCAAAGCCCTCAACTACTTTCTCACATCCACATATGACCTAAACCCAAAGTCCAACTCGGCCCTACCGATTCTTTCTATCCGGCGCCACCAAGTTCAGATGTCATAGCCACTGCCAAAAACCCTAGGCAAATCGGTCTCACTGATAGGGATCTCGGTCTCATTGAGATGGGATTGTAATATCTCTGTTTCTCTTCATAATGTTTCGGTCCCGCCGAGATGAGCCATCGGTCCCACCGAGATTGCAATGTAAACTCTCTGTTTCCCTTCCGTAACATTTCGGTCCCACCGAAATGAGCGAACCGGTCCCACCGAGTTTACCTGACCAACTCTCTGGTTAGCTTATTACCAAAGTCGGTCTCACCGAGTTTGTGTAATCGGTCTCACCGAGATTACGTTATGCCCTAACCCTAACCATATCGGTCCTACCGAGTTGCATGTCGGTCCCACCGAAAATCCTAACGGTCACTAGATTTGCTAAATCGGTCTGACCAAGTTTCTCAATTCGATCTCACCGAGATTGGTAAATTGTGTGTAACGGTTAGATTTTGTGTGGAGGCTATATATACCCCTCCACCGACTCTTCATTCATGGAGAAAGCCATCAGAACGAACCTACACTTCCAATACACATTTTCTGAGAGAGAACCACCTACCCTTGTGTTGAGGCCAAGATATTCCATTCCTACAATATGAATCTTGATCTCTAGCCTTCCCCAAGTTGCTTTCCACTCAAATTTTCTTTCCACCAAATCCAAATCCTGTGAGAGAGAGTTGAGTGTTGGGGAGACTATCATTTGAAGCACAAGAGCAAGGAGTTCATCATCAACACACCATTTGTTACTTCTTGGAGAGTGGTGTCTCCTAGATTGGCTAGGTGTCACTTGGGAGCCTCCGACAAGATTATGGAGTTGAACCAAGGAGTTTGTAAGGGCAAGGAGATCGCCTACTTCGTGAAGATCTACCGCTAGTGAGGCAAGTCCTTTGTGGGCGACGGCCATGGTGGGATAGACAAGGTTGCTTCTTTGTGGACCCTTCGTGGGTGGATCCCTCCGTGGACTCGCGCAACCGTTACCCTTCGTGGGTTGAAGTCTCCATCAACATGGATGTACGATAGCACCACCTATCGAAACCACGACAAAAACATCTGTGTCTCCAATTGCATTTGAATTCTCCAAACCCTTCCCTTTACATTTCTTGCAAGTTGCATGCTTTACTTTCCGCTGCTCATATACTCTTTGCATGCTTGCTTCAATTGTGCTAAGATTGCTTGACTTGTGCTAAGATACCTAAAATCTGCCAAAGACTAAAATTGGGAAAAGGATAAGTTTTTATTTGGTCAAGTAGTCTAATCACCCCCCCCCCTCTAGACATACTTTCGATCCTACAAGTGGTATCAGAGTTTTGGTCTCCATTTGCTTTGATTTCCATAGCTTTTGGTGGTCTTGGCCTTGGTTTCACAACCTAGGAGAGTATGGCGTCTAGCGAGGGAAATTATCACCGTAGAGGTCCTTACTTTGATGGTACTAATTTTGCTAGTTGGAAGCACAAGATGAAAATGCATATTCTTGGACATAACCCCGCCGTTTGGGCTATTGTGTGTATTGGCTTGCAAGGTGAATTATTTGATGGGAGAGAACCAAACCGTGAAGCTAGCGCGGAAGAGTTGAAGATGCTGCAATACAACGCTTAAGCTTGTGATATCCTCTTCAATGGATTGTGCCCCGAAGAATTCGACAAAATCAGCCGTCTTGAGAATGCAAAGGAAATTTGGGATACTTTGATTGATATGCATGAAGGTACCGACTCCGTCAAGGAATCCAAGTTGGACGTGCTTCAAAGTCAACTTGACAAGTTTAAAATGAAGGATGGTGAAGGTGTCGCTGAAATGTACTCTAGGCTTGCTCTTATCACAAATGATATTTCCGGCTTAGAAAGTGAAGAGATGACCGACAAATTCATCATCAAGAAGATCCTAAGAGCTTTGGATGGAAAATATGATACCGTGTGCACATTGATCCAAATGATGCCCAATTACAAAGATCTCAAGCTAACGGAAGTCATTGGAAGAATTGTTGCTCATGAGATGTCACTCAAGGATAAGGAGAAACTTCACAACAAGACAAGTGGTGCTTACAAAGCCTCATGTGAAGCCCCCACATCATCAAGTGAGAAAGAAACCTTCAATGAAGAATTGATCTTAATGGTGAAGAACTTCAACAAGTTCTACAAGAATAGAAGCAAAGAGAGAAGCTCCAAGTCAAGGTCCTACAATGACAAAAGATCTTCTAGTCGAGAGTGCAATTGCTAAAATTGTGGGAGACCCGGACACTATTCCAATGAGTGTACTGCACCCTAGAAAAGAAGAGAAGAATCACCCAAGAGAAGAAGTAGAAGAGAAGAATCACCACCAAGAGAGAGGAGGAGTAGAGATGATCGTTATGAACGAAGACCCTCACGGAGAAGCAAAGATTCGGAAAGGAAGGACAAGTCATCAAGGAGCTACACAAAACGAAGACATCAAGATCATGTTGGTGAATGGGCATCCGGCTCCGACTCCGACAATCACTCCGACTCCGAATATACTCAAGATGAAGGTGTTGCCGGTCTAGCACTTGTGTCAACCAACTCCTACGACATATTTGATTCACCAAATGAAGGAATTGGAAGATGCTTCATGGCCAAAGGTCCAAAGGTAACACATCCTGAGTATGTTGATTTCAATAGTGATGAAGATGACTTGGTAGGTGATGATGATTTACTTGTTGACAACTCTAGTGATGAATACTATGATGAAATGTCAATTAATCATGCTAATCAAGATAAAACGAATGACAATGATAAGGAGAAGATTGAGCTTCTAACTAAAGAACTAAACACTCTTAAGTTAGCTCATGAAACTATCTTAGAAGATCATCGAGAACTTTTAAGGACTCATGAGAAGTTACGCTTTGAAAAGCTCAACCTTGAGCAAGAGCATGAGTTCTTAAAGTCAATCAATGATGATCTCCGTAAGAAAAGTTCTTCTCACATTGCCAAGCGTTTACTCTTATCTACTTACATGCCTCAAGTCAAGTCTAGTAACAAGAACAAGAAGGATTCTTCCTCTAGTAGTAACAATAATCATGCTAAACCCAACGATGTTGCTTCTAGTAGTTCTCTTGATTCCACTAATGATTCTCTTAGCCAAGTTACACTTGAGCAAGAAAATAGCTTATTGAAGGGAATTATAGAGAAAGATGTTTACAAGAGCCTTGCGGGAGTAAGCAATTTGAGGAAATTATGCATAAGCAAGGAAGGCACCGGAAGAACCAAGGTGTTGGTTTTGAACGAAAGTTCAATGCCAATGGAGTTGAGTGGGAAGAAGATCAATACCCCAAGACGAAGTTTGTCCCTCAACAAGAGAAGTATGATCCTACTTCCTTCAAGGGGACACAAGCTCAAGATGATCTTCCACCACAAGACCACAAGCAAAAAAGGCAAGGATAAGCTTCAAGAGGAGATTGATGCATTTGAAGAAGCTCCAAAGGCCTTGGTCAAGTGGGTTCCCAAGACTACGTCAAGCTCTACTTCATCAAGTACGACTACAACTCCAAGGATTCCCATCAAGATGATGTGGATCCCAAAGAACAAGAACGAGAGAGTTCTTGAGGGTGACTCCGCCAACATATTCACTCATATCATTTTGGCAACTACTAGTGCGATCAACTTTCACATCTTGCACTAGTTCAAGGAGTCACAAACCCTCTTGTTGGTAAGACAAGGGACAAGGTAACCTAATGCTTTCATAGACTTCATCTTATGTGTGCATCACTCTATGTCTATGGATATCCTTGTTTGTTCCTTGTAGAATTAACCCGTGTAGGTATTGAAAGTGTAACTCACTCCAAAAGGATTGCTCCAAATGATCTTCATCAACATTGAGCATCCACATCTTCAACACCTACATGAAGTCATCATCGACAAAACCCAAGGTTAGTTCATCCCTCTAAGGGGGGATCTCACATCTAGGGGGAGCTTTACTCTAAAAATTGAGCTAAAGAAACTATAATGATGTGAACACATCAATGCATTATGTAAAAGTGGTAACCCCACTTGTGCTTAAACGATGAGTATGACCTATGATTAAATGTTCTCATTTGACTCCTAAGTCAATATACTCATATATAGATGACCTAGTCATCGCCAATTGCTCGATAGATGCTAGTATTGGTTGTGCATGCTTTGCCACATATTTCATTTGCCATTTTATTGTGTGAGCATGTTGGTTGCATATTTTACTCATTCGAGGACATCCACTTGTCGTTTTGGTTGATTGGTTTCTTTTTCTTTTGCCAAGTGGATGGACAAGAATGCCTAAGAACCTTCTCTAGCTATCTATGCTCTTCTCATCTCAAACTCTATTCATGCTGCATCACAAAAATTGATCAAGTCAGATTCGAACCACTCTCTGTGAGGAGCACTCGGGGTCCCCAATTCGTCGTAGACTAAAACTTCCAAAACTTCTTTGTGCGTTTCGGTCTGACCGATTCTTCCATATTGGTCATACCGAGATCACTAAGTCGATCTAGGTTTTCAATCTCGGTGCAAACGATTTGAACTTTTTGGTCACACCGAGTTGCTGTAACTGCCTGCAGTTATGCATCTTGGTGTCACCGAGTTGTTCCACTCAGTCACACCGACAGGGTCGGGCTATATATACCCACGGGCAAAAATTTGGAAACTTTCTCCAAACTCTTTCACCCGCGCGTAGCCCGCTCTGCCTCCAGGGTCTCCGGATCGTCCTCCTCGTTGCCAGCCGCCTCCTGTCGCTGGTCTCCGCCGCCGTCAACGGAAATCATCCCCACCGTTGCCGCCGTAGCGAGTTCATCGCTGAACAAGGGTATGGACTCGATCACTATGCTATCCCCGTCCGATTCCTAGCACATTGTGTTCAACGTGAATCTTGCCACGATTGAAACTATTCTATCCAGTCAAAACACTCCGTAGATTAGAGATGAATTGAAAATTTAGGGGTAGGTTTCCGCCGAAAGCATCTCGGTCCCACCGGGTTGTAGAACTCGGTTCCACCGACTCGGCTAAGGCCATTGCACATGTGGTTCTCGGTCTGACCGAGAATTGCAAATCGGTGTGACCGAGTTCAGGACTTTCTGAAACCCTAGCAGTCTTAGTGCCACCGAACTGTGACTCGGTCTGACCGAGTTCACTAGTTTAGGTTCCAACAGCTGCTTCAGTATCACCGAGTTTACAAATCGGTTGATCCGAAATGCTTTCTGTGGAAAACTAAAACTAATTTTTTGACTCATTCTTTTGCAAAAATCTCTGCATTTTGTGATGCTCATCAGCTCTGTCTCATCTATATCTATTCACAGGGTCTGCAGTCAGTGTTTGCAATATGTCTGATCAGAGTGACAGCCAGAACAAATCAGAGGAGCAGATTCAAATGAGTGAGGGCACTAGTCCCTCTAGCAGCTCTGATAAGGGTAGCAGGAGCACTCCAAGCAACTTACCCAAAGCAGCCACCAGGACAAGAAAGAAGAGAACCTCAGAATCTGAGGATGAAGACTATGTGGCTGTTGAGAATGAGGCCATTTCCAAGAAAAAGGTGCTCAAGAAGGAGTATGGCACAGCTGCTGCCACCAAGCCTGGCATGAAGACCAAAGTACCTGCCAAAAGGATTCCCATGTCTAAAGCCAGAGCCTCCACTCAAGCATCATTGGAATCTGAACCAAAAGAGGCTGCTGCTGAAGGGAAGAAGAGGAAGGAAAGGGTCAAGAAGACCACGACCAGAGTTATTGGAAAGCCTTCCATGATGGAAGAGGAGGAAGAAGAAGAGGTTGCTGCACCAGCACCCAAGGCTCAGAAGCTTATGGGTGATGCTATCAGGACAGGGGCTGCATCATCAAAGCCCAAAGAAGCACCCAAAGCTTCCTCCAAACCCAAGACTGTACCTAAGAGGAGTACCAGGAACATTCCAGCTGCTGAGAAGAACAAGGCCCCATTGCCTGAAGCTGGTATGGAAGAAGAAGATGATGAGACACATGTCTTGAGAAAATTGAAGCCAAAAATTCCAGATCATAATGATGCTCATCCTGTAGCTGAGAACATGAAGATCAGGAGAGACTCAGGATTAAGGCTATGGAGAGAGTCAGATCCATATGCCACCAGAAGAAGGGCTGCTGTTGACTATAGGTTCCACACAAAGGAACAACAGGACTTCTATGAGACAGTGTTGTTGGACAAGAAGCCAATAGTTTGTGACATGAGGTGGGTTGACTGGACCTACATAAAGGAGAATGAAGAACACTATCCTGGAGTGTATGACAGCTTCAGTGCTTGTGGAGTGGCAGACTTTGTTGGGCAGAAGCTCACAAAGTAGAATGAGGAGCTCATAATGCAATTCTACTCCACAGCACAATTCTATCCAGATGGCAGGATAGTATGGATGTCTGAAGGTACTTGGTACCAATCATCTATTGAAGAATGGGAAAATCTGATCAATGCACCTAAGGAGGAAGAGGATGACTTGGATGTCTATGCCAAGAAGAAGATGGATCACAACTCTATGGCACATATGTACAAGGAGATCCCAGATGTTGTAATAGATTCACATAAGTTTGGATCAGTACATTATCTTCTGTCAGGACTGCCAACCATTAATTGGATCCTCGGGCACACTCTCTTGCCCAAGTCTGGTGATCACAATATGATCCGAGGCCATGCAATAAACTTGCTACACATATTTGATGTGCCACAGAAGTTCAAGGTCATGAGCCTTATAGTTGAGACTATCAAGAGGACAGCTGCTGACCAAAAGAGGAGTTGTGGATATGCCCCACAGATCCATGAACTGATTAACTCCAAGATGGGCACAGGCACATACCTGTTGGATAAGGAGCACATGCCTATCTATCCAGACTTCAAGGACAACCAAGTGGTTATGGATGAAGATGAACCATCTTCAATGCAAGCACAAGCTAAGAAGGAGAAGGCAAGGACTGAGAAAGCTGCCAAGATGCCAACAATGGAAGAGGCATCTCAGTACTTTTTGAAGAGCAAACAGGATCAACTTTGCTACTTGATTGCATCCACTCTGAGGATTGAGAAGGGGCTGGCCACCTTGACTCGAAACTAGGAGAGCTTGGAGAGGATCATGGAGCAGAAGTTCTATGACATGGATGTGATGGTCACAGAGATCAAAGTCCATTGTTGAGCAACTTCAAGATGATATGCAGGAGAGGAAGGGCAAGTCAACCACTAAGGCATTTTCCAGAGTGCCTAGAGCTCAGAGATCAGCTGCAGTGCGGATGGCAGACACGAGCCACTTCATCTGCACCAGCTACAGCTTCAGTGCCACCAGCTCCAGCACCTACTCCACCAGCTCCATCTACATCAACAGATGCTTTCGTCTTTGGCGTTTTGTCTACACCACCACCTGAAGATCAAACCTGAGAGACGATTTAGTACTATGCATTTTCTATGAACTTTTTGGTAACTTTTTGCCAAAGGGGGAGAAAAATGTATAGATCATAGGCTTCGAGAGAGAGTGTTGCTTTTTATTCTCTCTTGCTTAGGTGGTCGAACTTTATTTTCTTGTTTGAGATACATTATGTCTGTGTGATACTTGGATGATCATGTGTTTGATCATATGCTACATTTATGCTTGTTGGATGCCATTATCCTTTTTATCTCTATATGATCATTCACTTTTCTTGGTGATGAGTGCATGCATTCAATTATTATCATTTTGAGCGCTCCACCAAGATGTATGTGACATGGAAGAGTAACCCATGAGCCTAACTTCTTGTGCATTTGCAGTCCAAAGCAAATCTTAAACCATGCACAAATTTAGGGGGAGCTCTTGCTTATCACATACTTCTCAAAGCGACAATGATTTTCACTCTTATTATCACTTGTCGATGCTTTGATCTATATGTTGTCATCAATTACCAAAAAGGGGGAGATTGAAAGTGCAACTATCCCTGGGTGGTTTTGGTAATTCCTAACAACATATAGCTCATTGAGCTAACATTATTCCAAGATGAATATTTCAGGAAAAGCTCAATGAATGGCATGGCATGGATGAGGAAAGTGGACCCCTCAAAATACTAAGGATAAAAGGATTGGCTCAAGATCAAAAGCTCAAGACTCTACATTTTATATTTTAGTGATCCAAGATCACATTGAGTCTATAGGAATGAGGTGTTGCTTAATGAGTTTCTTGCTCCATAGTGCTTAGTGATATGCTCCAAAGCCCTCAACTACTTTCTCACATCCACATATGACCTAAACCCAAAGTCCAACTCGGCCTTACCGATTCTTTCTATCCGGCGCCACCGAGTTCAGATGTCATAGCCACTGCCACAAACCCTAGGCAAATTGGTCTCATCGATAGGGATCTCGGTCTCACCGAGATGGGATTGTAATCTCTTTTGTTTCCCTTCGTAACGTTTCGGTCCCGCCGAGATGACTGATTGGTCCCACCGAGATTGCAATGTAAACTCTCTGTTTCCCTTTCGTAACATTTCGATCCCACCGAATTGAGCGAACCGGTCCCACTGAGTTTACCTGACCAACTCTCTGGTTAGCTTATTACCAAAGTCGGTCTCACCGAGTTTGTGTAATCGGTCTCACCGAGATTACGTTATGCCCTAACCCAAACCATATCGGTCCTACCGAGTTGCATGTCGGTCCCACCGAAAATCCTAACAGTCACTAGATTTGCTAAATCGGTCCGACCGAGTTTCTCAATTCGGTCTCGCCGAGATTGGTAAATTGTGTGTAACGGTTAGATTTTGTGTGGAGGCTATATATAGCCCTCCACCCACTCTTCATTCATGGAGAAAGCCATCATAATGAACCTACACTTCCAATACACATTTTCTGAGAGAGAACCACCTACCCTTGTGTTGAGGCCAAGATATTCCATTCCTACCATATGAATCTTGATCTCTAGCCTTCCCCAAGTTGCTTTCCACTCAAATCTTCTTTCCACCAAATCCAAATCCTGAGAGAGAGAGAGAGTTGAGTGTTGGGGAGACTATCATTTGAAGCACAAGAGCAAGGAGTTCATCATCAACACACCATTTGTTACTTCATGGAGAGTGGTGTCTCCTAGATTGGCTAGGTGTCACTTGGGAGCCTCCGACAAGATTGTGGAGTTGAACCAAGGAGTTTTTAAGGGGAAGGAGATCGCCTACTTCATGAAGATCTACCGCTAGTGAGGCAAGTCCTTCGTGGGCGACGGCCATGGTGGGTTAGACAAGGTTTCTTCTTCGTGGACCCTTCGTGGGTGGAGCCCTCCGTGGACTCGCGCAACCGTTACCCTTCGTGGGTTGAAGTCTCCATCAACGTGGATGTACGATAGCACCACCTATCGGAACCACGACAAAAACATCCGTGTCTCCAATTGCGTTTGAATTCTCCAAACCCTTCCCTTTAAATTTCTTGCAAGTTGCATGCTTTACTTTCCGCTGCTCATATACTCTTTGCATGCTTGCTTGAATTGTGCTAAGATTGCTTGACTTGTGCTAAGATAGCTAAAATCTGCCAAAGACTAAAATTGGGAAAATAATAAGTTTTTATTTGGTCAAGTAGTCTAATCACCCCCCTCTAGACATACTTTCGATCCTACAACAAGTAAATGAAAAACTACTCCAAAAAGATATAAGTGAAGATCAATGAGTAGCTAAATAATTATGTAACTATGCGAGGACTCTCTCTCTCATTAAAGAATTTCAGATCTTGGTATTGTATTCAAACAGCAAGCAAAACAAAATAAAATGACATTGCAAGGATAGCACAACTCATGTGAAAAAGCAAAAACTTAGGCTCAACCGATACTAACCGATAATGATTGAAGAAGAAAGGTGGGATGCCTAACGGGGCATCCCCAAGCTTAGATGCTTGAGACTTCTTGGAATATTATCTTGGGGTGCCTTGGGCATCCCGAAGCTTGAACTTTTATGTCTCCTTAATTCCTCTCATATCATGGTTTCTCTTTTTATCAAAAGCTTCATCCACACGAAACTCAACAAAAACTCATGAGATAGGTTAGTTTAAACCAATGCAAAACCTTATCATTTTCTACTGTATAAAATCACTAAAATTATTATTCAACATTGCATACTAAATGCCTCTGCATATTTAATACTCCTATCCTCAAATAGAATCATTAAACAAGCAAACGTATGCAAACAATGCAAACATAATAGCAATCTGTCAAGACAGTACAGTCTGTAAAGAATCCAAGAGTATCAATACTTCCCTAACTCCAAAAATTATGAAATAAAATTCCCACTGTAGTAAAGTTCATTATGCAAAAAGTTTCAACATTATATCATTCTCTGACTTTTCTAGGGAATTTTTGCAATAGCGGTAAAGTTTCTGTTTTCAAACAGCAATATGAATACTAGCAAAATAAGCATGGTAAAGGCTATCCTTGAAATTTTTATTGAAACTAAAGATGCAAAACATTATTCTAAATAACAGCAAGCTAATACCAACAAAATAAAATGACGCTCCAAGCAAAACACATATCATGTGGTCAATAAAAATATAGCTCCAAGTAAAGTTACCGATGAACGAAGACAAAGGAGGGGATGCCATCCGGGGCATCCCCAAGCTTAGGCTCTTGGTTGTACTTGAATATTACCTTGGGGCGCCTTGGGCATCCCCAAGCTTAGGCTCTTGCCACTCCTTATTCCATAGTCCATCGAATCTTTACCCAAAACTTGAAAACTCCACAACACAAAACTCAACAGAAAACTCGTAAGCTCCGTTAGTATAAGAAAATAAAACCACCACTTAGGTAGTGTAATGAACTCATTCTAAATTCATATTGGTGTAATATCTACTGTACTCCAACTTATCTATGGTTCATACCCTTCGATACTACTCATAGATTCATCAAAATAAGCGAACAACACATAGAAAACAGAATCTGTCAAAAACAGAACAGTCTGTAGTAATCTGTATCAAATGTATACTTCTGGAACTCCAAAAATCCTACCAAATTAGGAAGTCCTAAGCAATTTGTTTACCAATCCAGAGCAAAAAGAATCAGATCAAGAGCACGTTTCTGTGAATTAACAAAACTAATTTACTGGGTGCAAAAGTTTCTGATTTTCAGCAGGATCAACACAACTATCACCGTAAGCTATCCTAAAGGTCTTACTTGGCACTTTATTGAAACAAAAGATATAAAACATGATTACTACAGTAGCATAATCATGTGGACACACAAAAACAGTAAGGATGAATATTGGGTTGTCTCCCAACAAGCGCTTTTCTTTAATGCCTTTCTAGCTAGGCATGATGATGACAATGATGCTCACATAAAAGATAAGGATTGAAACATAACGGGAGCATCATGAAGCATATGACTAGCACATTTAAGTCTACCCCACTTCCTATGCATAGGTATTTTGTGAGCAACAACTTATGGGAACAATAATCAACTAGCATAGGACGACAAAACAAGCATAACTTCAAGATTTTAAGCACATAAAGAGGAAACTTGACATTATTGTAATTCCTACAAGCATAAATTCCTCCCTCATAATAATTTTCAGTAGCATCATGAATGAATTCAACTATATAACCAGAACCTAAAGCATTCTTTTCATGATCTACAAGCATAGAAAATTTACTACTCTCCACATAAGCACAATTCTTCTCATGAATAGTAGTGGGAGCAAAATCAACAAAATAATTATCATGTGAGGCATAATCCAATTGAAAACTAAAATCATGATGACAAGTTTCATGGTTATCATTATTTCTAATAGCATACAAGTAATCACAATAATCATCATAGATAGCAACTTTGTTCTCATAATCAACTGGAACCTCTTCCAAAATAGTGGAATCATCACTAAATAAAGTTGACACTCTTCCAAATCCACTTTCATGTTCATCACAATAAGATTCAACATCCTCCAAAATAGTGGGATCACTACTTTCTAAAGTTGACACTCTTCCAAACCCACTTTCATCAATATAATCATCATAAATAGGAGGCATGCTATCATCAAAATAAATTTGCTCATCAAAGCTTGGGGGACAAAATATATCATATTCATCAAACATAGCTTCCATAAGCTTGTGGCTTTGCATATCATTAGCATCATGGATATTCAAGGAATTCATACTAACAACATTGCAATCATGCTCATCATACAAAGATCTAGTACCAAGCATTTTAATGCATTCTTCTTCTAGCACTTGAGCAATATTTTCCTTTCCATCATTCTCACGAAAGATATTAAAAAGACGAAGTGTATGAGACAAACTCAATTCCATTTTTTGGTAGTTTTCTTTTATAAACTAAACTAGTGATAAAACAAGAAACAAAAAGATTCGATTGCAAGATCTAAAGATATAGCTTCAAGCACTCACCTCCCCAGCAACGACGCCAGAAAAGAGCTTAGTTGACGGGGTGTGAGTGCCTCTTACCTAGCCTCCCCGGCAACGGCGCCAGAAAAGAGCTTGATGTATACTACACAACCTTCTTCATGTAGACGTTGTTGGGCCTGCAAGTGCACATGTTTGTAGGACAGTAGCAAATTTCCCTCAAGTGGATGACCTAAGGTTTATCAATCCGTGGGAGGTGTAGGATTAAGATGGTCTCTCTCAAACAACCCTGCAACCAAATAACAAAGAGTCTCTTGTGTCCCCAACACACCCAATACAATGGTAAATTGTATAGGTGCACTAGTTCGACGAAGAGATAGTGATACAAGTGCAAAATAGATAGTAGAAATAGGTTTTTGTAATCTGAAATAATAAAAACAGCAAGGTAACTAATGATAAAAGTGAGCGTAAACGGTATTGCAATGATAGGAAACAAGGCCTAGGGTTCATACTTTCACTAGTGCAAGTTCTCTCAACAATAATAACATAGATAGATCATATAACAATCCGTCAACATGCAACAAAGAGTCACTCCAAAGCCACTAATAGCGGAGAACAAACGAAGAGATTATGGTAGGGTACGAAACCACCTCAAAGTTATGCGTTCGGATCAATCTATTCAAGGGTTCGTACTAGAATAACACCTTAAGACACATATCAACCAAAACCCTAATGTCACCTAGATACTCCATTGTAACCTCAAGTATCCGTGGGCATGATTATACGATATGCATCACACAATCTCATATTCATCCAACCAACACAAAAGTACTTCAAAGAGCGCCCCAAACTTTCTACCGGAGAGTCAAGAAAACGTGTGCCAACCCCTATGCATAGGTTCCTGGGCGGAATCCGCAAGTTGGTCACCAAAACTTACATCAAGTGGCACATGATATCCCATTGTCACCACAGATAAACACGGCAAGACATACATCAAGTGTTCTCAAATCAAAGACTCAATCCGATAAGATAACTTCAAGAGGGAAACTCAATTCATCACAAGAGAGTAGAGGGGGAGAAACATCATAAGATCCAACTATAATAGCAAAGCTCGCGATACATCAAAGATCGTGCCATAGAGAGAACACGAGAGAGAGAGAGAGATCAAACACATAGCTACTGGTACTTACCCTCAGCCCCGAGGGTGAACTACTCCCTCCTCGTCATGGAGAGCGCCGAGATGATGAAGATGGCCACTGGTGATGGGTTCCTCCACCGGCAGGGTGCCGGAACGGGCTCCCGAGAGATTTTTGGTGGCTACAGAGGCTTGCGGCGGAAGAACTCCCGATCTATCTTCTCCGTGGATATTTTTAGGGTGTGTGGGACTATATAGGCGAAAGAAGTTGGTCGGGAGGTGCTCGAGGGGCCCACGAGACAGGGGGCGCGCCCAGTAGGGGGGGCCCTATCTCCTGGCCTCCTCGAGGATCCTATGACGTGAACTCCAAGTCTCCAGGATCATATTCTTCCAAAAAATCACGCTGTCGAAGGTTTCACTCCGTTTGGACTCCGTTTGATATTCCTTTTCTTCGAAATACTGAAACAGGCAATAAAACAGCAATATGGGCTGGGCCTCCGGTTAATAGGTTAGTCCCAAAAGTAATATAAAAGTGTATAATAAAGCCCATAATCATTCAAAACAGATAATAAAATAGCATGAATGCTTCATAAATTATAGATATGTTGGAGACGTATCATGGCACTTACAAGTGTTCTTTAGAGACTATCTGTAGGCACTTCTCGAATGTGTTGACAACCATTCTTTCCCTAACTGGCGAGTTTATCAAGCTTCCTGATCCTTCTATTGAACTTCCGGATGATTACAAATGGAAGTGGTTTGGAAATGCCTTGGGAGCACTAGATGGGTGTCATGTTGATGTTTCGCTGCTATGTTGCGATTTAAGGGAGGTATAGGAACAGAAAGCAAGATATCACCTTTAACATGCTAGGTGTTGTTGACTGGAACATGAAATTTCTTTATGTTTTACCTGGCTGGGAGGGATCTGCATCTGACTCCAGAGTGTTGCGTGATGCAATGATAAACGATTGTCAATATGCATTTGTTATACCTCATGGTATGATTTTTTTTCTCTTGGCATTTCGTTTCTTTTTGTGTTAATGTTAGCTAAATCTAATTGGTACAACATAGGAAAATACTACTTAGTGGATGCTGGCTATACCAATGGACCTGGCTTTGTGGCTCCATTGAGATCGACTAGGTACCACTTGAAAGAGTGGGTCTCAAGTCAACAACAACCCCAAACTGACAAATAGTTGTATAACTTGCGTCATTCTCGGGCTAGAAATGTTGTGGAGAGAACTTTTGGCCTATGCAAGAAAAAAATGGTCCATTCTACAAATTCAATCTTTCTTTGAATAAAGGATTAGGTAACAAGTGTCCATTGTTGGAAATATGAGCAATTTACCAAATGATTTTATTAACAAAAATACTAGATAAAGCATGACTAAAATAGCAAATACAGAGCAAGTCATGCAATCTGACAGAGAGAAGGTAAACATCGTCTGCATATATGAACTTGAGGTAAACACATCTAGAACAGACACTAGATGAAGTTGTTTATACGAAACATAACCTAACATACGTAGGGCAGAAACTAGAGCCAAGAACTGTAGGAGGACTTCTAACAGAAAGGAGAAGAACACGTACGACAGAGCAGCAGCAGAAGCACTCGACTTGGGATCGGTGTCCTCGCCTGCCATGTCGTCGAGGAGGTTGGAACTGTGTGGCGAGAAGAAGAGGACCTTCTGATGTGTCTCTCGGGAGAGGAGCGACCTCTCTTATATAGGCACAGCAGAGGGACGCGAACAGGCTGCGCCGGGAGGTGAAGCAACGGAGGGAGACGAAGTGAACAGGCAGCACGCGAAGAGGTGCGCCGTTCGTATTCATTATCCACTACCGCAAAAACTTTTCAGCTCCCAGGTGACCTTTCGTATACCCGTAGTGCGTGGCAAAAATTAGACATCGGCTCGGCTCATTCCCGCAACCCGGGCGCGTCGTGACGAGGCGTGGCGTGGCGTGGCGAGGCGGGCGGCAGAGGAGGAGCGCGCGTGGATGTCCCTCTTGTTCTCATGCTCATACAAGTGGGGAAAGAACCTCCCTTATAAGGAGGTCCAATTCCCACTCAACTAGCAATGTGGGACTAAACTTTAGTAGTATCCCTTGCCTTGCACAAATGGGCTAAGTGGGCCTCTAGGATTTATTAGGAATTTCTGAAATAGTTATTGGGCTGCCCCAATATAGACTAAATTCCAGCAATCCCCCACCAGATCCCAGAGGCACACAGAAATTTGCCTTTGGTTCCAAAACACTGTTTATATACCGGTACTGCAGTGGAGAATGTTAAGTTGAACTTCCACCTTGAACTCTATGCTACACTAGTGAGCAACTTGAACAGTGGACTGGGCCTTGAACTGCAAGTTTTCTGCGAATCTAGCTTCACATAAAGCCTTGACCGATACGTGGCTACCGTGGGTCTTCCCATGGTGGAGCTTATCGTCATACTCCGTGACCTTTCATGAGTTTACTAGAGAGAACCCTACTCTCATAGATTGCGACGTTTGACAATCAGACTCATATAGGTGTGTTCTTCAAAAGATGTTCTGCAGGATAACATCTCTGCTTAAATAAGCCACTTAGAACACATTAAGATATACATCAACCTGCCATGCAGATTAGGAGAGTATTGCATCTTCATGGAGTGGTATTGTGAATAGTAGGGATACTCTCCTCTCAGTTGACCAACAACTTGTCTTCCACATCTAATTCACGAGATCCCCGATCACAAAGAATAGGTTACCATTGTGCACAACTCATATTGTGGGTCTCATACCCATCTCCCTCGATGCATTATCTATCACATTACCCGATAGACCCTTAGTAAAAGGACCTGCCAGATTGTTAGACGTTTGGATATAATCCAACGCAATAACTCCGGAGTTTTTCATTTTCCTGACAGACTTTAACCTTCTCTGAACGTGTCTTGATGACTTCATATTATCCTTTGAGCTGCTCACTTTCGTGATCACAGTTTGATTGTCGCAGTTCATAAGGACACCCGGTATAGGTTTCTCAACAACCGACAAGTCATTCAAGAGCCGGCGAAGCCAATCTTCTTCAACTGTAGCTGTATCTAGTGCTGTGATTTCTGCTTCCATTGTTGACCTTGTTAAGATGGTCTGCTTGCAAGACTTCCAAGAAACAGCGCCACCTCCATGATTGAATACATATCCGCTCGTGGCCTTTATCTCATCAGCATCTGAGATCCAGTTTGAGTCACTATACCCTTCAAGCACCTTTGGGTGCCCGTTGTAGTGAATTCCATAATTTGCAGTGCCTTTCAAATAACACAAAACTCTCTCTAGAGCTTTCCAATGCACATCTCCTGGTTTTGAGAAAAACCGACTCAGTTTGCTAACAGCAAAGAGATGTCGAGTCTTGTAGCAGCTAAGTACATAAGCGAGCCAATAATCTGAGAATACTTCAATTGATCTCTAGCAATTCTTCGATTCTTTCGAAGCAGCACGCTAGCATCATATGGTGTTGGAGAGGGCTTGCAGTCACTATAGCCAAAGCGACTCAAGATCTTTTCCACATAGTGAGATTGAAGCAATGTAATACCACCATCATCATCTCTCAACAACTTGATGTTCAGAATGACATCAGCCACTCCTAAATCCTTCATCTCAAAACAGCGAGATAGGAAATCCTTGACCTCCTTAATAACATTCAGATTTTTTCTGAAAATCAGTATGTCATCAACATACAAGCAAAGCATAACTCCCTCGCCCCCACCATGGCGATAATACACACATTTATCAGCTTGTTCACAACAAAGCCTGCAGCTGTTAAAGTTCTTTCGAACTTCTCATGCCACTGTTTGGGTGCTTGCTTGAGTCCATACAAAGACTTCAAGAACTTGCACACTTTCCTTCCCGACCATCTATTACAAACCCATCTGGTTGTTCCATATAAATTTCCTCATCCAACTCTCCATTTAGGAAAGCAGTCTTAACATCCATCTGATGAACGAGAAGACCATGTGAGGCAGCTAGTGAAAGTAGAACTCGAATAGTGGTCAGTCGAGCCACAGGTGAGTAAGTATCAAAGAAGTATTCACCTTCCTTTTGGGTATAACCAAGGATGGAAAAAGCGGTAGGCGTAAGCGAGGCGGTTGGCCTTCGCCTAGTGCCTAGGCGGTGCCTAAGCGCCCTAGGCGCGGCCTAGGCGGTGATATAGTTTTTACTCGTAGTGTATTTATGATTATTATATGGGTGTTGATATTAGTTTAGGGTTTATAAATAAGTTAATTACCGTCTACTGCCATTGGAATATAACCCATTTGGCGTATCAGTGCAGTATGTGGCATGATTTCTTGCTTGGGTAGGCAATTCTTTGCTTACTCTGCCTAGACCTCCATTTATGCTCTAGGCGAGGCGTTTGGCCATTGCCTAGCGCCTAGGCGTGCCTAAGCGCCTCCTAGGCACTGCCTTTTCCAACAGAGGGTATAACCCTTAGCCACGAGCCGAGCCTTGTACTTTTCGATAGTACCATCAGGCCTAAGCTTCTTCTTGAATACCCATTTGCATCCTATAGGTTTGCACCCATAAGGACGATCAGTTATCTCCCAAGTTTCATTCGCCTAGATGGAATCCATCTCGCTACGAACTTCTTCCTTCCAGTAGTCAGCTTCTTCAGATGCATAGGCCTTTGAAATAGAACTAGGAGTGTCATCTATGAGATACACAAGAAAATCATCACCAAAGAACTTTGCAGTCCTCTCTCTCTTGCTCCTAGTAGGAACTTCATTGTTCTCCTCCACAGGACTTTCAAAGTGTTCCGTCGAAATGCTAGGTTCGGTAATTGTAACTGGTTCCTGATTCGATGAACTAGGCATCTCCTGATTAGATGAGGTAGCCATATCCTTCATGGGAAAGATATCTTCAAAGAAAGTCGCATCATTCGACTCCATGATCGCATCGACATGCATGTCGGTACCTCAGATTTTACAACCAAGAATCTATAGCCAATGCTATGAAAAGCATATCCCAGAAAACACAATCCACGTCTTTGGTCCAAGCTTCCGCTTCTTTGGAATTGGAACATTGACTTTCGCCAAACAACCCCATGTTCGCAGATAAGAGAGTTTTAACCTTTTCTTCTCCCATTCCTCGAATGGAGTTATCTCTTTGTTCTTTGTGGGGACTCGATTTAGGACATGACATGCTGTCAATATCGCCTCCCCCCACCATGCCTTGGAGAGACCCGATGTGTCTAACATGGCGTTAACAAAATCAGTTAGAGTACGGTTCTTTCTTTCAGCCACCCCATTTGACTGAGATGAGTAGGGAGGCGTCCTCTCATGGATTATAACATGTTCCGCACAAAGAGCATCAAATTCATTGGAAAAATACTCTCCACCACGGTCGGAGCTAAGCCTCTTGATTTTTCGATCAAGCTGGTTTTCCACTTCAGCTTTATAGATCTTGAAAAAGTTCAAAGCCTCATCCTTAGATTTCAGAAGATACACACGACAGTATCTAGTGGAGTCGTCAATTAACGTCATGGAATATTTCTTTCCACCTTTTGTCAAAACACCATTCATTTCACATAGATCTGAATGTATAAGTTCTAGTGGTGCAAGATTTCTCGTCTCCGCAGTCACGTGAGACTTACGAGGTTGCTTAGCTTACCCACACACTTGACACTTAGATCCCTTGGCAGTGGTGGAACTAGGGATTAAGTTCAACTTCGCTAGTCGCGACATGCAACCAAAGTTAACATGACAAAGACGTGAATGCCACACATTTGATTCACTATTGTTGCAAATATGATTAACAACTTTATTGCAAACGTCTGATAAGGATAAACGAAACAGGCCTCCTGACTCATAGCCTTTACCAACAAAGGTTCCATACTTGGATATTACAAATTTATTCGACTCAAAGACAAGCTTGTAGCCATCTCTACACAGAAGAGATCTGCTAACAAGATTTTTATTGACGGAGGGGACATAATGTACGTTCTTCAGCCACACGATCTTCCCCGAAGTAAACTTCAAATCGACCGTGCCAACACCACGAACAGAAGCACTTGAACCGTTGCCCATCAGCATGGTTGAAGTCCCTGCGGTCTGATAAAACGAAAACATGGAAATATCACCGCATACATGCACATTAGCACCCGTGTCAATCAACCAATCAGGAGAATGACATACTGAAAGAATAGTGGGAAATATACCATACACAGCATCCTTCATGTCAGTGTCTCCAATGACAACATTAGCGGTCTTGCCGCCTTTCCCAGGATGACGCTTGTCATAGCGATTAGGGCAACTAGGAGCCCAATGATTAGGATCTCCACACACATGACAAGCACCTTTCTTCTTGCAATTCTTCTTCTTGAAGTTCGTGTGTTGCACAGCCTTGTTCTTTCCATCAAACTTTGCTTTAGCATCAAACTTGCCCTTGTTCTTGAACTTGTGGGGCTGGAAGTTCTGCTTCTGTACCACATTAGCACTAGATCCTCCCTCAATACCTCGAGCACGTGTGTCCTTTGCTCTCGCCTTTTCTTCCACATCAAGAGTACCAATGAGATCCGGACGGAAAACTCCTGTCTCTTATGCTTCAAGATGAGTAGCAAAGTTCCTCCATGAAGGAGGAAGCTTAGTGATGATACCCCCGGCAACAAACTTGTCCGGTAGCATGCAGTTGAAGTGCTCAAGTTCTCTAGCAAATGACTGTATCTCACGAGCCTGCTCAACCACGGAGCACTCTTCAGTCATCCTGTAATCATGGAATTGCTCCATGATGTACAGCTCCGTGCCGTCATCCGAGACCCCAAACTTGGCCTCGAGTGCGTCCCACATATCTTTTCCATTGTCAATTGACGCATAAGCATCAACTATGTTCTCACCAAGAACACTCAAGAGAGCAGCCTTAAACAAGGTATCCATTTTCTGAAGAGCTTGTGCCTGATGGGCACCTTGCTCTCCTTCAGGTTTGCCAAGAGTGGCGTCATAGCAGCTCATGGTCGAAACCATAAGACTGCTCTCACCGCCACCTCTTATAGTGGATACCCTCAAATATAGGAGGTCTCATGGAAGCAACAAAACCACTGGGGTAAATTGCCTATAATAAGGTTTTTGGATTGTTGGAAATATGAGCAATTTACCAAATGATTTTATTAACAAAAATACTAGATAAAGCATGACTAAAATAGCAAATATAGAGCAAGTCATGCAATCTGACAGAGAAGGTAAACATCGCCTGCATATACTGAACTTGAGGTAAACACATCTAGAACAGACACTAGATGAAGTTGTTTATCTGAAACAGAACCTAACATACGTGGGCAGAAACTAGAGCCAAGAACTGTAGGAGGACTTCTAATGAAAGGAGAAGAACACGTGCGGCACAGCAGCAGCAGAAGCGCTGGACTTGGGATCGGTGTCCTCGCCGCCATGTCGTCGAGGAGGTCGTGGATGTCGGGAAGAAGTCGTCGTCGGGAAGTAGTCGTCGGCGACCGGATCGCCCATGATGAAGCAGCCAGTAGTCGCGCTGAGCGCCCCCAAAACCTTATCACCCTTCTCCGTCTGAGGACTCAAAGGTGCGGTCTCGGAGGCCTCTTGTCCCGGCGTGCGGTGCACGCCACAAGCCGGGATGAGGAAGACAACAGTAGCGCAGAGATTGGAACTGTGTGGCGAGAGGAAGAGGACCTCCTGATGTGTCTCTCGGGAGAGGAGCGACCTCTCTTATATAGGCACAGCAGAGGGTCGCGAACAGGCTGCGCCAGGAGGTGAAGAAACAGAGGGAGACGAAGTGAACATGCAGCACGCGAAGTGGTGCGCCGTTCGTATTCATTATCCACTACCGCAAAAACTTTTCAGCTCCCAGATGACCTTTTGTATACCCGTAGTGCGTGGCAAAAATTAGACAACGGCTCATTCCCGCAACCCGCGGCGCGTCGTGACGAGGCGAGGCGTGGCGTGGCGTGGCGTGGCGTGGCGTGGCGTGGCGTGGCGAGGCAGGCGGCGGAGGAGGAGCGCGCGTGGATGTCCCTCTTGTTCTCATGCTCATACAAGTGGGGAAAGAACCTCCCTTATAAGGAGGTCCAATTCCCACTCAACTAGCAATGTGGGACTAAACTTTAGTAGTATCCCTTGCCTTGCACAAATGGGCTAAGTGGGCCTCTAGGATTTATTAGGAATTTCTGAAATGGTTATTGGGCTGCCCCAATATAGACTAAATTCCAGCATACATATGGTGTTAAATAACATATGGACTATATGACATGTTAATTTAAATATAAACCATAGCAGATCCGAATTATTAATGCTTGTTGTGTGCGACACAACTTTGCAAGGGATAGGCATGATATGATGGATGATTTATTGCTGCAAGAAGTTGATGCTGACCTAGCAAATTTGGAACATGAGCCCATGGACAACGCTGACTTGATTACATCTGTTCA
Organism: Aegilops longissima; assembly: GCA_021605205.1. Lineage (NCBI taxonomy): Eukaryota > Viridiplantae > Streptophyta > Magnoliopsida > Poales > Poaceae > Aegilops > Aegilops longissima. Next base: position 71,864,870 of record CM038682.1, on the reverse strand, counting down.
AGTCACTAATGAATGGACCAACTTTAGGCAACAATTATCGCAAGACATGTATGCTGAATAACTTCTCAGGCATGCTGAATTAGGGATGGCGTAGTTAATTGATGGTGGATTAGTTAGTGGATGTGCCTAGGTGGTGGTAGTCTCATTTTGTGTAGTGCTTAGGTGATGATGGTAGCTTGCTGATTATCTTTTGTTTGATAGCTTGGTTGACCATGATGGTGCCTTGTGTGGTCTTTTGTACATGCATCATTTTCATATATATATATATATATATATATATATATATATATATATATATATATATATATATATATATATATATATATATATATATATATATATATGTATATATGATGGATTTTCTCAAAATTTTCACTCATTCAACATTTATTTGACCCAAAATACTTTTTTCCTTCGTGCAAAATTGTTTTTCTTTGTAGCAGCATGGCTGAAGGAACTGCTACTAGAAAGAGAAATTATGTCACATGGGATGATGAGATGGACACTTCTATGCTTGAGGTACTTGATCATCATCACAACATGGGTGAGCATTCACAAAACGGATGGAAAGCACATGTGTACACTATAGCTATCAAGAATGTGAAGCAGAAGTGGAATAAGGATATCGCGAAGGACAACATATTAGGAAGGCTTAGGAGTTTTTACAAGCAATTTGAAGTCATTAACAAGATCCTTTCTCAAAGCGGTTTTGGATGGCATTGGGTCAATCATAAGCTATCCATTGATTGCGACGATGTGTGGACTAAATATTTGGAGGTAACTCTATACATTTGCATTGTTTTAATTATTTTTTCGTATATAAGGCAGGAACTTTACTCTTCTGTGATGGGTGTATTGTGTAGGCTAATAAGAAAGAGAAAGCATTAGCTTCCTACAAGACCAAAGTAGTGAAGCACTAGGATGCCATCTCTACCATATATTCAAAAGATCACGCGGACGTTGAAGGTGACGAGCCTGCTGCAGATCTAGAAGAACCAATTGAAATCTCTCCAGAAATGGTACCAAAGAGACAACGAACAAGTCACTCCATTATGTACATTATTGGAGAAATGAGGACTACTTTTAAGGATGCTTTGAAGACAACTGATCCACTTCCATTGCCAAAGGTTACTACTACTTCTGAAATACTTGCTTCACTTGAGTTGATACCAAAGTTGGCAGAAGTAGACATGTTTCGCTCTTATGGAAAGTTGATTCTTAATGAGTGTTTGTTTGAAGCTCTAATGGAGCTGCCCATGCAGATGAGGAAGGCTTGGCTGCTATTATTGCCTTGAAGTTATGATAGTTACGATTCCTGTGTGTCTTGTTAAACTTGGACCTATCTAAACTATTTCGTTTGTTACATTTGGAACTATGTAATGTTCATCTTCAACTTATTTGAACAATTGTGATGTTACATTTGGAACTATGTGTTGTTGAGAATTTGAGACATCTATTTAAACTATATGTGTTGTACTGTGTTTGTGTAAAATTATTTTTTATTGTTTTTGTGTCAATATTATATGATGTCATCCTCGATTCTAGAATAATTGATGATAACTTTTACTATATAATCATCTAATTATTGTCATACAACTACTGTTTTAATGCATATAGTAATGTTGCTATGCAATTCCAGTGTTTGACATCCAAACACGATTCTGTATTGAAACCTCTGGACGATTCCATGAGCCAATTCGATATACATCCAAACAACCGAATTCGTATTCATGTCCATTACAGTTTCCTGTCTGAATTGGAATTGAAACAAATACAATACAGAGGCCTCCAAAACAGACATCCAAACACATTGTTAAACTCCCTTCGTAAAGAAATATAAGAGCGTTTAGATCACTATTTTAGTGATCTAAACGCTCTTATATTTTTTACAGAGGGATTAGCTTTTAGTGCATACTCCCTCTGTCCGAAAAACTTGTCCCGAACTTGTCTCTCAAATGGATGTATCTAGCACTAACTTTATGCTACATACATTTATTTGTGGGACAAGCTTTTTCGGACGGAGGGAATATGTTGCATGACAATGCCTACTTCTTGCATTGACACCAATTGATGGGTGCTACTTCCTGAGCTTGCGTTGGTTTTTCCTTTAAGAGAAAAGGGTGATGTAGCAAAGTACAGATAAGTATTTCCCTCAGTTAAGAACCAAGGTATCAATCTGGTAGGAGAACACACAAGTCACCAATAGTTGCACCTACACAAAAAAATAAATACTTGCACCCAACGCGATAAAGGATTTTTCAATCCCTTCCTGGTTACTTGCAAAGATGGGATCCGATAGAGATATGTATAAAAGATAAATAAAGTGAAAAATAAAGTAAAGGTAAATAAATTGCAGCAAGATATTTTTGAGTTTTTGGTTTTGTAGATCTGAAAATATTATGATAAAAATAGAACCGAGGAGGCATAGTTTTCACTAGAGGCTTCACTCTTGAAAGAACGCATACGGTCGGTAAACAAATTACTGTTGAGCAATTGATAGAAAAGTGAATAATTATGACGACGTCCAAGGCAATGATCATGAATATAGTCATCATGTCCATTACAAGTAGACCGACTCCTGCATGCATCTACTACTATTACTCCACACATCGACCGCTATCCAACATGCATCTAGTGTATTAAGTTAACAAGAACAGAGTAACGCCTTAAGCAAGATGACGTTATGTAGAGGGATAGATCCAATCGATATGAATAAACTCCATCTTTTTATCCTTAATGGCAACAATACAAATACTTTCCTCGCTACCCCATCTGTCACTGGGTGAGGACACCATAATATTGATCCATTACAAAGCACCTCTCCCATTGCAAGAAAAATCAATCTAGTTGGCCAAACCAAATCAATAGACAAGAGAGTAATACAAAGCTATCTTAATCATGCATAAAAGAGTTCAGAGAGGACTCAAAATAATATTCATAGATAATCTGATCATAAACCCACAATTCATCGGATCTCAACAAACGCACCGCAAAAGAAGATTACATCAAATAGATCTCCAAGAACATCAAGGAAAAAATTGTATTGAAAATCAAAGAGAGAGAAGAAGCCATCTAGCAACTAGCTATGGACCCGTAGGTCTGTGGTAAACTACTTACACATCATCGGAAGGGCAACAAGGTTGATGTAGATGCCCTCCGTGATCAAATCCCGCTCCGGTGGAGTACCGGCAAAGGCCTCCAGATGGGATCTCACGAGGACTGAAACTTGCGGCGGCCAAAAAGTAATTTTTGTGTGCCCTCTGATGTACGGGGAATATTTGGGTATTTATAAAGCAAAGATTAAGGTTAGAGGAGCTACGGGGCCCACAAACTCATAGGGCGCCCCTCTAGGGCGCGCCTGGTGAGAAGAGATACTGGAGGAGGCCATCCAGGTGCCCGCAAGACACCATGGTGTGCCCACTCCTCCCCCAGGCACGCCCTTGCAGGTAGTGCCCCCCCGGGACCACTTCTGGCGACCATCTTCTGGAATATAACATCATTTGACCAAGAAAAAAAATAAGGAGAGGACTTTCGGGACGGAGCGCCGCCGTCTCGAGGCGGGACTTGGGCAGCAGCACTTTTTCTCTCCGGCGGAGAGATTCCTGCGGGGATACTTCCCTCCGAGAGGGGGAAATCGAAGCCATCGTCATCACCAAAAACCCTCTCATCGTGGGAGGATCAATCTCCATCAACATCTTCACCTGCACCATCTCATCTCAAACCCTAGTTCATCTCTGGTATTCAATCTTTGTATCAAAACCTCACATTGGTACCTGTGGGTTGCTAGTAGTGTTGATTACATTTTGTAGTTGATGCTAGTTGGTTTATTTGGTGGAAGATAATATGTTCAGATCCATTATGCTATTTAATACCCCTCTGATCCTGAACATGAATATGCTTTGTGAGTAGTTACTTTCGTTCTTGGGGACATGGGAGAAATCTTGTCATAAGTAATCATGTGAAGTTGATATTCGTTCGATATTTTGATGATATGTATGTTGTGATTCCCTTAGTGGTGTCATGTGAATGTAGACTACATGATACTTCACCATATTTGGTTCTAAGGAAATGCATTGTGGAGTAGTTATTAGATGATGGGTTGCTAGAGTGACAGAAGTTTAAACCCTAGTTTATGCACTACTTCATAAGAGGCTGATTTGGATCCACGCACTTAATGCTATGGTTAGATTTCATCTTAATTTTTCTTTCGTAGTTGCGGGTTCTTGCAAAGGGGGTTAATCATAAGTGGGAGGCTTGTTCAAGTAAGAATAGCACCCAAGCACCGGTCCACCCACATATCAAATTCAAAGTAGCGAACAAGAATCAAACCAACATGATGAAAGTGACTAAATGAAATTCTCGTGTATCATCAAGAATGCTTTGACTATTATAAGAGATCGTTCCGGCCTTTCCTTTGCCACAAAAGGATTGGGATATCTTGCTGCACCTATTGTTACTATTGCTACTTGTCACTCGTTACAAATTATCTTGCTATCAAACAACTTGCTACCAACAATTTCAATGCTTGTAGATATTACCTTGCTGGAAACCGCTTGTCATTTTCTTCTGCTCCTCATTGGGTTCGACGCTCTTACTTATCGAAAGGACTATGATTGATCCCCTATACTTGTGGGTCATCAGCGTCCGCCACACACAGGGCAAAGACATGAAAAACAAAAAATGCCCTCGGCGGGTCATGGTAATTATCGATGGTGGCAGAAGATATTTGCCCACTAGACCGCACCGATGGACCGCATAGAACACATTGCCAGATACGGTCACTGACAAACGCGGCCCACATGCAAGTTACCCCACACGTCAGCGAGACTTGGTCGAGACTGCCGGAGTAAGCGATAGCGCGGGGAAATCGTTACTATTCATTACTACAGGGGAATGGGTTCGATCCGACGGCCAAGTACTCCGGTGGCTCGATCCAATGGCCATAATCGCATCAAGAAAATGCATCTAATAGCCAGAATCGTCTGATCTCTAAGGAGCCAGGGTTTCTTCCATCATTCTTGTTTCTGGATTCTTCCCATAGTGCTATATCCATGGCTTGCGCTCATGTATCACGTGAGGGTTGAAAAAGCTGAAGTGCATTAAAAAGTATGAACCAATTGCTTGGCTAACACCAGGGTAGTGCATGATTTATACTTTGTGTTAAGAAGATGGAGCATGACAAGGTTATATGATTTTGTAGGGATAGCGTACTTTAGCATTGATATTTTGAAAGGCATGATTGTTTGTTGGTATGCTTGATTAACAATATCTTTATGTTAAATTATAGAACATTGCTTTAAATTATTCAGATTTAAATATTCATTCCATAAAAGAAATATTACATGATGAAACATGTTAGGTAGCATCCCACATCAAAAATTCTATTTTTATCATTTACCTACTTGAGCACGAGTAGAAATTAAGCTTGGGGATGCTTGATACGTCTTCAACGTATCTATATTTTTTTTATTGTTCCATGATGTTATACTATCAATCTTGGGTGTTTTATATGCAATATTATATCACATTTTTTTGGACTAACATATCAACTTAGTGCCAAGTGCCAGATGATGTTTTTTTGCATGTTTTTGGTTTTCCAGGAATTCTGTACTAAACGAACTCCAAATGCCACAAAACTTTTTGGCAATTTTTTTCTAGACATAAGAGACCCTAGAAGCTTCGGAAGGAGGACAGAAGGTGAAGGATTAGGCCACAAGGCACATGAGCGCGCCCTGGGGGTAGGCACACCAATGTGACTTGTGGGCCCCCTCGTTCCTTTGTTTGACCTAATTCCAACTCTATAAATTCTCTAAACCAACAGGGAGCCACCCAAAATACTTTTTCCGCCGCTGCAAGTTTCAGTTCTCGAGAGATCCCATGTGGAAGCCTTTTCCAATACTTTGCCGGACAGGGAATCCATCACAAAGGGCTTCTAACCTTCTACATCAACCTTGTTGTCCTTCTGATGATGTGTGAACAGTTTACCACAGACCTATGGGTCCATAGCTAGTATCTAGATGGCTTATTCTCTCACGTTAATATTCAATACGATGTTCTACTCGATGTTCTTGGAGATCTATTCGATGAAATCTTCTTGTGCGGTGTGTTTGTTGGGATCCGGTGAATTGTGGGTTTATGATCAGATTATCTATAAATATTATTTGAGTCTTTTCTGAACTCCTTTATTCATGATTTTTATAGCTTTCTTTTCTCTCTGATTTATCCGTTTGGTTTGACCAACTAGATTGATTTATATTGCAATGGGGAAGGTGATTTGTGATGGGTTCAATCTTGCGGTGCTCTATAACCTAGTGACAGAAATGGACAAGATACGTATTTGCATTGTTGCCATTAAGGATGAAAAGATGGGTTTATTGATTGAGTTTACGTTGTCTACATCATGTCATCTTGCTTAAGGTATTACTCTGTTCTTTATGAACTTAATACTCTAGATGCATGTTGGATAGCAGTCGATGTGTGGAGTAATAGTAGTAGATGCAGGTGGGAGTCGGTCTACTTGTCTTGGACGTGATTCATATATACATGATCATTGCCTTGGATATCGTCATGACTATGCGATTTTCTATCAATTGCCCAACAATAATTTGTTTATCCATCGTATGCTTTTTGTTCTAGAGAGAAGCCTATAGTGAAAGCTAGGAACCCCGGGTCTATCTTTATCATATATTAAAATCCAAAAACATCTTCCTGCAATTTATTTACCTTTATTTTATTTTGTGGTTTTGTTTATCTATGTATCACTGCGAGATTTGATCCTTACAATTAACCGCCAAGGGATTGACAATCCCTTGTTTCCCTTGGGTGCAAGTATTTCTTATTTTGTGTGTAAGTATTGTTCATGAGGTATTGCGTGGTTATCCTACTGAATTGATAACCTTAGTTCTTAACTAAGAGAAATATTTATCTCTACTATACAACGCGGCTCACAAGTAGCAGTACATGTGGATTGCGCTGACGAGTTCTTTTTCCACAATTTCATTTGTGACTCGCATGATTCTTCACCCGACGTCGAGGAGCTTGTGGCTGCTGTGTTGGTCGTTCATGACCACCTTATTAGTAGTGAGCGATCGATGTTTAGGGGCTCAATCCCAGGGCACACTCCAGCGTTGAATTGAAATCAAGAGAGTGGCCATTTCCTACTTTGGAAGGACTACTTCAAGACCCTCAACCCACTCTTCAAACACCACCTATTCCGTCGCAGTTTTCGTATGTCTAGACATGTGTTCAACCGTATCCGGAAGGGGGTGGTGGGGTACGATAAATATTTCGAGTGCAAATAGGATGCGTGGGAAAGATTTCTTCTCCTCTTTTCAAAAATGCACTGCAGCTATTCGGATGCTTGCATGCGGAGTTTCCGATGATCTCATTGATGAGTATGTCCGAATGAGTGAGTCGACGTGCCTGGACTCCTTGTATATGTTCTGCAAGGCTGTTATAACAGTGTTTGGCCCGGAGTCTAGAGAGAGCCAAATGTTGCAGATATAGCCCGATTGTTGGTGATGAATGCCAGTCGCGGCTTTCCGGGGATGCTTAGTAGAATAGATTGTATGTATAGGGAGTGAAAGAAATGTCTTTCTACCCGGCAGGGGCACTATAGAGGCCATGTCAAAGCCTGCACTGTCATACTTGAGACCGTGGCCTCACAACATCTCTGGATTTGGCACTCATTTTTTGGCATTACGGGATCTCACAACGATATCAATGTGCTTCAATGCTCTCCTATGTTTGCAAGGCTTGCAGAAGGCAACTGCCCGAAGGTCAGTGTTGAGATCAATGGCCATCACTACAACAAAGAATACTACCTAGCTGACGGGACCTATCCTCAGTGGACTACTATTGTGAAGACAATCCCTCACCCTGCAGGAGAGAAGATGAAGATATTTGCCCAAGAGCAAGAGAGTGCTAGGAAGGAGGTGGAGTGTGCCTTCGGTGTTCTGCAATCTCGATGGGGCATTGTTTGTTATCCTGCTGGAACTTGAAGCACCAAGAAGTTGTGGGAGGTGATGATTGCTTGCGTGATTATGCACAGTATGATAGTAAAGGATGAACACCAGAGGTATCCTGCTGGAAACAAGGGTTTTAGTTTCAAGGTGACAATGTTATGCATGAGCATGGAGGAGCGGCGCGGTAACATTTGCAATCACCAAATTTCATCATCAGATGTGTGATTGGAAAATCCACATTCAACCGCAAGACGATTTGATTGAACATATGCGGCCTCGCGTTGGCTTTAATATATTTAATTTTTATTTGGCTTGTAAATTATGTCATATTTATTTTGTTAGCCAAAAGTATTGTATATTTAAATCATATGTCATTGATTTTATGTCGAGATTCGTGTGAATATTTCTTTTTTTCTTTTTTCTTTCCCTCTTTATACTTGATTCACTCATTTAGATGTGCAATAACTATAATACATCTAAATGTGCCCTAGACACACTCATTTTTGTTTTGTTTAAATTTGTGAGCTAGGAGCAAATTTTTATATATTTGTAAAAGAACTCGGCAGACTGGTCATGAGGACAAAAATGGGTTCGCCCGGTTCAATAGAAAAAGGTGCGCACGATGAACGGGCAGCAGATTCAGACAGACAAAAAAAAAGACAAAACACGCGTCCAGTCCGCGAGTTGGAATTGCTTTTGGGCCGATGTCCGCCAAGAGCATCTCTAGCAGACCCGTATAATAGGTCAAACCTGTAATTTTTTTTTTGCGTTTTACAGTTTTGATGAAAAAAATATTCAAAACAGAAACCGTAAAAGTGGTCCAACCAATAAAATTTTAGGGCCACCGAAAATGCACATCCGAAAACCCTATCTTTGAAGGTTGAAAGGCCGAATCTAGGGGAGGGGGGGGGTATACGGTCAAACCTCGTCGGAGGAAACACGCCGCCGCGGATTTTGTTGAAATCCGCCCTAAACTCGCCGCAATCCATCTCCGCACATCGAAAAAGGCCGCTAGACGCCGCAATCGGTCGTTGCCGGTTCGAATTAGACGAGATCGACATCGCCGTGGCCCCCCATGACCTCTGCCTGGCCGCCGAAATCCTCCCGGCGCGGCAGGCAATGGGGCACGGCTCGGCCGGCGCGGCTGGTAATAGAGCAAGGCGCGGACGGCGGAGGCGACGGGGCGTGGCCGGGTTGGGCACGGTCAGCGTGGTGATGGGGCGCGGTCGGCGTGATGATGAGGTGTGGTCCGGAAAAGACGGGGTGCTGCCGACGGGCGACAGGGCACAGCTGGCGGGGTGGGGCGCGGCCAGCTAGGGAAAGGGCGGCAGCAGCCGGAATGAAGGAAGAAGCTTTTATCTCAATTTTACAGTTTGTTCTACGGTGTCTGTTCGACCGTAATGAAAATGTACGTTTAAAATGCATTTTTTATCCGTATCTCAGTTTTACAGTCTGTAATTTTTAAGAAAACTGGAAGAGATGCTTTGCATGCAACCGCCCGGCAGTCGCGTGCAGATCCATGACTCACCGATGGAGCATGTCCACATTCATCGACTGTTCCCGGTCACTCATCACCGCATCAGCGGTGCCGTGCACAGATCACACGCGACGTGATAGAAGTGTGACAACAGTGTATTAAAGCACCACGTAGCCCACGATAGCTCCAGTTTCCAGCCAGAGAGAGTGCTCACGAAGTGACTGACATGACAACACCTCCCTGTGATTAATTTTTCTCTGGGCTTGGAGCAACCCTCGAGGTGAACCGGTGCTACCTCGAGTCCGGTGAACTTCTCACGTCGTGCACCACCGGTGCACGTGTCACTGGTCTACAAAAGCCTCCGGCCCCAGCCCCAGGCTCAACCCCAAACCTTCGACCCATTGTCTCCAGCCTCACTTCTGCAGTACTGCTAGATGTTTCCTTGAGTGTTTCTTTCATCCCTCGGGGCATTTTTCTTGGTGTACCTGTTGCTGAGTTATGCTCTGCCTGCTATTTCTGTGCTCCTGGGTTCTTGCATATGCACGTCTGTTTCTTAGCCAGTTCTTCGTTCTGTAGAAAACGACGGTATGCCTCGTTGCACAGTAGTTTGATTTTCGTTACTATGGAACGGGGAGTATGAGTGAATGGGTGAATCTCACCAGATATTTTCTCATGATAGAGGTATGGAGAAGCACATTACGAAGAAGGCGAGGACGACGGCGCCCGAAAAAGGGGATGTTGACATCTGCTTCAGGCCTTTTGGTGATAAAATTTTCATGGTTAGTACTACATACTACTCATACTCAGCTAATTAGCATTTTCTCAGCTAAATAGTGTATAAATTATTATACATATACTAAACCTGGCCAGGTTTCCTTTTCCTTGTTTTCTTGACTTTTTCCTATCAGTAAAATTTGGCCCAGTGAGGAGGCGACACCTTATTTAGTGGGGGATCTGGCTGGGTAGAATCTTGGGTGTGCCCAATGATTTTACATGGGATTGAGACATTCTTTTTGTTGTATTGTGAGTTTGTGCTTGAGTGCATGTATCTGATTTGACTACATAGATCAAATGGATCTTGCTGACTAGCATTTTTGGCAGTTTGTGTATGCAGCGCCTGCTTGTTGGTTGCATTTGCATGTCCAGAATTGTCTCGGCCATCGCGGAGTGGCGGTAGCCCATTCAACCCGTCTGCGCTTCAAGCTCGCGGCTGCTGCAATCGACCTCGTGTTAGCCGTCTTCATCTTGACACTCTCTCCTCTACCCCGTCTTCCGTCTTGTCTGGCCCTTTCAGTCCCTGCTCCACCGATTAGAGATGTCGCGGAGTCTCAGCTAGCGAGGCCGTCGGCTACGCGGTGGTGGCATATGTGCGCACGCCGGCTAGGGCAGAGGCCCTGATCGCCGTTGGAGTGTGCCTAGCGGACACGGCGGCCTCCATCGCTGCTACCTCCGACATGGTCTTCACGGTGGTCAACGATCTCCGGAAGATCATGGTCGGCAACCCCGGCGACGTCCGTGCCGTCGGCGGCGGCGTCGCCCACAAGAAGCTGCCTGGAGGGAGGTGCATGCAGAATTGCAGACTATGGCGGCGGTCATGAACGCGACAATGGTGGGTGGGCACGTGAGTTCCATCGGGCCGTTGTTGCCGGACACCACCAGCGTCGACAATCTTTGGAAGGCTTGCAGCACATGAACACAACCTGATGAGCTCCGGGCCTTTGGTTTCTACCGGTAGAAGCAGAAGGGGTGCAGGGACATGGCGGTGCGGACGAGAGGTTGTGGCGCGTCATCTTCGCCGCGGACGCTTCGAAGACCTGCAGCACGGCCGTCGGGTGTCGTCCTCCGCCTCACGCTTCCGTAACAAAACAGCGTGAGCACCATGGCACTTGACTCGTATGGCCCTTCATGCTGGCTGCGACCGCCCCCCATGGCCTCCTGCTTCGATGATGGGTGGATCCTGAGTGCGGACGGAGGGAATTGTGACACTGCAGGCCTCGTCGTTCGTGAGGCGACCAGAAGCCAGAGGTACTATATATGTGCCCATGCTCATGCGCATGCGCCACCTCGCCACCCCAGGGCTCTTGGTCGTTTCCATGATGCCGGAGTCGCGTCATGTAGCGCCCGCCTGTACGCAACCATCTCGGGCGCGGGAAAGCACGCCGCCCAGCCATGCCCGCGATCAGCTGCCGTGGTCATGCTGTTCTTGTCACTCGCTGGAACCGGCGCCGCAAGCTGCGTCGCCTCGGATGGTCAGTAATCAGTTTCCGTGCGTTGCCTTGGCGGTGTTGTCCTGCAGGTTGCTCAATATCCGTGCCTTTCACCCTGCATCCGCCCAGATTGACGCAGCACATGCTAGCCCGGTGGTGAGCACCACGGCCAGGAGCAGCGTCCAAGATGCCAGACATGCTAGCTCTTGGCAGCCGGTCGCTGGCTTGCTGCATGGCAGGACCGATACGTAGCATAGGTCGGTGTCGTTGGCGTACTGGCTCCCCGGCAGCGTGTTGATCTACCCGTGCTGCGGTATTTCTCCTATGTGTTTGTTAGCAGAGACGTTGAGAAGCATGACGAAGGAGAGGCCGGAGAACAATTTCGCTACAAGATCCACCGCGGCGAATTCGTTTTGCTATAATTCGATTCAGTTACACGCCTGATTAATCGCTATAGCCTGACTCTGTATGTGTCCATCATGAGTAACTTGATAAAGCTATAATGTCAGTCTTTGGTTAACAATTGCACTTCTAAAGTCTAATGTCAATGGAGTAAATCTAGACATGAATTGCAATCAAGATTAATCATTGGATGTTCTCTCTTTCTTTGACCTTGATTAAGATTGTGTTATCAGAAAAAGGTAATTAGGTATCTCCCTTGCTACATAATTTTGTAAATTATTCTATTTCAGATGACATAGCAATGTTGCTGGACATGCCTCTCAACAATACATGCATAGGTGACCACGTTACTGCCAAGAGCAGTGGCCAAGAGGCCGTACTGAAATAGAGCTTCTCTTCAACGGTTTTTGAACAAGCTCTCAAACTGAAGGTGCATAGTGTTGCTCCCAATCCTTTTCTGTAACTAGCACTGTCAATACTTGCATGCTTGCTATAAACTATACTTGATGTAGGTGAGTGGCGCTCTGAAATGATTCCATATTATGGCAAGTTACCAATGTCAACAGAAAGAACAGTGGATTATTTTATCTACTTGGGTTTTACCATTTTTTATTTATTTTAAGCTGAACCTGTTATATCCAGCTGTGAACATATCCATCTTCTTGAACTTTCTTTCTTCCTTTTTTTCTTTTTGCAACATGAATGGATTAGTTAGGCTAGCAAACTGAGATCTATTTGGACGTGATGCATGCATAAATAATAGTTTGCGTCAGCATGCACATTCTCAAGCAGAGTCATACCACTAAACCACTGCATAAATACAAAGCATATGTGGATTCGCCTTCATTTTTGAGAAACTTTTGCATTTCTTCTCTGCGTAACATGTTCATATGGGAAATGTATATCATCACTTTGAATCGGCTATGATCGTGGCTGACCTCTCAGTGGAGAGGGGATGGGGAAAAGGAGACACCGCCATCTATTTTATTTCCTGTCATTGGTAGTAATGTTTATGTTTGAATGGAGGGAACAATTGTAAGATATTAATTGTCAGCCTTCATGCAGTACTGACCAAGCTTATTAAAATGCCACAGACTAGTTATTTGCTTCATGAAAGCATTTGCTTATGTTAGCACTGCCATCGGTAGGACATAGCATTCAGCTTAGTCAATTTTACTCAAGAGGAGGTGCATGTTGGCAGTACTATTTTTGCTGTCTAATTTGGCTTGATGTTGCTCAGTCTGCACTAAAAAAGATCATCGAAATGCACCAGCAAGGCGATGTTGCCCAAGCTGCCTTGGAATACCTGCACTTAATTTAGCGTAGTCATAAAAAAATTCACATGATGTCTCAACAACAATTTACAAAGGCCCTTTACCACTTCGAACCAATTATGCAGGGAGCTCGACCAGAATATTGTAGACCAGACGTGAATATACTGTGTTTAATCTTATTAGAAATGTATCAGTATGTGCTTCATGTTTCCTAATATGTATCACACATGGTGAATATAAATAAATGTCTAATTTTTGGTTGCTTCTAAGCATGACTTCCTTTATTGTGCCTACAACCTTAGCCACATAGTTATTTAACTTCAAAGTGTAATTCATTGTATACAGCAAAGACCAAGATAATATGTATAAATACAACGTATCGACGGGGCGCGGCGTGCCGCCGCGCGGTTATACTAGTATGTTGCTATTACTCAACTCATTAGCATTTTCTCTGGCTTGTTGAAGTGCAAGAATGGGCATCATGCGTGCGGAATCTGCAGCACCTTTATGAAGCGCAAGTGCTACTGCCGCACCGAGCGCATCGGCGACATCGGGTGCCGGCCGCTGGAGAAGATCCTGGCGGGCATGACCAGGCCCTGCATCTACGTGAGCTACGGGTGCGAGAAGATCGTCAGCTGCACCGAGAGGCAGAGCCACGAGAAGACGTGCTCGTACTGCCCGTTCGACGGCTGCACCTACCACGGCCTGCAGCTATACAACCACATACATGACCGCCACGCCGCGTCCGCCTTGATCGTGCCTGGCGGCTGCCGGAGCTTGGCCGTCACGCTGAAGAAGGAGGCGCCCTTCAGCGTGCTGCTGCACCGCGACTGGGCAAGCGTCTTCGTCCTGCTCAATGGCGGCGACGTCCCGTCCGGTCGCTCGCTGTCGTTCGTCTGCATGGGCCCTCGCCCGAAGCCGAAGGGGAATGCCGAGGCCACGTACACGTTGGAGCTGAAGAAGTGGTGGAGCGACCCGGGGTGCGCCCGTTCTGTGGTGCTCCGGGGTTGCGCCCTTGGCCGGGCGGCTGAAGGATTTCCGGGCCAGAGGGTTCCTGTTCGTGCCCAACTCCTACTGGGACTTCTCCGACAGCGTCTCGGTGACGGTGCATCTCACAGACGGCAGGCTCCATGGGTGACGCTGCACGCCGGCCAGTTTGGTTGGTTGATGGCTAGCTAGCTAGCTCGTGGTGTTCTGGTCAAGAACAAGCACAGTGGAGTAGTAGTTGTTAGTTCCTTTTGCCCTCTGCTAGGAAGACTTAGTTCTTAGTTTGTGCCAGCTGCCCGTCTGTGTGATGTTTGTAAGATTGAAGCGTTCCTACTCCTCGATGAGGAGCCGCGTGGTATATATTGATGTGAGGCAGGAATAGCCTCTGCCGTGACGTATAAGACTTGCAACCCGATCGCTAGGATTCAGGCTGTCGCTAGGAGAAGAGATAGATACGAGAGGGATACAAGGAAGAGATAGATACGAGAGGGATACAAGGAAGAGACCGTTGAGATTACAATTGATGTTTATCTCTGATTCTAACACCTTCTCTTAATCTCAACTATCCTATATTAAGATTCTTCTTGAACTCCTCAAAAGGTTTGCTTGATAGAGCTTTAGTAAACCCATCTGCAACTTGATCCTTGAAAGGAATAAACCGTATGTCCAACTTCTTCTCCGCAACTCTTTCTCGTACAAAATGAAAGTCAATTTCAATATGTTCTGTTCTGCCATAAAACACTGAATTTGCAGAGAGATAGGTGGCTCCCAAGTTATCACACCACAAACATGACACGCAATGCTGCTTGATTTCCAATTCACGGAGCAATGATTCTAACCAAATGATCTCAGCAGTTGCATTGGCTAGTGATTTGTATTCAGCCTCAGTACTTGATCTCGACACTGTAGCTTGTTTTCTGGCACTCCAAAAAATAAGGTTAGAGCCAAAGAATATTGCAAATCCTTCAGTTGACTTTCTGTCATCATTGCATCTTGCCCAATCAGCATCAGAGAAAGCACTGACAAGGGTGGAATTAGAACGTCTGAACTGAAGGCCCAAGCTCACAGTGTGTTTTATATACCGTACAATTCTTTTAACAATTGTCCAATGTACAGTAGTAGGTGCATGTAGATACTGACAAACCTTATTAACAGCAAAAGATATATTCGGTCTTGTCAGTGTCAGATACTGTAGAGCCCCTACTGCACTCTTGTACTTTGTACTTTCTTCTTCTTTGAGCGGTTCTCCTTCACTACAACAAAATAGGCATGTAGGGACGTTTTCGTGTTGATGCTTTTATGTACGTCTTATTTTTCAAAATCACTTTGTGCATATAGACGATTTATGAGACGCAAAGGACATCGTCCCTTGATTCCAATAAAAAAAAGATCCCGATGGTTCAGAATATCTTGTTCCACCACCATCACTATAATCCCCCATCGTGCGAGATGTCCCAAGAAAGTAGTAACTACCATGTAAAAAGAGTGCGATCTCTAGCCTAAACCTAGCACCGCCCCGCCGCCTTTGCCAAGATCCTGCTCCTCCTCACCTCAGACTCGCTGTAGCAGGTCCACCCCCCTCGTCCGTCGGCATCCAACAGCAGGCCCGGGGATGCCGGCCTCTAGGCGGCGGCCCAGCCCCACTCCGGCCGCCTCGACCTGCAGCTCCGGCACACGGTGCACTCCGGCTGAAAGGAAGATGACGGGTGGCGGAGTGGGCGACGGATCCGAACTGGACATCGCACCTTGTACTGAGATCGTAGTGACATACGACCCGACAGGAAACATGGTAGAAGATGAACAAGATCGACGAGGAGGACAAAAGGTATTGATCAGTTAGGCGCTCTTTTATTTGTATGTTCGCTGTCCTTGTCGTTCATACCAAGATTGAGATCCACCTTTCTGTATGTTGCTGTTTTATTTGGTCGCCCACTACATCAATGTTATTAGAGACAGGGGGATATATGCCCCTGTGACGAGTCCCACCCGGCCCTCCATTTGCTCTCCGGCATCCTCTATCTCTAAGAACACCACGTCTTGCCACCAAAAAATCCTCCAAGTGTCCTCCGCCATGTGAAGCTCGTTTCCATCAGGTAGGCTGACCTCGTGCTTGCCACTGTCGACCAGCAGCAACGCGGCAAGTTCATTTATATGTGAGTCGATCTACTTTTTTATTTTAGTTTTTCTATCAATTCGTTCCAAGTAAGAATTGGAGCCACTCCCATGATGCGTACTTAAGTGTGGAGGAGAATCTCGACATTGTAATTTAGATTATCTTATTAAGATAGGACAACGCTGCTTTGCAGAGTTTTTTTTTTTTCTGAACTCTCGTCTGTTTACTGATTAAACATTTAGACTACTACAATTTAAAGTAGATCTTACACATAGCTTTCTTCGTTGTTTGCTCCCAAATTATTGGCACTCACGTATGCAGGTTCTTGATAAAAAGCCTCTGAGAATATCCTGATAGAATAAGATGGTCAGAGTTCTTAACACATTTTTCTTTTTCATGCAGTTAATAATGCTCGTGTATTAACTATCAAGTCACCTTCACCCTCCTCCCCTCCCATAACTAAAATTAAGAGCTTTGCACCCACGTTCTAACATTTCTTAGAATTAACATGGCTTCTACTCTAAACGGAGAGATCAACTCATACATGCAGTTTCTCACCTGCAGAAACTTTTCTCATGTTGTCTGATAAAGAGCACCATGGATGGATATATTATCATGTTTGGTAAGATTTAATCACATGTGTTGCACTATGTCTAGAGCAGCTAAATGGTATCATGCTCGCTTAAATACGTAGATATTGTGTTACACTGAAGATAATTAATATGAACTACCATGAGAATTCGGTATTTTTTATGGTAATCCGCCCCCTTAATAAGTAGAGCTAGTATTAAGGCTTAGAGATTATCAGTGTCAACAACCATTAGAATTCAGTCCCTGTATGTTAAGCTGCTGTTATTTCTTTACATCTATATGCTTCGTATGGTAATACTTACTTAGTTAATTGTTATTTTTCTAACAAATACATTTCAAGCATTCTCACCTTGGCCAATCTATCGATGACATAATTATGTCTCTTCTTAATACAGTATGTATCTATATTTCATATGGGCACATGAAATCTACACGGCTAGACTGAACTTCTGAAGTGCATGTTTACTCATGTGGTATATGTAATACCGTTCTTCTCTAGTCTTATGGCTGTATGTTCAGCAAACGGAAACTTACTGATAGAAGTTCCAGTAAATTTATGTATATCTCATTTGGGCTTTCTTGGCAGAAAAACTTCTATGTGCGGATTTTGAAGGCAGTTGCCACAAGGATGAACTAGAGAAGCAGAGAAAGCAAGGAGCCATTGTTCCATTATCAGCATGTAGAAACTAAAAATCATATAGATATGTTTCACCTACTTTATGACATGTAATTGTTCATAGGTGATGTGTACAATTAAGTTTGTAAGCTACTACTACTCTCAGTAATACAATGTTATTAATTTGTGCCATGCCATACAATTTTCGAATATTTTCTGATATGTAAATGAGAATCCAATTATTTCATAGGAGCAAGTAATTCTATTAAGCGCAATTGATTAAAAAAAAATACACAATAGAAAGAGGATATATGCAGTTGCATCTAGCATGAATTTATCAAAGCATCCCTAGGGGCATAAAGATTCTCTCAAAACACCTCGTATCCATGTTGACACGCTTTTTTAGGACGCGCTTAAACGTTTCATATCCATGTTGACACGCTTTGTAAGGACGCTCTTAAACGTCTCATTTCCGTGTAGACACGCTTCCTCCGCGTCTCAATGGTCTTTGAGACTGTGCGTGAGGAGACGCTCCTAGGACGCTTTAATGAGCGACTCTAAAATCAGCTAGAGATGATTTAGTGCGTCTTTAACACCTACATTTAGCGTCTCTACGTGGCATTTTTGTTGTTTCAAAGGCTGAAAATTTTTCTGAAGAAGACAATGATGTGGGTGAAGGCTTACAATCCTTCATCCCCATGCGAACAAGAAGTTCAGTAGCATATTTCTCTTGATTAAGTACTATGCCATCTTGAACCTTCTTGACTTCAATACCTAGAAAGAAGTGTAGATCACCCAGATCTTTCAAAGCAAACTCTAAACTTAGATCATGCAAGAAAGCATTAGTAGCACTTAGTGAAGAACTTGCAACTATAATGTCATCAACATATATCAATACAAATATAGCCGTGTTTGCCTTGTTATAAATGAAAAGTGAAGTATCAGCTTTGGATGCAGCAAAACCCAAACGCCTTAACTGAGAGCTTAACCTTGAGTACCAAGCTCTCGGTGCTTGTTTCAAACCATAAAGTGCCTTGTCAAGTTTGCAAACATAATGAGGTGTCCGTTTTTCTGCATACCCAGGTGGTTGTCTCATGTAAACCTCCTCTTCCAGAACACCATGCAAAAACGCATTCTGAACATCTAGTTGTCTTAAGCTCCATCCCCTGGAAACAACAATAGCTAACACAAGCCTAATAGTTGCAGCTTTAACAACAGGACTAATGGTATCTTCATAGTCTAAACCATAAGGTTGCTTGAAGCCCTTTGCAACTAACCGTGCCTTATACCTGTCAATCGAGCCATCTGCCTTCTTTTTAATTCTGTAGACCCACTTACAATCAATAATATTTTTACCTCTTGGCTCAGGTACAAGATGCCATGTCTTATTCCTCATAAGTGCCATGTATTCTTCATCCATTGCATTTTTCCACTTTGGATCTTCAAGTGCATCTTCTAATTTTGTGGGTTCTCCTGTAACGCATAACATACCATATCGTATAGTGCCATCAGTTCTAATTTTTGGATTTCGTATACCTTTTTGCAGTCGAGTTGTAACACGTGACGCTAGTTGCGGTGGAACACAAAGTGCAGCCCATTGTACAGGAGGTGGTGTAGAGAACTCAGCCGCAGACGATCCTGGAGAGCCTCTGAACCCGCTTTGCACAGCAGATCCTGTAGCCTGCGGTGTGGCTAAAGGAGTAACCGCATCCATCCTGGAGCCGCCCGCAGAAGATCCTGGGGAGCCGCCCTGCACATGCATGTGGGCTGGGATCCCGAGCCAGATCCCGCAGTCGCTGTCGGGTTTCCTGCCACAGTCGCTGTCGCTGCTGGAGCCCCGCGCGGAGTGGAGCCTGCATGCAAGGGCGTGGCGCCCTCTGATTGGTGCGGCTCAGCTCTGCCCGGCGCGTGACCCCGAGCGTATCTATGCGCGCGATCCAAGGAGGACTGACGCACAGGAGTTCAAGGAGACAACTGATATTCCTCGTGCTTGGCGCCAGCTTCGTCCAGTTCTGGCGCATGAAATATAGGGTCATTTTCTTCAAAAAATTGATCATTTTCTGCATCATTTTCCTCCGTACTTTATGCATGTCCCTGCACATGAGGAATCACAGTACGAGTACTAGTAGGATTATCGGTTGAGTTAGTACAATCATCGCCCCCATGATAAAGATTTTGGAGATTTGATGGAAGGAGGAGAATTTCTTTCCTAAGGAGAGCTCCGGCATTTGGATGCAAAGATTCAAAAGGATATACTGACTCATCGAATACAACATCTCGAGATATATAAACCTTCCCTGTGGACACATCCAGACACTTGACTCCTTTATGAATGGGACTATAACTAAGAAATACGCATTTCTTTGAACGGAAAGCAGGTTTGCGTGTATTGTATGGACGAAGGTTGGGCCAGCAAGCACAACCAAAAACACGAAGCGATTTATAATCAGGAGTAGTGCCAAAAGGACGTGTGATGGGAGTATCAAAATCAATGACTTTGCTAGGAAGCGAATTGATGAGATATGTGGCAGTCAAGAATGCTTCATCCCAGAATTTGAGTGGCATGGATGCATTTGCTAGTAGAGCTAATCCTACTTCAACAACATGCCAATGTTTTCTCTCGGCAGAACCATTCTGTTGGTAGACATTCATACTGTGTAAGCTTCATTGATGATTATAGCAAATTTACTTGGATCTATTTTCTAAAGAAACGATCTAAAGTGTTTCAAGTTTTCAAGAACTTCGTGTTTTCGCGCGGGGCTCCAGCAGCCGCAAGCTCATCCCCAAGACTCTTCATCTTTGAGATAAAGGAGGTACTGGACATGTTGCCCTTCTTCATTGTGGTGATGGCAATTCTCAGGTTTGTAATCCTGGATTGAGATTGCGATGCAAAGAGGGTAGTGATGCCAGTCTATAAATCATAAGTGTGTTCCTTACCAACAAATTGGGCGAGGACTTCTTTGGAGAGGGAGTTCAGCAAGAAACCAAGAAGTTGTTGATCCTTCGATAGCCATGGTGCGTATAGTGGGTTTGGCACCATTGTTGTGGTCTTGTCTGACTGCTGCTGCTCCACCATTGAAGGGGGCGCGGCGTCGGTTCCATCCAGGAGCCCCATGACCTGCGCTCCACGCAGGCCGGGCACAACCTGGGCCTTCCACAAGAGGTAATTCCCCTTGGTGAGCTTCTCGGCTGGTGGAGATCCGAGGTTGAGGACGGCTGGTGAGGAAGACGACATGGCGATGGAGATGAGTTCTTGTAGCTAGATTGGGAAGAGAATTGGCTCTGTATACCATGTAAGATTCAAGTGTTCCTACTCCTCGATGAGGAGCCTCGTGGTATATCTTGATGTGAGGCAGGAATAGCCTCTGCTGTGGCGTACAAGACTTGCAACCCGATCGCTAGGATTCAGGCTGTCGCTAGGAGAAGAGATAGATATGAGAGGGATACAAAGAAGAGACCATTGAGATTACAATTGATGTTTATCTCTAATTCTAACAATGTTAGTTCCATGTTCGAGCCTTCAATTTCAGCAAGCGTCTGCTCCTGAAGTTGATCTATCTATGTACTATGTTGGCGTGTTAGCCGTGTTATGTTTGCTGCTTTTACTGTGCCCACTCTTTCATTGAACTTATCTGTGATGCTCTCTGCTGGGTCCCCAACTACTTATCTGTGATGCTCTCTGCTGGGTCCCCAACTGGGTTTGTGTTGTGGAACATCAGAGTTTTGAGGGGATTCCTTGGAGCAGATGTGATCTGCTGAGCCATTCACTAGCAGCACAATTTGTATACTTGTACGTGAGAACAATACGCTTTACTTTACAGTTGATTTAAACTCATTAGGCCACACTAGCCAAACTCATGGGCAAACTCATCCATCTAGCCTATAGCATAATGATATACTCTCCGCAGACGATCCCTGATGTTACCGATGTTAGAGCATCTCCAACAGCCGCGCTTCACGCCGCGCGCTAAAAAATAGTATGCCCCGTGCGCTTCGGCTTGTTTAGCGCGGCCGCCAGCGCTGGCTCCAACAGCCGCGCTAAAATGCAGCGCGAGCACGCCGCTCCAGCAGCGCGCAAAAATACAGCACGCGCGGCACGCACAAACCACATATACATTTCAAATAGAAGCAAAAATGATCAAACTAAACAAAATAAATCAACAATAAATAGTTCAATTTCGTTATCATTACAACCCAAACAAATAGTTTATCGTTCAATACAACAAACACTGCAATAAACACAACAAATAGTTCATGAACAATACAATGTCGAACGCAGAAATCATGCTCTTTGTCGTCCATGCCATTCCCACCACTCTTCAATCAGATCCTTCTGAAGATCATTGTGCGTTGCGTGACGCCGAATGGCATGATAGGAGGCAACAAAACAGGCTACCCTTTCAGCCCTCCGTCGCACTCGCACGGGATGTCCCAAGACTTCATACTTTGAGTAGTCTAAATCTTGGTGAGGGAGTCCTGGATTAGGGGGTATCCGGACAGCCGAACTATATACTTTGTCCGGACTATTGGAGCGTGAAGATATAAGACTCAAGACTCCGTCCCGTGTGTAAGGGCATATTTATCCCTTAGGTGTTTTGGTGATTGATGACAATGCTTTTGCGGACTAATTATGTGCCTTGAGTTTCTCAGATGCTTCATCTCTAGGTACGAGACGATTCGATGCCCCTCGGAATCTATTGAAGACGGCGTTGTTCTACGTTTCTCTTTGGTGGATTTGAGTCATAGGAGAGCCGTACTATTAAGAGGGGGTCCGCGTCGGAAAGGTTTGGGTGGAATCAACACGTACACATGTCCTACCTTTCCTTGCACTTTGGAGCGTCTTTCCGTTATCCTAGTTGTGCATAATCAGACGGCTACTGTTGTACTTGCGGTAGTACTGCTCTACTGAGCGGTAGTACCGCAAGCACCTGCGGTAGTATCGCTGAGGGTCACGGTAGTACCGCTCCCCTGGAGCCTTAGTACCGCAACTCCCAGGCCTAGTGCTGCTCCGGTACGGTAGTAGGACCGGATGTAATTTTTTACATCCGCGCCCACACGGTAGTACCACATGACATGCGCGGTAGTACCGCGAGAGGCCACGGTAGTACCGCTCCCCTGGAGCCGTAGTACCGTGGCCCTCATACCCAGTACCGTTGCGCCGCGGTAGTAGGAGCGGATGTAATTTTTTACATCCGCGCCTCAACGGTAGTACCAAGACCTCGTCTTGCGCGTATACCGCGTCGGGTTTTGCCTTCGCTCTTTTCAGCGGAAGTAGGCACGGATGTATTTTATTTCATCCGCGCTCTTCGTAGGCTGTGGCTTACCTGCCTTGCGTAGTACCGCAAGGGGGAGCAGTAGTACCGCGCGAGCGGTAGTACTGCGCTCAGTCAGGCTAGTCCCGGCCTCTGCTGCTGCAGCGGAAGTACCGCGTGGCCTTGTGGTAGTACCGCGCTTCTGGAGCGGTAGAACCGCGTGTTGCAGGCTGAACTTGAGGATAACGGTTGGATCTATTCCACGACTATAAAAGGGGTGTCTCCTACCTCTAGTTGACTACCTCTTCCATCTCTAAGCTCCATTGTTGCTCCAAGCTCCATTTTGGCCCGATCTCTCTCCCTAGCCAATCAAACTTGTTGATTTGCTCGGGATTGGGTGACAAGGGCCCGATCTACACTTCCACCAAGAGACATTTGATTCCCCCCACTTATCCCTTGCGGATCTTGTTAATCTTGGGTGTTTGAGCACCCTAGACGGTTGAAGTCACCGCGGAGCCATATTCCATTGTAGTGAAGCTTCGTGGTGTCGTTGGGAGCCTCCAATTAAGTTGTGGAGATTTCCCCAACCTTGTTTGTAAAGGTTCGGTTGCCGCCTTCAAGGGCACCAATAGTGGAATCGCGGCATCTCGCATTGTGTGAGGGCGTGAGGAGAATACGGTGGCCCTAGTGTCTTCCTTGGGAGCATTGTGCCTCCACACCTCTCTAACGGAGACGTACTTCCCCTCAAAAGGAAGGAACTTTGGTAACACATCCTCGTCTCCACCGGCTCCATTCTTGGTTATCCTATCCCTTTACTTGTGCAAGCTTATTTGTGTTTCTATCTTTGCTTGCTCGTGTGCATGTGTTGATTGCATCATATAGGTTGTCCACCTAGTTGCATATCTAGACAACTTACTTTGTTGTAAAG
The DNA here is from genome assembly GCA_021605205.1 of Aegilops longissima. Lineage (NCBI taxonomy): Eukaryota > Viridiplantae > Streptophyta > Magnoliopsida > Poales > Poaceae > Aegilops > Aegilops longissima. The sequence goes on along the minus strand of CM038682.1, from coordinate 71,841,059 downwards.
TTTAATTTGGTCAAGAAAAGATAAAAATTGTTAGTTGCCTATTCACCCCCCCTAGTCAACTATATCGATCCTTTCAATTGGTATCAGAGCCTCGTCTCTTTTTAAGGACTTTACCGTCCAAAGAGTATGGTTGACGTCGTAGATGATGTGGGAGAGCACTCCGGTGCGAATCCGATATCATCTACGGGAGATGGGGGTAACTCGATCTCTCGTGAGGAATTCAATGTGGCGTTGGACACATTGAAAACCTCCATGACGACCGAGGTCAAGGACATGTTTAAGGAATTCCTAGAAGGGCTTAAACTTTCCACCGCACCCGTGAAAGTGGGTGATCCCGCCAACACGGGGACGGATGCTAACTCCGATAAGGGGGAAGCTACTAGTGAGAAAGCCCCATCGTCTAATGGTACGAATGGCACCGGCATCTTCGCCCATGTGCAACCTCCTCCCGTTTATGGTGGACCGATTCCTTCTACTCATTTGAATCATGCCGGTCCACCTCCTAAGATTGATAAAAAGGAGGATTTTGATTCTTGGGTTTATCGTTTTAAGCGTCATTTAAATCATGTGAACACTAACCTTTGGAGAATCATTGAAGAAGGTTTCTATCATCATGACCCGAGCAACTTCTCTCCTAGAGAAGTCGTGGACCATCAATTCAATGAGAATGCTCTCTTCATCATGCAAGAAGCAGTCCTTCCCAAAGACCTCCCTCATCTCCGGCCCTACTCCCTTGCCAAAGATGCTTGGCACAAGGTGGTTTCCCTTTATCAAGGAAGCGCAAGCATTCAACGTTCCAACTATGAAGTGGTGCAAGATGAAGCCGATGAGTTTGCAATGAAAGAAGATGAAGAACCTCGTGAGCTCTATCGGAGAGTTACCAAGCTCGCGGTCTCCCTCCGGGATCATGGAAGTAAGGACACGGATGACAACTGGATCAAGCGCAAATTACTCAAGGCAATGATGCCCTACCACAAAGCCATGTCCTCCGTCATCCGTCAAAGGCCGGACTTCCACACCCTGTCCTCAAGTGTTGTGTTGGATGAGTTTGTGGCTATGAGCATATTGGACAAGACCGCCGACAATGCGGTGCTTCGCTCCCAAAGAGCAAAGAAGCCCAACCTTGCTTTGAAGGCCAAAGTTTGTGTCGAAGAAGAAGGAGAGGACGAAGAAGAAGAGAGCAACCTTGAAGATACGAAGTATGACTATCATGAACACAAGGCCCTTGCTTCAAGGCAATTTTGGAGCAAGAAGAACTCAAGGCCCAACTTCAACAAGAGCAACTCAAGTGGGGCAAAGGGCAAGCAACGAGTGAGGACTTGCTTCAATTGTGGCAATGTGAGTCACTTTGTTGCGGAGTGCCCATATTAGAAGAGGGAAGACAATGGTGGCAAGCTCATCCGTAAGGACAAGGCCAAGTCTTTCCCCAACAAGAGCAACTTCACCAAGAAGGCTCCTCACAAAGCTTTGGTGGTTCAAGAAGAGTACAATGAGGATGATGATGATGATGAAGATGGTGAGTCGGTTGCCATGGCCTCCGTTGCCATTGCGACGACTCCTCGGGTGTCACCATCATCAATCATTCTTCTTTGACGGATTGCATTGATGAACATGAGGGGACTAATGTGGAGGAGAATGAGTTTGAGACCTTTATGGGTAAACTCAAGGGCAAATCCAAGAAGCACTTGCTCTCTTGGAACAACTTAGTGAAGCCAATGACATGATCGAGGCTCATGAAGAAACCATCTCTAAGATGGAAGGGCATAGTCGTGACTATGCCGATGAGATTTCGGATCTTTCCAATGCTCTTGAGGAAAAGCGTGGTCTTCGTTTGGCTCTTGAGGAGTCATACAACGATGATCATGCTAAATTAAAGAAATATCTTGATCATGCTCTTGTTGTGTCTCGTGTGCTAAGCTCCGAGAAGGCAAAACTTGGAGTTGATCTTGCTAGACTCAACGAGGAGTTTGACATTCTCGACAAGGCTCACAAAGTCTTGAAGGGTGCTCATGCTAGTCTCAAAGAGTCTCATGATCAACTCCAAGTGAAGCTAACCAAGGAGAAAGCCACCTTTCCTCATATGGTATTGATTGATAGTGCAAATGCTACTAACCCTTGTTGTGAGCATGTGCATCTTGTTGAGGAGAATGCTAAGTTGAAGGAGCAACTTGAAAAAGGCCTTGTCACATGCATACAAGGTTAGAAGAACCTTAACGACCTTTTGAGTAATCAAAAGGAAGTTGTGGCCAAGGAGGGGATTGGGTTTGCACCCAAGCCCAAGAACAAGAAGAAGAATGACAAGACCAAGCAACCTCCTCCTCTCAAGCAAACTTTTGTGAGGGAGGGAGAGGGTGCTTCCAAGATGAAGAAGAACCATGCAAAGGGTGGCAATGCCAAGAAGGGCAACGCCACCCCTCCGAACATAGCCGGCGACTTTAATCCTTCTTATGTGTTATGCCGCGCTAGTGATGGGCATGTTTATGCCAAATTTATTGGTTCTCCTCATGAATACATTGAATGGTCTATTTGGGTTCCTAAGACCCTGGTTACTAACATCAAAGGACCCATTACAAAATGGGTACCTAAAACCAAGCATTGATCGTGTGTAGGAGTTTGCTTCCGGTGGGGGATCATGGCTGCTCGATAGTGGAGCTACAAATCATATGACTGGAAGCAAGGACTTGGTGGTGGACGTGCACAAGATTCCTTTTATGCCCACCAATGTCGAGTGGGGTGATGCCTCGTCTTCTAAGGTATTGGGACTTGGCAAGGTTGTCATTTCTCATGATCTCACGATCGAGAAGGTCATGCTTGTTGAGTCCCTTGCATTCAATTTACTTTCGGTTCGTCAACTCGCAATCATGGGCTTTGCCACTTTCTTTGATATTGATTTCGTGGCCCTCTTGTGGAGCAAGACTCTTAAAGTAGCCTTTGTTGGGCATGTCGAGAACGGTCTATATGTGGTCAACTTTTCGGAGAAACCCACTAAAACCGCGACATGCCTAATGGCTAAAGTTGACGTGGGATGGCTTTGGCATCGCCGTTTAGCCCATGTCAATATGAGATCTTTGCAAAGTCTTCTCAAGGGGGACCATGTCCGTGGACTAACAAATGTTAGTTTTGCCAAAGATCGTGCTTGCAGTGCTTGTATTGAAGGAAAGCTTCATGAGAAGGCTCACCCTCCCACGACCATCATCTACTCAAAGAGACCCTTGGAGCTCCTTCACATGGATCTCTTTGGGCCACCATCATTTGATAGTCTTGGAGGTAGAAAGTATTGCTTGGTGATTGTGGATGACTATTCCAGATACACTTGGGTATACTTCTTCAAGAGGAAGAGTGAGACTCAACAAACCATCATCGACTTTGCAAATGAAGCTCAACGTCAACATAATGCAAAGATCTTGACAATAAGAAGTGACAACGGCACCGAGTTCAAGAACTACACCTTGGATGAGTTTCTTAGTGATGAGGGGATCAAGCATCAATATTCTGCACCATATACCCCTCAACAAAATGGTGTTGCGGAGAGGAAGAACCGGATGTTGATGGATGCGGCGAGGACCATGATGGCGGAGTTCAAGTCTCCATACAACATTTGGGCCGAAGCCATCAACACCGCATGTCATGCATCCAATCGGCTCTATCTCCGCAAAGGCTTGAACAAGACTCCTTATGAGATACTCACCGGCAACAAGCCCAATCTCAAGTACTTCGGGTGTTCGGTGTAAGTGTTTCATTCTCAAGAAAGGTGTTCGTTTGTCTAAATTTGAAGCTAGAGCTCATGAGGGCATATTTGTTGGTTATGCTACAAACTCTCATGCTTATCGTGTCCTCAATAAATCCACGGACTTATTGAGGAGGCGTGTAACGTGGAGTTTGATGAGAATAACGGCTCCCTAGTGGAGCAAAGTGGCACTTGTGATGTAGGTGATGAAATTCCTCCTCAAGCCATAAGAAGAATGGGTGTTGGTTTTATCCTACCGTTGAGGAACCCCTTGTGGCGAAGGAGAAGGACAATGCTCCACTCAAGTGGAGCCATCACCAACCCAAGGCCCACACGCTTCCGAAGAACAAAGTGAAGGCCCTCAACCTCATGAACAAGACCAAGGGCAAGATCATGCTCAAGACGATGGTGACACACCAAATGATGCCCAAGGTCAAGTTCTCTCCCCCGAGCATGCTCAAGAGCAAGAACATGCTCAAGATGGCGCTCAAGATGATCAAGTGACCCCTCCTCATCTCACCTCCGAGGAGGAATTAGAGCGTCGTGCCGCCAATATTGCGTCCAAACTCACCACCAAAGGCCATCTCATGGAGAATGTGGTTGGAAGCCTAAGAAAAGGGGTAAGCACTCGTAGACAATTGGCAAACTATTGTGACCATCACGTGTTTGTCTCTTGTGTTGAATCCCAAAATGTCTATGAGGTGCTCGAAGACTCAGATTGGCTCAATGCCATGCATGAAGAACTCAACAACTTCGAGTAAAACAAGGTGTGGAGATTGGTGCCAAGGCCATCGGGGAACCACAACGTCATTGGAACCAAGTGGATCTTCAAGAACAAGCAAGATGCTCATGGGAACATCATTCGCAACAAGGCAAGATTGGTAGCACAAGGCTACTCCCAAGTCCAGGGTATCGACTAAGGTGAAACCTTTGCTCCCGTTGCTCGCCTTGAATCCATTCGTTTGTTGATTGCTTATGCTTCCCATCACAACTTTAAGTTGCAACAAATGGATGTGAAAAGTGCTTTTCTTAATGGTCCTATTAATGAGTTGGTCTATGTCAAGCAACCCCCCGGGTTCGAGGACCCCTACTTCTCGGATCATGTGTATCAACTCGATAAGGCACTCTATGGCCTTAAACAAGCCCCACGTGCATGGTATGACCACCTTACCGAGTTGTTACAAGATCGTGGATTTGAGGTGGGGAAAATCGATCACACTCTTTTTACTAAGAAGGTCAATGGGGAGTTGTTTGTATGCCAACTATATGTTGATGATGTTATCTTTGGTTCCCCTAACAAAGCTTTCAATGAGGAATTTGCCGCTCTCATGACCTCCAAGTTCAAGATGTCTTCTATGGGAGAGTTGAAGTTCTTCCTTGGTTTTGATATCAAACAAAGAAGAGAAGGAAGCTTCATCAACCAAGCCAAATACACTCAAGACATGCTCAAAAGATTCAAGCTAAGTGATGTCAAGCCGGCTACTACACCAATGCCTACCAAGTGCCAACTTGACATTGATCCCAATGGTAAAGCGGTGGATCAAAAGGTATATCGCTCCATGATTGGCTCCTTGCTTTACCTTTGTGCATCTAGACCGGATATCATGTTGAGTGTGGGAATGTGTGCACGGTTTCAAGCCGCACGGAAGGAAAGTCACTATGTGGCGGTCAAGCGAATCTTTCGATATTTGGCTCATACCCCAAACGTTGGCTTATGGTACCCAAGAGGGGCAAACTTCAAGCTTGAAGGATTTACGGATTCCGATTGGGCGGGAGACAAAGTGGATAGGAAGTCCACCTCCGGAGGGTGCCAATTTCTTGGTTGCTCTTTGGCAAGTTGGTCTTCCAAGAAGCAAAGTTGTGTGTCTCTCTCGTCCACCGAAGCGGAATATGTGGCGGCCGGTAGTTGTTGTGCTCAACTCCTATGGATGAGGCAAACTTTAAAGGAGTATGGTGTCATTTGTGACAAAGTGCCTCTTTGGTGTGATAATGAAAGTGCCATCAAGATTTCTCTCAACCCGGTGCAACACTTCAAGACGAAGCACATTGAGATTCGGTATCACTTCATCCGGGATCACATTAGGCGAGGGAAGATCGAGCTCAAGTATGTCAACACTCATGATAACCTTGCAGATATGTTCACGAAGCCCTTGGATGAAGCAAGATTTCGCGAGTTAAGGCATGAGCTAAATATCATTGATTTGAGCAATGTGACTTGAATCCGTGCACCACCACCACACTCAACTTGTTGTCTAGTTTAGGTGTAGGCATGGACATAGGAGGAGTGTTGTTCTCTCAATGAACTCTCCCTCCCCCCATCATGCATAAATAGATCAACTCTTTCACATTAGCCATTTTTATGGTACTTGTGCTTCAAAGACGAGTTTTGGTCATGGGCCCAAGGATAATTCTTCGCGGTGCCATACCATCTAACTCAAACATAGGTGGCTTCGGCCACCGCCCTCTCCTTTTGAGAGGTTTTGTCGCTTGGTGTTCTCTTGTTGTGTTTCTGCCTCTGGTTTGTGCGTGTTCTTGTGGTTTCCTTTGTGTGAAAAGTTTCCGTGCAAAGACCTTCTTCTTGTGTTGAAACCGGCTGTGTCTTGAGCTCACGGTACTACCGCAGCCAGCTATGGTACTACCGCAGCCAACCACGGTACTACCGCGTGTGGGAGCACGGTACCACTGCCCCCACGCGGCAGTGATTTTTTACTCTCGCCTGGGTGAGCGGTACTACCGCTTCGGTGCGGTACTTCCGCCCGAGCGGTACTACCGCGATGACATCTTGATACTACCGCGCCCGGCTTGGGCGCGTGGGGATAAGGGCAGGCAGGGGAGTTCTAACTCCCCATACCTATTCGCAGTTCCCCCCACGTCGTCTCTCTCTCTCTCTCCCACGCTCAAGATCGGAGCCGGCGTTCGTCGCCGGATCTCCTCCTCCGGCTGCCCTCCCGTGATTCCGTCTGGTGGGATCTTTCCCCACCATGTGCTCTTGCTATGGACCCAGGTTTTTCCCCAATCTTTCCTCGTTTTATTGAGTTCTTTGCCTCTAGGTTGTTGGGGGAGACTTGTGTGTTCTAGAGATTCTTAGGCTATTTCTTTGCAAGAGTAGGATGAAGGAGAGTAGCTTTGCGTAGGGATTACACTTGTATTTTTGTCTTGCGATAGATTTGATCACCGTAGCACTGCCATTGTTTCGCGGTTCTTTTCAGATTCGAACTGACGTTTGGATCTGACGCGATGCGGTACTACCGCCCGTCGGTAGCGGTACTACCGCTTAGCACGGTACTACCGCCCCTACGGCGGGTACTACCGCTACCACTGCGGCACTAAAATTTTACTACTGCTCCAACCACGGTACTACTGTGACCTCGCACGGTACTACCGCGACTTGGAGCAGTACTAATATTTTAGTACCGCAGGCACTGGCAGTACTACCGTGGCTCACATCTATCGCTTGCCAACTTTCACGTATATTTTCTATGTGTTTCTTGTGCTTTGCCGTGGTCTTTGCATTGATCCTCTTCGCGTTCGTTGGTGTTTTGCGTTTGTGTCTCAGGTGGTGGCTCTCGCCGTTCCAATACCAGTCGTGACACTGGCTCCAAGCGTCTGCGCAACCTAGGTGAAGCACCAGAGGGCTCCTCTGCCCCCAAGCGCAATGTCAAGACATCAGCTAGCAAGTACAAGGAGCCCGCCAAGGGCATGGATGAGATACCACAATCTGAGTACGTCCGTCTCAGGCAGCTTCACCCGTACGTGAACCCTCGTTCCTCTGTCAGAGGTTGTGAGCTGTTTTGGAACAAGCAACAGACCAACATCTATCTGGATGTCATAAAAAACAAGCAGAATACCTACGTGGATGTGAAATGGATTGACATGCATCACATGAGGAAGGACAAGTTCCGTGTCTACTTTGGAGAGGCTCTGGACTTGGTGGAGCAGTTTGGTATTGAGCATGTGATATCCTTTCACCTTGACTATGACCCTGAGCTTATCTGTCAGTTCTTTGCCTCAGTATACTTTCACTCTGATGAGGAGCGGAGGATGACCTGGATGTCCAATGGCCGTAAGCTGACTGCTACCTGGAAGGAGTTCATGGATTTGCTCCAGGTTCCTGATGACGGGCTCGACACTCCCGTGGGTGTTCGCCCCCATGCCAACTCTGAGTCTGCCAACAAGGACAAGCTTACACCATACTATGTTGAGAAGACGCTCCCAAGTGGCAAGATAGGGTTGGTGCTCAACTCTTTTCTGGATATCATGTATCGCATCTTCCGCAACTCCTTGTTCCCTCGCATTGGTGACAAGGACAAGGTTCATGCCTATATGGTGGATATGATGCTCATCTGCGAGGAGGCTCATTTGTCTCAGACTCAGCCACTTGATGTCTCACACATCATGTGGTGTGAGCTTCAGTTTGCGGTGTTCAACCACAAAGTGCCTATCTATGGGCCCTATATGTTTCTGCTGATCTCGAAGACTTGGGAGAAGATGTTCCCTGGTGAGGAGTTCCTTGCCCCTGAATGGATTCGCCATGATCCCATCTGTCTGCGTGTCAAACCCAACTAGGCCAACACTACTACTCGTGCCGAGGCGTCTGCTGCTAGGGCTGCTGTTGATGAGGAGGATGCTGGCGTCGAGGATGTTGCTGAGGGCCGTGCTGCTAGGCCTTCCCAGAGCTCCTCTATTCCTTCGTGGGCCAAGAAGCTGAAGGACAAGATGAAGACTCTTTTCTGCATGCAAGCCAAGGGGCAGTACAAGACTCACATGGCGTCCAAGGAGAGTCATCGCCGGGACAGGAAGATCTTGCAGCTCTATGGTGAGGATGTGTCTGGCGGGTCTGAGGAGCGCATCACTCCAGAGGCCGAGTGGATGGAGAAGCAAGGCTACAGGTGGACTGATTCTGAGGAGGATGTTGAGGAGACCATCCCTGCTGCCGGGGAGTCCGACGAAGAGGGTTGGGACGAGTTCCCTGCTTGAGCCACCTCTTGTGTGTAGGTGTCCTCTCTGCCTTTTTGGCGTCTCGATGCCAAAGGGGGAGGGAGTGTAGGGATTTGCGAGTTTTGTGTCATCTTTCGTGTGTCAGTGTGTTTGCTGCTTCCTCGTTTGAACCTCGTTTCAGTTGCTTTGGGTTGCTTTACTTCATATGGTGTAAGACATATGCACTCTATCTATCTTAGCGAGCTTGTGATATATTGTGCTACCTTTGTGCTTTGCTCTGCTTAAATGTTATTTGTCATGCCTTTATCTCTAAAATATAGGGGGAGTGTTGATCCTAGTTTGTGTGCTATGCAGTCCAAAGCATCTATCTAGACTGCACACATCTAGGGGGAGCCCGTCTATATTTTAGAGAGGAGGGGTTTGCCCTTGCTCAAAATTATCTTATCTTTGTGCAAATCCCGTATTGTCATCAATCCACCAAAAAGGGGGAGATTGTAAGGGCATATTTATCCCTTAGACTGACAATGCTTTTGCGGACTAATCGTGTGCCTTGAGTTTCTCAGATGCTTCATCTCTAGGTACGAGACGATTCGGTGCCCCTCGGAATCTATTGAAGACGGCGTTGTTCTACGTTTCTCTTTGGTGGATTTGAGTCGTAGGAGAGCCGTACTTTTAGGAGGGGGTCTGCGTCAGAAAGGTTTGGGTGGAATCAACACGTACACATGTCCTACCTTTCCTTGCACTTTGGAGCGTCTTTCCGTTATCCTAGTTGTGCATAATCAGACGGCTCTTGCTGTACTTGCGGTAATCTTGCTCTCTTGAGAGGTAGTACCGCAAGCACCTCTTGATAATACCGCTGGGTCACGGTAGTACCGCTCCCTGGAGCCTTAGTACCGCAACTCCCGGGCCTAGTGCTGCTCGATGCGGTAGTAGGAGCGGATGTAATTTTACATCCGCGCCCACACGGTAATACCAAGCCGTCATCTTGTGTAGTACGCGGGAGAGCCCACGGTAGTACCGCTCCCCTGGAGCCGTAGTACCGTGGCCCTCATACCCAGTACCGTTGCGCCGCGGTAGTAGGAGCGGATGTAATTTTTTACATCCGCGCCTCAACGGTAGTACCGCACCTCGTGCGCGGTTGTACCGCGTCGTGTTTTGCACTGTTTCTTTTTCAGCGAAAGTAGGCACGGATGTATTTTATTTCATCCGCGCTCTTCGTAGGCTGTGGCTTACCTGCCTTGCGGTAGTAACGCAAGGGGGAGCGGTAGTACCGCGCTAGCGGTAGTACTGTGCTCAGTCAGGCTAGTCCCGGCCTCTGCTGCTGCCGCGAAAGTACCGTGGTCCTCCATGGTAGTACCGCGTGGCCTTGCGGTAGTACCGCGTGTCGCAGGCTGAACTTGAGGATAACGGTTGGATCTATTCCATGACTATAAAAGGTGTGTCTCCTACCTCTAGTTGACTACCTCTTCCATCTCTAAGCTCCATTGTTGCTCCAAGCTCCATTTTGGCCCGATCTCTCTCCCTAGCCAATCAAACTTGTTGATTTTCTCGGGACTGGGTAACAAGGGCCCGATCTACACTTCCACCAAGAGACATTTGATTCCCCCCACTTATCCCTTGCGGATCTTGTTACTCTTGGGTGTTTGAGCACCCTAGACGGCTGAGGTCACCGCAGAGCCATATTCCATTGTGGTGAAGCTTCGTGGTGTCGTTGGGAGCCTCCAATTAAGTTGTGGAGATTGCCCCAACCTTGTTTGTAAAGGTTCGGTTGCCGCCTTCAAGGGCGCCAATAGTGGAATCGCGGCATCTCGCATTGTGTGAGGGCGTGAGGAGAATACGGTGGCCCTAGTGGCTTCTTGGGGAGCATTGTGCCTCGACACCGCTCTAACGGAGACGTACTTCCCCTCAAAAGGAAGGAACCTCGGTAACACATCCTCGTCTCCACCGGCTCCGCTCTTGGTTATCCTATCCCTTTACTTGTGCAAGCTTATTTATGTTTCTATCTTTGCTTGCTCGTGTGCATGTGTTGATTGCATCATATAGGTTGTCCACCTAGTTGCATATCTAGACAACTTACTTTGTTGCAAAGTTTAATTTGGTCAAGAAAAGCTAAAAATTGTTAGTTGCCTATTCACCCCCCCCCCTTCTAGTCAACTATATCGATCCTTTCACCGTGTCCGGATTGGACTCTCCTTTGCGTGGAAGACAAGCTTGGTGATTCGGATAATATATTTCCTTCCTTGTAAACGACTCCATGTAAACCCTAGCCCTCTCCGGTGTCTATATAAACCGTGGAGGATGGTCCTTAGAAGGCCGATCACGATCACAATCATAATTGTCATAGGCTAGCTTCTAGGGTTTAGCCTCTATGATCTCGTGGTAGATCTACTCTTGTACTACTCATATCATCAATATTAATCAAGCAGGAAGTAGGGTTTCACCTCCATCGAGAGGGCCCAACCTGGTAAACATTGTGTCCCTTGCTTTCTGTTACCATCAGCCTAAGACGCACAGATCGGGACCCCCTACCCGAGATCCGCCGGTTTTGACACCGACATTGGTGCTTTCATTAAGAGTTTCTCTGTGTCGTTGCTGCAAGGCTCGATGGCTCCTCCAATCATCGTCAACAACACGGCCTAGGGTGAGACTTTTCTCCCCGGACAGATCTTCGTGTTCGGCGGCTTCGCACTGCGGGCCAATTCTCTTGGCCATCTGGAGCAGATCGACAGCTACGCCCCTGGCCACCAGATCAGGTTCGGAAACCTGAACTACACGGCTGATGTCCGTCGTGACTTGATCTTCAACGGATTCGGGCATGTGCCAGGAGCGCCGGACGGTCACGATGAGCACGACTTAGACCTGCTGTCGGACGACGCTCGGGACGTCATCCCTGCGGCACACCCGGACCTAAATCCAGAGCAGACCGCGTTGCCTAAGGACGGAGGGATGGACCCCGCCCCGCAGGCCGCACACTCATCGGCGGTAGAGCCGAACACAGGCCTCGCCCCCAAAGAAGCCTGTGACACCGGATCCCCAAACTCGTATCTGGTTGTAGGTTCCTGAAGGAAATATGCCCTAGAGGCAATAATAAAGTTATTATTTATTTCCTCATATCATGATAAATGTTTATTATTCATGCTAGAATTGTATTAACCGGAAACATGATACATGTGTGAATACATAGACAAACATATAGTCACTAGTATGCCTCTACTTGACTAGCTCATTAATCAAGGATGGTTATGTTTCCTAACCATAGACATGTGTTGTTATTTGATTAATGGGATCACATCATTAGTAGAATGATGTGATTGACATGACCCATTCCGTTAGCCTAGCACTTGATCGTTTAGTATATAGCTATTGCTTTCTTCATGACCTATACATGTTCCTGTAACTATGAGATTATGCAACTCCGTTTATCGGAGGAACAATTTGGGTGCTACCAAGCGTCCTGGCGTAATGGGTGATTATAAAGGAGTACTACAGGTGTCTCCAAAGGTACATGTTGAGTTGGCGTATTTGAGATTAGGTTTTGTCACTCCGATTGTCGGAGAGGTATCTCTGGGCCCTCTCGGTAATACACATCACATAAGCCTTGCAAGCATTGCAACTAATAAGTTAGTTACGAGATGATGTATTACGGAACGAGTAAAGAGACTTGCGATAACGAGATTGAACTAGGTATTGGATACCGACGATCGAATCTCGGGCAAGTAACATACCGATGACAAAGGGAACAACGATGTCGTTATGCGGTTTGACCGATAAAGATCTTCGTAGAATATGTAGGAACCAATATGGGCATCCAGGTTCCGCTATTGGTTATTGACCGAGAATAGTTCTAGGTCATGTCTACATAGTTCTCGAACCCGTAGGGTCCACACGCTTAACGTTACGATGACAGTTTTATTATGAGTTTATAAGTTTTGATGTACGAAGTTTGTTGAGTCCCGATGTGATCACGGACATGGCGAGGAGTCTCGAAATGGTCAAGACATAAAGATTGATATATTGGAAGCCTATATTTGGATATCGGAATGGTTCCGGGTGAAATCGGGATTTTACCGGAACACTGGGGGGTTACCGGAACCCTCCCGGGGGATAATGGGCCTTAGTGGGCCATGAGGGAGAAGAAGAGGGCCGGCCAGGGCAGGCCGCGCGCCCCCTCCCCCCCCTAGTCCGAATAGGACAAGGAGAGGCGGCGCCCCCCTTCCTCTTCCCTCCCCTTTCCTTCTCCAACAAGGCAAGAGGGAGTCCTACTCCGGTGGGAGTAGGACTCCTCGGCGCACCCCTTGGGGCCGGCCGCACCTCCCCTCCTCCTTTATATACGGGGTAGAGGGCACCCCATGACACACAAGTTGATCTCGGATCGTTCCTTAGCCGTGTGCGGTGCCCCCTCCACCATATTCCACCTCGGTCATATCGTCGCGAGTTTAGGCGAAGCCTGCGCCGATAGATCATCATCATCGTCCTGCCACGCCGTCGTCTTGTGGAACTCATCCCGACACTTTGCTGGATCGGAGTCCGGGATCGTCATCGAGCTGAGCGTGTGCTGAACTTCGGAGGTGCCGTGACGTTCGGTACTTGGATCGGTCGGATCGTGAAGGCGTATGACTACATCAACCGCGTTGTCATAACGCTTCCGCTTCGGTCTCACGAGGGCGTGGACAATACTCTCCCTCTCGTTGCTATGCCATCACCATGATCTTGCGTGTGCGTAGGAATTTTTTGAAATTACTACGTTCCCCAACAGTGGCATCCGAGCCTGGTTTTATGCGTTGATGTTATATGCACGAGTAGAACACAAGTGAGTTGTGGGCGATACAAGTCATACTGCTTACCAGCATGTCATACTTTGGTTCGGCGGTATTGTGAGATGAAGCGACCCGGACCGACATTACGCGTACGCTTACGCGAGACTGGTTTCACCGCTGCGAGCACTCGTTGCTTAAAGGTGACTGGCGGGTGTCTGTCTCTCTCACTTTAGTTGAACCGAGTGTGGCTACGCTCAGTCCTTGCGAAGGTTAAAACAGCACCAACTTGACAAACTATCCACATGGTTTTGATGCGTAGGTAAGAACGGTTCTTGCTCAGCCCGTAGCAGCCACGTAAAATTTGCAACAATAAAGTAGAGGACGTCTAACTTGTTTTTGCAAGGCATGTTGTGATGTGATATGGTCAAGACGTGATGCTATATTTTATTGTATGAGATGATCATGTTTTGTAACCGAGTTATCGGCAACTGGCAGGAGCCATATGGTTGTCGCTTTATTGTATGAAATGCAAACGCCATGTAATTGCTTTACTTTGTCACTAAGCGGTAGCGATAGTCGTAGAAGCAATAGTTGGCGAGACGACAACGATGCGACGATGGAGATCAAGGTGTCGCGCCGGTGGCGATGGTGATCACGACGGTGCTTGGAGATGGAGATCACAAGCACAAGATGATGATGGCCATATCATATCACTTATATTGATTGCATGTGATGTTTATCCTTTATCCATCTTATCTTGCTTTGATTGGCGGTAGCATTATAAGATGATCTCTCACTAAATATCAAGAAGTGTTCTCCCGAGTATGCACCGTTATGAAAGTTCTTCGTCTTTGAGACACCACGTGATGATCGGGTGTGATAGGCTCTACGTTCAAATACAACGGTGCAAAACTGTTGCACACGCGAATACTCAGGTCAAACTTGACGAGCCTAGCATATACAGATATGGCCTCGGAACACGGAGACCGAAGGTCGAACGTGAATCATATAGTAGATATGATCAACATAGTGATGTTCACCATTGAAACTACTCCATCTCACGTGAAGATCGGACATGGTTTAGTTGATTTGGATCACGTAATCACTTAGATGACTAGAGAGATGTCTATCTAAGTGGGAGTTCTTAAGTAGTATGATTAATTGAACTTAAATTTATCATGAACTTAGTACCTGATAGTATTTTGCTTGTCTATGTTTACTGTAGGTAGATGGCTCATGCTGTTGTTCCGTTGAATTTTAATGCGTTCCTTGAGAAAGCAAAGTTGAAAGATGATGGTAGCAATTACGGACTGGGTCCGTAACCTAGGATTATCCTCATTGCTGCATGAAGAATTACGTCCCGAAGCACCGCTGGGTGCCGAGCCTGCTGCTGATGCAATGGACGACGTTAAGGGCGTCTGGTAGAGCAAAGCTGATGACTACTCGATAGTTCAGTGTGCCATGCTTTACGACTTAGAACCGGGCCTTCAACGACGTTTTGAACGTCATGGAGCATATGAGATGTTCCAGGAGTTGAAGTTAATATTTCAAGCAAATGCCCAGTTGAGAGATATGAAGTCTCCAATAAGTTCAATAGCTGCAAGATGGAGGAGAATAGTTCTGTCAGTGAACAAATACTCAAAATGTCTGGGTATAATAATCACTTGATTCAACTGGGAGTTAATCTTCCTGATGATAGTGTCATTGACAGAATTCTTCAATCACTGCCATCAAGCTACAAGAGCTTTGTGATGAACTATAATATGCAAGGGATGGACAAGTCTTTTCCCGAGCTCTTCGCAATGCTAAAAGCCACGGAGGTAGAAATCAAAAAGGAGCATCAAGTGTTGATGGTTAACAAGACCACCTGTTTCAAGAAAAGGGCAAAGGGAAGAAGAAGGGAACTTCAAGAAGAACAGTAAACAAGTTGCTGCTCAAGAGAAGAAACCCAAGTCTGGACCTAAGCACGAGGCCGAGTGCTTCTCTGCAAGCGGTCGGAACCTGAAGCGGAACTGCCCCAAGTATTTGGCGGATAAGAAGGATGGCAAAGTGAACAAAGGTATATGTGATATACATGTTATTGATGTGTACCTTACTAATACTCGCAGAGTACTGGTATTTGATACTGGTTACTGTTGCTAATATTTGCAACTCGAACAGGAACTACGGATTGCGAAGATTGGCTAAGGGCGAGGTGACGATCTTGGCGTGGAAATGGTTCCAAAGTCGATGTGATCGCGGTTGGCACGCTACCTCTACATCTACCATCGGGATTAGTTTTAGACCTAAATAATTGTTATTTGGTGCCAGCGTTAAGCATGAACATTATATCTGGATCTTGTTTGATGCGAGACGGTTATTCATTTAAGTAAGAGAATAATGGTTGTTCTATTTATATGAATAATATCTGTTATGGTCATGCACCCTTGAAGAGTGGTCTATTTTTATTAAATCTCGATAACAGTAATACACATATTCATAGTGTTGAAACCAAAAGATACAGAGTTGATAATGATAGTGCAACTTATTTGTGGCACTGCCGTTTGGGTTATATCGGTGTAAAACGCATAAAGAAACTCCATACTGATGGACTTTTGGAATCACTTGATTATGAATCACTTGGTACTTGCGAACCGTGCCTCATGGGCAAGATGACTAAAACGCCGTTCTCCGGAACTATGGAGCATGCAACTGATTTGTTGGAAATCATACATACTGATGTTTGTGGTCCAATGAATGTTGAGGCACGCGGCGGGTATCGTTATTTTCTCACCTTCACAGATGATTTGAGCAGATATGGGTATATCTACTTGATGAAACATAAGTCTGAAACATTTGAAAAGTTCAAAGAATTTCAGAGTGAAGTGGAAAATCATCGTAACAAGAAAATAAAATTTCTACGATCTGATCGTGGAGGAGAATATTTGAGTTCTGAGTTTGGTTTGCATTTGAAACAATGCGGAATAGTTTAGCAACTCACGCCACCGAACACCACAACGAAATGGTGTGTCGAGCGTCGTGTCGTACTTTACTAGATATGGTGCGATCTATGATGTCTCTTACTGATTTACCGCTATCGTTTTGGGGTTATGCTTTAGAGACGGCCGCATTCACGTTAAATAGGGCACCATCAAAATCCGTTGAAACGACACCTTATGAACTATGGTTTAGCAAGAAACCAAAGTTGTCGTATCTTAAAGTTTGGGGCTGCGATGCTTATGTGAAGAAACTTCAACCAGATAAGCTCGAACCTAAATCGGAGAAATGTGTCTTCATAGGATACCCAAAAGAGACTATTGGGTATACCTTCTATCACAGATCTGAGGGCAAGATTTTCGTTGCTAAATTCGGATCCTTTCCAGAAAAAGAGTTTCTCTCGAAAGAAGTGAGTGGGAGAAAAGTAGAACTTGATGAGATAACTGTATCTGCTCCCTTATTTGAAAATAGTTCATCACAAGAACCGGTTCCTGTGACAACTACACCAATTAGTGAGCAAGCTAATGATATTGATCATGAAACTTCAGATCGAGTTTCTCTTGAACTCGAGAGTCAACTAGAGTAAGATCCGCACCAGAGTGGTACGGTAATCCTATTCTGGAAGTCATGTTACTTGACCATGGCGAACCTACAAACTATGAAGAAGCGATGGTGAGCCCAGATTCAGCAAAATGGCTGGAAGCCATGAAATCTGAGATGGGATCCATGTATGAGAACAAAGTATGGACTTTGGTTGACTTGTCCGATGATCGGCAAGCCATTGAGAATAAATGGATCTTTAAGAAAAAGACTGACGCTGATGGTAATGTAACTGTCTATAAAGCTCGACTTGTTGCGAAAGGTTTTCGACAAGTTCAAGGGGTTGACTACGATGAGACTTTCTCACCCGTAGCGATGCTTAAGTCTGTCTGAATCATGTTAGCAATTGCTGCATTTTATGATTATGAAATTTGGCAAATGGATGTCAAAACTGCATTCTTGAATGGATTTCTAGAAGAAGAGTTGTATATGATGCAACCAGAAGGTTTTGTTGATCCAAAAGGTGCTAACAAAGTGTGCAAGCTCCAGCGATCAATTTATGGTCAGTGCAAGCCTCTCGGAGTTGGAATAAGCGCTTTGATAGTGTGATCAAAGCATATGGTTTTATCTGAGACTTTTGGAGAAGCCTGTATTTGCAAGAAAGTGAGTGGGAGCTCAGTAGCATTTCGATATTATATGTGGACGACATATTATTGATTGGAAATGATATAGAATTTCTGGATAGCATAAAAGGATACTTGAATAAAAGTTTTTAATGAAAGACCTCGGTGAAGCTGCTTACATATTGGGCATCAAGATCTATAGAGATAGATCAAGGCGGCTTGATTGGACTTCCACAAAGCACATACCTTGATAAAGTTTTGAAAAAGTTCAAAATAGATCGAGCAAAGAAAGGATTTTTACCTGTATTACAAGGTGTGAAATTGAGTCGACTCAATGCCCGACCACAGCAGAAGATAGAGAGAAAATGAAAGATGTTCCTTATGCTTCAGCCATAGGCTCTATCATGTATGCAATGCTGTGTACCAGACCTGACGTATGCTTAGCAATAAGCTTGGCAGGAAGGTACCAAAGTAATCCAGAGTGGATCCTTTGACAGCGGTCAAGAACATCCTAAAATACCGAAAAGGACTAAGGATATGTTTCTCGTATATGGAGGTGACAAAGAGCTAGTCGTAAATAGTTACGTCGATGCAAGCTTTGACACTGATCTGGACGATTCTAAATCGCAAACCGGATCGTGTTTTTATTAAGCGGTGGAGCTGTCGGTTGGTGCAGTTCTAAACAAAGCGTCGTGGCGGGATCTACATGTGAAGTGGAGTACATAGCTGCTTCGAGCAGCAAATGAAGGAGTCGGATGAAAGAGTTCATTTCCGATCTAGGTGTCATACCTAGTGCATCGGGACCAATGAAGATCTTCTGTGACAATCTTGGTGCAATTGCCTTGGCAAAGGAATCCAGATTTCACAAGAGGACCAAGCATATAAAGAGATGCTTCAATTCCATCCGGGACCAAGTCCGGTGGGAGACATAGAGATTTGCAAGATACATACGGATCTGAATGTTGCGAGACCCGTTCACTAAGCCTCTTCCACGAGCAAAACATGATCAGCACCAAGACTCCATGGGTGTTAGAATCATTCTTGTGTAATCTAGATTATTGACTCTAGTGCAAGTGGGAGACTGAAGGAAATATGCCCTAGAGGCAATAATAAAGTTATTATTTATTTCCTCATATCATGATAAATGTTTATTATTCATGCTAGAATTGTATTAACCGGAAACATGATACATGTGTGAATACATAGACAAACATATAGTCACTAGTATGCCTCTACTTGACTAGCTCATTAATCAAAGATGGTTATGTTTCCTAACCATAGACATGTGTTGTTATTTGATTAATGGGATCACATCATTAGGAGAATGATGTGATTGACATGACCCATTCGTTAGCCTAGCACTTGATCGTTTAGTATATTGCTATTGCTTTCTTCATGACCTATACATGTTCCTGTAACTATGAGATTATGCAACTCCGTTTACGGAGGAACACTTTGGGTGCTACCAAGCGTCCACAACGTAAGCTGGGTGATTATAAAGGAGTACTACAGGTGTCTCCAAAGGTACATGTTGAGTTGGCGTATTTCGAGATTAGGTTTTGTCACTCCGATTGTCGGAGAGGTATCTCTGGGCCCTCTCGGTAATACACATCACATAAGCCTTGCAAGCATTGCAACTAATAAGTTAGTTACGAGATGATGTATTACGGAACGAGTAAAGAGACTTGCCGGTAATGAGATTGAACTAGGTATTGGATACCGACGATCGAATCTCGGGCAAGTAACATACCGATGACAAAGGGAACAACGTATGTCGTTATGCGGTTTGACCGATAAAGATCTTCGTAGAATATGTAGGAACCAATATGGGCATCCAGGTTCCGCTATTGGTTATTGACCGAGAATAGTTCTAGGTCATGTCTACATAGTTCTCGAACCCGTAGGGTCCGCACGCTTAACGTTACGATGACAGTTTTATTATGAGTTTATAAGTTTTGATGTACCGAAGTTTGTTTGGAGTCCCGGATGTGATAACGGACATGATGAGGAGTCTCGAAATGGTCAAGACATAAAGATTGATATATTGGAAGCCTATATTTGGATATCGGAATGGTTCCGGGTGAAATCAGGATTTTACCGGAACACCGGGGTTACGGAACCCTCCGGGGATAATTGGCCTTAGTGGGCCATGAGGGAGAAGAGGAGGGCGGCCGGGGCAGGCGCGCCCCCTCCCCTAGTCCGAATAGGACAAGGAGAGGAGGGCGGCGCCCTTCCTCTTTCCCTCCCCTTACCTTCTCCAACAAGGCAAGAGGGGGGTCCTACTCCCGTGGGAGTAGGACTCCTCGGCGCACCCCTTGGGGCGGCCGCACCTCCCCTCCCTCCTTAATATCACGGGGCAGGGGCACCCCATGACACACAAGTTGATCTACGGATCGTTCCTTAGCCGTGTCGGTGCCCCCTCCACCATATTCCACCTCGGTCATATCGTCGCGGAGTTTAGGCGAAGCCTGCGCGATAGAACATCATCATCGTCACCACACCGTCGTCTTGTGGAACTCATCCCGACACTTTGCTGGATCGAGTCGGGGATCGTCATCGAGCTGAGCGTGTGCTGAACTTCGGAGGTGCCGTCGTTCGGTACTTGGATCGGTCGGATCGTGAAGACGTACGACTACATCAACCGCGTTGTCATAACTCTTCCGCTTACGGTCTACGAGGGTACGTGGAAAATACTCTCCCCTCTCGTTGCTATGCCATCACCATGATCTTGCGTGTGCGTAGGAATTTTTTTGAAATTACTACGTTCCCCAACAGTTCCACTCCGCGCTCTCCTAAGCCCGCCGAACCTGGTTGGGCCCCTGTAATGGAGTTCACCTCCGTGGATATCTTCCAGCGCTCGCCCTTTGCCGACGTGCTGAACTCGTTAAAGTCTCTCTCTTTGTCAGGAGGCTCTTGGCCGAACTATGCCCGGCTCGAGTGGGAAGCAGGCAACGAAGGAATTCGTGGCCCACCCACCACCCACTTCATTGCCACGGTCGATGAACTAACCGACGTGCTTGATTTTGACTCCGAAGACATCGACGGTATGGACGATGATGCTAGAGAAGAACAGGAACCATCGCTCATAGGGCGGTGGGCAGCTACCTCCTCATACGATATATATATGGTAGACACTCCGAAGGAAACCAACGGCGATGGGGCAACGGAGGATAACCCCTCAGGGAGAAAAGCATTGCATGGGCGTCGTCGGCGCCGCTCCAAGCCCCGCCACAACAATACCGGCCCAGGAGACGAAAAGAATCCGGATGGTGCCGAAGAGGAATACAACCCTGATCGCCTGCCTTCGAACAGGCCAAGCAGGAAGACGGGCTGGTCAGCCAAGACGAACAGGCAACGGACGGATATCCGGAGGAGGACAGTTACATGCCCCCCTCCGAAGATGAGATCAGCCTCGGCGACGACGAGTTCGTCGTGCCTGAGGATCCCGTCGAACAGGAGCGCTTCAAGCGTCGTCTTATGGCCACCGCGAGGAGCCTGAAAAAGAAGCAGCAGCAACTCCAAACTGATCAAGACCTGCTCACAGACAGATGGACTGAAGTCCTGGAAGCCGAGGAATATGGACTCGAGCGCCACACGGCTGACCAGCCACCTCGTGGCTGGGATAAAACGGCGTATCAGCCCGAACACCAGCCCGCACCCCCGCGCCAATACACTACGCCTCGGGTCAATAGGCAAGACCTGCACGATATACTGGAAAACAAAGCAGGATAGCCAAGATCGATCTACGGATCGCGGGTGCGTGCCCCAACACGCGACGATGACCGTCACGCCGGATACACTATCAACAAGTCCGGTCGGGCTGAATACAGCCACCTAGAACAATTCGAACTGCGTAGCCACATAGCCCGGCACAAAGACGCCACACACCCCCTCTGCTTCACTGACGAAGTGATGGATCATGAATTCCCAGAAGGGTTCAAACCCGTAAACATCGAATCATACGATGGCACAACAGACCCCGCAGTATGGATCGAAGATTTCCTTCTCCACATTCACATGGCCCGCGGAGACGATCTACACGCCATCAAGTATCTTCCCCTTAAGCTCAAAGGACCCGGCCGGCACTGGCTAAACAGCCTGCCCGCAAATTCCATTGGCAGTTGGGGCAAACCTGGAAGACGCGTTCCTCGACAACTTCCAGGGCACAAATGTGCGACCACCGGACGCCGATGACTTGAGCCACATTACTCAACAGCCCGGAGAGTCAGCAGGAAATTCTGGACTAGGTTCCTAACTAAAAAGAACCAAATAGTCGACTGTCCGGGCGTCGAAGCCCTGGCGGCCTTTAAGCATAATATCCATGACGAGTGGCTCGCCCGACACCTCGGCCAGGAAAAACCCAAGTCCATGGCAGCCCTCACGACACTAATGACCCGCTTTTGCACGGGCGAGGACAGCTGGTTGGCTCGCAGCAGCACTACGCCACATTCTGGCACTTCGGATGTCCGCGACAATAACGGCAAGCCACGGCGCAACAGACATAAGCGACGGAACAACGGCGACAACATAGAAGACACGGCAGTCAACGGCAGAGCGGTTCCAAGTCCGGTCAGCGGAAGAAGCCGTTCAAAAGAAACAATCAGGGACCGTCCAGTCTGGACCGCATACTGGAACGCTCGTGCCAAATTCATGGCACCCCGGACAAGCCAGCCAACCACACTAATAGAGACTGCTGGTTGTTCAAACAGGCCGGTAAAATAAACGCTTAAAACAAGGACAAGGGGCTACACAGCGACGACGATGAAGAGCCCAGGAGTCCGAACACGGGGGACAGAAGAAATTTCCTCCCCAGGTGAAAACGTTCAACATGATCTATGCCACCCACATTCCCAAGCGGGAACGGAAGCGAGCACTATGGGACGTCTATGCGATGGAGCCAGTCGCCCCCAAATTCAACCCATGGTCAGCTTGTCCGATCACCTTTGATCGTAGGGATCACCC
Source organism: Aegilops longissima (assembly GCA_021605205.1). Lineage (NCBI taxonomy): Eukaryota > Viridiplantae > Streptophyta > Magnoliopsida > Poales > Poaceae > Aegilops > Aegilops longissima. The sequence goes on along the minus strand of CM038682.1, from coordinate 71,818,536 downwards.
TACCAGCATCCGTCACGGCGGCTCAGCCGCATTGGTCCTAGACCCAATCATCGACGGATTCCACCTCACGCGAGTCCTCATGGACAGCGGCAGCAGCCTGAACCTGCTTTATCAGGACACAGTGCGAAAAATGGGCATTGACCCTTCAAGGATCAAGCCCACCAAAACCACCTTTAAAGGTGTAATTCCTGGAGTAGAGGCCCGCTGCACGGGCTCTATAACATTGGAAGTGGTCTTCGGATCTCCGGATAACTTCCGAAGCGAAGAGTTAATCTTCGATATCGTCCCTTTCCGTAGTGGTTACCACGCACTGCTCGGACGAACCGCATTCGCTAGATTCAATGCGATACCACACTATGCATACCTCAAGCTCAAGATGCCAGGACCGCGCGAGGTCATAACAGTCAACGGAAACATGGACCGCTCTTTCCGTACAGAAGAGCATACTGCAGCCCTCGCGGCGGAAGTACAATGCAGCCTCCTCCAACAAACCACCAATCCGGCGACGACAACCTCGAGCACCATCAAGCGAGTCCGGAGCACCCCGCAGCATGACCACCAGGCACGCCAAGAGCACGACTAGCAGTCCGGCCTCCGCTCAAACCCCATCAAAGCAGCATTCGTGCCACGCGTACACAATTACGCACTCAAAATACCATGGGAATAGGCGGAGGTGCAGCGGTGACATAGTCAACAGTGCGGTATAACCGCAACATACCTTCATAACCCTCCCTTTTTATCTTTCAGGACACTACTTTAGGGCAGCCACTTCAGAAGAGCCGGATTGTCGGACTTACACAGGAGAGAAAACCAAGGAGGCAACAGGCTTTGCGCACAAAAGGAAATACCCAGGTGGAATCTGCTCATGATCGTTATACCTGTTTTATATACCTACATGCAGCCTGCCCTTGGATAGGACATGTTAAATAGTCCTATTTACCTCTGCTTAAACGCACCCATTGTAAACATACGCTTAAACGTATTATTCATCAATGGGAGATAATATATAGCGTCAGCTTTTTATTCCTATTTGCGCATTTTTCCTGCAAATGTTTATTTAATATCGCATCCATACACCTTGGTACGATCAGTTTGCCATGGGCTTCTTATGGCGCCTCATAATATGGCAAAACAAGTCCGAACACTTTAAAACAGTGAGGCACCCGGAACTTATAAGACTATATGCATCAGCTCCGAATCACGTCTTGGGTCAATAGTTGGGTTTGCCCGGCTCCCTTGTTTTGGTATCTTACGTTCCGTTATATCGGCTAAGGTAGCGCAGGGAGAACTACTGCGATTGTGTCCCGGTTCTTCCGGACGAGCACCTCAGTAGAGAAAGCTGAAAACTGACCGGCATGATGCGGCGAGAGCTGGTCGCTGTTCGAGAGATCTTAATATCCTTTAAGATTTTTTCCGCTTTAGGTGATGAATCGGCCTCGTCCGATTTAGGCGTATATAGCGCCCCAATTGACCCTCAAATTCTAGGGCTTCACGAAATTTAAAATTGTAGACTTCTATGGCTAAGTGAAAGTTATAAAGCCGCATAGTCCGATTGCCTTTTAGCTGCGCGGATACCTCCTTAAGGGACCAAAATTTGGATAAAGAGTATCCGGGTTTTTCCAAGAACACCCCGGTACTAGTTACGTGGGGGCGGAAGCCGACGACTGGCCTACTTTCAGAATTTTATAAACAGCCGCATAGAAGGTAATATTTTAAATCAAATAGCGCTATATAGCGCAAGTAACTTTGAATTTATATACAATAACGACAGAGGTACATTTACTCAAGGATTGTGTCCTTGGTACATTCATCGGCCATGAGACGAGCGCCCTTCATAACGCCATCGTAATATTTCTCCGGATAGCGATGCGCCTTGCCCTCCGGTGGCCCGTCCTTCACCAACTTCTCCGCATCCAGCTTGCCCCAATGCACCTTCGCACGGGCAAAGGCCCGGCGGGCATCCTCAATGCAAATGGATCGCTTGATCATTTCAAGCCGCGGACATGCATTTACCACCCGCATGATAATACTGAAGTAGCTAGTGGGCAGGGGCTCACCAGACCACATCCGGACTATGAAATCTTTCATAGCCACTTCTGCCGCCCTGTGGAGTTCAACCAACTGCTTCAGTTGGTCACTCAGAGGCGTTGGGTGTTCGGCCCCAGCATACTAGGACCAGAACAGCTTCTCCGCGGAGCTCCCTTCCTCGGCACGGTAGAACTCCGCGGCATCTGATATGCTGCGTGGCAGATCTGTGAATGCCCCTAGAGAGCTCCAAATTCAGGTAAGTAAAAGAAACGCCTCCTCCACATGCTCGCTTTGCATAAAGAATGTCTTACCCGCCGCTATCTTCTTGGCCGCCTGGATTTCCTGCTGCGCCTTTTCGGCTTCGGCTTTGGTGTCTTTCATACTCGCAAGGACCTTCGCCAGCTCGGCCTCTTTCACCTTAAGATCATGCTCCAAGGACTCGAACTTTTTACCGAGCTCCTGGAGCTCTTGCTGTACCTCGCCCACTCTAGCATCTTGCTTCTCGCGCTCTTTGCGCTCCAGAGCCGCCTTGTCCTCGGCCTCGGACATCGCTTTCTTCAGAGACGCCACTTCGGTGGTGGCCCCTGTTACAAAGTCACAATGCTTTGTCGTTAGAATAACCAATTTTGCCTATTCTTCATTATATGAGAGCGGGGAATTACTCACCTTTGTTCTCTTCGAGCTCTCCCTGCGCCTGCTCCAGGTCCCGTTTTAGTCTGGCGACCTCGGTTGTGCGGACAGCGGCAGCAAGCAGCACAACCTGCTTATCCACATGCACACTTATTATTAGACTCCTGCGGATTATAATTGACCCTCCGTTTGGCTTTTCTTTCCGAACGCCAAACAGAGTATCAGGGGCTACTACCTATCAGGTGGTAATTTCACACATTTTTATTACTTACCTCAAAGCCAGTCAGGAGGCAGGTGCAAGCTAAAGTTAGTCCGCTCTTGGCGGACAAAACCTTCTGAATCACCGCACTCATAAGAGTACGGTGCTCTTCATCCATGGAAGCACCGCAAAGCGCTTCCAGCAGACAATCTGACGCCTCGGGCATAACGGAAGTCTTCGGCACGGACGGCTCGCCCTCCCTAACGAGAGCTGCCCGCCTAAGTCCGGAACCCTTGAAGGTTCCGGAACAGTATTCAGCTGCGAGCCCGGCTTACCGTGGCTCTCATCAACACGATCCGCGGGGATCTTGAACCCCGCGTGTCCGACGTCTGGAATTCCGCCTTGGGGCGCCTCTAGAGTAACCTCCCCCCGCTCCGGGAGCCTTTGGGACAACACCTCCGTGTCATCCGCAGACTGAGGAGTTGTGGCCGCCGGGAGCGACTTCATCTCTGAATTACTCAAAGACCCATCTGAAGAAGACACCTCGGGATGGGCCCTGGTCGGACTGCATATATGTTCGGCGTTATAACAAGACTATGAAACAAAGTCGCGCTAAAAGTACCATAGAGTGCGGAGACTCACGATCTCGCTAGGGGCTTCCCCCTGGGCAGCCACTCTTCATCACTGTGAGCGGCCGTGGTGGAGTAGTCCGGAAGGGACGCCTTTCCCTTCTTGGACGTCCTAGCCTCCCCCTCCGGGGCGGCTTTCCTCTTCTTCTCCTCCCCATTGCGGGGAGGAAGAACTTCTTCGTGTTTCCCCCCGCCTCCGCGGGAGGAATCCGCCTCGTCGTCTTCAAACGACGTGGGTATGACGGCCTTGCACCGGGGGCCTTTCCCGGCCCCCTGGTCCGCCTTCCTAGGTCCCCCATCCTCTCCGGATGGGGCGGCCTCTTCCTCTTCATCCTCTCCTTCGGGGGAGGAGTGTGCCTCGTCGTCCTCGGGCGAGGCGTCCGGTACGACCTTACGCCGGAGACCCTTTCTGGTCCCTAGGGCCTTCTTTTCCGGTGCCTTGTAAGGCGCCGGGACTAGCATCTCCATTATGAGATCATCGGCTGGACCTTCCGGCAGCGGAGCCGGACAGTCAATCCGCTCCGCTGTCTCCACATAATCCTGATCAAATACATATAATGACTTAAGACTCCCCCATGGATATATCAGGAAGAACTGAATCCGGTGGTAGTCATAAAACTCACCGGACGGAGGGGCCGCGCAGCATGAAGTCTGCGGTCCTCGGATGAGGGGGGAGGTACTTCAGAGGCGTTGAACAGCACCTTCCATGCGCCTTTGTGCGTCATGTCGTAGAGCTTTCGAAGCGTCTGGTGTTCGGTCGGGACGAACTCCCACGGATTAAATACCCGTCTTTGGCACGGGAGAACCCGGCGGACAAGCATGACCTGGATCATGTTGAAAAGTCCTTGTCCTTCATATTCTTGATGCAGTTCTGGAGTCCGGTCAGCTCTGCAGGTTCGCCCCAGGCTAGGCCCTTCCTTTCCCAGGAGGTGAGCCGCATGGGGGTTCCGGATCTGAATTCGGGGGCCGCCGCCCAGTTGACGCCGCGTGGCTCGGTGATATAGAACCACCCCGATTACCACCCTTTCACGGTCTCCGCGAAGGAGCCGTCAAGCCAGGTGACGTTAGGCATCTTGCCCACCATGGCCCCTCCGCACTCCGCTTGCTGGCCGCTCGCGATCTTCGGCTTCAGGCAGAAGATTTGTAGCCACAAGCCAAATTGAGGATTGATGCGGAGGAAGGCCTCGCACACGACGATAAACACCGAGATGTTGAGGACAAAATTTGGGGCTAGATCATGGAAATCTAGCCCATAGTAGAACATGAGCCCGCGGACGAAGGGATGAAGTGGAAATCCCAGTCCACGGACGAAGTGGGCGACAAACACGACCCTCTCGTGAGGTTCCGGAGTTGGAATAACCTGCCCGGCGTCCGGTAGCCGGTGCGCGATGTCTGCGGCCAAGTATCCGGCCGCTCAAAGATTCGCGATATGCTTCTCCTTCACCGTGGAGGCCACCCACTTGCCTCCTGCTCCGGACATGTTTAGCTGTGCGGAGAAGACTTGGGCTTGGGCACTGGAGCTCGAGGGGGCAAGGGTGAGTAAAGGAGGAAGAAGGCGTGGGTAAAAATGGGGAACCCTTGTCCCTTTATAGAGGTGACGAAAGTGGTGCGCCTCCCCACTTGCCCGATGAGAATCGCTTACTTCCCAAGCACCACAATTGATGGCGCGGTGGGATTACCCATACCCGTATTGATGAGAATCCCGTGATAGGGGGACACGATCTCTGCTTTGACAAGACGTGTCAAGGAAACCGCCTCGCAATATGCGCTGTGGCGGGTTGTGGGAAAATGGTTCAAATAATGACCCGACTGTAATGACATGTCACGTTGTCTAAAAAGTTGTCAGCAGATTGCATTTGTGAAATATGATTCTCTCTACAATGGTATGTGTAGATCATTTTTGCAGATCCGGACACGGTCCAAGTGTTCGATAATTACTTCGGAATATTCGGAGATGGAACCCGCCTTGCAATGCCGAAGACAAGACTGCGCGCCGGACTCATCATCATTGAAGCCTGGTTCACGGGCTACTGAGGGAGTCCTGGATTAGGGGGTATCCGGACAGCCGGACTATATACTTTGTCCGGACTATTGGAGCGTGAAGATACAAGACTCAAGACTCCGTCCCGTGTCCGGATGGGACTCTCCTTTGTGTGGAAGACAAGCTTGGCGATCTGGATAATATATTTCCTTCCTTGTAACCGACTCCATGTAAACCCTAGCCCTCTCCGGTGTCTATATAAACCAGGGAGGATGGTCCTTAGAAGGCCGATTACGATCACAATCATAATCATCATAGGCTAGCTTCTAGGGTTTAGCCTCTACGATCTCGTGGTAGATCTACTCTTGTACTACTCATATCATCAATATTAATCAAGAAGGAAGTAGGGTTTTACCTCCATCGAGAGGGCCCGAACTTGGGTAAACATTGTGTCCCTTGCTTTCTGTTACCATCGGCATAAGACGCACAGATCGGGAACCCCTACCCGTGATCCGCCGGTTTTGACACCGACACTTGGCCACGCTCATTCTCGATGATCATGTTGTGCATGATCACACAAGCATGCATGATGTACCAAAGCATTTTTTGATCCCCAAATCTAGCCGGTCCTCTCACAATAGCAAATTGGGCTTGCAAAATCCCAAAAGCTCTCTCCACATCTTTTCTAGCCGCTGCCTGAGCATTGTGGAAATCAAGATTTTTCTTACCTTCCGGCTTTTTCAACGGCTTCACGAAGGTTTGCCACTTTGGATAGATGCCATCCGCTAGATAATAGCCATAGTTGTACGTACGGCCATTTGGTACAAACTGCACCGGTGGCAACTCACCATTTGCAATCTTATTCATCAGTGGTGACCGGTTGACAACATTGATGTCATTCAAAGATCCAGGCATTCCAAAGAATGCATGCCAAATCCAAGTATCCTGATCGGCCACCGCTTCAAGGATTATAGTGGAACCCATTTTTGGCCGTGGAATTGCCCATGCCATGCCTTTGGACAATTCTTCCAACTCCAATGCATGCAATCTATTGAGCCAAGCATGCCAGGAAACCCGCGAGCTTTGTTCATCGCCTGTCACAGCCCTAGAGCTTGTTTGTAGCTAGTAACATTGCATTCATGCATCATGTTAATTTTCATGAAATTTGAAATGGGGAATTGGAGAGCCTCAGAGATCATTTAAAATAAATGATAAACCTTAAAAAAAATTGCTTCAAATGTGTCCAAGAAAATGTTCCTCTTAGTCTCTGAAAATATTGCAAAGAGGTAGAACTCAAAACAATATTTTTGGTATCTCAGAGTTAATTATTTTGGGCCTTTGAATTAAATAAATAGCTAGTTGCATTTGAAATATATCCTATATATAATTAATATATGTCCAAATAATTCTGAGCTTAAGTGAGGGCTGTTGGAAATATTCCAAACAGAGCCACAATCATTTCCAGGGTTTTTGAAAATGCCTTAGTATTTTAATTAAGTCAACACAATTACAGAAAACCAGAAAACAATAAAAAGAACAGAAACTCACTGCTTACTCCAGCAGCCCACCTGGCCCAGCCTTCTCTCCCCCCCCTCCTCCTCGACGGCCCAGTTGGTGGCCCAGCCCACCAACCGCCACGCCGCTCGTCGCCTACCTCTGCCAAGAGGGCAGCGGAGGTTTCTGGCGACCACGCCGAAGCCTCCACCTCCTCCCTGCTCGCCTGCCTGGCTCCCCCTCGACGCCCGGAGACGCCACGCGCCTCCCCGAACCCCCCCTCGTCCTCTTCCCTCTCTCCCTGGACCCCATTTCCTCCTCTGCTTCCCTCTTGCGACACCACCGAAGCGGCCCTGTCGCCACTGCCGCTGCTTCGCAAGGCCACCGGCCACCTCGCCCTGCCATGGGCTCAGAGCTCCGCCGAACCCCTCTTCCACCCCACCGATCCACCGCCCTCCGGAAGCCCTCTGCAACGTCATCCCGGCCTCATCATCAACCTCCGCCGCCAGTGACCTCGCAATCGATTCGCGGGCTCCAAAGACTTCCCGACCTCGCCGTCGCCTCTGCTAGTTCCCCGTGAGCCACTCTCCATCTCCCCACGAAACCCCGCCGTTGCCTCCCTAGCTAACCTCTCCACCTTGGCCGAGCGCCGTCGTCCGCCATTGCCGCCGTGTTACGCTTGCAGTCCTCCCGGACCAAACCAAGCATGTCGCGAGCTCTGAGTTTCCCGATGCTCCGGTGCTACCCCTCTCGCTTGCTAGCAAGCCACAGCCTCGCGTACGACCAAACCCGAACTCCGGCCGCCGCCTTGGAGCTCGCCGCCGTCGATTCCGGCCGCCCCGAGCTCAAGCCACTCCACCAAGAGCCTCAGCTCATCCCCAGCTCCACGTAGATACCCTCCGCGACCCTTTTGGTGGCCGGAACGGCAAAAACCACTCCCGCCGCCGCGTCGGGCTCGCCGGCGGTTAAACGCCGGCAGCCGACCTTGACTTTGACCCGGTGGGCCCCGGTTGACTCTCCTGAGTCAATGACAGGTGGGGCCCAGCCCTGTTGACTATTTAGATTTAGCTTAATTAATTTCAGTTAAGCCAATCACACTGACATGTGGGACCCGCTGGTCAGGTTTGACCCGGACCAGTCCTGTTGACCTGATGACGTCATGCCAACGTCATGCTGATGCAGTAAACCCCTTTTCTGGATTTAATTTAATTCAGGAAATTTCAGAAAATGCCCTAAACTTCAATAAATCATAGAAATTCAACCGTAACTCGGATTGAAATAATTTATATATGAAAAATGATCAGAAAAATATGAAGAATCTGTTTATGCCATGATCATGCATGTTTGAACAAGTTAACATCACTGAATAGGATGAATCATGATTAGGTAATTTATGAAATAGCATTTGGAGTTGGAGTTCAACCTTGTTTGAATTCCACTTCAACTAACTTGGATTATTATTGCATTAGGTGAATTCAGTTCCTTAACATGCTCATGCATCATATATGTGCATTGCATTGATTGTGTTCTCTCTTGTTTGCCGGTACTTGTCCCTCTCGGTGAGACGACGTCATCGATTTATGAATTCAATGACACCGATGAAGAACTATATTATCTTCGTATGCCGTGCAAGCAAAACCCCTTGTTCATTCCGATATAATCCCACTCTCTCGCTCCTGCTCTATTTTACTGCATTAGGACAACAACGACTCATGTGTTACTTGCTGCGGTAGCTGAACCCTTGATCCTTTGCATGACCTGTCATTCCACAAGAATTAGATGAAACCCACTAGCATGAGTAGGAATTGTTTGAGCCATGTTGTGCCTACTCATTTATGCTTGTTTGTCATGCCTGCTTGCTTAGAGTTGAGTCGGGTCTGATTCATCGGGAATGAATTGGAATTGTTATGAACATGTCCTATTGTGTGTGAGCTAAGTGTGTGAACACGATTTGGTAAAGGTAGCGGTGAGAGGCCATGTAGGAGTACATGGTGGGTTGTCTCATTGAAACCGCCCTCGAACTGAGTTCTGTGTTTGTGATCCATGAAACAGTTACTACCACGCATTGGGATCCTTAATTGACCCTCTCGGCTTCTTAACCACCCTTGTCCTCATCCGGGAGTTGCAAGTAGTTTCGTGTTTGTAGCATGTCAGGGGCCGCATAACGCTGACCTTAGGGGTGGGTTGTGTTGCGGTAGGCACCGTGGGTCCGTGTACCGAGTGCCCGCTTGGTATCTCGGGAACCCTGCACACATCGTTCGGGATGTATGGGAAACCTCGGCCGGACTCCTGCGGATGGAACCCGAATAGGCGATAAACCTGGACTAGGGACTTGAGTGTTTAGGTAGGCCGTGGCCGACACCCACGTTGGGCTTCCGCTGAAGGTTGCCAAGTACATGTCGTGTAAACGGCGGTAAGTGGTGAGAGTGTGTGAAGAAGTACCCTGCAGGTTTAATATGATCTATTCAATAGCCGTGTCCACGGAGAAGGACTTCGGGTTGCCTATATCAGTTCATAGACAAGTGAAAGTGGATACTCTAAAATGCGCAAGATAAGCGTGAGTGCTATGGATGGCGTTCTCGTGAGGGAGACGGGAGCGGTTCATAGTGGTGTATTGATATGGTGAATATGTGGACTCGTGTGCCCACCTCAAAAGAGTTACTTGCAATGTAGTTCAGGATAGCCACCGAGTCAAAGCTGGCTTGCTGCAGTCAAACTCCACCACCCCTTTTGATAATGATGCATATGTAGTTAGTTCTGATGTAAGTCTTGCTGAGTACAATTGTACTCACGCTTGCTTATTCTATGTTTTGCGAGAGACGTCGGTCCTCGCTAGTAGTTCCACGTGGCTTCGACGCTTAGCTTGTTACCTCAGCTACAATCTTGTGCCCTCGGCAGGATCTGGTAGATAGTCGCTTCTCAGCCTTTTTCATTTATAGTTGTCTGCGTACTGCACATGTTTAGCTTCCGCTTGTGCTTTGACTTGTATGTTTCGAGTGTTGGGTCATGAGACCCATGTTTGTAATATCTCGCCTCGGGCCTAATGAATAATATCTGAGTCGAGAGTTATGTTGTGATGCCATGTCGTATTTACACATATTGAGCATATTGTGTGTATGTTTGAAATGCTTGGTATGTGTGGGATCCGACAAACTAGTTGTTTATCCTCGGCAGCCTCTCATATGGGGAAATGTAGTCTCGTGCTTCTGAGCGATAGTAGTCCGCTACAGCCCGGTTCACCGGAGTCCTGCTAGCCCAAACTACTGCTTGGACACTTGACTGGCGGCATGTGTTTCACTTCGCCCTATGTCTCGTCCTTCGGGAAATGTCACGCGGTGTTATTCGAGTCCTGCCTAGCTCACTACAGCCGGGATACCGAGTCCTGTTAGCCCAGTGCTACAGCCCGAATATATACGTTGATGACCGACATGCTCGATGTGATTCATGTATGCCTGTCCCCATAGGTTAGCGCCGCTTTGGGTTCACGACTAGCCATGTCGGCCCGGGTTCTTTGTCATATGGATGCTAGCGACACTATCATATATGTGAGCCAAAAGACGCAAACGGTCCCGGCCATGGTAAGGCGACACCGTGGGAATACCGTGCGTGAGGCCGCAAAGTGATATGATGTGTTACATGCTAGATCGGTGTGACTTAGGATCGGGTCCCGACATCGTTGGTATCGAGCCCGATCGCTCAGAGGATTACCAAGCCAAACTGGTAGAAGTTGTGTCTAGAAATGCTTTAGTTATGTAAGGGAATTGATTGTGGAAGGAACGTAAGGCTCTTTTTTACTCCTTATACCTCATGGCCTTCTCGATCTGAGTCATCCTCTTCTCTTCTACGGGTTTAAGAACTAGGCTTCTCTCTATCTATCGTGATGACGTGTTACTAATCCATAGACCTTTAAGATTGTTAGTTTTAATCCCCGCCAGTTCCTACTATTTCTGTATGATAACTGTTGATCTCAGAATCTTGTTATGATGTTGTTGAGTGGTTATGCCACCATTTCTGCAGGATGTCTCAAATCATTTTGAGCATTTACAGCCGTTATGTTGTCCGAGTCATCCCAGGTCTCTAAATAGTCTGATGCATTTGCAAATTCTTTCCTTCCGTTCCCGATGACCTTTTGGTCAGAATAAGCACACTAATCGGTGAGTTGAGGTATTTTGTTACCTCGACATATATGTTGGAACTACTATTATGACCCTAGGTGTTTAGGAAGTCACCTAGCAATTTAGCAATGCTTTTGTATCCCTAGTGTGATGATTCTGGCCATCATTTTCGAAAGCATCCCGTGATGCCATTTAGTAGTAGGCATTCTATTCCTGGGTTCTTAAACCCGAGATTCACCCTACTCCATGTTGATAGTGTTGCTAGTTCCTTTAGGATATTAGTAACCTTTGCATTAGTCCCCGAAGTCCGTGGTATTCTCCTTCTTCCAAATACCATGAACTAATTATGGCAGAAGTTCTTTTGAACCAAAAGATCACAACTAGAGTGCTCTTGAGGAGTTCTCCATTCATATTGTGACTCTGCCAGTTCTACCTTTTCTGCATGGGTTATCCGGAAGAAATGTTGAGCTTGCTCGACATACTAATCTGTGCATCCACAACTCAGAAAATTATAAGTTCCCTTGAGTTGCTTTCTTTAGTTGTACCTCGACCATCCTCTATCAGTTGATAACCAAGGGTATGGGTGCATTCGAGTTCATCGATGCCTTTTACTCCTATGGTCTGTCAAGTCATTCTATTCCGGAATGACTAGGAGAAACAAACTCCAGTACCTCATCCATATCCAGGATTGGGTCAAAGTAGTTGCATTCCGCAGATCAAAATGCCAATTCAGCTTTTGTTCTGTTCTACCTTGGAGTGTTACCATCTTTATGTCAAGAGTGTCATGAGAATTGCACCAACTCTCATGAATTTCTGACGTAGTGATACTTCTCTCCATCATCAGTCATTCCTCGGTTCCGTGTTGTTGTAACCGGAATGCCGACAAGTGAATTGTGATGTGTGACATCAATACTTCGAGCAACTCGTTGCTTGGTAGTGGATGGACAATATTCTCATTCTTAGCGTGTTGGTTATTAAATCATCATCCTAAGATTGATCGTGCTACCTAGTCCTTATTTCTGGTGCACACTTCGATTGATGAGTTAGGATCTTGTCAAGTCCTCACTCCCTTAATCATATCATCTTGCCTTGAAAAGCAAGATTGTTCTCGAGCTTAGTAACATACCGGTGGTTCATGACTTTCCAAATATCTTCTTGGAAGTGTTACCAGGTTGTTTCCTGACTGTTATGTTGGGCTCGTGATCAAGTTGGTTTCTTGTGAACCACCCTTTCTCCAAGAATCTGTGTTGGATACCCCTGAGCTAGTTGGTTAAGCTAGACAACAACTTGGAGAGTTGGAAGATAAAAGCTTGCCTAACTTAGTTCGATCCAAAGGGATATTCTTGTGTAGTGTGTGTTGAAGAAAGATGATATCTCCATCGATTGATTCCTGTGATCAGTTGCGGGACCTATTGTCTTATCAATTATTTGACTTGAGTACGGGCCATTGTCAAGTCAAATCAGTATCAACGATATTCGTGATGTTGTCTTACTCGTGGTTGATCCCTCGAGCATACCCATTACATCTTTGGTCTGACCAATGCTATCACCGTGTTCACATGATGGTGGAAGTCCAGTGATATGGAAATTCCGATGAGTTGTTGTTGAGCCCATCAGCCAGCATTTTGTCTCCCCATGAGTCATGTTGAACATCAACCTAGTGTTGGAAACTTGTGTAAGCATTTCTTCGTGTTCCGCTCATGAAGCTTATGCTTGGATGGAAAGAGTGACTTCCTCGCATTCATGTGCCTTAGGTGTAAGTTGCCACCATGAATTTGAGAAAGGTTTGTTTTGTTTCCTATGGTACCATCCCAAGTCAGTCATGCACGTGCGAAGTATTCTATGGCATGATAGACTAATCATCTTCATTTCATATGAATTCCATAGCACACCAAGCCACTGATTGACTTGTTCTAGGAAAAGGAGTTAAGTGCTAATCCATGGTAATGCACAAGACTTCATCATCCTCGATGATGGTTCCACCTGAACTCGGTAGTGTTCTATTATAAGACTACCATGTGGTTATGCTTGTCTGGGACAATGTGTTCACAGGTTTGCAGCGGAACCAGCTCATATTTTGGAGCTTGCTACCGTAGTTCATATCCCGAGAATCTCGTAACGTCATCTCGTCGGTTTTTTGTTGCAACCTTTCCTTTTCAGACATGCTGAGTCTGAAGTATCCTATCACCAATCGGATCTGAATCTCAGGCAGATATGATGGTTGGAACATTCCAACAGTTGCATTTCGTTCCCAGCTTGCACCGTCCTTGTGCCGTTTCACTATGGGATGCCTTCTTAGTAATTCTTGTCTAGGATCATCCTCAAAAGTGGACTTACCATGGGTCCCCTCCACCTCTGACGATAAGCAAAAGTCATCCATTACGTTGTCTTCAACAAGGTAGTCCACATCATCCATTCTAGTCCGGGTGTACCATTCCTTGCATTCCACCAAATGATCTCTTGTGATTGCCTTAGGCTGGTATAAAGAGTTCCAATGATCTATGGATCAAAAGTAATTCTTTTTGCCACTTAAGGGAATAGCTCTTTGCGTCACCTTTCTCAAGGTGCCCCGTTACGGGATCATGGTAAATATCTCCTCGCCACCTTGACACCATCCACCATCTTCCTAAAGCGTGGAATTGTTGCCACCAATCAAACCCCGTCGCTTGTTCTCCCATCTCTTTCGATGTATTTTGTGCCTCAACTCGAGATGTGTCACCGTCTCAGTCCGTGAGTCGATCATGTTTACCTGATCTTCGTAAAGATCGGATCATGTAGGGTTTCCCCTTTCTTTCTGTTGTCGTGTCGGGTGAAGATCTCGAAGACGTCAAGACCAAGATGATGGAATGAATCAACATCTTCGAGAAAGGCAAATGGATCATGAGGATTGTGATAGTTGTGACTCCCCTTCTCCTCTTACCTCACGTCTTGAATCTCGGGGCGAGATTCTTGTTTAGTGGGGGTGAGTTGTCACAGCCCTAGAGCTTGTTTGTAGCTAGTAACATTGCATTCATGCATCATGTTAATTTTCATGAAATTTGAAATGGGGAATTGGAGAGCCTCAGAGATCATTTAAAATAAATGATAAACCTTTAAAAAATTGCTTCAAATGTGTCCAAGAAAATGTTCCTCTTAGTATCTGAAAATATTGCAAAGAGGTAGAACTCAAAACAATATTTTTGGTATCTCAGAGTTAATTATTTTGGGCCTTTGAATTAAATAAATAGCTAGTTGCATTTGAAATATATCCTATATATAATTAATATATGTCCAAATAATTCTGAGCTTAAGTGAGGGCTGTTGGAAATATTCCAAACAGAGCCACAATCATTTCCAGGGTTTTTGAAAATGCCTTAGTATTTTAATTAAGTCAACACAATTACAGAAAACCAGAAAACAATAAAAAGAACAGAAACTCACCGGCTTACTCACGCAGCCCACCTGCCCAGCCTTCTCTCCCCCTCCTCCTCGACGGCCCAGTTGGTGGCCCAGCCCACCAACCGCCACGCCGCTCGTCGCCTACCTCTGCCAGTAGGCAGAGGAGGGACACGGCGACCACGCCGAAGCCTCCACCTCCTCCCTGCTCACCTGCCTGGCTCCCCCTCGACGCCCGGAGACGCCACGCGCCTCCCCGAACCCCCCCTCGTCCTCTTCCCTCTCTCCCTGGACCCCATTTCTCCTCTCGCTTCCCTCTTGCAAGACACCACCGAAGCGGCCCTGCTGCCACTGTCGCTGTTCACATGCCACCGCCACCCTCACCCGCCATGGGCTCAGAGCTCCGCCAACCCTCTTCCACCCCACCGATCCACCGCCCCGAAGCCCTGCAACGCTATCCCCGCCTCATCATCAACCTCCGCCCGGTGACCTCGCCGATCGATTCGCTGGCTCCAAAGACTTCCCGACCTCGCCGTCGCCTCTGCTAGTTCCCCCGTGAGCCACTCTCCATCTCCCCCCTGGAAACCCCGCCGTTCCCCTCCCCTAGCTAACCTCTCCACCTTGGCCGAGCGCCGTCGTCCGCCATTCCCGCCGTGCCACCGTTGCAGTCCTCCCCGGACCAAACCAAGCATGTGCGCGAGCTCCTGGAGTTTCCCGATGCTCGGTGCTACCCTCTCGCTTGCTAGCAAGCCACAGCCTCGCTGTCTGACCAAACCCGAACTCCGGCCGCCTTGGAGCTCGCCCGTCGATTCCGCCGCCCGAGCTCAAGCCACTCCACCAAGAGCCTCACCATCCCCACTCCACGTAGATACCCTCCGCGACCCTTTTGGTGGCCGGAACGGCAAAACCACTCCTCGCCCTGCGTCGCTGCCCGGCCGTTAAACGCCGCAGCCGACCTTGACTTTGACCCGGTGGGCCCCGGTTGACTCTCCTGAGTCAATGACAGGTGGGGCCCAGCCCTGTTGACTATTTAGATTTAGCTTAATTAATTTCAGTTAAGCCAATCACACTGAGATGTAGGACCCGCTGGTCAGGTTTGACCCGGACCAGTCCTGTTGACCTGATGACGTCATGCCAACGTCATGCTGATGCAGTAAACCCCTTTTCTGGATTTAATTTAATTCAGGAAATTTCAGAAAATGCCCTAAACTTCAATAAATCATAGAAATTCAACTGTAACTCGGATTGAAATAATTTATATATGAAAAATGATCAGAAAAATATGAAGAATCTGTTTATGCCATGATCATGCATGTTTGAACAAGTTAACATCACTGAATAGGATGAATCATGATTAGGGTAATTTATGAAATAGCATTTGGAGTTGGAGTTCAACCTTGTTTGAATTCCACTTCAACTAACTTGGATTACTGTTGCATTAGGTGAATTCAGTTCCTTAACATGCTCATGCATCATATATGTGCATTGCATTGATTGTGTTCTCTCTTGTTTGCCGGTAATTGTCCCCTCTCGGTAGACGACGTACCGACGATGAATTCAATGACACCGATGAAGAACTATATTATCTTCAGAAGTGCCAGGCAAGCAAAACCCCCTTGTTCATTCCGATATAATCCCACTCTCTCGCTCCTGCTCTATTTTACTGCATTAGGACAACAACGACTCATGTGTTACTTGCTGCGGTAGCTGAACCCCTTGATCCTTTGCATGACCTGTCATTCCACAGTAATTAGATGAAACCCACTAGCATGAGTAGGAATTGTTTGAGCCATGTTGTGCCTACTCATTTATGCTTGTTTGTCATGCCCGGTACTGCTTAGAGTTGAGTCGGTCTGATTCATCGGGAATGAATTGGAATTGTTATGAACATGTCCTATTGTGTGTGAGCTAAGTGTGTGAACACGATTTGGTAAAGGTAGCGGTGAGAGGCCATGTAGGAGTACATGGTGGGTTGTCTCATTGAAACCGCCCTCGTGAACTGAGTTCTGTGTTTGTGATCCATGAAACAGTTACTACCATGCATTGGGATCCTTAATTGACCCTCTCGGCTTCTTAACCACCCTTGTCCTCATCCGGAGTTGCAAGTAGTTTCGGTGTTTGTAGCATGTTTGGGGCCGCACGCAACGCTGACCTTAGGGGTGGGTTGTGTTGCGGTAGGCACCGTGGGTCCGTGTACCGAGTGCCCGCTTGGTATCTCGGGAACCCTGCACACATCGCTCGGGATGTATGGGAAACCTCGGCGGACTCCTGCGGATGGAACCCAATAGGCGATAAACCTGGACTAGGGACTTGAGTGTTTAGGTAGGCCGTGGCCGACACCCACGTTGGGCTTCCGCTGAAGGTTGCCGAGTACATGTCGTAAACGCGTAAGTGGTGAGAGCGTGTGTGAAGAAGTACACCCTGCAGGGTTTAATATGATCTATTCAATAGCCGTGTCCACGGAGAAGGACTTCTGGGTTGCCTATATCAGTTCATAGACAAGTGAAAGTGGATACTCTAAAATGCGCAAGATAAGCGTGAGTGCTATGGATGGCGCTCTCGTAGGGAGACGGAGCGGTTCATAGTGGTGTATTGATATGGTGAATATGTGGACTCGTGCGCCACCTCAAAAGAGTTACTTGCAATGTAGTTCAGATAGCCACCGAGTCAAAGCTGGCTTGCTGCAGTCAAACTCCATCACCCCCTTTTGATAATGATGCATATGTAGTTAGTTCTGATGTAAGTCTTGCTGAGTACAATTGTACTCATGTTTGCCTATTCTATGTTTTGCAGAGAGACGTCAGTCTCGCTAGTAGTTCCACGTGGGCTTCGAAGTTTAGCTTGTTACCTCAGCTACAATCTTGTGCCCTCGGCAGGATCTGGTAGATAGTCAGGCTTCTCAGCCTTTTTCATTTATAGTTGTCTGTACCTAGACATGTTTAGCTTCCGCTTGTGCTTTGACTTGTATGTTCTGAGTGTTGGGTCATGAGACCCATGTTTGTAATATCTCGCTCCTCGGAGCCTAATGAATAATATCTGAGTCATAGAGTTATGTTGTGATGCCACGTCGTATTTACACATATTGAGCATATTGTGTGTATGTTTGAAATGCTTGGTATGTGTGGGATCCAACAAACTAGTTGTTTATCCTCGGCAGCCTCTCATATGGGGAAATGTAGTCTCGTGCTTCTGAGCGATAGTAGTCCGCTACAGCCCGGTTCACCGGAGTCCTGCTAGCCCAGCACTACTGCTTGGACACTTGACTGGCCGGCATGTGTTTCACTTCGTTCCTATGTCTGTCCCTTCGGGGAAATGTCACGCGGTGTTATTCGGAGTCCTGCCTAGCCTGCTACAGCCCGGGATACCGGAGTCCTGTTAGCCCAGTGCTACAGCCCGAATATATACGTTGATGACCGACATGCTCGATGTGATTCATGTATGCCTGTCCCCATAGGTTAGCGCCGCTTTGGGTTCACGACTAGCCATGTCGGCCCGGGTTCTTTGTCATAGGGATGCTAGCGACACTATCATATACGTGAGCCAAAAGACGCAAACGGTCCCGGGCCATGGTAAGGCGACACCCGTGGGAATACCGTGCGTGAGGCCGCAAAGTGATATGATGTGTTACATGCTAGATCGGTGTGACTTAGGATCGGGGTCCTGACATCGCCAATAGCCTTGCAACGTCTTCAGCATTAGGAGATCTCAAATACTCCTCGCCAAACACTTGGACAATTCCCACTGCAAAGCGCTTGACACACATGATGGCTTGGCTCTCACCCATAGCCAAGTGATCATCAACTAGATCAGCCGGGATACCGTATGCCAACATACGCAAAGCGGCTGTCACCTTCTGAAAGGTGCTATGCCCGAGCTCTCCGGCGGCATTCCTCCTTTGCTGAAAAAACCGGTCATGGCTCGCTAGTTTCTCTGCAATGCGCCTGAACAAGTCGGTGCTCATCCTAAACCGGCGACGAAAATACGACTCCGGGTATGTGGGATTCTCCACGAAGTAGTGCATCATCAATCTGTTATGGGCATCAATCCTATCTCTCCAAAATTTCTGCCGACACATAACCGAACCACCGTGCTTCGGTTTTTTATTGATATGCATAGCTAGGATCATTGCAAGATCCTCCTCCTCTTCCATATGAAATTCTTCTTCAGAAGAATCATACAACGAACTCATCTACAATGTTCAATACTATACTATAAAAATATAATTAAAACATGCACCAAATTCATGAAGTTTGAGCAATACATACCTTGTAGGCGTTTGGTCGAACACCTTGCGGGCGCGGGGCGGCAGCGAGCGCTCGGGCGCTGTTTCTCGGACGACGGACACGCGCGAGGGCCAGCGGGACTAGGAGGGGGGGGGGGCGGAGAAGCCGCGGCGGCGCAGGGATAGGCCGGGGAAGCGCCGAAACGGTCGCCGGGGGGTGCGGCTGGATGGGGGTGGAAGTTGGAGAGCGAGCGCGCGAGAGCGGGCGCAGCAAATAAGCGGTGCGCGATTGCGTTTCGGCCAGCGCGCTGAACTACATATGCCGCACACGCTGTTTTTGCGCGCCCGCTGGAGCAACTGTACCGGTTGCGCGCGCGCTAAAACGTCCACTTCTGTGACGCAGCGCTAGTTTGGCGCGGCTGTTGGAGATGCTCTTATCACAGAAGCAGACGCTTGCTGAAATTGAAGGCATTTCTCTTTTCTTGCGGGGAGCTGAAATTGAAGGCTTGGGGAACAGTGATGTTTAATTTCTTGCATGTGAGGGCATCTCCAACGCTGTGTAGCAAAATGCTTGTAAACGTTCAGACCGAGACCATTTTTGCTATACAAAGCATCTTTTGCAAACAAGACGTAAAAGTTAGGGGAGATTTGCGGGAGTATGGACCTTCGTCTTGTAGGACTCCGACAACCCTAATCTATCCAAAATCCCACCCAGATGTAAAGTTTGGGGAGGTTTGCGGGAGTATGGACCTTCGTCATATAGGACTCGGAAAACCCAAATCTATCCAAAATCCCAGAGCACATGCATTTGGCAGCATTCACACTGTTTTCAAGCCAAAGCCCGCACATTCCCACCATCTCTAGCCGATCGTCGCCGCTGTCCGCCCCATTCCTGTCCTTTTTCCGTCTGATGGACCTGTTCGCAGTGTTGCTAGAGCTTGAGGAGGAGGAACAAAAGGTGGTGGCCGCCCACAAGATCAACTCCGGGACCCGCAACGCGCACGGCATCGTCCAAAGAAGCAAGGAGAAAAATAGCTTGGGGTGTGTTTGGTTGCCTGGGTAGCTTCACACTGCATCGCATGGAGGATCCGGGCTGAGTCTGGCTTGGCTAGGCTGATGCAAAGATAGACCGAGATGCATGTTTGGTGGACTGTAGGGTATATGTGCACCTGCGATGCTGTATACAAGAGATATTGTTTGGTAGACTGCATTAGAACTTAATTCCATGGACATAGAAAACAAGCAAAATAAATCTGAACCTGCTGCTGCTTCTTCGCGTGTTTCATGGACAAAGAGAAGAAGTGCAGCTCGCGACGTGCAGGTGCTTCCCTCACCTCTCCCTTCTTCATCTCGCTGGGTGGCGGGCGGCTTGGCGAGCTCCGGTGAACTCGTCCGCAGGCTTGCGTGTGCGCGGTCATGGCATAGTCCGGCGTCGGCGGAACCCGGCGATGTCGAAGCATGGCGGCGAGGCCACGGCATGGGCTTGGAGCGGCAGATTCAATCTCTGGCGAGGGAGTTCACACCTGTGACGGACAGACGGCGCCGGCGAAGGTGTGGGTTGTTGTCCTCGATTGGATCTGAAGAGAGAGAGAGAGAGAGAGAGAGAGAGAGAGAGAGAGAGAGAGAGAGAGTAAAGGGGATGCATGCGCGAGCCTGGCTGCAGGATACGCCCGATTCTCGCGTTCCCCTCAGCCTGGCTAAGAGAGCCTATTTTGCATCCGATGGGCCAGGCTGAGAAGGCTGTACGGGATACCAAACACGTTGGATTTTGCATGCGGGGTGCGATACAGGTGCGACGCACCCATCCAAACACGCCCTTGGTGGCTGGCCACCCGCCACCTCCTAAGAAGGGCAGCAGTTCGGGACAGGGACCAAGGTCCGGAAGGGTACTAGGGGCACAGACGTTGATGCACTCGTCGGCCTAGCAGGTGGAGATGCAGCTGTAGTACTACTGCGCAACTCGGTCGTCTGCACCAGTCCCCGCCCACTTCCTGCACAGTTCGTGCAATGGGTCGTTGACCTGAACACGCCCCATATTTTAGTCCATAGCTCCAAATTTGAAAAGTCATATACGAAACTTGTTCACAAAATTGTTTGAGATAACGATGGGATATCTACGAGGATCAAAGACAGTATGAGATAATGATGAACCATTGAACTTGTAGTGCATGGTTATTGTTTAATGACCTTAATTGTGGAGACGATCACGTTGTGGCAACATCGAAGCAGGATAACTCAGAGTGGAAGAGTACTACACCGCCTACCGAACAGACAAACAGTACAATAGACTCATGATATAAGCTAACTTACCGTCGCACTAGTACACTTGATATACGCCATGATCTAAAGTCTCTCTGCACCTAAGCTCTATACTGCAGGAAACCATCTTTGTTTTCAGTCTTTTAATATATATGCTCTTTACTTTTAAGTTGTTATTAATTTCGCTGCTACAATTAATCTATTTACCACTGATAAATTTGTTTCAAGGGACACTAATAGCTTCTGCAGATTCTTGAACAGTTACTTCATACGTGACAACTCGTATGTGACGAAATGGTATTCAAAAATACTCTCTTCCGCTCTTTGTTTGGACAACTACTACTGGGATATTTGCACGAATGTGCTAGAGTACTCGGTGTGTCTTGCAGGCCATCAGTGTCCCTCTGTGTTGACTTCTAAAACGAAAGCCGGTGTACGACCGAACCGGTTGTACCACTGCTCATACGAGGCAAGAAAATCCTCCAAGTTGTTTATTTTTATGTCCGAGGTTGATGAGGTAATTTCTAACCGATCATTTCCTTCCTAACTTTAATAAATTACGTCTGAAACTCCCTGACCTATAATTAGATCTCTTTAGGAGCTTATGTTTTCTTTTATACTTTCATATACCGGATTGATGTTTTTTATTTTCGTGTGTCATTTTCGTAGGGACACGAACCTAGTGCGGTGACGTGTACGGTATGGTGTCAACATTATAAAAGATCCTCACAAGCCACTTGGTTGCTTCAATTCGATAAACTTCATTGACAAGCGCCCGGTAATATTTTCCAATACGAAACTTTCTCAAATAAACTTCATGGACAATAAGCCCTCGAGGCCGTCAAACACCGCTCCGACCATCCTCGCCACGGCCAGCCGGCCACCCCTGCCACGGGTGCACAAATATTTTAGTTATTAAGTATAATTGCAATATGCGCAAATGAAAATTCATTATGTTTAATTTTCTTTGCACATATAGCAATTTTGCATACTTTTTGACACAATTTACGTGCACAAACTTCACAACTGCAACATAGTTACATCATTTTTTCCCATATATTTTGGGAACTTTCAGAACAGCTCTTTGCATTGTAGAAACTGGCAAGGAGTAAAGTTATGCTTGTATGACTATTTAAGGGATTTCAACAATACTAGAAGGGTTCGGCTCGCTTTGTTGTGCCGTTGATGTTGTTGGGTATCTTAAAAAAATATCACTTTTTTGAAAAGTCAAACTTTTTTAAGTTTGATCAAGTTTGTAGATAAATACATCAAAATCCATAATATCTAATTGGTATAATTAGATTCATCATGAAATTAATTTCCATATTATTTTGTTTAATATTGTGGATGACGATATTTTTGGATCTAAACTTGGTCAAAGATAAAGTAATTTAACTTTTAAAAAAACTAATACCCCTTACATTTGAATTGATGGGATATTTAGTTAGGTGGGGCAAGGAGATGATGGAGTGTTTTTATATAACAAGGTGATTTGGTGGGCCTTTGGCGGTGGGATTCTATGTTATCCGCTAATAAACTAACATTTATGTGGGGAAATTTTTGCATCGGTAGTTGCATGTACTATATTAGTGCGACAGTATGAGATGGCGGTGTTTCTTTTTTCTAGGTGGTGGGAGGTTGCGCGAGATTGATATGTTTCTATAGGTTGGTTGCTGATGATTGATTTGAAAAATTATTGGCCCGGTCAAAATAGTAAACCAAATCTAAAATTGAATAACTCAATCGAATGAAAGAGCTTCAAAATTAGAGGACACAATGAAATTAAATAATTGAATGGGAGATCTCCTCGAGAAATTTATGACCATGTCAAAATCGAGTGACCCAATTCTAATTGAAGACATCAATTAATTGTGATTCCTTAAAAATTAGGAAGCATAGTGTATAACAAGAAGCGTTTCACGCGCTTCGCTGCGCCGGTTGTAGCCAGGGTGATCCTATTGGGCATACTTCAGGAAAACTTCTCATTTTCTGAACCATACATGGTGCAAAGTGCAACATAAAATATAGTTGAACAGAAGAAAACAGGGTGTGGGCATAAAGCACAAGTTATCCCAAAAGAGATCATAAGGAATGGAGAATTTGACATTAATTTTGCAGAAAAAATACTACTGTAGCATAGTTTCTTGCATTACAATTGGAATACTACTAATAATAGAGGACTTGCATTACATTTGGCATGTGAGTTGCAACCAACACAACTACATGAAGATGCATCATTTCTACATGTTCTAATTGGAGGACCTACAACTACTATTCTCATAATCATTTTTCGTAATGATTTACAATATAATGTACACAGTACACAACCACCACAAATATACATGAGTATATAACTTCCTGTTACATTTTATTACTCAGGAAATAACAAACTTCTTAGCTACAAGACGAAAGATAGACGTTTTTTCCAAAATGAGGATAAATCCTCATCCTTTGCATCTATTGATGGAAACGTTCATATATTATTAATAATTGATAAGGTTGAACAGATCGGCTCACAAAAGAGGCCATCCAAATCCCAATCATCCTCCCGTTCATCGCAGTTACTTAGACAGCTAGGTTAAAAGACAAATCTCTTATAAACAATTAATCTAAGCATGAAAACCAGCGCGGAACACTTGATTTAGATATTGAATATATCACTACTAGGAGAAAGCCTACTGGTAGCTCTTGAAATACCTATAGCAGTAGCGCTGGGTCCAGTGCTACTGCTCGGTAGGGAAAAGCGCTACTGATAATAGTAAGTAGCAGTAGCATTTCTTTTGAAAAGCTCTCCTACTAAATTTTCCTATATTTTTGAAAATGCAGCTTATTTTCGTTGTATTTGTATAGGTTTTATATACAATACTTTCATCATATGATTTTATGACCATGATATAATAGTGGGTGAAATGAACGTGGATTAGATTCTTCACCCACTGGTATATATATATACATCATTATCATGCATCATAATAATAAATAACTAATCATTGGTATCATAATAACAAGTCATACTCATCATCATCATATTCATCTAACCAACCCTACTTAATTGTTCTTAGCACATGATCATGAGTATTAGCTAGGATCTAACTACCCTCTCTAAGGTAAAATAGCATAAAACAAGATAGGCCCTGACTCTTCATTATGGAGAATGGAGATTATCATGTCTCCAATTCTTGCGCTTCGCACAATGTTGCTTCCAAGTAGCTCCCTATGATTGTCCACACATTTTTCCAATCTTTGATTGTCATGTCTTCATCGGTTTTAGAAATCAGGTATGAACAACATTGAAGCCTAGGATGACCTGGTCGTAAGCTCATAACATCAAGGCGACCTTTCGGAATCATCAGATCAGGCACACAATCCTTCGGGATTTTCTGTTGAAAAACATAGTAATAACTTCGTAGTTAGCAATGTAGTTCAGTTTTAGAAGAATTTATGCAAAAGATGTACGGATGTCGTAATAGTAAAAAATCTTGCCTTTCCATCTCCATGGATGTTACCGTAGTTCAGCACATGCACTAGTGGCACGTATTGACCATAATGTGCACGAGTTTGATAATTGATACTGTAATTCTGAACATCTTTAATAAATGAGATAAGATGACCTTTCTCCTGATAAGTTAATTCTGCGCCATCAGTGTAGTAGGTTCTATCTACCATCTTCTGTACATTTTTTAAGAATGAAAATAAGTTGTTAATGAAATAAGCTGTCAACTATTTTGAAATAAAAAATATAAATTACTTAATAAATATGTTTGAGAAACTCACATACAGATAGAAGTGGAAGCGTATCAACAAGGACCCAAATGTCATCGCCATGATCACCAAGATAGAAGGTGACATACATACCCTCCTGAAAATCATATGCCTTGCACAATGCTTCCCAATTCGAGCAACCAAAATGGGATATGCTCTCCGAATTGTATAGCTTTACAGCAAAATCATAACCATGATGGGTCCTCTGATGAATTATCTTTGTCTCCATATTTTCATGATCTTCGAATCCAGACCCTCCAACACATAGCGTCTTGCATGGCATGGGGTAAGCTAGTCGAATTGTAAAAGAAGAAAATGACACATTGAAGACGCATAAGTCATGCTTAATTACGAAAAAAGACTTGTCGTTGTCGGTGTCAAAACCGGTGGCTCTCAGGTAGGGGGTCCCGATCTGTGCGTCTAAGGCTAATGGTAACAGGAGGCAGGGGACACGATGTTTTACCCAGGTTCGGGCCCTCCCGATGGAGGTAAAACCCTACTTCCTCCTTGATTGATCTTGATGATATGAGTATAACAAGAGTTGATCTACCACGAGATCGTAGAGGCTAAACTCTAGGAGCTAGCCTATGATGATTATGATTGTCCTATCCCTACGGACAAAACCCTCCGGTTTATATAGACACCGGAGGGGGCTAGGATTACATAGAGTCGGTTACAAAGAAGGAGATCTAACATCCGGATCGCCAAGCTTGTCTTCCACGCAAAGGTGAGTCCCATCGGACACGGGACAAAGTCTTGAGTCTTGTATCTTCATAGTCCAACAGTCTGGCCAAAGTTTATAGTCCGGCTGTCCGGATATCCCCTAATCCAGGACTCCCTCAGTAGCCCCTGAACCAGGCTTCAATGACGATGAGTCCGGCGCATAGATTGTCTTCGGCATTGCAAGGCAGGTTCCATCTCTGAATACCCCAAAGTAGATCCAGGATCGTGTCCGGCTCTGTGAAATAATTTCCGCATTCCACCGTAGAGAGAGCAATATTCCACAAATATAATCTGCTGACAACTTTAGATAACGTGACATCTTATCATGGCCAAGTCATTATTCGAACCGTTTTCCCACAACCAGCCTCCGCACATATTGCGAGGCGGTTTCCTCGGCACGTCTTGTCGAAGCAGAGATCATGTCCCCTTATCACGGGATCCTCATCAATACGGGTATGGGTAACCAAACCGTGGCGCTTGGAAAACCTCAGGCAAGCGGGGAGGCGCAACATTTTCACCACCTCTATAAAGGGATAAGGATCTCCCATTTTTACCCACGCCTTCTTCCTCCTTCGCTCATCCATTCTCGCACCCTGGAGCTCCAGCGCCCTAGTTCCTGCCTTCTCCGCACAGCCAAACATGTCCGGAGCAGGAGGCCAGTGGGTGGCTTCCTCCGTCAAGGAGGAGCACATTACGAAACTCCGGGCGGCCGGATACGTGGCCGCAGACATTGTGCACCGGCTCCCGGACGCAGGGCAGATCATACCGACTCCAGGACCCCACAAGAGGGTCGTGTTCCTCGCCCATTTCATCCGCGGACTGGGATTTCCACTTCATCCCTTTGTCCGTGGGCTCATGTTTTACTATGGGCTGGACTTCCATGATCTAGCCCCAAATTTCGTCCTCAACATCTCGGCGTTTATCGTTGTGTGCAAGGCCTTCCTCCGCATCAAGCCCCACTTTGGCCTGTGGCTACGAATCTTCTGCGTGAAGCCGAAGATCGTGAGCGGTCAGCAAGCGGAGTGCAGAGGCGCCATGGTGGGCAGGATGCCCAATGTTACCTGGCTTGACGGCTCCTTCGCGGAGACCATGAAAGGGTGGCAATCGGGGTGGTTCTACATTACCGAGCCACGCGACGCCAACTGGGCGGCGGCCCCCGAACTCCGATCCAGAATTCCCATGCGACTCACTTCCTGGTAAAAGAAGGGCCTGGCCTGGGGCGAACCTGCGGAGCTGACAGGACTTCAGAACTGCATTAAAAATATGATGGACAAGAAGATCGAACTTGTCAACGTGGTCCAGGTCATGCTCTTCCGCCGAATCCTTCCGTGCCAAAGACGGGCATTCAATCTGCAGGAGTTCGATCCGTCCGAACACCAGACACTTCAAGAGCTTTACGGCACGACGCACAAGGATGCATGGAAGGTGCTATTAAAGGCCAACGAAATACCTCCTCCCACATTCAAGGACCGCGGACTCCACGCCACGCGGCTCGCCCATCCGGTGAGTTTTCTGACCATCACCAGATGTGCCTTTCCCAGCATACTCATGGGAGGATTTCAAGTCATCATGTGTATTTAATCAGGATTACATGGTGACAGCGGAGTGGATCGACTGTCCGGCTCAACTGCCGGAAGATCCAGCAACCGCTCTCCTAACGGAGATGCTAGTCCCTGCGCCTTACAAGGCGCCGGAGAAGAAGGCCGAAAAGAAGGCCATGGGGACCAGGAAGGGTCTCCGGCGTAAGGTCGTACAAGACGCCTCGTCCGAAGACGACGAGGCACGCTCCTCCCACGAAGGGGAGGAGGAGAAGAAAAGGGCCGCCCCATCCGGGGAGGCCGAAGGTTCTAAGAGGGCGGCCTTGGGGACCAGGAAGGGTCCCCGACGCAAGGCCGTCATAGACTCGTCGTCTGAGGACGACGAGGCAGATTCCTCCCGCGGAGGCGGGGGAAACACGAAGAAATTTCGCCTCCCCACATTGGGGAGGAAAAGAAAAGTAAAGCCGCCCCGCAGGGGGAGGCTAGGACGCCAAAGAAGGGAAAGGCGTCCCTTCCGGATCACTCCACCACGGCCGCTTACAGCGAGGAGGAGTGGCTGCCCAGGGGCAAGCCCCTGGTGAGATCATAAGTATCCGCACTTTGCAATACTTTAGTGCGACTTAGCTTCATAGTTTGTTATAACTCCGAACACGTATATGCAGTCCGGCCAGGGCAAATCCCGAGGTATCCTCTTCGGATGGGTCTTTGAGCGATTCGGCGATGAATTCGCTCCCGACGGCCACCTCCCCTCGGCCTGCGGATGACACAGAGGTGTGGTCCCAAAGGGTACCAGAGCAGGGGGAGGCGGCTCTGGGGACGCCCCAAGGCGAAATTCCAGACGCCGGGCACATGGGGAGTAAGATCCCCGCAGATTATGCTGACGAGAGCCGCAGCAAGTTGGGCTCCCAGCTGGACACTGTACCGGAACCTCCAAAGGTTCCGGATTTGGGTAGGCAGCCCCTCGCTAAGGAGGGCGAGCCGCCCGTGCCGATGACTTCCGTTGCGCCAGAGGCGTCGGATAGTCTGCTGGAAGTGCTTCGCGGCGCTTCCATGGATGAAGAGGACCGTACTCTTATGAGTGTGGTGATTCAGAAGGTTCGGTCCGCCAAAAGAAAATTGACCGAAGCCTGCACCAGCCTCCTGACAGGCTCTGAGGTAAGTAATCAAAAGTGTGAGAAATTATCACCCAATAGACAATAGCCACTGATACTCTGTTTGGTGTTCGGAAAGAAAAGCCAAACGGAGGGTCAACTCCAAACCATAGGAGTCTAACAGTATGTGTCTATGTCAACAAGCAGGCAGTGTTGCTTGCCGCTGCCGCCCGCACAACAGAGGTCACCGGACTCAAACGGGACCTGGAGCAGGCCGAAGAGGAGCTCAGCCTCACGAATTGGTGACGCTAACAAAAAAATGTCATGATTTTTTAATAGGGGCCACGACCGAAGTGGAGACCCTAAGGAAAGCGCTATCCGAGGCCGAAGACAAGGCGGCCACGGAGCGCATTGAGCTGAAAAGCAAGATGCTAGGGTGGGCGAGGTACAGCAAGAGCTCCAGGAGCTCGGCAAGAAGTTCGAGTCCTTGGAGCGTGACTCAAGACGAAAGAGTCTGAGCTTGCGAAGGCCCTTCTGAGCGCGAAAGACGCCAAGGCCGAAGCCCACAAGGCCCAGCAGGAAATCCAGGCGGCCAAGAAGATCGCGGCGGGTAAGGCATTCATTATGCAAAGCAAGCATGTGGAGGAGACATTTCTTTTACTTACCCGAATTCGGAGCTCTCCAGGGGCATTCGCAGATCTGTCACGCAGCATATCGGATGCCACGGAGTTCTACCGTGCCGAAGAGGGGAGCTCGACGGAGAAGCTGTTCTGGTCCCAGTATGCTGGAGCCGAACACCCAATGCCTCTGAGTGACCAACTGAAGCAATTGGTTGAACTCCATAGGGCGGCCGAAGTGGCCATGAAGGACTTCATAGTCCGGATGTGTCCTGGTGAACCCCTGCCCGACAGCTACTTTGGCCTTATAAAGCGGATGGTAAATGCTTGACCGCGGCTTGAAGTTATCAAGCGATCTGTTTGTATTGAGGGTGCCCGCCGGGCCTTTGCCCGTGCAAAAAAGCATTGGGCCAAGCTGGATGCAGAGAAGCTGGTGAAGGATGGACCGCCGGAGGGCAAGGCGCATCGCTACCCCGAGAAATATTATGATGGCGTGATGAAAGGCGCTCGTCTCGTGGCCGATGAATGTACCAAGGACACAATCTTTGAGTGAACATACTCATGTCATCTTTGTAATATGAAAACGAACTTGTTTGCGCTATATAGCGCTTTGTTGATTTAAAATATTACTTTCTGTGCGGCTGTTTATAAAATTCTGAAAGTAGGCCAGTCATCAGCTTCCGCCCCCACGTAACTAGTACTAGGGTGTTCGTGGAAAACCCAAACACCTTTATCCAAATTTTTGGTCATTGAAGGAGGTGTTTGGCGCAGCGAACAAGGCAATCGGACTATGCGGCTTTATAACTCTCACTTAGCCATAGAAGTCTACAATTTTAAATTTCGGCGAAGCCCCTAGAATTCGGAAAGGGGAATTGGGGCGCTATACACGCCTAAATCGGACAAGGCCGATTCCTCGCCTGAAGCGGAAAAAATCTTTAAGGATTTTAAGGGGCATCATGAGAAGCCCCTGGCAAACTGATCGTACCAAAGTGTACGGATTCAATATTAAATAAACATTCTTAGGGAAAGTGTGATTATAGGAATAATAAGATGACGCTATATATTATCTCCCATTGACAAATAATACGTCCAAGCGTATGTGTACAATTAATGCATTAAGCAGAAGCAAATAGGACTATTTGACATGTCCTATCCAAGCGTGGGCCACATGCGGGTATGTAAAACAGGTATAACGATCATTGACAGATACCACCTGGGTATTCCCTGTATGCGCAAAGCCTTTTGCCTCCTTGGTTTTCTCTAGGGTGATAAGCCCGATGATCTGGTCTTCTGAGGGGGCTGCCCGAAAGTAGGGTCCTGAAAGAGAAAGAAGGTTATTTAAAGTATGTGGCGGTTGAACCGCACTGTGGACCGCGTCACCGTTGTGCCCCCGCCTATGCTCATGGTATTTTGAGTGCGTAATTGTGTACGC
Source organism: Aegilops longissima (assembly GCA_021605205.1). NCBI lineage: Eukaryota > Viridiplantae > Streptophyta > Magnoliopsida > Poales > Poaceae > Aegilops > Aegilops longissima. The sequence continues at coordinate 71,788,441 of CM038682.1, read as the reverse complement.
ACGGCACAAATGCTGCCTGAATGGGGCTAGGGCGGAGGCCGGACTACTAGTCACGCTCTTGGCGTGCCTGGCGATCCTGTTGCAGGGTACTCCGGACTCGCGTGATGGTGTTCGGGGTTGTTGTCGCCGGATTGGTTGTTTGCCGGAGAAGGCTGCTTTGTACTTGTGCCGCGAGGGCCGCAGTGTGCTCCTCTGTACAGAGAGAGCGGTCTGTGTTTCCATTGACTGTTATAACCCCGCGAGGTCCTGGCATCTTGAGCTTGAGGTATGCATAGTGTGGTACCGCATTGAATCGAGCGAATGCGGTTCGTCCGAGCAGTGCATGATAGCCACTACGGAAAGGGACGATATCAAAGATTAACTCCTCGCTTCGGAAGTTATCCGGGGATCCGAAGACCACTTCCAGTGTTATGGAGCCCGTACAACGGGCCTCTACTCCTAGAATTACACCTTTGAAGGTGGTTTTGGTGGGCTTGATCCTTAAAGGATCAATGCCCATTTTGTGCACTGTATCCTGGTAAAGCAGGTTCAGGCTACTGCCACCGTCCATAAGGACTCGCGTGAGGTGGAATCCGTTGATGATTGGGTCAAGGACCAATGCGGCTGAACCACCGTGATGGATGCTGGTAGGGTGGTCCCTACGATCAAAAGTGATCGGACAGGCTGACCATGGGTTGAACTTTGGGGAGACTGGCTCCATGCATAGACGTCCCTTAGTGCTCGCTTTCGTTCCTGTTTGGGAATGTGGGTGGCATAGATCATGTTTACCGTTTTCACCTGGGGAGGAAATTTCTTCTGTCCCCCAGTGTTCGGGCGCCGGGGCTCCTCGTCATCGTCGCTGTGCAGCCCCTTGTCCTTGTTTTGGGCATTTATCTTGCCGGCCTATTTGAACACCCAGCAATCTCTGTTAGTGTGGTTGGCTGGCTTATCAGGGGTGCCATGAATTTGGCATGAGGGATCAAGTATGCGGTCCAGACTGGACGATCCCCGATTGTTTCTTTTGAACGACTTTTTTCGCTGACCGGATTTTGAGCCACTGAATCCGGCGTTGACTGTCGTGTCTTCAGTGTTGTCGCCATTGTTCCGACGCTTATGTCTGTTGCGCCGTGGCTTGCCGTTATTGTCGCGGGCATCTGAAGTGTCGGAGTTTATTGGCGTGGTGCTACTGCGAGCCAACCAGCTGTCCTCGCCCGCGCAAAAGCGGGTCATGAGTGTCGTGAGGGCCGCCATGGACTTCGGTTTTTCCTGGCCGAGGTGTCGGGCGAGCCACTCATCGCGGATATTATGCTTAAAGGCCGCCAAGGCTTCGGCTCCGGACAGTCGACAATTTGGTTCTTTTTAGTTAGGAACCTGGTCCAGAATTTCCTGGCTGACTCTCCGGGCTGTTGGGTAATGTGACTCAAGTCATCAGCATACTGTGGTCGCACGTAAGTGCCCTGGAAGTTGTCGAGGAACGCGTCCTCCAGGTTTTCCCAACTGCCGATGGAATTTGCCGGCAGGCTATTTAGCCAGTGTCGGGCCGGTCCTTTGAGTTTAAGGGGAAGATACTTGATGGCATGTAGATCATCACCGCGGGCCATGTGGATGTGGAGAAGAAAATCTTCGATCCATACCGCGGGGTTGCTACGTCTTGAGCTTGCATTGGTTTTCCCCGAAGAGGAGAGGATGATGTAGCAGAGTAGCGTAAGTATTTCCCTCAGTTTTTGAGAACCAAGGTATCAATCCAGTAGGAGGCCACACACAAGTCCCTCGTACCTGCACAAAACGATAGCTACTCGCAACCAACGCGATTAGGGGTTGTCAATCCCTTCACGGTCTCTTACGAGAGTGAGATATGATAGAGATAATATTTTTGGTATTTTTGGTATATATATGCAAAGTAAAAACAAAGCAAGTATTAAAGTGATGGAGATTGATATGATGAGAATAGACCCGGGGCCATAGGTTTCACTACTGGCTTCTCTCAAGAGCATAAGTATTCTCCGGTGGGTGAACAAATTACTGTTGAGCAATTGACAGAATTGAGCATAGTTATGAGTATATCTAGGTATGATCATGTATATAGGCATCACGTCCGTGACAAGTAGATCAAACGATTCTGCATCTACTACTATTACTCCACTCATCGACCGCTATCCAAAGATGCATCTAGAGTATTAAGTTAAAACAGAGTAACGCCTTAAGCAAGATGACAAGATGTAGAGGAATAAATTCATGCAATATGATAAATACCCCATCTTGTTATCCTCGATGGCAACAATACAATACGTGCCTTGCAACCCTTTCTGTCACTGGGTAAGGACACCGCAAGATTGAACCGAAAGCTATGCACTTCTCCCATGGCAAGAACTACCAATCTAGTTGGCCAAACCAAACGGATAATTCAAAGAGACTTGCAAAGATAACTCAATCATACATAAAATTATTCAGAGAAGATTCAAATATTATTCATAGTTAAGCTGGATCATAAACCCACAATTCATCGGTCTCAAGAAACACACCGCAAAAAGAAGATTACATCGAATAGATCTCCACGAGAGAGGGGGAGAACATTGTATTGAGATCAAAAAAGAGAGAAGAAGCCATCTAGCTACTAGCTATGGACCCGAAGGTCTGAAGTAAACTACTCACACTTCATCGGAGAGGCTATGGTGTTGATGTAGAAGCCCTCCGTGGTGGATGCCCCTCGGTGAGCTCCTAACAGGCCCCAAGATGGGATCTCGTGGATACAGGAAGTTGCGGCGGTGGAATTAGGTTTTTGGCTCCTGTTCTGATCGTTTGGGGGTACGTAGGTATATATAGGAGGAAGGAGTACGTCGGTGGAGCGACAGGGGGCCCACGAGGCAGGGGGCGCGCCCCCCACCCTCGTGACCGCCTCTTTCGTTCCTTGGAGTAGGGTCCAAGTCCCTGGATCACGTTCGGTGAGAAGATCACGTTTCCGAAGGTTTCATTCCGTTTGGACTCCGTTTGATATTCTGTTTCTTCGAAACACTGAAATAGGCAAAAAAAACCAGCAATTCTGGGCTGGGCCTCCGGTTAATAGGTTAGTCCCAAAAATAATATAAAAGTGGAAAATAAAGCCCAATCTAGTCCAAAACAGTAGATAAAGTAGCATGGAGCAATAAAAAATTATAGATACGTTGGAGACGTATCAGGCATCCCCAAGCTTAATTCTTGCTCGTCCTCGAGTAGGTAAATGATAAAAAGAGAATTTTTTATGCGGAGTGATACTTTGGCATAATTTCAATGTAAATCTTCTTAATTGTGGTATGAATATTCAGATCCGAAAGATTCAAGACAAAAGTTCATATTGACATAAAAATAATAATACTTCAAGCATACTAATCAAAGTAATCATGTCTTCTCAAAATAGCATGGCAAAAGAAAGTTCATCCCTACAAAATCATATAGTTAGGCTATGCTTCATTTTCGCACACAAAGATGTTCCCAACTTCTATACCCCCGATGACAAGCAAAGCAATTGTTTCATACTTAAATAATCTCAAACTTTTTCAACCTGCACGCAATACATGAGCGTGAGCCATGGATATGGCACTATGGGTGGAATAGAATATGATGATGGGGATTGTGTGGAGAAGACAAAAAAGGAGAAAGTCTCACATTGACGAGGATAATCAACGGGCTATGGAGATGCCCATCAATTGATGTCAACATGAGGAGTAGGGATTGCCATGCAACAGATGCACTAGAGCTATGAATGCTCAACAAAAGAAAACTAGTGGGTGTGCATCCAACTTGCTTGCTCATGAAGACCTAGTGTCGGTGTCAAAACCGGCGGATCTCGGGTAGGGGGTCCCGAACTGTGCGTCTAGGCGGATGGTAACAGGAGACAAGGGACACGATGTTTTTACCCAGGTTTGGGCCCTCTCGATGGAGGTAATACCCTACTCCTGCTTGATTAATATTGATGATATGGGTAGTACAAGAGTAGATCTACCACGAGATCAAGGAGGCTAAACCCTAGAAGCTAGCCTATGGTATGATTGTTGTTCGTCCTATGGACTAAAACCCTCCGGTTTATATAGACACCGGATAGGTTAGGGTTACACAGAGTCGGTTACAATGGTAGGAGATCTACATATCCGTATCACCAAGCTTGCCTTCCACGCCAAGGAAAGTCCCATCCGGACACGGGATGAAGTCTTCAATCTTGTATCTTCATAGTCTTGGAGTCCGGCCGTGATGATAGTTCGGCTATCCGGACACCCCCTAGTCCAGACTCCTCAAGAGCCCTGAACCAGGCTTCAATGACGACGAGTCCGGTAGCGCATATTTTCTTCGGCATTGCAAGGCGGGTTCCTCCTCCGAATACTTCATAGAAGGTTTTGAACACAAGGATAGTGTCCGGCTCTGCAAAACAAGTTCCACATACCACCGTAGAGAGAATGACTTTTGCACAAATTTGTTGACGTATTCCGCAGCGTGACATCACACCACGGCCAGACCTTTATATGAATTGTTTTTTACCGTTCCACCTTAGCGCGTTTAGCGAGGCGGTTTCCTTGGCACGTCTTATCAAAGCATAGATCGTGCCCCCTTATTCCGGGATTCTCATCAATACGGACGTGGGTAACCCAAGCGTGCCCGTTGGCACGCCTCCTCTATCAAAGGCGAGTCCTAATCGACCACGGGGAGGGCTCTTGGTATTCAACCTCTTTATAATGAGACCAAGGCCCTCTTCTTTTTACACCCTCCATCGAGTTCGCCTCGTGCTTCGAGTTCTAACACCCAAAGCTTCAGATTTAGGCGCTTCATACCTTCGACGATGTCCGGCTCCGACCAGCACGGTCGATGGATGTCCTCCTCCGTCACAGAAGAAGACGTGCTAAAGCTGCGAGACACCAGGTATCTAACCGGCGAGATCTCGCATAGGCTGCCTGCTCCAGGGCAGGTCATTCCCACTCCCGAGCCCGGCGAGAACGTGGTGTTCGTGTCTCACTTCCTTCGGGGTTTATGCTTCCCGACGGATCCCTTTGTGCGGGGGCTCATGTTTTACTATGGGCTGGATTTCCATGACTTGAATCCGGAGTCCATCCTCCATATCTCGTCATTCATTGTCATATGTGAGGCCTTCCTCCATATTACCCCTCACTTTGGATTGTGGCTCAAGACCTTCAAGGTGGAGCCAAAGATGACTGAGGGGCAGCAAGCAGAGTGCGGTGGGGTGGTCATAAGCAAATGTGCTGACGCTCCGTGGCCCGAGGGCTCTTTTCAAGAGGAGCTTGGTTTGTGGCAACGGGAGTGGTTTTATATCACCGCTCCTAGGGGCACCAAATGGGTGGCGCTTCCCGCCTTCCGCTCAGGTCCACCACAGCGGCTGGCACCATGGGTCAACAAGGGGCTCGACTGGGGGCCGTCCAAGGACGTTCCTTTGCTGCAGGGCTGTATTCGAGACCTCCAAGAAAGAGAGATCAATCTGGTTGCAGTAGCGTAGGTCATGCTGATCCGGCGCCTTCTGCCCTGCAAACGTCGCCCCCTCGCTTTGTGGAATTTAATCCGAGGGACCACGAGCTCTCAAAAATTTTGGGCACGACGCCTGGGAGATGTATAAACTGTTCTTGGACCACAAGAGAAGTGTCCGGACCTGACCGAGGACGCAAGACTAAGCTGCAATCGCCTGAGATACTCAAGTAAGTAGTCCCAGTAACTGACAGGCTGTTCATTCATTTATCATATATATATGCCCTTTAAAGGAGTCGCTTGAACAGGAGTGGATAGCCAAGGCAAAGTTAATAAGGTGTCCGGCTCCCCTCCTAGAGAACACGCCGGATCCCATGCTGGCCAAGATGTTGAAGGCCGCGCCTTTTAAAGAAGGCGAGGGGAGCGGGGAAGCAACTGCCTCCATAAAGGAGGCCTTTGAGGAGGGAGGAATTAAAAGTCCCACCCTCCAAGGAGAGAAGAGGACCGCTTCGGATAATCTGGAGGTCAAGGCCTCGAAGAGGGGAAAGAAATCTTCGTCATAGAGTCCGGCGCTGGGAAGTACCCCAGCCGCACTATTTCCCCAAGGGGATCAGCCCTCCAGCGAGCCGTAAGTAAAAAGGAAGGGGTTTTTTAAGTAAGGAACATCCCTGCATTTATTTATGAAGATAACCGAAATTGTACCTTGTAGTTCGGACCTCAGCCCTTCTCAGAAGAGCTCGTCTTCAGGGGATATTCTTCCGGAGATGATGGAGAGTGAAACGCCTCCACCTGTCGCACCCTCATGCGAGGCGGACGACCCTGAGGTGTCGTCGCGGAGGGTTCCCCCAAGTCCAGCGGGGCCGGAAGGTCCGGTGCCAAGTGGTGTGCGGTCGGAGGAGCTGAAGGATTTGCTCGGGCGAGCGGCTATCTTAGAAGATCACCGTTCTCTAATGGGTACGGTGATTGAAAGAATTGCATCCGCGGAGAGCGGATTGCATGAAGCCGTCAGAAGCTTACTGACGGGGTTCGAGGTACGCAAAAATGATGTACCTTCTGACAGTTATGCATATAGAATGCGCCCTGTATAGATAGTAGCCCCTGAGACTCGGTATGTTGTCAAAATTGACAGAGTGCCGAGGATCAAAATCTCAGTTATAACATATCGCCGCTCCTAAATAGGTGGCGGGCGTCCGTGTGGCAGCCGGATCGATGAATATGCCAAACTAAAGCGGCAACTTGACGAGGCGGATGCGGACATCGCGCTGGTCAATAAACGGTTTGACGAGTCACAAGGTATGCGACTTCTACGCGGACACCTAGTAAGGGAGCTTGACGCCCATGTCTTACTACTTGTGTGCTTAATGCAGATGGTGCCGCTGCTGTGGAGGAGCTTCGGGCGGAACTCGCCCGAGCGAAAGAGCAAGCCAGAAATAGTAATGCGGCCGCTTTAAGGGCGGCCGAAGAGCTAGAAGCCGAACGGGCTGCTCACTGCCGAAGCAAAGAGGAAATGGCCGATATGGCCAGAAAATTGAAGGATGCTACCGACCGCTGCGAGGTTCTTGAAAAAGAACGTCAAGCGGAGCAAGAGGGCCTGAAAAAGGTCGCCGCCGAATCCAAGGATGCCCGTTCGGCTTTGAGAGCTGCCAAGGAGGAGCTGAGTCAGGCCGGGGCTATTGCGGCTGGAAAACCGTTTCTGCTGCGGAGGAAATATACGGATCCAAAGTATGCTCAGTTGGACAAGTTGTGGAGTTTGGAGGATGCTTATCTGGATTTAGCGGCGAGCGCTGCGGACGCGATTGAGCACTTCCGAGGCCAGAAGGGGCACAGAAGGGAAGAGCTATATTGGTCGCAATTCCATAGTCCGGAGCGTCCTCTTCCGTTGACCGATCGGTTGGCCGAATGGGCCGAGCTGAATCGATTATCCGGACTTGCCATGAAGCATGTCATGACTCATTTGTGGCCAGGCGGACCCCAGCCGAAGAGTTATTTTGGCTTAGTGCAGCAGTTCCTTGGTGCGGTACCGCGTATCGACGCAATGAAGCGGTCGGCATGCATTGAGGGAGCGCGGATGGCTCTGGCCCGTGTCAAGACATATTGGGCGGAGGTGAAGGCCACTGATGTTGCGTCCCAAGATTCGGACAGAAGCCGAGTACCTGCCGAGCACTATTTTGAGGAAGTCCTGCAGGGCGCTCGTTTAATAGAGACGCAGTGCTCGAAGGATATCATGTTTAAATGACATGTATGATTTGTGAAAATAATATTTCAATATGATATAAGAGCTTTTTCTACTTGTGCGTTCAAGTAGTAAACTACTCCCTGTGCGGTCGTTTATGTATATGTATATATAACCTGAAAGATGGCAGTCCTTGGCTTCAGCCCCCACGCACATAGTGCGGGGGTGTTTAAAAGAAGGCGCTTTTCACACTTAATCTAACGTCTTGGTCCTGTTAAGGAGGTGGTAGCGTAGCAAACTAGGCAACGGGACTATAATGCTTTATCACTTTCACTTAGCCATAGGAGTTCGAGGTGGGGCTACTATATAGCCCACAGGGCACCGCATTCTCCCGAATTCGGGTGCATTTGTGCCTGACCAAAACGGTCCTTCGTTAATCGGAGGAATTCTAAACATTCCGATGAGTTATCGAGTGGTTGACCAGTCTCTTGCTATATCATGACAGTCAGTTTTGGCTTTCTCTCTTGAGGTGCTCGCCCGCCGCGAACACAGGCACAATCGCAGAGTTCTCCGGTGCCGCGTTAGCGAAAAAACGGGCGTAAGGCAGCAAACCCAACATTTGACCAAAGACATGATTCGAGCTGATGCATATAAGGCCTAACTCGAGGCGCCGAACACTCCCTAAGGTATTCGGTCTTTATAAAAGCAGGCAGAATAATGCCATAAGCCCACGTGTCCAGTGCACGCAAAAATTCTGGTGCGGCCAATGCCAAAACGCCAGCCTCCTCCTCGGTTATAGTAAGAAACCGGGGGATGTATATCAACAAGAGACAGTAAAAAAGGTTTACGCAGGGTCTTAATCTGAAAAGAATCCTTGCAACGGGTCCCTGCTGCACGTCTACGCCTGTGTCTCCGTTGTGGCGTATCCTGGACGGGCGTAGCACATTGTTCATCTGTAAAAGAGAGGAACTTAGTTTAAAAGAAAAAGGATCGTGCAAAAGATGTATTTTATATTAAATAAACAGAGTACGATTCGAAGAAGTGAATAAAATTGAGCTTTATTGTCTCTTGTTGTACATGCATGCAGCCCCTTGTATGGGGGTATGCCGCTAGTAGGCGCCGGACTCGTCTAGCCGTGTCCGGGGTTTGAATGACCTATTCAAGTTCTTTGACTAGCGGAGCCGGATAGGTGTGGGGCTGTCAAGGTAGTCTCACGTTCTTCCTTGCTCGAGTAACACTTAATATTCCCTTTTAATGAGATGATGCCGCGTGGACCGGGCATTTTAAGTGTTAGAGATGCATAATGCGGTATTGCGTTAAAGCGGGCGAAAGCTTCGCGTCCCAATAGTGCTTGATGGCTACTTTTAAATGGGGCGATATGGAAGACTAACTTTTCGCGACGGAAGTTGTCGGGTGAACCGAACACAACTTCTAACAATAGGGAGCCCGTACAATGGGCATATGAGCCTGGCATTACCCCTTTAAAGGAGGTGTTGCTATGGCGAAATTTGGTTGGGTTTATCCCCATCCTGCGGATTGTGTCCTGATATATCAGGTTTATGTCACTGCCGCCATCCATGAGGACTTGTGTAAATTGGAATCCGTCGATTATAGGATCCAATATCAAGGCAGTCCATCCTGCGTTCCGGATACCTTCGGAGTAGTCCTGATGGTCGAAGGTGATTGGTTTTGACAACCAGTGTTGGTACTCCGCTAGGGTAGTATGTGCGGCGCGCATTTTAGCGGGCGCCGCTCTGTTTTTCCCTTTTATCACATGAAGTGAGTTTACTGTTTTAACCTCTTGTGGGAAATTCTTTTGTTTTCCGGGGCTCTGCTTGTGGTGCTCGTCGTCATCTTCACTTGGTGTGTCGAGCCCCTTGTGTTCAGCGTTGAGTCTGCCGGACTGTTTGAAGACCCAGCAATTTCTGTGGGTATGGTTTGCAGGCCTCCCGGAGGTACTTTGGATTTGACATATCTTGTCCAAGATTTTGTTTAAGTTGGATAGCTCATCGCTATTGTCCTTAAGGGGCAGTTTTTTATTGTTCTGCCGTGAGCTTTTGAATCCGGCGTTGACTGCCGCGCTCTTTGGACCGCTCCCTTTAATCCGGCGTTGGTCCTTGTTGCGCCGTGGTTTCCCGTTTCAATCCCTGACTTCGGATGTACTTGGGTCGCTGGTGTTGCGTCTTGCTAGCCAGCTATCCTCTCCCGCGCAAAAGCGGGTCATGAGGCTTGTTAATGCGGCCATTGTTCTTGGCTTTTCTTGGCCGAGGTGTCTGGCGAGCCATTCGTCTCGGACGTTGTGTTTGAAGGCCTCTAAGGCTTAGGCGTCTGGACAGTCGACTATTTGGTTCTCTTTAGTAAGGAACCTGTTCCAGAATTTCCGGGCTGACTCTCCGGGCTGTTGAGTTATGTGACTTAGATCGTCTGCATCCAGAGGGCGGACATAGGTCCCCTGAAAATTTGCCCGAAACGCATCCTCGAGCTCTTCCCAGCTTCCAATAGTATTTTTGGGGAGGCTTTTAAGCCAATGCCGAGCTGGCCCTTTGAGTTTGAGGGGTAAGTATTTTATGGCGTGGAGATCATCTCCTCTAGCCATGTGTATGTGGAGGATATAATCCTCAATCCAGACTCCAGGGTCTGTTGTTCCGTCGTATGCCTCTATGTTTACGAGTTTGAATCCCGCTGGGAATTCATGATCAGCACCTCATCGGTGAAACATAGGGGATGTGCGGCGCCCCTGTATTTGGGTTTGCCGTGATGTTCGGATATTTGGCGTGTTGCATTGCTTTGAAGAGCTTGCTTTCTTGGCCCATAGGTGGACCTAACTGGTCCATCCTTTTGATGTGAATCCTTATGCGGATCGCATATCGGCTTGTGTACGGCACCATTTGCCGCTCTCTTTTTGACGTGGGGTCGTCCATCCGACTGGGTGGCCTTCTTACTTTTTGATTGTGGGGGCTCTAAGGCCTCCTCATCGAATTCGGGAAGTAGCTTTCTTTTTGGGTAGCTCTTTGTTCGGCGACTGTCGCCGTATTTGTCTGCGGTGTTGAATACTTTGCTCCATCTGATCCTGATTGCATCTTCCGCTGTTTTGAGCTTTCGCTTCTGCTTTTTTCAGGCTACGCGCAGTGGCGATGAGCCTTTTCTGGAGGTTATTTTGCTCCAACAGTTTGTCCGGCGTGAGATCGTCCGGACTGTTGTCTTCGTCGGGGACGGGTTGTTTATCCAAGTTGTCTTGTTCGGACGATTGCTTGATAGCTTGTTCGTCGTCCACCGGTTCGCCCTGCTCTATGGCTGGGTATTTGTTGAGGCGAGACTTGGTTCGGCGTTTACGTTGCCGTTTTGACTGCTTTTCGGAGGATTTATCCTTCGTAGCATCCCGTTGTCCCTCGTCTTCATTTCCTTTAGGTGTATCCACCATGTATACATCATGGGATGAGGTGGCTGTCCAGCATATTATAGGCGCTGGTTCATTGTTGTCTCCTACATCGTCGTCCATACCGTCGATGTCTTCGGAGTCGAAATCGAGCACGTCGTGTAAACTTTCGACAGTGGCTACGAAGTGGGTGGTGGGTGGGCGTTGAATTTCTTTGTCGTCCGCATCCCAACCTTCCTGGCCGTAGTCCGGCCGTGGCTCTCCGGATAAAGAGAGAGACTTTAGTGAATTCAAGATGTCGCCAAAGGGCGAGTGCTGAAAGATGTCCGCGGCAGTGAACTCCATGACCGGCGCCCGATCGGATTCGATTGGCAGGGGCGCGGAGGGCTCGGAGTCCGGAGGGGAGTCCGGCACCTGGGAGTCACGGTCTTCGCGAAGGACAGGGATTATGTTCGGCTTAATCGCCGTAAAGATTTCAGCCTCCAAGGTGGCGTCCAACCAACCATCCTCGATCGGCAAGATCGGCTCCGAATCAATGTTCGGAGCGGACACTAGGGCGGCCTCCAGGACACTGTTCGGCGGCAGAGTTAGGCCATGCCCATCAAGACAATGCGGCGCGCTTGGTTGTGGCTTGGATCCGTCGAGGATCAAGTCTCCGCGGATGTCGGCCGTATAATTCAAGCTTCCAAACCTGACCTGATGGCCAGGGGCGTGACTTTCGATCTGCTCCAGATGGCCAAGCGAGTTGGCCCGCAGTGCAAAGCCGCCGAATATGAAGATCTGTTTGGGGAGAAAAGTCCCACCCTGGACCGCGTCGTTGATGATGATCGAAGGAGCCATCGGGCCTATAGGTGACGACACAGAGGAACTCTCAATGAAAGCACCAATGTCGGTGTCAAAACCGGCGGATCTCGGGTAGGGGGTCCCGAACTGTGCGTCTAGGCGGATGGTAACAGGAGACAAGGGACACGATGTTTTTACCCAGGTTCGGGCCCTCTCGATGGAGGTAATACCCTACTCCTGCTTGATTAATATTGATGATATGGTTAGTACAAGAGTAGATCTACCACGAGATCAAGGAGGCTAAACCCTAGAAGCTAGCCTATGGTATGATTGTTGTTCGTCCTATGGACTAAAACCCTCTGGTTTATATAGACACCGGATAGGTTAGGGTTACACAGAGTCGGTTACAATGGTAGGAGATCTACATATCCGTATCACCAAGCTTGCCTTCCACGCCAAGGAAAGTCCCATCCGGACACGGGACCAAGTCTTCAATCTTGTATCTTCATAGTCTTGGAGTCCGGCCATGATGATAGTTCGGCTATCCGGACACCCCCTAGTCCAGGACTCCCTCACCTAGGGCATTTGAGGAAGCCCATCATAGGAATATACAAGCCAAGTTCTATAATGAAAAATTTCCATTAGTATGAAAAAGACAACTTATGAGACTCACTATATGAAAAACATGGTGCTACTTTGAAGCACAATATATGAGACTCACTACATGAAGAACAAGGTGCTACTTTGAAGCACAAGTGTGGAAAAAGAGGATAGTAACATTGCCCTTTTTATTTATTTTCTTTTTTTTTGGGCCTTTCTCTTTTTTTTTCTTTTTGGCCTTTCTCTTTTTTTTGGGCAATGCTCTAATAATGATGATCATCACACCTCTATTGATTACAACATAAGGATTACAACTCGAAACTAGAACAAGATATGACTCTATATGAATGCCTCCGGCGGTGTACCGGGATGGTGTAATTTATCAAGAGTGACATGTATGAAAAATAATGCGTGGTAGTTTTGCCACAAATACGATGTCAACTACATGATCATGCAATGACAATATGACAAAAGTAAAGTATGTCATGATGATGATGAACGGAACGGTGGAAAGTTGCATGGCAATATATCTCGGAATGGCTATGGAAATGCCATTATAGGTAGGTATGGTGGCTGTTTTGAGGAAGATATAAGGAGGTTTATGTGTGATAGAGTGTATCATATCACGGGGTTTGGATGCACCGGCGAAGTTTGCACCAACTCTCTAGGTAAGAAAGGGCAATGCACGGTACCGAAGAGGCTAGCAAAGGCGGAAAGGTAAAAGTGCGTATAATCCATGGACTCAACATTAGTCAAAAGAACTCCTATACTTATTGCAAAAATTTAGAAGTCATCAAAAATCAAGTACTACGCGCATGCTCCTAGGGGGATAGATTGGTAGGAAAAGACCATCGATCGTCCCCGACCGCCACTCATAAGGATGAACAAGCCAGGTACACTTCATGTTTCAAATTTGTTACACAACTTTAACCATACGTGCATGCTACGGGATTTGCAAACTTCAACACAAGCATTTCTCAAATTCACAACTACTCAACTAGCACGACTTTGATATTATCACCTCCATATCTCAAAACAATTATCAAGCATCAAACTTTTCTTAGTATTCAACTCACTCAAAAGAAAGTTTCACATATCTTGAATACCAAGTATATTATTATTAAGCAAATTACCATGCCATTAACGACTCTTAAAATAATCTAAGTGAAGCATGAGAGATCAATAGTTTCTTTAAAACAAATCCACCACCGTGCTCTAAAATATCTAAGTGAAGCACTAGAGCAAAAATTATCACGCTCAAAAGATATAAGTGAAGCACTATGAGCAAAACTATCAAGCTCAAAAGATATAAGTGAAGCACATAGAGTATTCTAGCAAATTCCAATCAAATTGGCTTTTCTCAAAATGTGTGTACAGCCAGGATGATTGTGGTAAACTAACAAGCAAAGACACAAATAATACAAGACACTCCAAGCAAAACACTTATCATGTGGTGAATAAAAATATAGCTCCAAGTAAATTACCGATGGAAGTGGATTTAAAGAGGGATGCCTTCCGGGCATCCCCAAGCTTTGACTTTTTGGTGTCCTTGGATTACCTTGGGGGTTCCATGGGAATCCCCAAGCTTAGGCTCTTGCCACTCCTTGTTCCATAATCCATCAAAAGAATTCACCCAAAACTTGAAAACTTCACAACACAAAACTCAATAGAAATCTCGTTAGCTCCGTTAGAGAAAGAAAACAAAAGACTACTTTAAGGTACTGTAATGAACTCATTCTTGATTTATATTTGTTTTAAACCTACTGTATTCCAACTTCTCTATGGATTATAAACTATTTTACTAGCCATAGATTCATCAAAATAAGCAAACAACACACGCAAAACAGAATCTGTCAAAAACAGAGCAGTCTGTAGTAATCTGTAACTAACACAAACTTCTGGAGCACGACAAATTCTACCAAAATTAGTAGACCTAGACAATTTGTTTATTGATCATCAGCAATTGGAATCAATATTTTATCACATTCTAGTGATTTTTAACAATTCGGGCACTGAGCGCAAAGTTTCTGGAAATTACAGCAAGATCAAATAACTATCATCCAAGAAGATCCAATAGGTCTAGCTTGGCAAAAACACTAATTAAAGCATAAAACCACATCTAAACAGAGTCTAGATGGATTACTTATTCCTAAACAGAAGCAAAAACAAAAAACTAAAAATAAAATTGGGTTGCCTCCCAACAAGCGCTATCGTTTAACGCCCCTAGCTAGGCATAAAAGCGAGGATAGATCTTGGTATTGCCATCTTTAATTTTCAGTTTTTTACCGGAGTCATGCTCGAATCCAGGAGGTTCTTTCCGCTTCCCTTCATACTCGGAAATTTTTAGACCTAAAGAATCCAACCGCTTATTACAAAGAGTAATCAACATATTCATGCGTTGAAGATTTCCACTAACACTTTTAAGAGGCTCAAGAGACTTTTGTAAAAAATGTGTTACTTCGCAAATCTTTCCAAACACTTGGGTTTCTTCTTGGGTAGGATGAGATCCTCCCTTTTGGGGTAGTGTTCCCACTATTCCCTCTATAATTTCATGTGCAATACTGGGATCAATCTCAATGAAATTTCCCTTGGCAATGCAATCCAAGAGTTGTCTATGCGTCATATTTAACCCAACATAAAAATTACGAAGAAGAATTATAAAGTTCACCTCTAGGGTGCACTTGCGGTAAGATTCCATCATCCTATACCAAGCATCTTTTAAGTTTTCTCCTTGCCTTTGCTTAAAGTGAAGAACTTCAAACTCGGGAGACATAGGAGCGGATAAGGAATTAGACATGACGACAAGCAAGCAAACTAACACACGAGCAAACAAGCGGACGAGGAAAAGGCAACGGAAAAAAGAGGAGGAGATTGGGAAAAAGAGGGCGAATAAAACGGCAAGGGTGAAGTGGGGGAGAGGAAAACGAGAGGCTAATGGCAAACAATGTAATGCGAGAGATAGGGATTGTGATGGGTACTTGGTATGTTGACTTTTGCGTAGACTCCCCAGCAACGGCGCCAGAAATCCTTCTTGCTACGTCTTGAGCTTGCGTTGGTTTTCCCCGAAGAGGAGAGGATGATGCAGTAGAGTAGCGTAAGTATTTCCCTCAGTTTTTGAGAACCAAGGTATCGATCCAGTAGGAGGACACGCACAAGTCCCTCGTACCTGCACAAAACGATAGCTACTCGCAACCAACGCGATTAGGGGTTGTCAATCCCTT
Organism: Aegilops longissima; assembly: GCA_021605205.1. NCBI lineage: Eukaryota > Viridiplantae > Streptophyta > Magnoliopsida > Poales > Poaceae > Aegilops > Aegilops longissima. Next base: position 71,772,867 of record CM038682.1, on the reverse strand, counting down.
CACGGTCACTTACGAGAGTGAGATCTGATAGAGATAATATTTTTGGTATTTTTGGTATATAGATGCAAAGTAAAAAAGTAAAAGGCAAAGTAAAAACAAAGCAAGTATTAAACTGATGGAGATTGATATGATGAGAATAGACCCGGGGGCCATAGGTTTCACTAGTGGCTTCTCTCAAGAGCATAAGTATTCTACGGTGGGTGAACAAATTACTGTTGAACAATTGACAGAATTGAGCATAGTTATGAGTATATCTAGGTATGATCATGTATATAGGCATCACGTCCGTGACAAGTAGATCGAAACGATTCTGCATCTACTACTATTACTCCACTCATCGACCGCTATCCAGCATGCATCTAGAGTATTAAGTTAAAAATAGAGTAACGCCTTAAGCAAGATGACATGATGTAGAGGAATAAATTCATGCAATATGATAAATACCCCATCTTTTTATCCTCGATGGCAACAATACAATACGTGCCTTGCAACCCTTTCTGTCACTGGGTAAGGACACCACAAGATTGAACCCAAAGCTATGCACTTCTCCCATGGCAAGAACTACCAATCTAGTTGGCCAAACCAAACGGATAATTCGAAGAGACTTGCAAAGATAACTCAATCATACATAAAAGAATTCAGAGAAGATTCAAATATTATTCTTAGATAAGCTGGATCATAAACCCACAATTCATCGTTCTCAAGAAACACACCGCAAAAAGAAGATTACATCGAATAGATCTCCACGAGAGAGGGGGAGAACATTGTATTGAGATCCAAAAAGAGAGAAGAAGCCATCTAGCTACTAGCTATGGACCCGAAGGTCTGAAGTAAACTACTCACACTTCATCGGAGAGGCTATGGTGTTGATGTAGAAGCCCTCCGTGGTGGATGCCCCCTCCGGCGGAGCTCCGGAACAGGCCCCAAGATGGGATCTCGTGGATATAGGAAGTTGCGGCGGTGGAATTAGGTTTTTGGCTCCTGTTCTGATTGTTTGGGGGTACGTAGGTATATATAGGAGGAAGGAGTACGTCGGTGGAGCGACAGGGGGCCCACGAGGCAGGGGGCGCGCTCTTTCGTTCCTTGGAGTAGGGTCCAAGTCCCCTGGATCACGTTCGGTGAGAAAATCACGTTTCCTAAGGTTTCATTCCGTTTGGACTCCGTTTGATATTTTGTTTCTTCGAAACACTGAAATAGGCAAAAAAAAATAGCAATTCTGGGCTGGGCCTCAGGTTAATAGGTTAGTCCCAAAAATAATATAAAAGTGAAAAATAAAGCCCAATATAGTCCAAAACAGTAGATAAAGTAGCATGGAGCAATAAAAAATTATAGATACGTCGGAGACGTATCAGGGGTCAGTTGTGCCATCGTACGATTCGATGTTTACGGGTTTAAACCCTTCTGGGAATTCATGATCCATTACTTCGTCAGTGAACCAGAGGGGGTGTGCGGCGCCTCTGTGCCGGGCTATGTTGCTACGCAGTTCGAATAAGTCTCGTTGGCTATGTTCGGCCCGGCCGGACTTGTTGATAGTGTATCCAGCATGACGATCATCGTCACGTGTTGGGGCGTGCCCCCGCAATCCGTAGATCGATCTTGGCTGTCCTGCCTTGTTTTCCAATATGTCTCGCAGGTCCTGCCTATTTCCCCGGGCCGTAGTGCATGTATTGGCGTGGGGGTGCGGGCTTGTATTCGGGCTGATACGCCGTTTTATCTCGGCCACGAGGTGGCCGGTCAGCCTCGTCTTGTGTGGGCCTTAGGGCCTCCTCGTCAAGTTGAGGTAGCAACTTGTGTTTTGGGTAACCTTTGGGGTGGCGCTCGAGCCCGTATTCCTCGGCTGCCAGGACCTCGGTCCATCTGTCTGTGAGCAGATCTTGATCAGCTTGGAGCTGCTGCAGCTTCTTTTTCAGGCTTCTTGCAGTGGCCATAATCCTGCGCTTAAAGCGCTCCTGCTCTGCAGGATCCTCAGGCACGCCGAATTCATCATCGCCGAGGCTCACCTCGTCTTCGGAGGGGGGAATGTAGTTGTCCTCCTTCAAGTATCCGTCTGTCGCTTGTTCGTCTGGGCTAACCTGCCCTTCTTCCTGTTTGGCCTGCTCGAAGGCAGGCTGATCGGGATTGTATTCATCTTCAGCACCATCCGGATTGTTTTCGTCTCCTGTGCCGGTATTGCTGTGGCGGGGCTTGGAGCAGCGCCGATGACGCCCATGCTTTGATTTCTTCCTTGAGGGGTTATCCTCCATTGCCTCATCGCCATTGGTTTCTTTGGGAGTGTCCACCACATATATCATACGAGGAGGTGGCCCTCCAGCGCCCGGTGGGCGGTGGTTCCTGTTCTTCTCCTGCATCATCGTCCACACCGTCGATGTCTTCAGAGTCGAAGTCGAGCACGTCGGTCAAATCATCAACAGTGGCAATGAAGTGGGTGGTGGGTGGGCAACGAATTTCCTCGTCTCCTGCTTCCCACTCGAGCCGGACATAGTTCGACCAAGAATCTCCTGACAAAGAGAGAGACTTTAATGAATTCAGCATGTCGCCAAAGGGCGAGTGCTGGAAGATATCCGCGGCGGTGAACTCCATTACCGGAGCCCGACCAGATTCCGCGGGCTCGGGGGCGCGCGGTCTAGAACTTATAGTCGGATGCAAGTCCAGGGTCCAGTGACACAGACTTCCTTGGGGATGGAGACCGTGTTCGGCTCTACCGCCGATGAGTATGCGGCCTCCGGGGCGGGGTCCATCCACCCGTCCTCGGACGACGCGGTCTGCCGCGGATTTATGTCCGGAGCAATTGCAGGTGCGATATCCCGAGTATTGTCTGACAGCGGGTCTAGGCCGTGCTCATCGTGACTGTTCGGCGCTCCTGGAGTAGACCCGAATCCGTCGAAGATCAAGTCTCCGCGGATATCGGCCGTGTAGTTAAATTTTCCGAACCTGACCGATGGCGGGCGTGAGCTGTCGATCTGCTCCGGATGGCTGCGAATTGCCCGCGATCTTGAAGCCGCCGAACATGAAAATCTGTCCGGGGAGACAAGTCTCACCCTGGACCGCGTTATTGTTGATGATTGAAGGAGCCATCGAGCCTTGCAGCAACGACATAGAGGAACTCTCAATGAAAGCACCAATGTCGGTGTCAAAACCGGCGGATCTCGGGTAGGGGTCCCGATCTGTGTGTCTAAGGCTAATGGTAACAGGAGGCAGGGGACACGATGTTTTACCCAGGTTCGGGCCCTCTCGATGGAGGTAAAACCCTACTTCCTGCTTGATTGATCTTAATGATATGAGTATTACAAGAGTTGATCTACCACGAGATCGTAGAGGCTAAACCCTAGGAGCTAGCCTATGATGATTATGATTGTCCTCTCCCTACGGACAAAAACCCTCCGGTTTATACAGACACCGGAGGGGGCTAGGGTTACACAGAGTCGTTTACAAACAAGGAGATCTAACATCCGGATCGCCAAGCTTGTCTTCCACGCAAAGGTGAGTCCCATCCGGACACGGGACGAAGTCTTGAGTCTTGTATCTTCATAGTCCAACAGTCCAGCCAAAGTATATAGTCCGACTGTCCGGATACCCCCTAATACAGGAGTCCCTCAGTCGTTGCATACCGTTTCAACATCGAAGGTCTCATCGAGCTTAACACTGAAGCGTCGACCATCTACCAGGTGAGGCCTGTCGCACAGACCCCGTTCGTCGCCGCACTAGTCGCACTTCGGGATCCTATCGTCGTCGTCAGACATTTCCTATGTCCTTAATTCAAAGATTAAAGTCAACTTGAAATGTCGTTTAATTATCTTTCTACAAAATCCGGGCCACTCGATATTTCCTACATATTCTATCACAAGTCATGCCATAATTCATGGACAAATCCGGCATGACCATTGCTAAAAAGGACATATATCGAGCGCCTGAAATTTGCCGAAATGAAAATTAATCTACATCTGGCAAAACATAGGCCACTGTGAGGTGTTCCCTGCAAACATAGGCCACTCATGTAGCTATTACTCTACTACAACTATCAAAACATCTACATCATCATCGACATGGGGATTTGGCTGTTCTCACCTCGAGGTCGGTGGTGGTCGGTGATGGGGACGACGGCGGGGATGATGCAGGGGCTCCTTGATTTCTGCAAAAATAAAATATAAACAAAATATTATTATCTCATCTTAGGACTTAGTGAAACCCTATATCTAAAACGTCCTAGTTCTAGCCCTAACATTTAGTAAAAATACCTTGTTCTAACCCTAAAAATTGAAAAGACCTGTACATTTACTAAAAATACCCTAGTTCTATCCCTAACATGTGTCCATCCATCAATCTATCTATATATCCTCATAAACCCTAGAAAAATGCCCTGGTTTTTTAACTAATGTCTACTTCTTGAATCATAGAAAAATGCCCTAATTTCACATAACTTAGAGTTTGAAACCCTATGTCTAACACAAAAATGCCCTAATTTTCTGTTCTATTCTACATTTACTAATTTTATATTCTATTCAAAACAAGAAAATTTACTAAAATTTCCTATTCTATTCAAAAGACCTACGTATACTTATTTTTTCAATTCTATTAAAAAAACTACATTTACTAAAAAATCTCATATAGCATTCTAATACATTTCTGTACCTAAAAATTTCTATTACTCATTAAAACACCAAAAACACAATCATTACAGAAGTAATAATATGTATACACACAAGAACAAAAATAAAAGGCAAAAATATATTTTATTCGTTGGGTTGCCTCCCAACAAGCGCTTTCCTTTCAAGCCTTTTAGCTAGGCATTGATAATTTTAATGATGCTCACATGAAAGATAAGAACTCAAGCACAAAGAGAGCATCATAAAACACTTGACAAACACATCTAAGTCTAACATATTTTCTATGCATAGTCATTTTATAAGAAAACAAATTATTAAGGCAAGCAAAAACTAGCATATGCAAGGAAGAAGAATAAAACTTTGATAATTTAAGCATCGCGAGAAGTTATTTAGTAACATGAAGATTTCTACAACCATATTTTACTTTCTCATAATAATTGCATGTAGAATCATAATCAAATTTAACAATATAGCTATCATATAACATATTCTCTTCATGATCCACATGCATGCAAAGTTGACACACTTCCAAAATAGTGGGATCATTATTAGCTAAAGTTGGAACTCTTCCAAACCCACTTTTAATATAATCGCAAACATATTCATCATGAGGATTAAATAAATCTTCAAGATCATAAGAAGAATCACTCCAATCATGATCATTGCAATAAGTAGAGGACATATCAACATTAGCATCCCTAAGCTTGGGGTTTTGCATATTATTAGCATAATTGACATTAGTAGAATTTATTATAACACCATTGCAAACATGATTTTCATTCAAGGAGCTATCGTGAATCACTTGATAAATTTCTTCTTTTAATACTTCATCAAAATTTTCAGATTCATAGATGTCAAGTAAAACTTCATAAAGATAATCTAGCGAACTCAATTTACTAGTGATTGGTTCATCATAATTGGATCTTTTACAAAGATTAGCAACTGGATGAGGATCCATAAACCATTTCCTTATGATTTCCAATAAATACACAATTATGACAAGCAAATAAGCAAAGCAACCAAGTAAGACATAAGGGAAAATGAAAAAGGCAAGCGGGAAGAAGACAAATAAAAAGGCAAATATTTTTTGTGTTTTTCAAAAATCTTTTTAGAAGTAGGGAAGATGAAAACGAGAGGAAAATGGCAAATAATGTAGATTGCAAGGAGATGAGAGTTTATGTGTGGGAACCTGATAGATCTTGACTTGATCCTCCCCAACAACGGCAACAGAAATTCTTCCTGCTACTTGTGAAGCCCATCAGTAAATTCCCCAAAGAGGAGGGGATGATGCAGCACATCAACGATAAGTATTTCCCTCAGTTATGCAATCAAGGTATCAATCCAGTAGGAGAACCAAGCAAGCTATGTACACAACACCTGTGCACAAACAACAAATCCTCGCAACCCGATGCGTAAAGGGGTTGTCAATCCCTCTTGGGTAAGGTAGTATGATAGAAAGATAGATTGATATATGCAAATAAAATAAAAAACAAATAAAACACATCAAGGTATTTTTGGGTTTTTGATAATATAGATCTAAAATAAAATAAGAAAATAAATTGGAAACGCAAATAGCAATATAGATCTGCAAGTATATGATGAGAAATAGACCCGGGGCCGTAGGATGTACTTCTTGGATTAACTGGGTGGGATGTACATTCTAACGGAAACGTATTCATTGGATGGACTGTGTGGAATATACATACGAAAGGAAACGTTTAGCGGGGACTGACTGTGTGGGATGTACTTATGACCGAAAACGAATTCGCTTGTATAATTGTATTTTTTAGCACTACTGTACATATAACCATATTTGAGCGCTCGCTGGTCGCACACGACCTCATTTTGCGAAGCGTTTGTGCCAGGAGGGTATATCCCCTACGTTTTCCGGGTCGTGTGGGAAGGACCCCCTATCGCAGTCACTCACTTGGCGACGGTTCCGAACGCCATTGCAGAAAGGAGTCAAAACCTTTTGCATAGCACCGACGCGTACCAGTGAGTGCTGATAAACAGGTTTTGTAAATTTCACTTATGATTTTGGATCTACAGCAGTTCAGAAAATAAGAAGAATTCTTAAACCTAAAGCTATGGCGGTGGAAGAACTTGTGAACTAGGATTGAATGTTGGACAGAGGGAGGGATCTGTGGTTGAAAACAATGCTAAACCAGTATTGCACAATCTCGGTGCCATTTTCAGATTAAACTAAGTGTTCTAGAGGGAGGCTATGATGAACGATGAAGAACACCGATGAACGATGAAGAACAACGATGAACGGTGAAGAACACCGATGAACGGCCGAAACCCTAATGCAGATCCGCTATGAGAGGGGATGAGTGCTTACTAATGCTGGTGAGCGGAGGGAGTGCACCGCAGCTCTCTGGTCCGTTCAGGTTGATGTAGCGGCAGGAGTTGACGTCGTTGAAGGAGGTCAGCGGCGGCAGAGCTCGAGTCGCAGCGGAGTCGCGAGGAAGAAGAAGGAGACACAGAGGTAGGGGTAAAAGGTGAAAACGGGGGACCTGTGTCCCTATTTATAAGGAAGTGATGAGATGGCATGCGTAGAAATCGAGGAGACGAGATGATTATGTTAACAATAAGGGTGCCTCAATTTTCGGGAAGGCTAGTAAAAATAAGGATCTGTTAAGATATCCCTGGTTTTGTGTGAAATCAATGTGCATGACGTCATGGCGGGTTACAAAGGTTTACTGGTATTACGTCATGGCGGGTTATAGTGGTGCAAATGAGGTTCAACACTCGAGCAAAGTTCTGTTCAAGTTCAGATAGTGAAGATTGACATGAACAAGTTCAAGTCAACCTGGGGCGTAGTGTTGGGGATATAACTCTGAGGTATGACCCGCCCAGGATGGGCCGGGTTATACCGTTGGCGGTTCAGTATGAAGAAGTCCAAGGAGGCCCAAGGCGTGAAGATGGCGGCTCATAGAGGCGGGCTTGGAGAAGGCCCAGAACCGGGGGCCTCTGAACCGCCGCATGATATCTTGTCTAGTAAGGCAATGCTTAGTTACAAACCGAGCCGGTCACGATGTGTGAGCCGGTCGGGACTCTGTAAGCCGCTAGGTCTCAGCCTGTGTATATAAAGGTGAGACCTGGCGGCGGGTTAAGTCAGGAAAAAGCAATCGAGAACTAGGTCAAGCGTATTTGCTCCCTTGTAATTGAAACCCAAGCAATACAACTAGAAGCAGGAATAGGCTTTTACCTCCACCGCGAGGGGCCGAACCTGGGTAAACTCTTTGTCCTTTGTCCCGTTCAACCCCTTCAAGCTAACCTAATTGTGATGGCTCCACACCTAAGTCCTTTCACTAGGACATCTGCCGTGACAAAATCACGACACCGTCCCTTGAGCGGCCTAGGCCTTGGTGACTTGGTATGAACCTCTCCCTCTTTCATCATGTGTCCATTCATGTTTGCATGCCATTTAAGTTTCATGCATTGTATGTCCGTTCATGTTGTACGCCGCATGTTTAATTGTGTAGGCATTCCATTCTTTGGAAGCCTTCAAGGCCCGGCATAAAGACAAGCCATTCACTCTCACGCGTTGTTGGGTGCTCATCAAAGATTGCCCGAAGTTCAAAGACCAATATAACGCTCTTAAGAAGAAGAAAGGAGGGAAGGCGGGCGTGGCTGATGAGGTAGACTTGCTCAAGAGGCCGAGTGGCACATAAAACTCGAAGGCCGACGAGAAGCATGATGCGTCGTCCATTGCCTTGCAAGGAACTTGGGAGGAAATGATGAGCAAAAAGGATGCGAGGGAGGAGAGGAAGACCAAAGGGAAGGAGGACAAATGAAGATGTATCTAGATCTCCAAACAAAGAAGTTTGATATGGAGGAGGTCGTGAAGAGGAGGAAGCTTGACATTAAAGAGGCCACTCAACTCAAGAAGCTAGAGATCAAGGCCACCAATGCCGACACAAAGCCCAATGAGGTGGCACTCGCGTTGATGAGCGTCGACAAGAACAACATGTCACCGGAGAGGAAGGCTTGGTTCGCGAACTGAAAGAAGGAGATGTTCGCCCACGACGGCATGAACTAGGTGAGACCTCGGCCGAGAAGGCGGCCCATTTTGAAAGCTGGTTGGTGTGCCAGCCGCTGGCTTTGTTGCCGGCGACAAAACTTGCCCATTTTAAAGGCTGGCTGGTGTACCAGCCGCTAGCTTTGTTGCGGGTGCCAAAACTTGTCCATTTTGAAGGCTAGCTGGTGTGTCGGCCTCTAGCTTTGTTGCTGGCGCTAAACCTAGAGTGACCATTCTGTGGGCCGCTGGTTTTATTGTCGGCCGGCATGATCTAGCGTGAACTCGGCCGCCGACATAAACTATAGCCGCTGGTTTTGTTTGCCGGCCGACATGATCTAGCGTGAACTCGGCCGCTGCCATTTAGCTACGTCTTTTTTTTTTTTGCATGCACAGCGAACGAGGCCGCAGCATTCATAAATCAGATCGAACATGACCGCGTTGTCACGTTCAAGGTCGTGTGTTAGAGTTGCCCTAAACGTCCTCAATAAAATAAATACCCCCGGCTCGCTCTACGGAGAGGGTAGAACGCATCCGATACTTTCTACAGTTGCTGCACACACGACCATCTTTACGAGACAACGTACGCTTGCTTAGCCTTCCTGGTGCATCAATCCAACTCAGCTAGTATGTTCCTGCTGTGGATTACCCCGTTGCACTGCGCAGCTTCTCATTGTCCTGAGCGGACCTGCCTCTCTTTCGATCTGCAATGAGTGTTATATAAGCTGACGTTCGCCACGTAAAGCTTTGCATGCAACCGGCCGGCCCTCGCGCGCAGATCCATGGACACATGTCCACAGCCATCGACTGTTTCCGGTCAGCCATGACCGCATCAGCGGTGCGGAGCACAGATCAGACGCGACGAGATAGAAGTGTGTGACAATAGAGGGGATGCAAGCGCCACGTAGCCCACGGTAGCTCCGGTTTCCAGCCCGTTTTCTACCCAAGCCCCCTCTCGAGTGCTTGACCGACATGACAACACCACCAATGTGATTAATTTCTCTGTGAGCTGAGCTGGGAGCCACCATCGAGGTGAACCGGTGCTCCCTCCAGTCCGCTGGACTTGCCACGGCGGCCAGCACCATGCACGTGTCACTCTTTTGCTATGCTCCATGCCTCCATCTCACCTACACTGGTCTATGAAGATCCCCAACCCCAGTCCGAGCCTCCAAGTTCAACCCATTGTCTCTACTGCCACTGTCTCTAGTCTCTACTGCCACTGCCAGTCGTCGAGGGTGTGAAGCTTGAGCATTGCGCTTCTTCCTGCCTGTGCAGCTGAGAAGTCCATGAACTCTGCCTACCATTTTCGTGCTCGTTGATTCTTGCGTATGCATCTCATGAATGATACAGGGATGGAGAAGCAGAGCATGAAGAAGGCAAGGACGGCGACCGAAAACGGAGTGAGGCTGAATGTGCCCCGTGCGGAAGCAACGGTGGGAGAATCCACCAATGCTTACACCGTCGAGGCGGACGGAGTCGGATGTGAGATCTGCTTCGAACCTTTTGGTGATCAGATCTTCATGGTTAGTGCCTGCTCATTGTTCCACCTGGGTGTGTTGCGTTGCGATTAATCAGCTGAGTAGTAATTAGCATTTTCTCTGGCTTGGTTCAAGTGCAAGAATGGGCATCCTGCGTGCGGAACCTGCTGCACCATCATGAAACGCAAGTGCTCCTGCTGCTCGGAGCCCATTGGCGACATCCGGTGCCGGCCGCTGGAGAAGATCCTGGCGGCCATGACCAGGCCCTGCACCTATATGAGCTACGGGTGCCAGAAGATCGTCAGCTACACCGAGCGGCAGAGCCACGAGAAGGTGTGCCTGTACAGGCCGTACCACTGCCCGTTCGACGGCTGCACCTACCACGGCCTGCAGCTGTACAACCACATACACGACCGCCACGCCCCGTCCGCCGTGGTCTTGCCCGGCGGCAGCCGGCGCTCCACTGTCACGCTGGAGAAGAAGATGCCCTTCCGCGTGCTCCTGCACCGCGATTGGGCAAGCGTTTTCCTCCTGCTCAACCACCGCGATTGGGCGCCCGCTGTCGCTCGTCTGCATGAGCCCTCGCCCCATGGGGAAATCCGAGGCCAAGTACAAGATGGAGGTGAAGCATTGGTTGAGCGACCCGGGTACGCCCGTGCTGTTGAGCTCAGGGGCTGCGCCCTTCGTCCGGCGGCTGGACGATTTCCGGGCCAGAGGGTTCCTGTTCGTGCCCGACTCCTACTGGAACTTATCGGACAGCATCTCGGTCACAGTGCATCTCACAGACGGCAGGTGATCGAGGTCCATGGGGGACGATGCACGCCGGCCAGTTTGGTTGGCTGATGGCTAGCTAGCTTTTTGTGTTCTGGTCAAGAACAGTGGAGCAGTCCTTAGTTCCTTTTGCCGTCTAAGACTTGCCGACTTAGTTTGTGCCAGCGATCTGCCGCTCGTCCTGTGATCTTAGTTCCATGTTATGTTATGTATGGTATGTGACCTGAAGTTGATCTATCTATGTTGGCGTGTTAACCCTGTTATGTTCACTGCTCGTACTGTGCCCATCCTTCCATTAAAGTTATCTGTGATGCCCTCTGCTCCGTCCCCAACTTGGGTTTGTGCTGTTTCGAGGGATTCCTTGGAGCAAATGTGAGCTGCTGAGCGATTCATTAGCAGCACAATTTTTTATACATGTACTTGAGAACACTTTACAGTTGATTTAAACTCATTTGGCCACAAACTGATCCATCTAGCCTAGCATAATGGGACTGAGCTTCAGTGTCTTAAGGCAGGTGCTTCTGAGTGCATAACATGTGGGCCCAATAGGTGGTGGCTGGCCCACAAGTCAAGCGGGCATCTCCAACGTTTTCGCAAAAGGTTTGCAAACATTCGTACCAACGCATATAAATCATTTTTGCTATCCAGCACGGTGCGTAAGTCATACAAACTACATAATAAAGTTAAGGGAGGTTTGTGGTTCCATAATAAAGTTAAGGGAGGTTTGTGGGAGTATGGACCGTCGTCACATAGCCATAGGACTCCGACAACCTTGGTCTATCCAAAACCCCAACCGAAGCCCATGCATTTGGCCACATTCGCACTGTTTTCACGCCAAAGCCCAAGCATTCCCAGCCGATCGTCGCCACCGTCCACCTTGTTCCCGCCCTTTTCGCCGTCCGCTACTGAATTGACCGATTCAGAGTGTTGCTAGAGCCGCAGAAGGAACCAAAGGTGCTGACCGCTCGCAAGATCAACTCGGCAACTCGCAGCGTGGACCGCCACGTCCAAACAAGCAAGGAGAAAATAGCTTTAGCAGTCGGCCACCTGCCACCTCCCAAGAAGGGGCAGGGACATGGACGAGGGTCTGGCCGAGGATGGGGGGCGCCGCTTATTAGTCCCTTTAGTGGTTGGTAAAGGAGCAGAAATGATTCTCGCTTTATTCCCATAATGTTTTCACGCCAAAGCCCAAGCATTCCCAGCCGATCGTCGCCACCGTCCACCTTGTTCCTGCCCTTTTTGCCGTCCGCTACCGAATTGACCGATTCAGAGTGTTGCTAGAGCCGCAGAAGGAACCAAAGGCGCTGACCGCTCGCAAGATCAACTCGCAGCGTGGACCGCCACGTCCAAACAAGCGAGGAGAAAATAGCTTTAGCAGCCGGCCACCTGCCACCTCCTAAGAAGGGCAGGGACATGGACGAGGGTCTGGCAGAGGATGTGGGGCGCCGCTGATTAGTCCCTTTACTGGTTGGTAAAGGAGCAGAAATGATTCTCGCTTTATTCTCAAAGGTGACCCCGAGTTATCGAACCCAAGAAAGGACGGTGCCCTTGAAGTCAAAGGCTTCTACCAAGCTTTTGCAAGAGAATTAATTTCAGCTTTTGACAAGATTAAAATGAAGTTGCAACTAGGAACACTTATATTAAAAATAGGCATGGGAATGAGAACTTATTTTTAACATATACTCCCTCTGTTCCAAAATAAGTGTCTTGAGCTTAGTACAAATTTGTATTAGAGCTAGTACAAAGTTGAGACACTTATTTTGGGACGGAGGGAGTATTTGTGTTGGGAACATTATGATCTTAATTTGTACCTTGGCAGTCATCCATCGAGATGTGCTTGCTACGTATTGAAGTGCAGAATGTGTTCAAATTACATCTTGACCGACACGCGTCCTGCATCAAGAGACAATTGTCCAACCGAAGGCCCTATCCGTTGCACGGGGTTGCCCCGATAATTAAAATAGAAACCAGACAAAAGCATTGTCCATTTAATAACTACATCTCTAGTGTCCCCAGAGATAGGATCCGTGTCACCGTACTAAACATTCTGTCACCGCTTTTCAGAATAACAAATCAAGGTCTTGCCCTTAGCCTCTCCGTGGCCCATTCTCCATGATCCCGTGTACCTGCAGACTGCAGTGATGAAGAACGCGAACGAGACAAGAGACAACTACGAAGCAATTTTATGTTACATATACGAGACGTTAATTCAAAATACTTCAATCGATCCCACCAACAAATACATCAGGTTGTAGGGTTATGTATTAACCCATGACCTTACTGAACTGCTCACACATGAAGATCGAATCACACAAAGAAACCATCACTACTAGAAAAACCGCTACTAATGGCGCACCTAATTTGGCCATTAATGGCGCATCACTGGTGCGCCATTACTAGCACGCCATTAGTAATTTTTACTAATGGCGTATACTAATGGCGCACCACTGGTGCGCCATTAGTATAGGCTACGGTGCGCCGTTAGTATGCCTCCCAGGGGCCATGTATACCAGTGCTTTGGCATACTAATGGCGCACCACCACGAGATCGCCATTAGTTATGGCATACTAATGGCGCACTGACCAGTGATGCGCCATTAGTATGCTTTGTCATACTAATGGCGCACTGTCATGTGATGCGCCATTAGTATGAATATTAGGTTTTTTTATTTTTTATTTTCTGTTTTTTGCACAGGTTACAAAATGTATAATTTGACAAAATATAGACAGCACACATCAACAACAGATTCATCGAATACAATAGAAGATTAGTCTTTGAATACAATTCATCATATTAGTCTCCGAATACAATTCATCATATTAGTCTCCAAATTGAAAAGACCGAACAAAGATAGAACATTATATTACAAGTCTCGAGACCGCGAGTAGCGAGTTTGTCTTCACATTACAAGTCGATATCGATCATCTAAACTACCATCACATAGAAGAGAGTTGCGGTCATCATGATGAGCATCATCACGATGAAACTCGTCTTCATCCGGTTCCTCCAACGCCCTCCCTCTCCCGCTAGATAGCGGGCGATCTAGATTCGCCTCGGCCCTAGTGGTGTACCCTTTGTAACTGTTACCGCTGAATCGGTGAACCTGTCTCCGACACTCCTCCCAGTCATCGTAGACTCCGGGAACCTTACCCTTGTACACGACATACGACGGCATCGCTATGCACTAGCCAAATGAAACGTTAGTACCAATTCACAGACAATACATAAGCAATATATAAGTATGCAACAAAACGATCGGAAGAGAAAAGCAAGACATTAATAGCATCGATTACATCTAAGTTGAACGACTCTCGAAACCAAAGAGACATACTACAAGTTCATTAAAGTTTAATTACAACATGAGCCAATCGATGTTTCAGAACTAGACAACTCGACTCAAGGGACGGGAGCGTGGATGAAGCCGCCGTCTATCGTGGGAGTCATGAAAGAACGGGCGTTGTCATCCTGCATTTGTAGCATTGTGTCGATGTCACTGTTGGACGGTTGATTTCGAGGTAGAACTGCCCGAGGTACGGGACATCTTGATGGATGATTTCCGTAAACTCCGATCGATGCGAAAGAATTCTTGTCGATGTCCGCGTCCTGGATTGCCGACACGCCGCGCCCAATCTTGGAGTTTACTTGGTAGCGAAGTTGATGATGGTCCCGTCGATCGCCGCATGTGATGGATGGCGTAGTAGGCACCCTTCTGACCGCCAGGCGGCTGCTTGACGCAGCAGAACGTCATATTGTGGGAGAACACGTGCTTGTCGTACTTACGAATAGGCCTGGTGAAGGTGCCTCCAGATTTGGCGTAGCCGGGGAGAACATCATCAAGAACCTTCTTGACATTTGTGTAGTCTACGTTCGACTGACGGTCCGGGTCGAAATACGTGACCATGGAATATTTGGGGCTTAGGAGGATGAGCGTGCAACGTGTGTCACTGCAGAAAACACGGAATGTTAAAAGAAAAATAATCGAAATGTAAGAATTCATATGTTACGGGCCGGTTGAGGGGAGGACTTACTCGGGAAAGTAAGGCACGAGGAAGTTATCCTTATCTTGGTTTGCCAGAATGACGCCTTCGAGGTAAGAACTCGCGACTTGCCGGTCCCCAGCGCTGCCCAAGATCTTGGCACGCATGTAGAAGGGGTCGACTATCACGATGTCCGGGGTCTTGTCGCGAATGATCCGCATCTCCATACTCAGCGAAAATAGCCGAACGAAGGTGTAGTGCAGCGGATGAAGGTTCAACATAGCGTGGATGTCATCAAAACGCAGGACGATCGTACGCCCGATGGAGTTATCGACAAAGCCCTTGCCCTCTGGCACCTTGGCCGCGAAAACTGGGTATGCCACATCCTTCTCCCTGAGACGCCGCTTCTCCAAAGAAAGAACACTGTCATGCAGACTCCGCATGGCACCGGTTGCAGCATTGAGCATATTTGTCGGTAGCATCGCCCTACCCGCCACATGCACCCTCCTCGAGATATCCTGCGGTGAAGGTGGCCCGTCCTGAGCAGGATCGTACTCTGTGCCGGCTGGCTCGCACCCTTCTTAGTCTTTCTTTTGCGTGCCTTCTTCTTCTCCTGTAATGGGATCGAGTTTTGCTCACAGACCGCCTTCTTGAGTGTGTTGGGGCTGATAATATTTCGCACCTTGCCTATCTGAGGCTCGGTGAAGTCGGCAGCTGGAGGCGTCTCCTGAGAGCTGAACGCCAGACGGCGCCTGTTGCAACTTGGCTTCTCCGCTGCACGAGCTAGATCGCACACGCCTTTTGTTGGGTTTGGTTCTTGAGAAGGAGGCCCCATGAAGTCGCCATCGCACCCATGATCGGCAAAGTACTTGATCGACGCTGCCAAATGTATCATAGTCGCCGCCGTCGTCGTTCGATCCTGTGCCATATGCATGTTTGGATCCATGGCATAGGGATGTCCGCACCGTTCGGCGGTCTTGCCATGGGGCCGACTTGGCGCCGCACGATCGGGCGGTATTGTCTTTGGGGTGGTGTCCCCGCCTCAAACGAATCTGCTCTTCGCCAAAGCAGGGCCAGCTCAAGCATGCCGAGGGTCATCACGTCATCATCGCCGGCCCCGACGGTCGATTCGGAGGTAACAACTCGTCGCAGCCTGGCAGCACCCGAACCAGTTGAACCCTAAACAAGTTGGGTGGCATCTGGGTACCGTGGAACAAGGGGTTGCCCGGTTGAACTATTTTGCCCTTGGCGACATCGACCAACTCGTTGTTCACGAAGTGGAGGAGAGTGCACGGAACGTCGGCGGGGCCCTGCGAAAACATGTAGGGCGTCAGGGATGCCCACCAAAGGCAAGGAGATGAAGTCCTCGGCGAGAGAGTCTTAATTAGTTACCGTGATGATGGCGCCGAGCTCGGCAAATGTAGAGGCACCGCCAACGGCGGGCGAGCTGACGGAGGGGCCGCTTGCTGCAGAGGTGCCGGCGGCGACACCGGGTGCATTAAGCTCCGTGCGGCGTCGGAGACACTAATGCCGCCTCGCCGGAGGCACCAATGGCCCCGCCATCGCATTATCGCGTTGCTAGCCCTCGGCTAGGAATCGGGCGGCCTCGTTGGCGCCCGCAATCCACGCCTCAACCCCGAGATCAAGGTAGGCACAATGGCGGTGATCGCCGCCCGAGTCGTTGTTCCACTTGCTCTTGGACAATCTCCGAATCCGCGCCACCTGTGCCTTGAGTTCTTGAACCTCTCACGCTGGCTTTCCGAGCTGGTCTTTTTTCCTTCCCGCACACCAGCGGTATAGTATGACCCCCATCGGTATAGTATGGCGGGGTGCGGGGGGTCGGCGGGATGCGGGGTCGGCGCGGCGGTTGAGTAGGGGAATCGAGGGTGCGGGGTTTCGTGGCGGCGGCGGTGGACTGGGGGTGCTCGGCGAGGGGACCGGATCTGGCGAGGTGGGATAGCGATCGAGATGGAGGGGATCGAGATCGAGTGTCCATGAAATTTAAAAATATTCATGATAGTTCAAAAGTACCCATGAAATACAATCGAGAAATGAAGGCTACAATTTAAATACAATCGATCTTAGCTAGCTATCTGTTCACAATCTTCTTGCCCTTCTTTTTCGCAAATGGAGTTCTTACGTGGAACAGACGTCCTTTAGGTAGGGTGGTCCTGCTTCTTCTTGTGGTGTATGCTGCTACTTCATCATCGTCGCCATGTTCGATCCTCGGTCGCCCGTTGTCGAAGTCTTGCTCATTGGCTACTCCATCCATTCCAATGATCTTCCTTTTGCCTCTCCTCACGACAACACGACGGGCTTTGGCGGGTCGGTAATGAAGAAGCATTGGTCCACTTGGGAAGCCAGTACCCATGGCTCATTTTTCGCGGTGACGCTTATGCCCATGGGTCTTGATTTGGCCGGGTATAACCATGGTGGTGAAATACCGGTCTTCTTTTATGACGTTCTTGGCCCATCGACACGGAACATCGGACCTTCTCTCCAACGTAGCTCAGCTCCCAGATCTCCTCGATCCTTCCGTAGTATCTGTCCTTGTCGTTACGGTGTAGGATTCCATCGTTACCCGGAGTTCGATAACCATCGCTCTTCATGTCCTTGGCCTCGGTGTAGAATGTGTAGCCGTTTATATCGTGCGCCTCATAGGTCATCAGGTTCTGCTCGGCGCCTGTGACAAGGCGAATATGAGTTGTTCTTCCGCGGAAGAATCCTCATGTAAAGGGTACGACGAAGCTTCGCTTGAACCAACGCGTGAAACATGAGTTGTGCTCTTTGAGTATATCTCCGTCCGTCCTCTGTTGGCCTCGGTCATTGTACGCCTTCTTAATAAAGGTTTTGTGCTCTACCACCCAAGGATCGACCACGCCTATGTGTTGTAGCGCGACTAGGTTTGCTCTTTCAAAGTCGGCGAGTCGACCCTCGAAGTCGACATGCATTTCGCGGTGACCCTCACGGTGACCCCATCCAGCGAGCCTGCCGAATTGCCTGTTGACGGGCAGACCAACGGGGTTCTCGATGCCTAGATAATTCTTGCAGTAGGAGATGCACTCTTGATCGAAAGCCCCGGCTATGCTTCCTTCTCGGCGTGACATGTTGCGAACGTATCCTTTGATGACACCATTCATCCTTTCGCGGCATCATGCTGTGCAGGAACGTCGCCCGAGTTGGATGATATCCTCCACTATATGGACCAGCAGATGCACCATAACGTCAAGAATGCGGTGGGAAGTACATCTCAAGCTCGCATAGTATCACCACGATCTCTTCCTGTAGCCTTCGAGTTGCCTCTCGCCAATCGACTTCCGAGAGGACGTCAAGAAGTTGCATAGGCCAAATAGCGTTTCACGGACGTGCGCGTCCATGATCCCAATGGATTGCAACCGAAGTACTGCGTCATCAAGACGTGATACGGTCGTGAGACTTCATCCCGCTGAACTTCGCTTCACTGGGTCTAGGTATCTGCTTATCTTCCCAGCGAATCAGTAGGAAGTTTTACTCCTAGGAGGCAGGTGAAAACTGCTCGATCTCCTCCCGACTTAGAGTGAAGCACGCGGAGGGTAGTCATTTCCGGTCTTCTTGGCCTTTTTGCCTTTGCGACGACTTTCGTGTCCTGCTTCGCCTCATCATCATCATCATCATCATCATCATATATAGCGTGAAGCTCTGCCGATGCCCATTGATTTCAAGTCTGCCCTTGCTTTCGCTCATCTTTGGTCCTCTCGGCATGTTGAGCAGGGTACCAAGCAGACTCTCGCACGTTCTTCGTGATATGCATGACATCAAGGCTGTGAGGCACACGGTGGATCTTCGAAGACGGCAAGTCCCGTAAAACAGACCTCGTTTTCCATACCTTCAGCAGCGGCTCTGGCGCCTTCGCTTCTTTCCGGCTCGGCGCCTTTTGCTTCTTTCGGCGGTGGGCAGTCTTTCCAATTTTTCAACAGCTTGTCTATTTCCTCGCCGCTCCTCGTACACGGGCGTTTTGGGTTCGGTTTCACCATCGAACAGATCCTTGCGTTTCCTCCACGGGTCATCGTCGTGAAGCCACCTTCGATGTCCCCGAACACGGTTTTCAAGACCCGGATCTCTATCTAGCTGGCGATCGTTGTGTCATCCATGCACCTTACGCATCCGTAAAATCCGTGGACTACCTGCCCGCAAGATATCCGTAATCGAGATAGTCGTGCACCGTCGTGAGCAGTCTGCGGCTCTCATAGGGAAATATTCTTTCTCTGCGGCGTCCCACGTATTGGCTGGCGTTTTCCACAGCGTGTCAAGCTCCTCTTCAGCAGCCCCGATACTGATTGATGTCGTTCCCTGGTTGTTTCGGCCCTTCAATTAGCATACTCATGTGAATGTACTTCCTCTTCATGCACAACCAGGGGAAGGTTGTACATCCACACAAACACAGGCCAGGTGCTATGTGTGCTTCTCGGCTGCCAAACGGATTGACTCCATCGGTGCTCGCGCCCAGACGATGTTCCTTGGATCGTTCCCAAATTCTGGGTATTGAAGTTCAACGCTTGCCACGCTCGCATCCTTAGGGTGACTCAGCATCTTGTCTTTTATCTATCTCCGGATCATTTGCGTCATCTTCTCGCTTCTTCTCCTCCCTATCCGCGTGCCAGCGCAGGAGCTTTGCTACCTTAGGATCCGCGAAATACCGCTGTAGACGAGGAGTGATCGGAAAGTACCACACCACTTTTCGAGGAGCTTTCTTCCTCTTCTTGTATCGAGTGACACCGCACACGGACATATGGTAGACTCCGCGTGCTCGTCCCGATAAATGATGCAATTGTTCATGCACACATGGTATTTCACGTGCGGTAAATCCAGAGGACACACGATTTTCTTTGCCTCCTCCAAACTGGTCGGGCACTTGTTCCCCTTGGGAAGACGTTCGTGCCAGAATGACATGTTCTCGTCGAAGCATGCGTCGGTCATTTTGTGTTTTACCTTCATCTCCAGAGCCATGAGCGTTACTTTCAGGCGGGTATCCTCGGCCTGCATCCTTCATACAATGGAGTAACCGCGTCTAACTCAAGTTGATCCATCTTGGCTTTCTCTCGGGCGGCAGCTCTTGCGTTATCCGTCTGCTTGAGAAGCAGCTCTTGAATATGAGGGTCCTGCACCCAGCCCATCGATGGTCCAGCGTCGTCTGCTCCGCCGACATCATCATCTTCATGATCATGCCCGTCGCCTGCTCCGGCATCTTCCTCATCATCATGTCCTGCATCTTCTACATGATGACTGTGTACAGCATCACCGTCGTGATCATCTCGTGGGGATTCTTCGTCTTCTCGCCCGCCCGAGCCGCGGTGGTTGTCTTGCTGCCCTTCCTCATTTCTTGCCCGGCCCCCATAGACGACTTCGTAGTCATCTTCATCACCTTGCCACCGATAGCCATCCATGAAACCACGCAAGAGCAGGTGGTCCCGCACCTGCCCGGAATCCGGGTCCGCAATAAGGCTCTTCAGCTTGCATCTTCGACACGGACATCTTATCTCCGTCTCGTTCTTTTGAAGCATCTCGGCCTTCGCGGACCTCAAAAACCTATTCACGATGCCTTCGGTCATCGTGCGGACCATGGTCGCCTGCGGGGTAGAGCAAAACGATATTTTAGAACCAAACAAAAATTTGGCATGACTTTCCCTAAAAATAGGACCAAAAAGAATGCTTAATGCCAAAATTCTCGCCGAAACGAAAATGAATCAACATTCCGGCAAAATATTGGCAACTATCGCATTTCAAATACCGGTACACCTCCAAACACAAACACATATGCAACACCACAAACATATGCAACAGCACGAACATACATAGATCTAGCTAGGCCGTAAAAAGTGCATGTGCACATTGTTGTAGGGAGAACAACATAAATATAGCTTCCCCCCTTGCTTACCTATTAAAACAAGGTAATTTAACCACTTAATTTGAATGAATCTATGGTGGAAATGAGGTGAAAAAGAGGAGGCACCCGAGACAAGGAGGAGGTGGAGAGAATGAAGTGGGGAGAAAGTGAGTGTGGGTAGGAGAGGCTGTCCCAAATATCTTGTTGCTGCCCACTTACTAATGGCGCACCCCTTGCATGATGCGCCATTAGTAGTTACAACTACTAATGGCGCACTTCATCTGGATGCGCCATTAGTATGTTTGGACAGGCGCACTAGTTCAAAAAAAAAGTTTCTATACTAATGGCGCACCCACTGCCTGGTGCACCATTAGTAGTTACAACTACTAATGGCGCACTTAAGCAGGATGCGCCATTAGTATGTTTGGACAGGCGCACTAGTTCAAAAAAAAATTCTATACTGCCTGGTGCGCCATTAGTAGTTACAACTACTAATGGCGCACTTGAGCAGGATGCGCCATTAGTATGTTTGGACAGGCGCACTAGTTCAAAAAAAAATTTCTATACTAATGGCGCACCCACTGCCTGGTGTGCCATTAGTAGTTACAACTACTAATGGCGCACTTGAGCAGGATGCGCCATTAGTATGTTTGGACAGGCGCACTAGTTCAAAAAAAAATTTGATACTAATGGCGCACCCTTTGCATCGTGCGCCATTAGTAGTTTCAACTCTAATGACGCATCAGAAGGTGGTGCGCCATTAGTATATACTAATGGCGCACCAACTTTCTGGTGCGCCATTAGTGTCAATCCCATCTATAGCCCTTTTTCTAGTAGTGCATGGAAGAACACATCATGAAGATTGATTGATTGATAATATGTCTCACAATAATTGTCGGATGTGATGCATGATTACAAAGTATGGCTAGATGGCTAAGTACTATGGTGGTGGTGATGTCTACGAAGATGTAGATGGGAAATGGAGGCGTCTAGGGTTGATGGAGATAACTACTGCGAAGATGGCGATATGTGGCGTCGCGCGTTGCTCTTTTGGCGGTGTGCCTTTTATAAAGGTTGTTTAGGTGGATCAGACGGTGCGGTTGCCAGTCCATACGGCCATCCATGCGAGTGATGGTCATATGGAAAGCTGTCTTTTGCTCTGGTTCCTCTATTGCGCCTCCCGCTTGATCTCCTCTGTCTGCACTTTACTCCTTTCCATGTATTAGCTTGATTTCGTTCATAAATATCCCATTTCTTGTGGAAACAAAATAAATATTAGATATTTGAAATTATTTACATTCATTAGTCATTAGTAGCAATATGGAGCGAATATCTTGGTTTTTATGAAATATCTCGGTTTAAACTCAGGTTGGATGAGCATAAAAATAACACTCATTAGCCGCTGCGGCCTCCAATGCACTTGTCAGCCTAGCCGACGGAGATGTTGTCACCGTACAATTACACAGGTCGGTCATCTGCACCAGTCCAGGGCCACTTCCAGCACGTTCGTGTCATGGGCCGTCTACCTGAACATGCCCCATATTTCAATCTATAGTTACCGATTTGAAAAGTTATATATGAAACTTGTTCACAAAAGTGTCTATCTTGAATATGTCATATGCATTCATTTTGCATCCGTTTAAGTTCCATTAATGCATTATTCAAATGGCATAATTCATAGATTGTTTCTCCTAGATAATAACATATGATCCAATATACCATCTTGATAAGAATAATCCCTAGATTCCATCTATGAAACTTTCTAGATGTTTGTTGTTGGGAAACGTAGCATGCAGTTTAAAAAAATTCATAGGCTCATGCAAGATCTATCTAGAAGATGTATAGCAACGAGAAGGGGAGAGTGTGTCTACGTGCCCTCGTAGACCGAAAGCGGAAGCGTTTGACAACACGGTTGATGTAGTCGAACTTCTTCTCGTTCTGACCGATCAAGCACCGAACGTACGACACCTCCGAGAGCACACGTTCAGCTCGATGACGTCCCTCGAACTCTTGATCCAGCAGAGGGTCGAGGGAGAGTTTCGTCAGCACGACGACGTGATGACGGTGATGATGATGTGATCCCCGCAGGGCTTCGCCTAAGCACTACGACGCTATGACCGGAGGAGAAAACTGTGAGGGGGGCGCCGCACATGGCTAGGAATCAATGTTGTGTCTTCTAGCGGTGCCCCCTCCCCCCCCCCCCCACACACACACAGATATATATATAGTGGGAGAGGGAGAGGGGAAGCAAGGGGCGCCCCAAGTAGGTGTAATCCTTCTTGGGCTCCTCCTACAAGTCGGCCTCCCCCCTTCCAGAAGTGTTAGAGGGGGAAGGAAAGAGAGGGGGGATGGGAAGGAAAGAGGGAGGCCGGATCTTCTCCTTTCTTTTCCCCCTTATTTCGGCCTATAGGGGGCGCACCAGCCCCTTAGGGGCTGGTTTGTCCCTTTCTTGGCCTATTAGGCCCATATAGCTTGCCGGGGTTGCCCGGAACCCCTTCCGGTGAGCCGATACATACCCGATACCCCCGGAACATTTCCGGTGTCCGAATACTATCGTCCTATATATGAATCTTTACCTCTCGACCATTTCTAGACTCCTCGTCATGTCCGTGATCTCATCCGGGACTCCTAAACAACTTTCGGTCACCAAATCACATAACTCGTACAATACAAAATCGTCATCGAACGTTAAGCGTGCGGGCCCAATGGGTTCGAGAACTATGTAGACATGACAGAGACACCTCTCCGGTCAATAACGAACAACGGAACTTGGATGCTCGTATTGGTTCTCACATACTCTATGAAGATCTTTATCGGTTGTACCGTAATGACAACATACGGTATTCCCTTTGTCATCGGTATGTTACTTGCTCGAGATTCGATCGTCGGTATCCACATACCTAGTTCAATCTCGTTACCGGAAAGTCTCTTTACTCGTTCCGTAATGCATCATCCGCAACTAACTCATTAGTCACATTGCTTGCAAGGCTTATAGTGATGTGCTTTACCGAGAGGGCCCAAAGATACCTCTCCGATACTCGGAGTGACAAATCCTAATCTCGATCTATGCCAACCCAACAAACACATTCGGATACATCTGTAGAGCATCTTTATAATCACCCAGTTACGTTGTGATGTTTGATAGCACATAAGGTATTCCTCCGGTGTTCGGGAGTTGCATAATCTCATAGTCGAAGGAATATGTATTTGACATGAAGAAAGCAATAGCAATAAAACTAAACGATCAATATGCTAAGCTAACGGATGGGTCTTGTCCATCACGTCATTATCAAAGCGTATATTCCAACTCCGAGATGCTTGCACCAGTCCATAGATGGATCCCTGGAGCTCGCACACTTTGTTAACACCTTTAGGATCGACAAAACTTTCTGGTTGCATCATATACAACTCTTCTTTAAGAAATCCATTAAGGAATGTAGTTTTCACATCCATTTGCCAGATTTCATAAAATGTGGCAATTGCTAACATGATTCAGACAGACTTAAGCATCGCTACGAGTAAGAAAGTCTCATCATAGTCAACTCCTTGAACTTGTCGAAAATCTTTTTCGGTAAGTCGAGCTTTGTAGATAGTAACACTACCATCAGTGTCCGTCTTTCTCTTGAAGATCCATTTATTCTCAATGGCTTTCCGATCATTGGGCAAGTCCACCAAAGTCCACACTTTGTTCTCATACATGGATCCTATCTCAGATTTCATGGCCCCAAGCCATTTGTCGGAATCTGGGCTAATCATAGCTTCTTCATAGTTCGTAGGTTCGCCATGGTCTAGTAACATGACTTCGAGGACAGGATTACCATACCACTCTAGTGCGGAACGTGCTCTGTTCAACCTACGAGGTCCAATAGTAACTTGATCCGAAGTTTCATGATCATCATCATTAGCTTCCTCTCTAGTTGGTGTAGGCATCACGGGAACGGATTTCACTGATGTGCTACTTTCCAATTCGAGAGAAGGTACAATTACCTCATCAAGTTCTACTTTCCTCCCACTCACTTCTTTGGAGAGAAACTCCTTCTCTAGAAAGGATCCATTCTTAGCAACAAAGATCTTGCCTTCGGATCTGTGGTAGAAGGTGTACCCAACAGTTTCTTTTGGGTATCCTATGAAGACGCATTTATCCAGTTTGGGTTCAAGCTTTATCAGGTTGAAGCTTTTTCACATAAGCATTGCAACCCCAAATATTTAAAAATGATAGCTTAGGTTTCTTGCCAAACCACAGTTCATACGGTGTCATCTCAACGTATTTAGACGGTGCCCTATTTAACGTGAATGCAGCTGTCTCTAATGCATAACCCCAAAACGATAGTGGTAAATCGGTAAGAGACATCATAGATCGCACCATATCTAATAAAGTACGGTTACGATGTTCGGACACACCATTACGCTGTGGTGTTCCACGTGGCGTGAGTTGTGAAACTATTCCACATTGTTTTAAATGAAGGTCAAACTCGTAACTCAAATATTCACCTCTGCAATCAGATCGTAGAAACTTTATTTTCTTGGTACGATGATTCTCCACTTCACTTTGAATTTCTTTGAACTTTTCAAATGTTTCAGACTTGTGTTTCATTAAGTAGATATACCCATATCTTCTTAAATCATCTGTGAAGGTTAGAAAAATAACGATACCTGCCGCGAGCCTCAACACTCATCAGACCGCATACATCGGTATGTATTATTTCCAATAAGTCATTAGCTCGCTCCATTGTTCCGGAGGACAGAGTTCTAGTAACTTGGTGATAGTGACTAGAGAACTCTATTAATCACTATATTATCTGGAAGATTAATGCCCACTTGATTCAAGCGATTACAGTACCCAGACATTCTGAGCACATGCTCACTAGCTGGGCTATTCTCCTCCATCTTGTAGGCAAATTATTTGTCAGAGGTCTCATACCTTTCGACATGGGCATGAGTCTGAAATACCAATTTCGACTCTTGGAACATCTCATATGCTCCGTGGCGTTCAAAACATTTTTGAAGTCCTGGTTCTAAGCTGTAAATCATGGTGCACTAAACTATCAAGTAGTCATCATGCCGAGCTTGTCAAACGTTCATAACGTCTGCATCTGCTCCTGCAATAGCTCTGTCACCTAGTGGTGCATCAAGGACATAATTCTTCTGTGCAGCAACGAGGATAATCCTCAGATCACGGACCTAGTCCGCATCATTGCTACTATCATCTTTCAACTTTTCTCTAGGAACATATCAAAAATATATAGGACCTATACCGCGAGCTATTTGATCTACAACATAGATATACAAATACTATCAGGACTAAGTTCATGATAAATTAAGTTCAATTAATCATATTACTTAAGAACTCTCACTTAGATAGACATTCCTCGAGTCATCTAAATGATTACGTGATCCAAATCAACTAAACCATGTTCGATCATCACGTGAGATGGAGTAGTCTTCAATGGTGAACATCTCTATGTTGATCATATCTACTATATGATTCACATTCGACCTTTCGGTCTCCGGTGTTCCGAGGCCATGTCTGTACATGCTAGGATCGTCAAGTTTAACCCGAGTATTCCGCATGTGCAAAACTGTCTTGTCCCGTTGTATGTGAATGTAGAGCTTATTACACCCGATCTTCATGTGGTGTCTCAGCACGACGAACTGTCGCAACGGTGCATACTCAGGGAGAATACTTATACCTTGAAATTTTAGTAAGGGGTCATCTTATAATGCTACCGCCGCACTAAGAAAAATAAGATGCATAAAATATAAACATCAGATGCAATCAAAATATGTGACATGATATGGCCATCATCATCTTGTGCCTTTGATCTCCATCTCCAAAGCACCGTCATGATCTCCATCGTCACCGGCTTGACATCTTGATCTCCATCATAGCGTCGTGGTCGCCTCACCAACTATTGTTTCTACAACTATCACTAACGTATGGTGATAAAGTAAAGCAATCACATGGCGTTTGCATTTCATACAATAAAGCAACAACCATGAGGCTCCTGCCAGTTGCCGTTAACTTTTACAAAACATGATCATCTCATACAATAACGTATATCACACCATGTCTTGACCATATCACATCACAACATGCCCTGCAAAAACAAGTTAGACATCCTCTACTTTGTTGTTGCAAGTTTTACGTGGCTGCTACGGGCTTCTAGCAAGAACCATTCTTACCTACGCATCAAAACCACAAAGGTGATTTATCGAGTTTGCTATTTTAACCTTCGACACGGACCGGCTGTAGTCAAATTCGATTCAACTGAAGTTGGAAAAACTGACACCCACCAGCCACCTTTATGCAAAACTAGTTGCATGTCTGTCGGTGGAACCGGTCTCATGAACGTGGTCATGTAAGGTTGGTTCGGGCCGCTTCATCCAACAATACCGCCAAATCAAAATAAGACATTGGTAGTAAGCAGTATGACGATCACCGCCCACAACTCTTTGTGTTCTACTTGTGCATATCATGTACGCATAGACCTAGCTCGGATGCCACTGTTTGGAAACGTAGCATGAAATTTGAAAACAATTCCTACGCTCATGCAAGATCTATCTAGGAGATGAATAGCAACGAGAGGGGGAGAGTGTGTCTACGTACCCTCGTAGACCGAAAGCGGAAGCGTTTGACAACGCAGTTGATGTAGTCATACTTCTTCTCGTTTCGGCCGATCAAGCACCGAACGTACGGCACTTCCGAGTTCTGCACACGTTCAGCTCGATGACGTCCCTCGAACTCTTGATCCAGCAAAGTGTCGAGGGAGAGTTTCGTCAGCACGACGACGTGGTGACAGTTATGGTGAAGTGATCCGCGCAGGGCTTCGCCTAAGCACTACGACAATATGATCGAAGGCGTAAACTATGGAGGGGGGCACCGCACACGGCTAGGAATCAATGTTGTGTCTTCTAGCGGTGCCCCCCACCTCAAGTAGGAGTAATCCTACTTGGCGCTTCCTACAAGTCGGCCTCCCCCCTTCCATAAGTGTCGGAGGGGGAAGGAAAGAGAGGGGGAGGGGGAGGAAAGGGGGAGGCCGAATCCTTCCCTTTCCTTCTCCCTTCCCTCCTTTCCTTTCCCCCTTATTTCGGCCTATAGGGGGCGCACCAGCCCCTTAGGGGCTGGTATGTCCCTCTCTTGGCCCATTAGGCCCATATAGCTTGTCAGGGGTTGCCCGGAACCCCTTCCAGTGACCCGATACGTACCCGGTACACCCAGAACACTTCCAGTGTCTGAATAATATCGTCTTATATATGAATCTTTACCTCTCGACCAATTTGAGACTCCTCCTCATGTCCATGATCTCATCCGGGACTCCGAACAAATTTCGGTCACCAAATCACATAACTCATACAATACAAAATCGTCATCGAACGTTAAGTGAGCGGACCCTACGGGTTCGAGAACTATGTAGACATGACCGGGACACCTCTCCGGTCAATAACCAACAGCGGAACCTGGATGCTCATATTGGTTCCCACATATTCTACGAAGATCTTTATCGGTCGTATTGTAATGACAACATACGTTATTCCCTTTGTCATCGGTATGTTACTTGTCCGAGATTCGATCATCGGTATCCACATACCTAGTTCAATCACGTTAACGGAAAGTCTATTTACTCATTCCGTAATGCATCATCCCGCAACTAACTCATTAGTCACATTGCTTGCAAGGCTTATTATGATGTGCATTAGCGAGAGGGCCCAGAGATACCTCTCCGATACTCGGAGTGATAAATCCTAATCTCGATCTATGCCAACCCAACAAACACCTTCGGAGATACCTGTAGAGCATCCTTATAATCACCCAGTTACATTGTGACGTTTGATAGTACACAAGGTATCCCTTCGGTGTACAGGAGTTGCATAATCTCATAGTCGAAGAAATATGTATTTGACGTGAAGAAAGCACTAGCAATAAAACTGAACGATCAATATGTTAAGCTAACAGATGGGTCTTGTCCATCACATCATTCTCCTAATGACGTGATCTCGTTTATCAAATGACAACACATGTCTATGGTTAGGAAACTTAACCATCTTTGATTAACGAGCTAGTCTAGTAAAGGCTCACTAGGGACACGGTGTTTTGTCTATGTATCCACACATGTATAAAGTTTCCAGTTAATATAATTCTAGGATTAATAATAAACATTTATCATGATATAAGAAAATATAAAATAACAACTTTATTATTGCCTCTAGGGCATATTTCCTTCATTTGCATCAACAAAATTGGATTAGTCACCCAAAGAAGAGAACGCCCATAAGGAACTATAGAAAATCCGAAAATCACAAAAATCTGTCGAAACCAGATAGATCCACTAGAAAACTAAACCAACTGGATCCAGGAGACCCGTCGGAAACACATAATCACATGCCCTCCATGGGGATAAACACACCAACAGAATGGAAATAGGGCCGGGAAGTCATTATTCCTAAACTGGGAAGCGCCACCGCCATGCCGTCCCAAACCAAATGCGAAGAAACTCTAAAGAACACCTGAGAGAGACTACACCTCTGTAAGTGCTAAGTAGTGCCAAAAGTATGTGCCGTCAAAAATGGCCGCATTAAAATTGAAATGTTTCTTGAACTACTATATTGTGAGCATGATCACTGACAATGTGTTCTTGATCGTCTCACGCGCACATTCTCTCTTTTATCAACTAAAGAAATAATCATTTTAAATTGTTTTCCTTTCTGCGAAAAATTATTATTCTTGTACTCCCTTCATTTCTTTTTACTTCGCATATAAGATTTGTTTGATGTCAAACTACGCAAAGTTTGATCAGATTTATATTAAAATATATCAACATTGACAACACTAAAGTTATATAGTATGAAAAATAATTCATGATGCATCTAATTATATTGATTTTGTATTGTGAATGTTGATAATTCTTTCCTATAAGTTGGTACTTTACGAAGTTTGACTTCAGCCAAATTTTATACGCGGATTAAAATTTCCCTTGGTTACAATCTTAGTAGTGTAGCTGACGGGTGGACCACGACACTTGGTTAACAAAAAAATCTTTAAAAAAATTGCATTTGTACAAGAAGGGATATTTGTGCCACAAAATTTTTATGTTAATTATGTTGGATCTTGCACATAATATGCAGGAAGAGCAGTGGGTTCTCTCGCGGGGTTTCCACGTACAGGGGAGTGGCACGGCACCACCACAACGGGCGGTGGGAGGCCCGGATCGGCCGGGTGTTCGGCAACAAACTTCACATTCATAACAACAAGACCCTGTTGAATTCGGATGTAATTTTTCAAGTAGATGATTTTTCATATAAAAAACTTTTTAATCAGAGTTCGTATGCAAAAGTTATGCTCATTTTAATAAATTCCGGAGAGATTTTGCAAATAAAATCGAAATTCATATTTGTAAATTTTTCCAACAACTAGACCACATATCATGTGGGAAACTTATTTTCTTT
Organism: Aegilops longissima; assembly: GCA_021605205.1. Classification (NCBI taxonomy): domain Eukaryota; kingdom Viridiplantae; phylum Streptophyta; class Magnoliopsida; order Poales; family Poaceae; genus Aegilops; species Aegilops longissima. The sequence continues at coordinate 71,742,709 of CM038682.1, read as the reverse complement.
TATTTTTTTGACATTTTCATCATTTTTTTTATTTTTTTAAAACTGAAAAGGCGGTCGGGGGGTACATTTGGTTAGCAGTGGCGCACCAGGGAAACATAGTAATGGCGCACTTATGTAAAGTGTGCGATTAATAAGTTTGATCAAGGTTTGACCCAGTCATACACATAGTAATGGCGCACTTTGTGAAGGTGCACCATTACTATGTCAACTAGTAATGGCGCACTGTCCCTTGATGCGCCACTGCTAATAATTCTTTTTTTTTTTTTAAACTAGTAATGACGCACCACACACTAGGTACGCCATTAGTAATATGTTAATAATGTCGTACCTGTATCTCAGTGGCGCACCACATACATGGTACGTCAGTAATATCCATATTAGCTATAGCTGTTTTTCTAGTAGTGAGACAAATAGTACAATAGACTCACAATATAAGCTAACTTACCGTCGCACTAGTACACTTGATATACATCATGATTTGAAGTCTCTCTGCACCTAACCTCTGTACTGCAGGAAACTATCTTTATTTTTAGTCATTTAACATATGCTCTTTATTTTTAAGTTGTTATTATTTTCTCTGCTACAGTTAATCATTTTTACCACTAGTAAATTTGTTTCAAGGGACACTAATAGCTTCTGTAGATTCTTGAACAGTTACTTCATACGAGACTTGTGACAACTCGTATGTGACAAAATGGTACTCATAAATCCTCCGCTCTTTGTTTGGACAGTTACTACTGGAATATTTACACGAATGTGCTACAATACTCGGTGTGTCTTGCAGGCCATCAGTGCACTCGCGCTCATACCACACTCGTAGCACAGGACGACCCTCTGTGTTGACTTCTAAAACAGAAGCCGGTAGACGGTACGACTGAATCGGTTGTACAACCGCTCATACCAGGCAAGAAAACCCTCCAATTTGTTTATTTTTTATGTCTAAGGTCGATGAGGTAATTTCTAACCGATAATTTCCTTCCTAACTTTAATTAATTACGTTTTAAACTCCCTAACCTATAATTCTCTTTAGCAGCTTATGTTTTCTTTTATCCTTTCATATACCGAATTGATGCATTTATTTTTGTGTGTTATTTTCGTTGGGACATGAACCTAGTGCGGTGACGTGTACGCACAAGCCGCTATGTCGCTTCAATTCGATAAATTTCATCGACAAGCGCCTGGTAATATTTTCCAATAAGAACCTTGCTCAAATAAACTTCATCGACCCAGGCCGTCAAACACCGCTCCGACCATCATCGCCACGGCCAGCCGGCCACCCCTGCCACGGGTGCACAAATATTTTAGTTATGAAATATAATTGCAATATGCGCAAATGAACATTCATTACGTTAAATTTTCTTTGCACATATAGCAATTTTGCATACTTTTTGACACAATTTACGTGCACAAACTTCACAGCCGCAACATAGTTACATCATTTTTTCCCATATTTTTTGGGAACTTCTTTGCGTTGTAGAAACTGACCAGGGAGTAAAGTGATGCTTGGTATGACTATTTAGGGGATTTCAACAATATTTGGTGGCAAAAGGTGTGCCAAGTCAATAGCTTCAGGTTGAAAAAGTGCAACATTTATTTTTATTTGAAGAAATGTTGGTAGCTCTACTGCTCCCAGCCTGGAATCATACAATATGCAGTCATTAGCATATTCTGGTTTTCTTTTATCAGCTGTCACCATTCACGAATCAGTCACTATATATGTCACTTACACGCACTCAAACATGCCGCTGGTTTGACCCCTTGTACGTTGTACTAGTAGTACTAGTACTTACGCTGCTAAATCTCCAAAGAAACATTACTTTACTCCAGAAGCCCGCCCTCCATTTCGATCTCAAGTCGGGCACGCGTTCCCAAATTATGTATGACGCGTCAACAGAGCTTAATCAAAACGAACAGCGGCCAACCCAAGGACGAGATGCTATCCCGTTTTTGTCTCGCTGTCAGCCGACCTCACCATCAGCAAGCCAACTTAAGGCCTCCTTTGATTCACAGGAATTTTATAGGAATAAAAAAATTATAAAAAATGAGATGACATGCATCTCAATTTCTATAGAGAAAAAGATGTTATTTGATGCATAAAATAGTAATTTTTTCATTAAAGCCAGGCTAATGTTTTTTTTTCTCCAAAATGTGAAGGATTGATTCCTATCCTACATAAGAATAGGAATTCATTTTTATAAACCAAAGGGCTTCAAAGGAAGAAAAAAATTACAAATCTTATCCTATAGAGTTCCCACAAAATTCTTACAAACCAAAGGAGGCCTGAACCTACCTTCAGAAAAGAAAAGGAAAATCCTATTTCAGATACGAAAAGAACCCATGCTTTAGTAGTATGCCAGTGTGCTGCTAGTCTTCCATATAGTACTAACTAATTGGTTAAGAGCCCTAAGCTTTGAATAAACGAGCCACACATGCTGATGCAAAGACCTCGGCCATGGGGATGCATGCTGATGACTCGCGGTACTAGAACAAATAAGATCTGACAAAACTATACTCATGTTAATAGATATACACAATAAATGTCCTTTTCTTCATTGGCAATATGGTCAATTCTAACTAGTCATACATTCCCCTCTCTCTCAAAGAAAACGAGTCACACATTCATATTGATATTGAGACAAGAAAGATCAACCTACGAATTATCAGAATATCTAGAAATGCAGTGCTTTGTTAGAAGTATAATTATGTTTAAGTTAGAGATTAGAAGTTAGAGATAGGATTGTTTTTAACCATGTACGACTTGTCCCCTACTCTAAGTCTCTCTCTCATATTGTACTCTATATATATCCCACATCTGGGTCAGATCAATACAACACAATATTCATTCATCATATAATCTCTACACGGTATTAGAGCGGTTTGTCCAACGACGCCAATCCGAGGACCCTTCACACTTCCGCAGTGCGCCACCCTCTGGTTGATTAATCTTCTCTCCCTGGGGGCGTGGCACCCGATCAATCAATGATTAGATTGGTTTCATAGATTAGATCAAGTTTCAAATTCGATCTGTAGATTGATTTCTTTTAGCCATCAAATAAATCCCATAGCCCTCGTATTGTGAAAACCAGTGCAAGTTCATACACGGTGGCGATTACGGTGCCACGATGCGCTGCTGCATGCGGCCGGCTTCAACATCGGAACTCCACCAGCGGACGCCACATATGAAGGCCAGGATGGCCCGACGTGATCTACACAAGGCTGCTATTAGTAGGCGGCCACGCGTACGAGCACGCCCACACCCAGTGGGCGATACGAGTGCAATCCAATCTACGTCGATACGCGCCGCCGGACACCGGCCTCCACCGAACGATCTTCATCGACGTCAAGCCTACTCCGCCTCTGCACCGAGCACCACGCCGCCCGCCACGGAAGTCGGGATCACGAGAGGGCGATCTCCCGAGCGCGGCTACATGGACCGCGCGCGCCCACCGTATCCCACAACCACAATAACGGCGTCGATCAAGATGCGTTGACGCACGCGCGCAGAGCGACCTGGACGACACCGGCGTCCGACGCATGCAGAGCCAGCAGCACGCGGACGTTCCGAGTCAAAGTGCATGCATGGGATTTTAGCCAGGAGCACAAGACTTCGTGCATCATGCGGAGGGGGCTCTTGTTGATTCAGGAGCAGGTCGGATCGGCTACCCGTGTGATCACACGCACGGGAAGCAAAGAACCGATCTGAGATCGCTAAATCGAGCGGGCATCCTTCACGGACACAGACGTCGTCACCTACGGCAAGGGTTCAAGCTCCGGTCAGCTCGCCTCGGACATGTACTGATGACAGGCGAATCTGCATCCTGGACACGAGCATCATCTATCTTGACCGATCGCATGGCTCCCGTCTACACCAGCACGCCATCTCCATCCATGCATCCGGCTTTCGCCACGCGCCAGGCGCGTTCCGATCTGCACCGACGCAGCTGCCGATCACCGGAGGGCGAATTTCTCCGCGCACGGCGTTGAGCCCACCGCGCGATAGCACGGCTGCCGGTTGCGCATCTATTGCGGGTCTTCTGCACTGGAGCTTCTTCGACATTGTCTACGCCGAGCCAATCTTCACCAACATCGCCGCCTCTCCATCCGACCTTGTGCCACTTCATCAAGCTGTACGACTACACCAGGCTACAAGGCAATATACTTCGTCGAGCATGTCTACAAAAAGCGATCTCAACATACATCATCCACACGCCAGACCGGTGTGAAACGAGATGCAATCTTCATCGACTTCTCTGGGCGCGACACGGCATCGACACTTGGTCGCTGCAAAGGACGCCTTCAAGCGACACATTATCGTCGACACGCCGCTGCGACGTCATCACTGACACTTCATCACTAAGGTCTTCATCAACGTGGTCTTCACCAACACACCGCCGCTGCCTTGTCCACAAGATGGATACCTAGCGTCCTCTGACAGACTTTTCTGCAAGATGTGACCTCGACGACGGCAATGGCCGCGACATGACGACGACATCAACCGCGTCATTCACGACGGCATGACTGCATCGACACGGCGTCACTACAGTGACGACCCTACACGGCCACACGGTTCTGGCAAAACCTGTGTGTGCTCCATGGGCCTCCTCCGGTCCTGGCAAAACCGGCGGACTCATCGCCGACGACACCCTCTGACATTCGCAAGGTGCATCACGTTTGCAGCTCCGTCATAGCACATGTTTTTGCGCTTCCGGCTTTGTGCGGCTTCATCATCCACGACGACCACCATCGACCACGACTACATCGACCATGGCTACATCACCATGATCGGCTACCTCGACATTGACATTAATGGTTTGGTCTACAACAACACATCGGCAACCACTCCAGTCAACAGCGTCCGCGTCGTCACTAGCATCCATGCCACTCCTGTTGTGACTGCGGGAGGGAATAGAGGAGAAGGCAGGAAGGCACCAGAAGAGGACGCAGTCACCGCCCTAGGTGCGGACTCATCAGAGGCGCAGTTGATGATGGCGCGGCGGAAAAGACGACGAAAGCACAAGAGTTTAAATTCAGTTGTCATTGTCTGCTTCACTCCCGCTACGGCTGAGGGGGAATGTTAGAAGTATAATTATGTTTAAGTTAGAGATAGGATTGCTTTTAACCATGTACGACTTGTCCCCTACTCCGAGTCTCCCTCTCTCATATTATACTCTATATATATCCCACACTTGGGTCAGATCAATACAACACAATATCCATCCATCATATACTTTCTACAAATTATCGGAATATCTAGAAATGCAGAGCTTAAACGTGAAAAAAGCTTTATTTGGATGGAAACTGTGAATTGGGAGTTTAAGGCTCTCTTTGATTGCATTGATTCTCAAAAGGCAGGAACAGAAAAATATATACAAAATCGGAGTGGCAGCTGCCGAAAAGTTTGGGCCAAATCCTGAAGAAGGCTCAAAAGCGTTGTTCGATGTGTCTTTGTAGTATTAGGTAGTTGATCGGGTAAGGCTTCAATGCCCACTTGAATCCTATAGGATTAGTAGGAAGTGTTTGACGCCACAGAAAAAACAATTAGGTAGTTGAATTAGGTCAGACGGAGACTCGTGGGGCCCCTAAGGTAACAGGGCGCGGCCCTTCCGTCTCCTCATTCGCCTTCTGGTCTCCTCCTGAAGCTTCTAGTGTCTCTTTTGTCCAAAAAAATCATCAAAAAGTTTCGTTTCGTATGGACTTCGGTTGGTATTGATTTTCTGGAAAACTAAAAACAAGCAGCAAACAACAACTGATACTAGGCACTGGGTTAATAGGTTAGTCCCAAAAAATGATATAATATCCAAGGTTGATAAAATAATAGCATGAAACACTTAAAAATTATAGATACGTCAGAGACATATCAGCCAGTGGCTGCTGTGCTAGGTCTCGGCGGTTGTGGCCACGACGTGGTGGTGCTTGGCACCTGCGGGGACAGAGGCTGCAGCTCGCGACGGCGATGCGGTGGCTGTGGTACGGCTGGTAGCACAGGTGGTGGCGTGACGGCTTTCCTTCTCCTTGGTCGGGACCGGCGGCGTGCGGGGCTAGTGTGGCTGTGGGCACGGCGATGGCATTTTCTTCCTAGGGTTTTGCTCGGGCGGGTCAGATCTGGGCCCAAGACAGATCGAGGCTTTTCCTCGGGTTGATGTGGGCGGGCTCGGCTCGGGATGTGCCCGTGAGGGGTGTCTTAAGGGGTGCGGTGGGTAGTGGTGGTGGTCCTGACGAAGCCGCACAGGCCTATATATGGGTCGTCATCGATTGCCACACATTAGGCGTTGTGCTGGCTCTCCAAGGCCTACACGGCGGCCATCGGGAGTCTTAGGACCGTGTCCTCACGGTTCATTGGGACTAGCTGGGGATGCAAGTGTCGACGCCTACGACCGTGTAGGTGTGGACCCAGATCCAGAGACTGATTCTGGGCTAGGAGTGGACGCAAGGCCTTTCTACTCTTCCTGCTGTGGCTGGGGTGTCGTAAGGTGGTCGGGTGACGATGTCATGGGGCATGGATGCCGGGGTGGCGGCCCTGGATGGTGGTCCCCAAGGTTGGCTCTCCGGCGGGCCTAATGGCGGTGGTGGTGGCTTACCGTTTTGGTCGTGTGGGCGGCAAGGGGTAGCGGTTGGTGGCTCAGGCACGTTTCATGTCATTGGCATATGCGTCGCCTAGATCCAGATCTGGTAGTTGGAACCCGCCATGCATGGCCTGGCGTGATCGTGATGCCACGGATGAGCTACCGAACGAAAGCTCCGCGCGTTGGCGCTGTCGCCGACGACGCTCAATGGGCGTCGCTATCTTCTTGAAGACATGGTTGTAGTTCTCTTCTCCATGCCAAGACTCCGGGTGAAGATCCATGTCCGCTTCGAACTTGGCAGCGGCGACGCTCAGCATCGTTCTTCCTATTGAGGGTGTTGTCGTGAAGACTAGGTGTGCTAAGGTATGGTGGGGCGATGTACTCTGATTTTCCCGTGTTCTTTTTCAGTAGTGTAGTCGGGCTCCCGTTATATTGGGATCTGTTACGTAAGAGGGTCACTTTTTTCATTTTCTATCGTTAGGCCGTGTATTTTTGTCCTTTTATCTATGAAGGAGGGACGAGCATGTTTCGAGAGCTTTGCATGCAACTGGCCGGCCCTCGCGGAGCCACGTCCAACCGCTCGGTCGGCCGTCCGCGGTCAGGCATCAGCGGTGCCGACCACACGCGACGAGATTATTACTAAACAGTATAACAGGGTTAGTTAGGAGCCTTCACGGTCATTTAAAATCCTAAACCGTCTGATTCAGCATACAAACGAATCAGATCATTTCAACCTCACACAGTTTTCTTTTACGTCTCGTTCGCTCGTTAATTAAAGCCGGCCGAAGTCGAACCAACGTCCACAGGACCGCTGCTCCGCAGACTTATTTTGGTGCCTTCTGATGCTCCGGGCTGCCGTGGGCCGTTAGGCCATGTGGTAACTTTTCTTTTCTTTTCGTGAGACCGACCGCACTTTCGATCCGTGGCGCTACAGCCATATTTCGTGATCAAAAGTAGCGCTGCAGCTGTTTCTAAAAAAAAAAAGTAGCACTGCAGCTGCGCCTACCTTTGTCTAAAAATAATTTGGCTACCTATGACTTGACTGCATCGTTCTTTGTTACATTTATTCCTCTACTACGCAGCCCTTCTCAGAAAAAAAATGCCTTTACTACACAGCATCTATCATTGCAAGGCTACAACGAACAATGACACATACCAGATACCACACAGATACCATCGACCACGTATTCAAATTCCTTAGCAAATGGTATGTATAGACAAAACAAATGCACAATAACATTCCAGTGTTGAGTTAGATGGTATTATCATCCGTCTCAGTTTTGCAACTTATACCTAAAATTTCAATATTGCCCAATTATTTATAGAAATAGGTTTTTTTTCTCTTTCCTGTGATGTCCAGATTTTCTCATACATTTATATTGTCTTTTCAATAAAATGAGTGGGCGCAGCAATGCGCGCCTTTACAGAGGAGAGTGCATGCAAGCGCCACGTAGCCCACGATAGCTCCGCTCTCCAACCCGCTTTCTGCCAAGCCCGCCCTCTCGACTTCTCGAGCCATTCAACTGTTCACGACTTGATTGACATGACAACACCTACAGTGCGATTAATTTTTCTCTGAGCTGCGAGCAACCCTCGAGGTGAACCGGTGCTCCCTCCAGTCCATTGGACTTCTCACGCCGGGCACCACCAGTGCAGGTGTCACTCTTTTGCTCTGCTCTGTCTCACGGACTCTGCTCTCCAGCTGGTTCTCCTCCCCAAAAGCCTCCAACCCCAGTGTCTCTACTGCCACTAGTTCTCGAGGCCAGGCAGCTCGCGCGCAGGTGAGCATTACGCCTCTCCACTACCTGCATCTTTCCTTCACCGTTTTTAATGTCCGCATTCAGCCCTGGGGCACTATTCTTGTACCAAGCGAGCCTTTTTGTTGCCGTTGCTGGGTTCTGCTCCGCGGCCTCTGCGTGTGCTATTTTTGTGCTCGTGGATTCTAGCATATGCATCTCTGTTTCTTACCCAGATCCTCGTTCAGTAGTTGATTTTCGTTATTATGGAACTGGGAATATAAAGTGAATGGATGAATCTCACTAATTTCTTTCCTCGATTATTTGCAAACTTGATATAGGGATGGAGACGCAGAGCGCGAAGAAGGCGAGGACGCCGCCGCCAAATGTGCCCCAAGAAGAAGAATCCACCAATGCTTCCAACATGCCTCGAGGAGGAACGTGCCAAGAATACACCGTCGAGGCGGACGGATTGGGATGCGAGATCTGCTTCGAACCTTTTGGCGACCAGATCTTCATGGTTAGTGCCAGTACCTGTGTTTCCATCTGCGTGTGTTGCTATCAATCAGCTAATTATGTAGCATTTTCTCTGTCTTGGTTCAAGTGCAAGAATGGGCATCCTGCATGCGGAAGCTGCTGCATCCGCATGGACCGGCTCTGCTTCTGCACCGAGCCCATCGGCGACATCCGGTGCCGGCCGCTGGAGAAGATCCTGGCGGCCATGACCAGGCCCTGCGCCTATGTGACCTACGGCTGCAAGGAGATCGTCAGCTACTCCGGGAGGAGGAGCCACGAGAAGGTGTGCCCGTTCGCGCCGTACCACTGCCCGTTCGACGGCTGCACCTACCAAGGCCTGGAGCTGTACACCCACATACGCGACCGCCACGCCGCGTCCGCCGTGACCGTGCGCGGCGGCAGCCAGCGCTTGGACGTCACGCTGGAGAAGAAGACGCCCTTCCGCGTGCTCCTGCACCGCGATGGGGCCAGCGTCTTCCTCCTGCTTAACGGCGGCGACGTCCTGTGCGGGCGCTCGCTGTCGCTCGTCTGCATGGGACCTCGCCCCACGGGGAACGCCGGCGTGACGTACAAGATGGACGTGAAGAGGCGGAGCGACCCGGACGCGCCCGTGCTGTGGAGCTCGGGGGCCGCGCCCTTCGTCCGGCGGCTGAAGGATTTCCATGCCAAAGGGTTCCTGTTCGTCCCCGATTCCTACTGGGACTCCTACGACAGCGTCTCGGTCACGGTGCATCTCACCGACGGCTGGTGATAGAGCTCCATGGGTGACGCTGGTTAGCTAGTATGTTGTGTTCCGGTCAAGAACGGTGGAGCAGTTCTCAGTTACTTTTGCCGTCTAGTCTAGGACTTGCCGACTTAGTTTGTGCTAGCGATCTGCACGTCTGTGTGATGTTAGTTCCATGTTCTGTATGATATGTGATCTGAAGTTGATCTTAGTATCTATGTTGGTGTGTTAACCGTGTTATGTTTGCTGCTCTTACCGTGCCCATCCTTCCATTGAACTTATCTGCAATGCTCTCTGCTCTGTCCCCAACTGGGTTTGTGCTGTGGAACATCAGAGTTTCGAGGGGATTCCTAGGAGCAAATGTGAGCTGCTGAACGATTCATTAGCAGCACAATTTTTGTACTTCTACTTGAGAACAGTACGCTTTACTTTACAGTTGATTTAAACTCATTAGGCCAAACTCATGGACAAACTGATCTATCTAGCCTATGGCATAATGATATACTCTCCGCAGACGATCCCAGACGCTTGCTGAAATTGAAGGCTTTTCTTGCGGGGAGCTGAAATTGAAGGCTCGAAGAACAGTGATGTTTAGTTTCTTGCATGTGAGGGCATCTCCAACGCTGTGTTGAAAAATGCTTGTAAACGTTCAGACCAAGACCATTTGCTATCCAACGCGTCTGCATCTGAATTTTTGCAAACCGGACGTAAAGTTGGGGGAGATTTGCGGAAGTATAGACCTTCGTCACATAGGACTCCGACAACCTATCCAAAATCCCACCCAGATGTAAAGTTTGGGGAGGTTTGCGGGAGTATGGACCTTCGTCATATAGGACTCAGACAACCCAAATCTATCCAAAATCCCATAGCACATGCATTTGGCAGCATTCACACTGTTTTCAAGCCAAAGCCCGCACATTCCCACCATCTCTAGCCGATCGTCACCGCTGTCCGCCCCATTTCTGTCCTTTTTTCCGTCTGCCGTCACATGGACCTGTTCGTAGTGTTGCTAGAGCTTGAGGAGGAGGAACAAAAGGTGGTGGCCGCCCACAAGATCAACTCGGGGACCCACAACGCGCACCGCATCGTCCAAAGAAGCAAGGAGAAAATAGCTCGGTGGCTGGCCACCCACCACCTCCTAAGAAGGGCAGCAGTTCGGGACAGGGACCAAGGTCCGGGAGGGTACTAGGGGCAACGACGCTGATGCACTCGTTGGCCTAGCAGGTGGAGATGCAGCCGTCATACTACTGCGCAACTCGGTCGTCTGCACTAGTCCCCGCCCACTTCCTGCACAGTTCGTGCAATGGGCCGTTGACCTGAACACGCCCCATATTTTAGTCCATAGCTCCAAATTTAAAAAGTCATATATGAAACTTGTTCACAAAATTGTTTGAGATAACGATGGGATATCTATCCAAAAGCCATATGTACGCCCTCAAGCTTCCATAGGACTCAGCCAACCCAAATCTATCCAAAATCCTAGATCATATGCATTTGGCAACATTCATCGTGTTATGTTTGCTGCTCTTACCGTGCCCATCGTCGCTGTCGTCCACCCCATTCCCGTCCTTTTATCCGTCCGCCATCGCATGGACCTGTTCGTAGTGTTTCTAGAGCCTGAGGAGGAGGAACAACAGGTGGTGGCCGCCCGCAAGATCAACTCAGCGACCCACAAAGTGAGCCGCAACGTCCAAAGAAGCAAGGAGAAAATAGCTTGGCGGCCGGCCACCCGCCACCTCCTAAGAAGGGCAGCGGCTGGGGACAGGGACCAGGGTCCGGGAGGGCACTATGGGCGCCGACACAGATGCACTCGTCGCCCTGGCGGGTGGAGATGCAGCCGTCGTACTACTGCGTAACTCGGTCGTCTGCACCAGTCCCCGCCCACTTCCAGCACAATTTGTGCAATGGGCCGTTGACCTGAACACGCCCCATATCTTAATCCATAGATCCAAATTTGAAAAGTTATATATGAAACTTGTTCAGAAAATTGTTTGCCATGAATTTTTCATTTGCATTCATGTTTGACATTCTAAAATGATGCATACATTTAAATAGCATTATATAAATGACATAATTCATAGATTTTCTTCCTATATAATAACATATGTTCCAATATGCCATCTTAATCAGAATAATCCTTAGATTCAGTTTATGCAACTTCCATACGTGTTTGCATCAACTAAAATTGCATTGGTCTTAAAACATGTATCAATCCCTTTCTTTAATAATACCAAGTACAAGATGCTTTAACTTCTGCATGTTAGCTCTATTTAACTTGATTCATGTTGCATTAAGTTAACTTGCAAATCACCCATGTCATGGCATGCATTGCACTCTGTGAGCACGATGGATCGTTCTCGTAGTTATAAGATGTATATGTTGAATGGATCCTTCTAGTGTTTTGCTTCTTCGCGGATAGGTCTCAGAGATGATGTGAGCTACGAGAAAGGTCTGCGAATGTACCAAGCATGGATTCCAGGCAAGAAAAACCTCCTCCATTCTGAAACATCATATTGCTTTCGTCCACATTGCTCGCATTAGAATATTGATGTTATAGTTGGTCTTCATCACCTATCCTCTGCATAGTGTGATTATTGTCACCTGATATTGCCTTTACATTTCCACTCCTAGCATGCCATGTTCCTGCTTGTTCACCTTGTCAGCCCTGCTTGTTGTAGTATGCATGCTTAGGGTTGTTCCCTAACTCATGTTTATCTATCTCCTGTTGTTGGTAGGTAGTTGTTAACCTGACTCCGATGGACTCTATTATTTATGTCATGACTTTTCCATTCATCGTATCATCACCATAAGGAGAGAAATTCCGAGTTGTAGGACTAGAGTTTGCAATTCTACTTTTACTCATTTGGAGACTGAGACTTGTTTAATCATTCATCTTATAGTGGATCTTCCCGATAATACCGATATGATTTCCATTGGCTTATTCTTTGAAATGATTCGTTATTCTTCCCTGATGTGTGAGTAATTTTCCCTAGGTGCAGGAGATATAGGTGATTGGTAAGATTAATTTGTGCCTATTCTATAAGTCATCATTTGTGTTCCTAGTTTTATGCTTGTTTAGCAAGTTGTCTATCCGTGATGAGCGTAATGCGTGTTGTCCAATTTAAGGACCCAGGCAACATGATTAAAATACCTACACAGGTAAGACATATTGTTTAGTGAATCTGTGACCTCCAAGTGACAGGTAGGATATCTACAAGGATCGAAGACAATATAAGATAACGGTGAACCATTGAACTTAATTATAGTCCGTGGTTACGGTTTAACGACAATTATTGTAGAGACGATCACGTTGTGGCAACATCGAAGCCAGACCATAGATTAGAATATAACTCCGAGTGGAGGAGTACTACACCGCCTACTGAACAGACAAACAGTACAATAGACTCACGATATAAGCTTACTGTCGCACTAGTACACTTCATATACACCATGATATGAAGTCTCTCTGCACCTAATCTCTCTACTGCAGGAAACCATCTTTAATTTTAGTCTTTTAATATATTCTCTTTTCTTTTAAGTTGTTATTATTTTCGCTCCTACAATTAATCGTTTTTACCACTGGTAAATTTGTTTCAAGGGACACTAATATGTTCCGCAGATTCTTGAGCAGTTACTTCATACAAGACTTGTGACAACTCTTATGTGATGAAATGGTACTCATAAATACTCTCCTCCGCTCTTTGTTTGGACAATTACTACTGTAATATTTACACGAATGTGCTACAATACTCGCTGTGTCTTGCAGGCCATCAATGCATGGTATGAGCGCGAGCGCTCATACCACACTCATACCACAGGGCGACCCTTGTGTTAACTTCTAAAACGAAAGCCGGTACACAGTACTACTGAACCGGTTGTACCACCGCTTATACCAGGCAAGAAAACACTCCAATTTGTTTATTTTTTATGTCTGAGGTCAATGAGGTAATTTCTAACCGATAATTTCCTTTGTAACTTTAATTAATTACGTTTGAAACTACCTAACCTATAATTCTCTTTAGAAGCTTATGTTTTCTCTTATCCTTTCATATACCAAATTGATGTCTTTGTGTGTTATTTTTGTAGGGACACGAACCTAGTGCAGTGGTGTACGCACAAGTCGCTTTGTTGCTTCAATTCGATAAACTTCATCAACAAGCGCCCGGTAATATTTTCCAATAAGAACCTTGCTCAAATAAACTTCATCGACGATAAGCCCTCGAGGCCATCAAACACCGCTCCGACCATCCTCGCCACGGTCAGCCGGCCACCCCTGCCACGGGTGCACAAATATTTTAGTTATGAAATATAATTGCAATATGCACAAATGAAAAATTCATTACATTAAATTTTCTTTTCACATATAGCAATTTTGCATACCTTTTGACACAATTTACGTGCACAAACTTCACGGCCGCAACATAGTTACATCATTTTTTTCCCCATACTTTTTGGGAACTTCTTTGCGTTGTAGAAACTCGCCAGGGAGTAAAGTGATGCTTGGTATGACTATTTAGGGGATTTCAACAATATTTGGTGGCAAAAGGTGTGCCAAGTCAATAGCTTCAGGTTGAAATAGTGTAACATTTATTTTTATTTAAAGAAGGTTTGATAGCTCTACTGCTCCCAGCCTGAAATTATACCATATGCAGTCATTAGCATATTCTGGTTTACTTTTATCAGCTGTCACCATTCACGAATCAGTCGCTATGTCACTCAAACGTACTCAAACATGTCACTCAAACGTTGTACTAGTAGTACTTACGCTGCTAAATCTCCAAAGAAACATTACTTTACTCCAGAAGCCCGCCCTCCATTTCGATCTCAAGTCGGGCACGCGTTCCCAAATTATGTATGACGCGTCAACAGAGCTTAATCAAAACGAACAGCGGCCAACCCAAGGGCGAGATGCTATCCCGTTTTTGTCTCGCTGTCAGACGACCTCACCATGCAGCAAGCCAACTTGAACCTACCTTCAGAGAAGAAGAAAAAAAATGCTATTTCAGAGAAGAAAAGAACCCATGCTTTAGTAGCATGCCAGTCTGCTGCTAGTCTTCCATATAGAACTCTACTAACTAATTAGTTTAGAGCCCTAAGCTTTGAACCCTCGCAGAAAGATGTACTCAATCGCTTTCTTATTGTGCTCGTACAAAGATCTCGGCAATGTGGATATGCATGCTGATGACTCTGAGGTACTAGAGTAAAGAATATCTGACGAAATTATACTCATGTTAATAGATATACTCTATAAATGTCCTTTTCTTCATTGGCAATATGATCAATTCTAACTAGTCATACATTCCTCTCACTCTCAAAGAAAGAAGAGTCACACATTCATATTGAGGCAAGAAAGATCAACCTACGAATTATCAGAATATCTAGAAATGCAGAGCTTAAACGTGAAAAAAAGCTTTATTTGGATAGAAACTATGAATTGGGAGTTTAAGGCTCTCTTTGATTGCATTGATTCTCAAAAGGCAAGAACAGAAAAAAAAAATATTGGAGTGGCATCCGCCGAAAAGTTTGGGCCAAATCCTGAAGAAAGCTCAAAAGTGTTGTTTGACGAGTCTGCGTAGTATTAGGAAAGGCTGAATGCCCACTTGAATTCTATAGAATTAATAAAAAGTGTTTGATGCCACATGAAAAGCAAATGAATTCCAAAAAAATAGGTTGGAGTGGGTGCTAGATTTCCCATAAAATGTAGTACACATGATTCCTTAGGAAAAAAATCCTATAAGATTCAGTCCTATAAATCAAATGTCGAACGTAGGAAAAATCAAAAGGATTCTAATCTTTCAAAAATCCTATAAGATAACTTTGAATCAAAGAAACCCTTGGTTGGAGAAACTTTGGTTTTGTTCTAAAAAACTTAATTGGTTAAATTACATCCACTAAAATATTATATCTAGTGATTTATCTCATGGGGATATTTACAGACATTAAAACCGTGTATCCTTCACATCTCTCACAGACATATCTTTTTGGCTGTCGGATGTCGATATTTAGTGATTTTCTATTTAATGATATAACTAGAGATAATTTCTTTTTGGCTGTTGGATCTTGATATCTAGTGATTTTCTCATCTAGGATATAACCAGTGGTATTGCAAGACAACATCATGGTTTCCTTATATTTGGATGTAACTGTGAACTGTCATTTTTAGAGGTAATCAAACACTTCCACTTAAATCCCTAAAGATTCCTCATTAGAATAGAATATTTCACCACGGAACACTAAATTAACTAAGAACACAACAACGGCAAACCGTCCTAGAACAATATAGGTTTATAGATCAATGAGCTAATAAGCCAATATTCGGTACCTAGTTAGCTAGGCGCCCAAGGTACCCACTAGCTACCAGATTGCCTACACCTTTAGCCAGCTCAATGTTCTTTGAAGTTTGCCTATATTCCATAATTAAAACCATAACGCATAGTATGCCCTGTATGTTCTCTATCTTTGTCTTTCTTGATGGAACGGGGATGCATGTATTCTTGCGAGGCAGGTTTCCGTCCTTTTCAGTGGTGTTATTTTCGGCGCCTGCCGCACCAAATTTATCTTTGGAAAACTAACTGTCATCTTCTTGAATACATATTGACAGGAGGTGTAAGAAATTATATCCGGAAATCCCCATTTGTTGACTTCTCCATTGTTATGCATGTTAGATGATGTTGGAGAGTCGTGGAACACACAGGAAGGTGTGAAGTTATTCAGAAAAGGAAAACATACTTTACATAATATAGTTAACGGTTGCAAGTTGTTACCCAGCGAAATGTGTTAAATTCAAGGGGGCCTTCAATGGAGGAAGGCGTGGAGCCAAGCAAGTTCATTTGAACCATGCATGTTTGGAATATATGAGAAGTATGCAGAATCTCCATGAGATCTCACCGATTACTATAAAATTCATGCACGTAGTGTGCTAAAACTACGCACCATGTGTTGTTCCTCTTGGATGATTTTATTTTGAATTTTTAAACTATATATTGATTTCTTGTTGGACAATATACAAACAATTGCCACTTGTATGATACAAAATGAAAATTAAAGGAAAGCCCACAGCTTCAGCTGGACACACCTATGGGGGATATGGACGCTGAAAAGGCCAGGAAAGTGCTGGGAAGTTCCCGGAGAAAAACTTATATTAATTCATCAAGGGACCAGTAATTAATTTAATTACATGGGCCAATGCGTAGGCTAAGACAACAATTAGGAATGTGTAACCCCGCTCCTTGGTCTTATCATTATATTTGTGCTGAAAGGGATGGTATTTTCGCACGAGAGGACAGTCATGCAAGCAGTTCATATCTGTCATAATGTTACAGCTTGCAATTCTCATCCTCAGATGTTGCAAGGAAAGATTATGATTCGCCACCATGTTCGGCTTCCATACAACTATGTTTGTGTATTTTAAGGAGATAGGATCATTCTAGAAATAGCTGGTTCAGTTCCATTTGCACACAATGACATACAACTGGCAAATAAAAGTAAAGCTAATTAACAAATTAATTATTACCCCTCCTAAGAAAACAACTGTATTTATCCCCCACCCCCCTAAAAAAATAACTTTATTAATTCATAGATGTTGGTTAATATGTGTTCTTAAATTAACTCTGCAGGCACATAGAAATGCTATTAAACATTTATGGTGCAGAATAAGTTATTTGCTCCCAAGGTTTCCTTAAGTAGTTATATTCAGAATTTTCATTTGGTACTATATAAATAGTTATGTTAATGTTGACTCACGATGCAGCAACCAGCATAAGAAATACAAGATACGAATGACAGTCAATTTTTCTTAGAAAAACGAAAGACAGAGACATAAAACTAGAAAAAAATGTCAATGTGTATTTTTAGATTTGCAATTTTAAGGCATGTAAAACAAAAAAATTGTCTGACATATATCGAGGTATAGAATAGTTTTTTTACCCTATATCTGAATTGGACAATACTTTGTTTCAATCCTAAATATCAATTATGTCATAAATAGATTTAATCTTCTTATCTTTCAGTTTGTTTTCTTTGCACCAGTGGCAACATATTTTCTTTTTATTGATTCTTCTGCTATTAATGAAGTAGGAAATTATACACATACTAGTCGCACTTTGATAGTTTTTACCGGATTTAAGTTTTTCTTTGTGAGACCTCGAACCAGGACAATGTTTTAGTCAGATTTAACATTTGATCTTTATCCTGACTGGGTTGGCGCCGTATATAACTGACCAGACGGTGTGTTAACATTCTATTTGTTTATGTGGACATATCATGTGTGATGTAGCTCGTGACAAGATGCATTTGAAGTGTCTTCCCTCCACACAAAAGAAGACGATGCATTTGATGTCCTTATTTAAAACCACCCCCTTAAATTAGTTTTGCAAGAGAATCCATATACAATACAACACTTGAAACACTTCAAACCTGCTTCATCTCATCTCCTTGTTTGGAGAGAGTGCACTGACATGTGCAATGATATATAGAATCCTCCCGAGTGCCACGTCGGCGTGACATGTGGGGCCAGCCTTTCCAACTGGAGAAGAAACTCCAAATCTGGTCCAAATTAGAATTTCGTTTCTCCAGTTTGGTTCAAATGTATTGATACCAGCATCACTTACATGCTTTGAAGAAACTTCATCACAATTGAGTTCCAACTAAAACAACATCAGAAAGAGATATCTATTCCCGGGACGATCATCCTGGAAAGAAACTACCAATTGACTATTAGCTAGGTGTGTATGCAACTATGCATATCTTAACAGGGAGAGTAATTTAAAACCGTTTTTGCTGGCCAGTAATGGCAGGCCACATCTGCCCTGTGCTAGCTATACGGTAACCCACCAATGCATGACGGCCAGAAAAGCTGTCAAAACCGTATCCAGCACAAGGGACAAAGCCCTTGGCACCGGGAACATCGACGCCTCATGTCCTTCTCACCCCCATAGATGGAAACAAGGATGGACTCCACCACCACCATCCGCGCACCTACTGCATACGGACACCGGCCCGTGCGTGCGCGCGGGTATAAACTTGCACGCGCCCAACGGGGTTAGCTCCCGACGCCATTCTTGGTGAGATCCAAGCTAGGTTGAGAAAAGAAAGTGTACACACGGTTTGACGTACGGCCATGGAGGCGTATGGGATGGTGAAGGATGAGCTGATCAATGGCATCGTCGCGGCTGGAGGAGGAGGCGGCGGAGGGGTGCGGTACTGCGAGGCTGCGCCGCGTGCGGCGCCGGTGATCGACGACGGTGTGAAGATCAGCGTGAAGCGGAGGAAGAGGGAGCCTCCGGCGGGGTCCGGGGTGTCCGGGGTGACGGGCAACGGTAAAGACGGCGCCGGCGACAAGTCGGCCGGCGGCAATGCGGCGGCGAAGAGGAGCTCCAGGTTCAGAGGTGTAAGCAGGTACGTGCTTCGACACGTACCCATGTATAACGTTTTTTTTTGCTTGCTTGCGTACGCGTATAGTATATACATGTATTCTTGTGGGTTAAGCTATTGTTGTTTGGTCTACAGCAAGGCCTACATATAGCTTTGGAATGCAAATATGTCCAAGTATACATGTGTGTGTAGCGTATACCAGATAGCGTACTGAGAATCAATACGGCTGTATCTTTTTGCAGGCATCGTTGGACGGGCAGGTTCGAGGCTCACCTGTGGGACAAGGGGACGTGGAACCCGACGCAGAAGAAGAAAGGAAAGCAAGGTATGTACTAATACATACGTGACGCCCACTTATAATATGTCTCATGTATATACGAATACACCATATATGTTCATCTTGTATACCGCATCTTTGTCGGAGAAAATCTTATATACCGCATATATGTACGTACATCGTACGTGTGGCGCAGTCTACCTTGGGGCGTATAACGAGGAGGAGGCGGCGGCGAGGGCATACGATCTGGCAGCGCTCAAATACTGGGGACCCACCACCTATACAAACTTCCCAGTACGTATTTTTGTACTCAGGACATGTTTTTAGTTCCTTTTTCCATATGTATATGTAGATCTGTAAGACTGTATTACTGACTTGCTACTGTTGCTATGCTTGCGCATGTAAACAGGTCGTCGACTACGAGAAGGAGCTGAAGGTGATGCAGGGCGTATCCAGGGAAGAATACCTGGCGTCAATAAGAAGGTGCGGCAAATATATTTCTTCAAAAACTATATGTAATGAATGGACGGTATTTTTCGTTAATTAGATCCTAGTCTTTTGTAGGTTTCTTTTGAGAAACACAAAAAACCTTGAGGCCCGATACGTTTGTCAAAGAAAGAAAATATTTATGTCTTTTGAGAGAAAAAATAATTTTGTATAATCTTTTTTGTTGCGAAAAGGCCTAAATGTCATATAATATTAAGGATCACGAGACCTTAAAAACACACTCAAATAGAAAAGTAAAATCAAAATTAAAGCCTTGAGGGTGCCGAAGTCTTCTTTCTCCTGCATCCACCGGCGGCGCCATGTGAGCAAAGGTCGGTGCTGTATCTGGGCTTCTGCCTTGGCGGAGCAAACTTTTTAAAAGCCCAGGAGCTTGTAGAAGGAGCCGCTGAAAAGTTGTCGATGCAGACTAGGAAACGCCGGCGGCCGCGACCTGGGAAGCAAATCGCCACCGAAAAATTACGAAATCTCGTTTTGTACAAGGTGCGAATTTTTTGCCCCAGAAAAATTATGCTAACTATCTTGGATCTTGCACATAATATGCAGGAAGAGCAATGGGTTTTCTCGCGGCGTATCCAAGTACAGGGGCGTGGCGCGCCACCACCACAACGGGCGGTGGGAGGCCCGGATCGGCAGGGTGTTCGGCAACAAGTACCTCTACCTCGGCACCTACAGCACCCAGGAGGAGGCGGCGCGCGCCTACGACATCGCCGCCATCGAGTACCGCGGCATCAACGCCGTCACCAACTTCGACCTCAGCACCTACATCCGATGGCTCAAGCCCGGGGCCGCCCCCGCCGAGGCCATGAGCGGCCTGAGCGGCGCGCCGTCCCCGTCGTCCACCACCACGGCCACCACGCTGGTCACGCCGAGGGACATGGGCGGCCTCCGCCTCCTCCCGCCCTCGCGGAACTCGCTTTCTCTGCTCGGCGACGTGGGCTCGATGGTGTTCGGCGGCGGCCCGTCGCCGTCCCCGTCCCCGTCGTCCACCACCACCGCGCTCAGCCTGCTGCTGCGGTCGTCCGTGTTCCAGGAGCTCGTCGCGCAGCAGCACCAGCCGTCCGCGGACGTCGACGCCGACCAGGCGGCGGTGACTGCGCTGGAGAACGAGCCCGGGGAGGCGCTGTACGGCTCCGGCGGCGGCGAGGACGGGGCGTTCTCGTGCTCCATGTACGAGCTCGACGACAGCTTCGCGCGCATCGAGGAATCCCTCTGGGACTGCTTGGAATCCTGTGATCCAGCCATACCAATCTAGTCACCCAGTTCGATCGCCTGCGCAATAAGGAGCGTGGCTATTGCTAGGAACTTATGAGAGGGTAGGGCAAGTTCCTCGAGATAGCCATGGCCATGGCACATGCATTATGCATGCTACGTAATGACGTGGCCAGTTGAACTGCTAACTAGAGAGAGGTAGGAGGAGACGTGTGCCTGGTTTGTTTGACCCGTGCTGCTGTGTGGATTTGATTCGGTCGTCGTGAGTGTGACTTGGTATAGCTAATCAAGCTAGTGTCAAAATGTTCAGGAGAATACCAAAGACCGAGTTTTTTTAACACTAGAAGGGCCCAACGGTGTGGCAGTACAACAAGGACCCTAAAGAAACTGAAAACGCTTTGGCACAACACTGCCTCCCTTCTAGCATCATGGCTGGGAGGAACAAGGATGGCCGCCCTTCGGCCAGAGGAATCGATGGATTGTAGGAGGAAATTGGTGTCGTGGACAGTGGCGGAGCTAGGCACACTAGTAGAAAACGGAGCTTTAATACCAGTTCATAAGGGCCTTTAATACCGGTTCTCCAACCGGCACTAAAGAGTGGAGACTAAAGCCTCCCCCAAGACGGTTCGGCACGAACCGCCACTAAAGGCCCACCACGTGGCGTGAGCCCGCGCCGTGGTATGGGGGACCTTTAATACCAGTTGGTGTTATCAACCGGTACTAAAGGTATTTTTTTTAAAATTTTCTTTTCTGAAAATAAAAAAAAAATGATTTTTTTTTCGATTTTCAATTTTCTGAATTATTTGATGATTTAGTCTTTATTTTCCACTCTTAATTACTCAAGTGTGGATCACTCATTTCAAATCGTCTAACTTCCCGACCGGTCACCCATCCTCCCACTCCCCCAGCCTGAGCACGCTTAACTTCAGAGTTCTATTCCCCCTACTTTTCAAGTCTGCACTTGTTGTTTTCCTGACAAATGTAAGATGTAAATCCTATTAACCCTCAGCAGTTTAGCTTGAGCATTAGGTCACACATTTCACCGTTTGAGTTTGAAACTATTATTTAAAAAACAGTAATTATTTAGTAACACTAATATTTCTGACCACATTTTGACCATAGTTTGACCAGATTTGACCAAAATTCAAAAAATTGAAATAATTATTTAGTAACACTAATATTCTTGAATAAGTATGTAGTAACATTAATACTTCTTGAATAAGTAGTTTGACCATAGTTTGACCAGATTTAACCAAAATTAAAAAAAAACTTAAATTTGAGCATATTTTTTTCTCCTTTTGGAATTTGAGGATTCTAAAAAATTGCAAACAGGCCATAGGCCGTCAAAATCGGATGCGGATTTTTGTGCTGAATTTTTGATATATTATATGTTTTTTTTCCGACATCGTATGCAAAAGTTATAGCCGTTTTACATTTTTCCTACACTTTTTGCATAACATGTCCAAATTTAAGTTTTTTTATTTTCCTAACTAGTAGATGTAGTAATATAACTACATCTCGAAGAATTTTTATTTTTGAATTTTTTATCATTTTCTTTTGTATTTTCAAAACTGAAATGGCGATATACGCTGCAGGGTGGGGGTAGAGATTGAAAATTGCCCTTTAGTACCGGTTTGTGCCACGAACCGGTACTATAGGTCAAACCCTTTAGTACTGGTTCGTGGCACGAACCGGTACTAAAGTTAACCCTTTAGTACCGGTTTGTGCCACGAACCGTACTAAAGGTGATCATGCGGCCCCGGCCCGATGCCACCTGCCACCACCTTTAGTACCGGTTCGTGGCACGAACCAGTACTAAAAGTTCATAATGAACCGGCATTAATGCATAGCCGTTCGAACCGGCACTAATGGTACCATTAGTACCGGGCCAAAATCGAACCGGCACTAATGTGTCTCACATTAGGTCCTTTTTCTACTAGTGGCAAGATCTGCCGGGGGGCGAATCAAAAAATATAGATGCCAGGGGGTATATTTTCCTATAATCTGATGACCCTAAAAAATCCTTCACAATTTTTACCAAGGTTGTTGTGGGGGGCGCAGCCCAGCCATAGCTCTGCCAGTGATCGTAGATCCTGCAAAGCCACCATTGGATGAGCTCAACATCCTCATCACCAGCTTCCAATGAGACGTCGGAAGCACTTTCCCAGATGTGAGGATGATACCATCAACGCCGGAAGCTCAGATCAGACGAGCCCAGTACGAGAGAGGAGGATGAGGTGAGACCTATCAACCATTCTCTCACCATCACCACAATGGCAAGAAATAGAGGAAGAAACCACTGCAGCTCCTGGATCCTGGGCAGCCTTGAGCTTATTGGGAGGGATACTGCCAGATTCGATGTCCACCAATCCTTTCCACCTTCGGGGCGAGGTAGGAGATTGTTACAGATACAACAGGCAAAATCAATGACGAATAACAAAATCAAACACTAGGGACACAAGGAGTTAACGTGGAAAACCGCTCCAACACGAAGGAAAAAAAAAACACAGGTCCCAAAGAGCAAATCTTTACATGTCGGCGGAGGATACAAACATCGGAGATTTACAATTGGTGAACTTATCATATGCGGCAACTTATAAGATTTGCCCACTTAATAGTAAGACAACCACCCTTCCAGCCATGCCCACTTGAACGTAAAAGTGGAACACTTAGTAGTAAGGGCATTACTGCAAAGCATCTGTAACTGGAATCAAAAGTAAATCCATGATGATATTCCGGAAAATCAATGTACTCAGTCAGATGTTCCTACAGTTTGGTAGTAAACCTATGAGAAGGTAATGGTAATCCAATTACTACCTAGCTAGTAGTTAATAGTTTTTTTTTTTGAGCTACGTACCTCGAGGCTCTTTTCCTCTCGTACCTGGCGGCTGCAACCCTAGCCGCCGCCAGGGACCGATCTTCCAACGCCGTTCTCCGGCGGCTCCCCTCCACCGGCGACTTCGGTCGTCGGTGGTGAGGGGGGTCGCCAGATCCACGCGTGTGGACCGTTTTTACTCATCTGTAGTCTAGGTTTTTAGGTTGTTCATCGTCTTTGCTTCGGCGGCGACGATGACGACGCTGAATAAATATTCTTCGGATCCTTTCCTGACGAGGCCATCGGTCCTATGGTTGGGGATGGATCTGGAAATCAGTCTGTTCAAGCAAGGATGGCGTGGCGCGGCGGCATCCTCGTGGTGGACCTGTGTCCTCGTGCTTCGTCGCTGCGACGACGTTTGATCCAGCGTCGGCGTGGAGCTTGGGAGGTAGTCCAGGAGCGGATGCAGATTGTGGTCTGCATCGACGACATCTGGAAGACGGAACGTGTGCTGGGTTCGTGGTTCGTGGATGGCAGGTATAGTTTCCTCCTTCGGCGTCTTAGTCGTGGTGGGGTGCCAGATCTGGAGTTCGATGGCGTGTCCGGGGTGTTGCCCCGGTCTGATTCGTTCAACGGCAATGGCTTCACTTTTGGTGAGCCACCTTGGAGGTCCGCAAAGCTGCATATCAGCGATGGAGCCGCGTCGAGCTCGGGTGAGGAGGTGATCTGTCATTCTTTTTTTCGGTGGCTGCTGTGGTGGTGCCGGAGGCAGGTGACGGGCGTTAGTGTCAAGCTCAGAGATGTTCTGCTATCTTTTCAGTTTTGTCATGTTGGTTCTTACGTGACTTGTACTTTGTTCTTTATGATATGAATGAGACACATATTACCATGCAAAAAAAAAGTAGTTAATAGTTTTGTTCGGTTAGGTATTAAACGTAGAGTAGGGTGGTGGTAATGCAATTACTATCTACTCTCTCTGTTCCTAAATAATTGTCTTTCTAGAAATTTCAACAAATGACTACATACGAAGCAAAATGAGTGAACCTATATTTTAAAATATGTCTACATACATCTGTATGTTGTAGTCCATTTGAGATGGCTAGAAAGACAATTATTTGGGAACGGAGGGAGTAGCTAGCACATACTGATAGTAATTGGTTTGTTTCGAGTGGTAACATAATTACCATTAAATACTTATTTTTGAACAGGGTGAGGGAACTAGATTACTAGAAAAATTAATTTGAGATGCATGTACTTGTAATTCGAGATAACATAGTAGTAATACCAGCATGCAACTATTACTACCTCCGTCTCGGTGAATAAGTCATTCACATAGTTCTAGGTCGACGATTTAACTATCTAAATATATATTATATGTGATAAAAATATATATTTAGAAACTACATCCTTGTAGAAATCTAGTGATATACTTTTCATGACATATAACACATATTTAATTCCTCAAATCGATGACCTAGAACTACGCGAATGACTTATTCACCTAGACGGAGGTAGTACTATATTTTGTAGGAATGTTAGAGCATATCCAATAGATGGTCCAAAATTTGGCGGTTCAAAATCGGAGATGTAAAATTTAGACCGTCAAAAAGTGCGTTTTGGAGCTCCGAAAAAAGCTCATCTCCAACAGATGGTCCAAATTGATGGTCCAAAAGAGCAACTCCAATAGATGGTCCAAAATAAAGATGTAAAACGACATACTACTAGTCCATTCAACATAGTTCAAACATCAAATTCAACATAGTTTCATACATTAACTTCAACTACTACTTATTCAAACTACTAGATAAACTACTTCTCATCGGAGCTGCGGAACTGCTCCCAGAACTCCTCCTTCGTCGGGTCGTCGCACCCCTCCTCCTCCTCCTCCTCCTCCTCCTCCGAGAAGTCTGCCCAGTCCTCCTCGGAAGAGGACTCGATGGGGATCACCGTTGAAAGACTGGCATCATCCTCCTTCTTTGGCCCCTTCTTCTTCGGCTCCGCCTCACGCTTCCAGTAGTACTCCAGCTCGGCCTGGACGTACTCCGGATGCTCCCGAGCAAACCTCGCCATCGCCTCCTCATCGGTCTCGCCAGCACTGGCGACAACCGACGGCTTCTTCTTCTTCGTCGTGATCTCCTTCATGTTGATGCCCTGCGGCACAAGCATCTCCTCTTCCGCCCGACTCTCGATCTCTGGAAAGTTGAGGTGAGACCGAGGCCTCTCGGCACACCACACCGCCACGTAAGGCACGCGCGGCCTCGTGGGCGGAGGGGTACGTGCCGATCCACCAACGCCTTCCGGCGTCGGAGAACTCCACTCCCCAGTTGCCGGAGGGCTTCTGCCTCACGCCGAAGAAGCCCGACTTGCCCTTCGGCGCCATCGGGAGCGGTGTGCGGCCGAGGCGGTGGCGAGGGCGCCGGGCGGGCGGCGGTGGCGGGGGTTGCGGATGGAGCCGGGCGGGCGGATCGTGGGCGGCGACAAAGATGTGGGCGGCGACAGCGCGGGGCGGAGCTGCGGGCGGCGGTGGCGGCGGCGGTCGACGGGCTGCGGGCGGGCGGCAGCGACGCGGCGTGAAACAAAGGCGCGGCGGCGGGCGGCGTGGAAACAGCGGAGGAGGGCGGGGCGGCGCCGGATCTGATGCGGGCGGCAGCGGGGTGTGGAGGCGGCGGGGCGGCGCCTGTCGGGCGGGCGGGAACGGAAATGAAGTGGCGGTTGGGCGTTTGCGGGCGGCGGCTGGTTTTGGACTAGATGCATCTCGTGATGTATATTTGCATCGCGAGGTGTTGCATTTTACATCACGGGGAAGCCGCCGTTTAATTTTTTTTGCATATGGACCGTCTGTTGGAACAGCGTTTTTTGCCCCAAACGGTTCAAAAGTTAGTTATTTTTACATTTAGACCATCTATTGAAGATGCTCTTACTAGGTGAATTAGACGTAAAGGGACTTGTACATGCATCCGGTAACCATTCGAATGTTGTTACTATGTTTACCATGAATTTTACTAGCAGATTTTAATCTGTTATCGTTTTTAGAAAAAAGTCTATTTTACTACTCTAAATAAAGTGGGTGGTTTACTTTACCCCCGATCTATGTTTCTGCTCCTTTACACCCCTCAACTATCCTATACCAGTCAAAAACATCCCTGAGTGGTTTGCCCCAATCAGACGCTAATGTGGAGATGGTCAATGGCGATATTTGACCTATGGTGGGTCCCTCTCTCCTAGCCACTCTCACTGACTGATGGGTCCGGTCAACGCTGACTGGTTGCACATAAACTAACAAGGGTTTTATTTAGACCTAACTGCATCATTAACAGTGGGGGACCCACATGTCACTATCTCCAACTAACCTTAATCAACCTAAACTAATGACGCCGCGTGTCAGGCACGGCCGGGGTTAACTGCCGGCGACCTCAAATCACGGCGGCGTTCCGCCGGAGGCCACGACGGCAGCGTTGGAGGCTACCAGGGCGTAGCTTGCGCTCGCGCGCATCCATAGGTGGTCGTAGGAGGCCGTGCGATGGCCGGAAGCAGGCTACCAACGGAGCTGAGCGGTGGCAGAGGCACGGCTCCGACGACGTCGGTGTTACAACACGAAGCCAACCGAACTAGAAAGATGGGTGCAAAGCTCGCTTGGACGATGACTACAACACAAGTGCGATCTCTAAAGGAGAGGGGAAATTGAGAGAGACTTCCTGCGAGTCTAACGGTGGCGAAGGCTAGGCTAGGGCTCTTCTATGCGCGGCAAATCATTCGTCGGCGTCCGGCGGCCACAGTAGGAGAAGACAGCCCGATTGCGTCGACTCCGGGCATATGGGCTTGAATCCTTCGGCGAGAGGATCGCCGTGAGATTTTGGAGGCTTTGGACATGGTGGTTTGGCGAGGGGTGGCCGGGGGCTACGCCGACGGCCGGCGACACTCTGTAATGCTCGATGCGTGATCTAATCTAAGAGAGACAAGGAAAGAATGAGCCACGATGCTCCTAGTTCAACCCCAACCCGACATACTGGTTGCCGCTGGCGACCCCCGGCTCCCCGCACTTGTCGCCGCCGGTGGCCAGGCCATGTGCGTCGCCGGCCGGCCGAAGATGCCTAAGGCTACGCAGGGAAGGAGGAGGAGACCACACGGTCAGCAAAACAGCCTTGACCGAGTCTAACTCAGCAAAACCACCTGACCAAATCCACTTTGTGTGAGTATTGAACGGTATTGGTTTTATTAAGGGGTTAAGCGAACCATTTTGGACTTCAGGGGTTATATGAACCATCGACTTTGTTTAGAGTAGTAAAATGAACTTTTTTCCCGTTTTTACCATTGAGTTTACTAGCAAGTGGAGGGAGTAGCTGGCGAGGCGGGGCAAAGTTGCATGTTGATGGTAACCAATTAAATTCGGTTTATAGGCTTGCTAAAGTGAGCGCTCCGGTCGCCGCCCGTGCCGCTTGGTTAATCCAGTGGGCCTCCTAATCATCATAAAACGGTTGGTACAAAACGTAATGGAATTAAATGAGTCACTGTAGCCTACTCCCTTCGTCCTTTAAAGAGTGTAACCAACCTCACCCTTAATTACACTGAACGCAACAGCCCCAGACCGGCCTGGTAAATTGACAGTAAGTTTGTAAGGGAATATAGTGATGTGATTACTATCAGGTAATAGCAATTGGCTGCCTAGTCGTAACTCAATTACCATGCAATACGGGTAGGCGTGGTAAATTGATAGTATGTTAGAAAGAGAATATAGTAATGTGATTACTATCTACAATTTGACAGGTTATAGCAATTGGCTCGTGCCTAGTCGTAACTCAATTACCATGCAATATGATTTTCTATTAGTAAAAAAAGTAAAGTTACCGGTTCAATTTTGGTCTCTAGCCCTGTAGTCCATGAATCACGCACTGACAGCTATAACAAACAACTGGTATGCAAACAATCTATACCTACTAATAAGGCAATGTGCGTTTCTCCAATTTTTTCATCCGTTCATCACCGAAAAGATTTTTGTTCTATCCAAGATGGTACTAAATTTTTGTGCGTCCATCTGTTAGAAAAGAAAAACAGTTTTGTTCC
The DNA here is from genome assembly GCA_021605205.1 of Aegilops longissima. NCBI lineage: Eukaryota > Viridiplantae > Streptophyta > Magnoliopsida > Poales > Poaceae > Aegilops > Aegilops longissima. The sequence goes on along the minus strand of CM038682.1, from coordinate 71,713,929 downwards.
GAAATTTGTACGTGGCCGCACATGCTTCGGCCCAGGAAAGCAAGCCCATTTCTTTCCTGCCCGTTCTCCTGAAAAAACATTATTTACCGCACAGGGCGGCAAACAGTTAAAATTACGCACATGGCGCCAAAATTGGGTCCGCCCGTTTTTGTTTTTTCTCTATTCTGTTTCTGTTTTTATTTTCCTTTTTTTCCTTTTTTTCTTATTTTTTATATTTTTATTTCCAAGTTTATTTTTATTTTTATTTTTTCTATTTTTTCATAAATTCTATTTTCGTTTTTTTCAGAATTCCATTTTTTGTTTAAATTTTCGCAAAATCAGAAGAATTCAAAATTTTGCACCAATTCTGAAATATGTTTGGATCTTTAAATTGTTTTTATACTCATTCCATTTTTTCAATACTAGAAAAATGTTCATATTTTTAAAAAGTGTTTACATTTTCCAAAATGGTTTGAGATTTTCAAAATAAATTGTATTTTAGAAAATGATACAAATTCGAAAATATTCATGCTTATTGAAGTGTTCACAAATTTAAAGTATTGTTTGTGTTTGAAAACACGTTTAAAAATTGTTTTCAATGTTCAAAACATGTTTCCATTTTCACAAATTAAAAAATTTGTTTTCTTTAAAGGAGGTTCATGTTTTCAAAACATGTTTGTCAATTTTAAAAACCATTTCAAGTTTTGTTCATATTTTTGAAATTTAATGAAATTTTCAAAAACAATGCTCGCATTTTTTTAGAAAAGAATCAGGATTTCAAAAATTGTTCATATTTCAAAGAATAATCAGAATTTCATAATTTTTTACTTTATTTTTTGAAAATCTCAAAAAAGATAAAACAATGAAAGAATGTTTCGAATGTTACGCTACATTATGTTCTTAAACATTCGTTTTGGCCTTTTTTTAGCAGGACCTGTTTGTTCGAATGGCAAGCAGCACATGTTCTAGATATTGAGGTCATGAGTCTAATCTTTCAACTCAGCGGTTGTTTTGGATTTTTATTCGTGTCTTACAAACACACGTCGTTTGGTTAACTGCCAGTGGCCTAACCCGGACGCGAACTGTTGTGCATTCCACTTGCCATTCGACGATAAAAGAGAATATGTTGGTTAGCTATAATTAAAACAAATTGTAGGCACATGCCAATAAAAGAGGATATGTTGGTTTGGCTCTGATTAAAAAATGTAGGCAAGTAAGCGCTAAAATAATTAAAGAAAATACACCCTGGTAAAGCAGAGACTACCTGGTTATGCGCCGATTATGGCAATGAAATGGGATTCACTAAATTAGTAATCCATCCGGTTACGCCATCATAGAAGAGTGTCGTCGAAACAACTATGCCCCGAGGGTCACCGTGCAGCCATAAAATGAGGAGGCAACCATAACCTAAACACGAGGCGGACCCAGAGGAAAAAAAGGTGCGAGTTAAGTGGTGCCCACCACACCGACCAACCCCACCACTATGAAGATCTCACGGGCCAAACATGACCCGTGGAAACACCGCAACTCCTCGCTATGTCGCCCCACCGCTGCGGAGACCATTTTGATGGACACATCAATTACCTCTCTCGATGCTTCTTGCAAAAAAAATCTCCCGTTGCAACGCACGGGCATATGTGCTAGTTTGCCAATAAAAGAAATTGGCTCGTTGCGAGCGGTAATGCAGTATGTATATTCAATCAAAATACTCTTAAACCTCCCCTTAATTTTAACTCCCATTTAGTCCCAGCATGATTGTTATATTACCAGAAAAATTACAACAGTCCTCACTACTCTTGTACTTCACCTAAAATATGATATTTCTTACTACAATTAATGAGAGGGTTACTAGAGTAGAAGATCAATTATTGTACTCCTGCCCATAGTGGTTTTGCATTGTCAAATTCTGATATTTGACAAAAAAATATTATAATTAATTGGAACGACAGTTTACTATAAGAGCAATTACTAGAATACATATACATAGTAATTGTTTTACGGTCACCCATAAGAAAGGCAGCCATGTTGTTGTTTTGCATGGAGTAGGAGCGGTGTGATAGTCAGTAATACATTTATTTCTATTACCATGTTTGCTACAAAATTTACTAGGATTAGCAGACAGTTGCTTTGCATGCGAGACCAGAAAGTTGTGCGGGCCATGCAGTAACACATTTACGTACATTACGTTTTCAGCCAACCATTTTACGAGGAGTAGCAGACCCGCTGGATTAGACGAGGGCAAGCGCAGTGATTGGAGCGCACGATTAGCGATTCTGCGCTCCCGCTCAGTTTAGCGCCATCTTATATACTAGGGCCGTAGCTCTCTGCTCTGATACCAACAATATAGGGAATAAAAAATATATTAATAAATTAGATTAGATTTTGATTAGTTTAATATGGGATTAGGTGAAAGTGGTTGACAGGTATGCTTTTTATCTGAATAGTATTTACTATTCACTAGGTATGGCACTATTCACAATAGTGCTTTACTATTCAATATACTATTTGAAATAATATTACACTATTCACAGGAATATTTAATTCAATACTATTATTTGCATGTTCTAACTTGATTATTTCTTTAATTCAGGATCTATTATGGGCTAGCGAGGCCAACAATTCAACCGACGGTGTGCGCAGTGGTGTAAAATCCTACTTAGTACTCACTATATTTTTTATTATGTTGTATCAGATGTAGCTAGTTACGTTCACTTAGTAGTTTTAATTGCAAATTTATGAGGTAAATTCTTATCGTCTTCCCAGATAGTTTCATCCGAAGGGAACACATCTCTACGGCCACAAGGTTCTTATTGAGACGCCACTCTGGGCTACACAGAGAACTACACACGCAGAGCGTTCTCCTATAGGATCCCTAGCATAAGAACTCATCTCATAAATTCATAAGTAAAAGTACCAAGTGAAACCAAGAAACTACATCATTTCCACAACATAGTTTACATATGGCTTTCCCTTTCGGGAAGCCCTGAAGGGATTACACAAACTAAAAAAAATTACCTTCTAACTACCTTCTTGAGCCTTACAATGCTCTGAATATTGTGGCTCTTATTGCAGGATGAGGAACTACTACTACTACTACTACTACTACTACTACTACTACTACTACTACTACTACTACTACTACTACTACTACTACTACTACTACTACTACTACTACAGAGGAACAAGTTTGCTAGCTGGGTCGCAGCTCTCTGCTCTATCGGTGGCTGGTGGTTCTTCTCCGTCTGGTGTTGTGTTTCTCTTCACAGCAAATGTCTCTTTTTATAGGCGAGAGAGCAGCTCTCTGGATGGCTTTCGGGAGAATGCACCTCTTTATTTTATAAGAGCGAGATATAGTGCCCCGACAAACTTCAATCTTCAGGAATCTATCAAATCTTTGTTTTGTTCACATGGGCATTGTCTCTCCGTGAATAATTGGCTGGCCTCTATGTATCAGTCTTTGCTCTTCGTCCATACAGATCTTCATGTGATTAGCCTTCAGAGCTTCTTCTGCCTTCAAGAATCCTCGTGCCAGTGTATGCGTACATACATGCCAAGACTGCTTAAATATTCAATATTCAACATTGCTTCATTTATTTTTAATTTAACTTACTTAAATATACAACATTGCTTATTTTTTATTTATTTATTTATATTTTACTTTTTTTAGGGGGTCTTCCCTGCCCATATGATTGATAATACCTTATCAATATTTAGAGTAGCTATTTTTGGAATTTCTATCAATATTTGGGCCGGGTATGGGTCCTCCGCACCCGAATAATTGATAACAATATCAATATATGCAATTTGGGCTTTATTCAGGCTGCTGCCCATGCCTTACTATGTCCATATTATCATCATTTAATAGATTGAAATCGTATTTTGGTCGCATTCATTCTTTATTTCTTCAAATTTTTCATCCATTTCATGCCTTAATTCTTTTAATATTTCTTCTTTTAATTCTTTCTTTATTATTTTTGAAAGTTCTTCAAATCTTTTATCCATTTCTTGATCTATGTATTCACTGTCTAAAGGGTCAAGCCCCTTTAGAAGGCATTCTTGATATGTTTGATATTTTGGAGACTCTTCCTTCTTTATATTTTTTTTAACTTGATGCCTCCCCCTTTGTAGGAGTTGGTGAAGTAGGTATGCATCTTCTCATTTGGATATAGTCTTTAGCCTTTGTGTCAATATAATAATCTGGTCCTAGTACCTTTGTTGCTCAAAATAAGGCATCATTTATACTATACTATCTTTTGAATGTTAAATCTTCTCCTTTTCTTATTGCATCTAATTTCTGAATCATAATGTTTTCCCATTCCGAATATATGCCAGGTTTATTTCCATCAAATATAAGATATAGTGTTTCTCCTTTTGGTATTTCAATCTTTTCTAGCTTTTGGCAAATTTTTGTTTAATTCATTGAAATATTCTGTCAAACTATTGATAATTGATAAAAAAAAATATCCTTTTTCCTTTCTCTTGAGAGTATATTGGAACCAAAAAATATCCAATATGCATATTTGAGCTTCATCAAGCTTGATATGGGTTTTTGGCTTGAAATTGAATGTATTTGGCTGAAATACTTTCAGCCTATTTTCTTCTCCAAAGAAGAGGTATTGATCCCTGGTGGCGAATAATCGTTTCTTCATTTCTGCAAATTTGATGCACGAGAAAATATGTCAGGTAATGTATTATACTTCCCCTTAATATGCTCAAAAATAAATTTATAACCATTCCCAGCTATTGTGTCTTCAAATAAGACCCATCTTCTGGTTGAGCTTTTCGTACTATTAATTTTATTGTAATATCGACATATAGCTTCATAGTCTGTTCGCACTGTAAATTCTTTAAATCCTAGATATAGACTAAATGCATTTATTGCATTTACAACTGCAAGGATTTCCTTATAAATATTATTTACCGTCTTTAATTTGTAACTTCCTGACGCATATCTGCATATTTTTTCATCTGCTTTTGGAGAGTATTTATTGGGCTTTTATTTTAGTATCGCACCCCAACCTACCTTAGATGCATCTGTTTCAATTATAAAATAATTGTCTTCTAGAGGCAATTCTAGCGGTTTTAAATTCTTGACCTTTTCCTTGATGGCCTTTACTAATTTTATATCTTCAAAACTGAAGTATTTTTTGACAATTTTTCCTTAATTTAGCATATAATGTTCCTGCTAGCTTTCCTAATTTACCTATATAGTTTCTTGCATAATTTACAATTCCTAAGAAATGCTGTAAAACCTTTTTGTCACTCATATTATCAGGAAACTCTAATATTTTCTTTGCAATATGTTCTTGTAGATATATCTTTCCTTCTCTTATTTCGTGACCAAGGAAATTTATTTTTTTCTTTGCAAATTGGCATCTTCTTTTTGGATAATATGAGCCCATTTTGTTCTACCTTTCGAAAGAACACTTCAAGATGGGATATATGCTCTTTGTATGATTTTGAGAATACTAACAAATCATCTACGTATACCAATATAAATGCTTGATTCTCATTAAATATATTTTGAATTTTTCTTTGAAATAGTGAAGGTGCATTCTTTAGACCTAATGGCATTACTAGCCATTCACAATGGCCTTGTGGACAAGTAAATGTTGTCCAAGGAATAGATTCTTCAGCCATTTTTAGTTGCCAAAATCCTGCCTTTAAGTCAAATTTAGAGAAATATTTAATTCCTTGTATTTTGTTAATCCATTCCTACTTATTAGGTATATTGTATGCATCGTCAACTGTATTATCATTAAGCCTTTTAAAATTAATTACCATTCTAGATTTACCTCGAACTTCTTCAGCATGATTTCTAACTATAAAAGCAGCAGATCTATGAGGACTTCTGCTTTCTCTTATAGCTTTTAACTTTAATAACTCTTCAATATGCATTTTGAACTCTTCAATATCTTTTGGAGTAGCTTCTATTGGTCCTGACTTAATTATATAATCTGGATTTATGATATTTATTTTGCAAACTATAGAGCTCTTATCCCAATGTTTCATTGGTATTTATCCAATAATTTGTATGCTTTCTAGTCTTTGCACAATCTTATCTATATCTTTTTTTGATTTTATATCTCTATACCAATTTGGCGAAAATGATTGTAACCCAATGCATTATGTACATTTATTTTCTATATGATATTCTTCTATGGTCTCACTAAGTTCTTCGCCTTTATAGAATTCGAGGAGATCTGGACTTGTGCTATATTCATCATCTAAATTAGATATTTCTACATTTTGTAAGGACTTTCTTTCTTTTCGCACTTCAGATATGCATGGAACATTATCTTGATAAGGGATAAATGTTATCCCTTCTTCATGTATGATTGTGGTTTGTAAAGATTGTTGTAAAAATCTTAACCCTATTATCATGTCATCATTTATTACTGACAAATCTCTTATTTTAATTTCATCTATTATATATTTTGTACCATTTATGTAAGCTTCAATATTATATGCTAGCTGATTATGGATCTTCTTTATTCCTGACATATCGGTAGATACTTCAGCCTTATTATCATCTATAGTTTCAACTATTTAGGGACATCTCATAAAATATTTATCATGGATGATGTTCTTAGTGCAACCAGTATCTAATAGTGGCAGTATTTTATACTGAAATATTTGGCTTCAGAACAATCCTAAATGGAATTCTTATCCCTAACACTTCTTTGAATGGTAATCGAACAATATATTTATTCCCTAAACTAGTAATTGCATATTTTAATTGTATTAGCTTGTCTCCTTTTTTATCTCTTACCGTTACCATTTGCACTTTTATTTCCGTGTTTTTTGCAACATTATTATTTTGCTCTTTAGTACCACTTTTGATTATTGGCTCTTAGACATGAGGTACAGGCTTGTTTTAAGCACAATCTACATGTGAACCTATTATCTTGGCTTGGATAATATATAAAAAAATACATTTTATGTTATAATCACCTTTTCCTCTAATCCAATCATGTTCACAATCTACTTGGTTCATCATTTCAATTTTTAAACCGGCTAATTCATCTATTAGGTCTATTTCATCTTCACTTGATTCATATTCTGGAGCCTCATTTCCTACTTCATCTGTCTCTATAATTGAATATATTGACTCATCGTATTTTATTTCATCATCACATACTAATATATTCTCATTAACGCTATCTATAATTAATACTTTCTCTTATTCTTCATATTTGCTAGGATATCTTTTCTGGTCTTTATTAGGGCAAGTTCTACTTAGATGATCAGGAGAGTTACATATGAAACACCTGCATGTTTTATCATAGGTTTTCTTAAGATTGTATCTTCTTACGTTTCTTCTATGCAAGAATGGGGCTCTATTGTCTGACCTTCTTAAGAAATATCTTTTCTTTGTTCTCAAATTTCTATTATCTCTCCTTTGTGGCTTATAATATTTGTTTTTCCTATGCCTTTCTTCTCCATATGTTAGTGGTATTTGGACAATGTTATTGCAAAAATTGCAATCTGATTTCTTCATAGATCTTTGGGCTTGAATGCTAGTACATACCTTTCTTAGCTGTTTGAAAACAAACGTTATGGCTTGGGATATATTTACCACATTTCCTCTTGTTTCTTTTTTATACTCCTCAAATATTATGGAACCTAGAGGATCAGGTAACTTATTAAAATATATTTCTACTACACCTACATTAAAACTTGGTTTAGCAGTAGTAGCATTATATAGATAATACTGGGAAAATTCTTTAATACCTTTCCAGCTAGTTAATGTTAATTTTTCTATTTCTCTTCACCTTTCATTTTGCAATGAGGTATGTCCTAATTCTGGATCTTCTGCTATGATCATATTTGAGATAACATTAGCAAAGTTATTAGGGTTACTTCCTGCCCTTTTTAATTCTTCATATTGACTAGGGTATGAATCTACCCATTATTCCCATAGAACTTTTACAGATTCTCCTAAAAATGTTTCAAGATATGTTAACATATCTTCTACCTTAGTGCCTATATTATACTGATTTTGTATATATTTTTGTACTATTAAACCTTTCCATATGTTGATTATATTCGGCCAATCTATTGGATCATGCGCTGCTAGGTTTAATATAGCGCCATCATTCTTATAATTTTGAAATTGCACTGATTTTTCGAAATCTCTTCTTTGAGTACCCATATATCTATATTGTCCAGGGATATACGTAGGTTGATAGTCATCTTTTTCTGGAGGCCATTGTCCAGCTGACCTGGTAGGTCTCTCTCTTTCTCCTTCTCTTTTTACAGACAATTCTCCATATCCCCTTCTTCTTTTACCACTATTTTCTACTTCCATGGCTTCCATTGCATTGTCTAAATTATGCAGTCCCACATCATCTAGTGAGTTATAGAAATCACTATTTTGTTCTGAATCATCATATCTTTCATCTTCTAACCACATTTCTTTTATTAATTCCTCCTCCTCCTCCTCATAACTTTCTAATAATAACTTATTATTGATATCCCATTGCTCTTCTTCACTAATAACTTCTTCTTTTTGAACAATATTCTTATCTTTATTATGATTATTAATGATAGAATTTTTATTTATAATAGCATTTGCTTTTCTTTCTGCGGATGCTATAATTTTATCTTCCATAGTTGAACTACTAGTGGCAAACTTTTTATCATTTTTTAGTTTCTTTAACCTTGCAATTTCTCTAATAATAAATAGTTCTCTTTCTCTTATTTTAGGCCAATCATTTGTCATAGAATGACTATATTCCCATTTAATATGCTTTAGTTTCTTTTCCCAATGAATTATTTCATCATCAAATTAGCCTTTTCCATGCATTCAGATACACCTTTATTTTTATCATCATTAATTTCTGATTCTGACATAAAAGATTCAGAGTCTTCTATTGATGCAGATTTATAATTCATAAATCGAATACTGCTACTTCCTTCAAAATTTTGATAGCTTATGTAGTTTTCAGGTTGCCTTAATTCCTTTTTCTCTATTAATTCACCTATCTTCCATTCTTCTCCCGCTCTTTCTTCAGAGCCAATTTTGAGAGGATTCACAAATTTAATACCTTTTGATTGCATACTATCAATTACGTCATTCACATTCACTCTATATCTGGAGCTACTTCTTGATACGTCTCCAACGTATCTATATTTTTTTATTGTTCCATGCTATTATATTATGTGTTTTGGATGTTTATGGGCTTTATTATCCAATTTTCTATTATTTTTGGGACTAACCTATTGACCCAGAGCCCAGTGCCAGTTCCTGTTTTTTTCCCTTGTTTCAGTGTTTCGAAGAAAAGGAATATCAAACGGAGTCGAAACGGAACGAAATCTTCCGGAGAAGTTATTTTTGGAAGGAAAGCAACCGGGGAGACTTGGAGTCCATGTCAAAGAAGCAACAAGGAAGGCACGAGGTAGGGGGGCGCGCCCACACCCCTAGGGCGCGCCCTCCACCCTCGTGGGCACCTTGTGGCTCCCCTGACGTACTTCTTCCTCCTATATATACCCATATACCCTAAAAACTTTGGGGAACATAATAGATTGGGAGTTCCGCTGCCGCAAGCCTCTGTAGCCACAAAAAACCAATCGGGACCTGTTCGCACCTGCCGGAGGGGGGAACCTCACCGTGGCCATCTTCATCATCCCGCGCTCTCCATGACGAGGAGGAGTAGTTCACCCTCGTGTCCGAGGGTATGTACCAGATAGCTATGTGTTTGATCTCTCTCTCTCTCTCTCTCTCTCTCTCTCTCTCTCTCGTGTTCTTGATTTGGCACGATCTTGATGTATCGCGAGCTTTGCTATTATAGTTGGATCTTATGTTTCTTCTCCCCCTCTACTCTCTTGTAATGGATTCAGTTTTCCCTTTGAAGTAATCTTATCGGATTGAGTCTTTAATGATTTGAGAACACTTGATATATGTCTTGCCATGCGTATTTGTGGTGACAATGGGATATCACGTGATTCACTTGATGTATGTTTTGGTGATCAACTTGTGGGTTCTGCCCATGAACCTATGCATAGGGGTTGGCACACGTTTTCGTCTTGATTCTCCGATAGAAACTTTGCGGCACTCTTTGAAGTACTTTGTGTTGGTTTGAATAGATGAATCTGAGATTGTGTGATGCATATCGTATAATCATACCCACGGATACTTGAGGTGACATTGGAGTATCTAGGTGACATTACAGTTTTGGTTGATTTGTGTCTTAAGGTGTTATTCTAGTACGAACTCTAGGGCTGTTTGTGACACTTATAGGAATAGCCCAACAAATTGATTGGAAAGAATAACTTTGAGGTGGTTTCGTACCCTACCATAATCTCTTCGTTTGTTCTCCGCTATTAGTGACTTTGGAGTGACTCTTTGTTGCATGTTGAGGGATAGTTATATGATCCAATTATGTTATTATTGTTGAGAGAACTTGCACTAGTGAAAGTATGAACCCTAGGCATTGTTTCCTAGCATTGCAATATCGTTTACGCTCACTTTTATCATTAGTTACCTTGCTGTTTTTATATTTTCAGATTACAAAAACCTATATCTACCATCCATATTGCACTTGTATCACCATCTCTTTGCCGAATTAGTGCACCTATACAATTTACCATTGTATTGGGTGTGTTGGGGACACAAGAGACTCTTTGTTATTTGGTTGCAGGGTTGTTTGAGAGAGACCATCTTCATCCTACGCCTCCCACTGTTTGATAAACCTTAGGTCATCCACTTGAGGGAAATTTGCTACTATCCTACAAACATCTGCACTTGGAGGCCCAACAACGTCTACAAGAAGAAGGTTGCGTAGTAGACATCAAGCTCTTTTCTGGCACCTTTGCCGGGGAGGTGAGTGCTTGAAGGTATATCTTTAGATCTTGCAATCGAATCTTTTTGTTTCTTGTTTTAGCACTAGTTTAGTTTATAAAATAAAACTACCAAAAAATTGAATTAAGTTTGTCACATACGCTTCATCTTTTTAATATCTTTTGTGAGTATGATGGAAAGGAAAATTGTGCCAAAGTGTTAGAAGAAGAATGCATTAAAATGTTTGGCACTAAATCTTTAAATGATGAGGAAGATTGCAATGTTGTTAGTATGAATTCCTTGAATATCCATGATGCTAATGATATGCAAAGCCACAAGCTTGGGGAAGCTATGTTTGATGAAGATGATATTTTTTGTCCCCCAAGCTTTGATGAGCAAATTTACTATGATGAAAGCATGCCTCCTATCTATGATGATTATTGTGATGACACATATGCTTTAAAGAATAATGATAACCATGAAACTTGTCATCTTGATCTTAATTTTCAATCACATGATGGTTGTTTTGTTGAGTTTTCTCCCACTACTATTCCGAATGAGAAGAATTTTGCTTATGTGGAGAGTAGTAAAATTTCTATGCTTGTAGATCATGAAAAGAATGCTTTAGGTGCTTGTAAGTGCATCTAGTGCCCCTTAGTGATTTTGGTGTATTGAAGACTTATAGGTTAAGGGACTAATGTGTTTATGAGTATACACAGGTCTATAAGTCTATGAGGAGTTTGATATTTACAGTGAAAGTCGACCCCTAAAAATGAAGTTCTTCGACTGAAGACTTTGATATTCTGAAGACTTTCTGAAGACTTTGAAAGTGAAGAAATTGGTGTGACCTTGAAGTTTTGGTATTCATTTGAGGAACATGAAGCGTGAAGACTTTTGTTTTTGTAGTTTCGTTTTCTCTTTCTTGAGTCATAGGAAACACCGTACTGTTAAAGGGGGTCGAGGAAATACTAAGGAAAAATTTCCATGTGATGCTCAACTCAAAATCCTACACCTACCAATCCCTTCGAGTGAAGCCTTTAGAAATCTCATACAGCTCAGTCAATTTCTTGATGTGAGAGACGAAGTTCTTCCGTCACGAGAATTTGTTCTGACCGAGGAGTTAGGAATTCGCCAAATGGATTGCCTACTCAAGAGGAACATGATAGCCCCGAGGAATTTGAGAGTCAAATTTCCGACCGTTCTTTCTCTTGCGCGCCACTGTCCCAAAATATCTTATCCACCTAACGGTCATATCATTGAAGGGCATTTATGTCTTATCATGTCGGGCTGCTCCCTAGGCTATAAATAGCCGCCTACAACCACTAGCTGGTTGGCTGCTCGAAAGAAACTTGACACTTGTCATCGAGAGCAACCCATCCTCCGAGGACTTTGGCGAAAATCATCGAGTGAGGAAAACACAAACCCAAACACCTACAAACCCAAAGTGATTGAGCACCATCAAGAGATTGATCCTGCGTGGATCCGACGCTTGTTACCTTTGAAGACTGTGCTTCTTCCAGACGGTTAGGCGTCATGGTCTAGAGCATCCAAGAGGAATTGTGGATCGCCATGCGACCAAGTCTGTGAAGGTTTGGAAGTCGCTCAAGACTTACCACGAGTGATTGGGCGAGGTCATGTGACCTTAGTTCAAGGAGAATACGGTGAGGACTTGGTGTCTGAGCTGCGTGCTCAACGATTGGGTGTCCGGACTGTGTGTCCTCGAGTTTAAATACTCAGCCGCTCCAACCAGGCGTATAACCGAGACATCAGTTGGAACTGGTCTACCAAATCATTGTCTTCACCAACCTAACTGGTTCTATTTCCTCAACTCTTTCATTTCCTCATTACTTGTTGAGTGATCATTCATATCTGTGTTTGAAGACTTTGATGAAGACTTTCTCAATTTCCTCGTTCAATTTCTTGATCTGTTTGTCTTCATCTTGTGCTATCCTGTGTTTACGCTTTACATACTCTTTGTTTGTCTTCATTTCAACATGATGACCATGCCGCATTCTCTTATGCTTACTTCGAGTACTTATTCCGCTGCAAGTAGTTCTTCGCTAAGGAATTTCCTCACCGCAAATTCCTCGGTGAAGAATTCATAAAATCGCCTATTCACCCCCTCTAGTCGATATAACGACTTTCAATTGGTATCGAGAAAGGTACTCCCTTGTTCTGTGTGATTTTGGTTTAACCATCTGGAGTTTTAGTTATGTCGACCGCAGGTATGATCAAGGTCTCAGCTGGGTGTCCTACCTTTGATGGGACGGACTACCCCTACTGGAAGAACAAGATGCGAATGCATCTTGAGGCAATTGACAACGATCTCTGGTATGTTGTGGAAAATGGTGTTCCCTCAGTCACACCTTCTCTGAATGCTGCCGATGTGAAGAGATTCAAGCAACTCGATTCTCAAGCGAAGAATATCATATGTGGCCATCTGAGCAAAGGACAATATGGAAGAGTGAGTGCTTTGGAAACTGCTAAGCTCATCTGGGATAGGCTGTCCAAAGTAAATGAAGGAGTCTCAACTCAGCGCGACTCTCGAGTTGATGTTCTTCGCAATCTCTTCAACCGCTTCAAAAGACTCGACAACGAAAATGTTCAACAAACCTTCGATCGCCTCACTGACATCTCAAACGAACTTCAAGCGCTTGGTGCCACTGACATCACCGACCATGAGGTGGTGAAGAAATTGTTGAGATCACTTGATTCCTCATTTGATACTCTGGCACTGATGATACAAGAGCGTGATGACTACAAGTCACTTGATCCAGCTGATATCCTCGAGAGGCTAAATACTCATGAGTTCCAGCTTGCTGAAAAGAGAGATCTCTATGGGTCTAGCTATGGAAAATCACGTGCCCTGAAGGCCAAGGTTGTGTCTGAATCTGATTGTGAAGACTCTAGTAGTAGCCTTGGAGATCCTGAAGAATTGAGCCAGGAGCTAGCACTGCTCGTGAAGAAATTCCAGAAGTTCTCAAGACGTGGTCGCTTTGGAAAATCCTCAAGGAGCAGTGATTCCTCATCCAGTGACTATAAGAGAAGACTTTGCCACAAATGCAAGAAACCTGGTCACTACATCCAAGATTGTCCTCAGTGGGAAAAGGAATTAAAGAACAAGAAATACATGGATTACAGTTCTGATGACGCTAAGAAGAAGAAGAAATCATCGAAATCTTCATCATCAAAATACTCAAAGCCTTCTTCTCACATGAAGAGCAGCTCCAAAAAGGCTCGGGCATTCATTGGCAAGGAAATGGACTCTGAAGCTGAATCTGAGGAACATGAGGAAGAGGAGGCATCAGAAGAATCTGAGTGCAGTGTGGCGAGTCTAGCTCTCGCTCTTCGCTTTCGTCGACAAGTCCATCTTCAACTCTGAAGAAAATGACCTCACCAACAATGCTGATGAAGATAGTGATGACTACGCTCCCACCTATTGCTTCATGGCAAAGGGTGCCAAGGTACTCAAATATACCTCCTCTGAATCTAGTGAAAATGAATCTGATGAAGATCTAAAGCCCAGCTACTCAAAACTTGCTAAGATTGCTATAAAACAACAAAGGGCTTTTGAAAAGGTTCAAAACATGCTAGATAAAAGTGATGTTATGTTAGGTGAAGAAATGGATCGCACTAAAGCCCTGACTGAAAATCTTCAGAGACTTGATCCTAGGTTTGACAGCCTTCAAGGTCATCATAACACTCTCTTGTCTGATCATGAGAAACTTTCTTATGAATTTCTTCAAAGAAAGCAAGATCTTGAGAAGCTAAGAGTGAGTTATGAAGATCTTCAGAAGGAGCACGATTCATTACTTGTTCAACAAATCAGCGCTTCTCAGGAAGAATTTGTTCCTCCATGCTTAAAGTGCATTGAGCGTGAATCGCTAATTCTTCACCGAATGTTCAAATGCTTCAACTGTTACAAATTCTTCACCTGCCTCTGCTATCACTAATTCCTCATCGAGGACATTGCTAGTATCACCGACGATGCAGGGCTGAAGGAATTGTACATGACAGCATGTACAAAAGCCTCAAAGGGCATCGACTCTTTGTGATATGCTTAAAAGCAGATCCTCAACAGAATCCTAGGAAAGAGGGTATTGCCTTTGAGAGGAAACTCAATGCTGATGGAACATATTGGAAGCCTGAGCAGTATCCCAAAACCTCATGGGTTGCTACAAAGGGACCTCCAGTTGATCCATCTAACTTATCTGGCTTTACATGCGAATCTCCTCATTCTTCTGATGAGTCATTTGACTCCAGCTATAAACTGTTCAAAAATCAGAATGGTGAAGTATTTTCTAGATATGTTGGCACTAACTGCAGGAACGGTTCCCCTATGAAGAAAATCTGGGTTCCCAAGAAGTGCCTTGAAAGTCTTCAAGTGAATGTCCTCATGACACCACCTGTGAAGAATAGGAACCCCAGATCAAACTCTTCATATGGATCCAAGTCCTCATACGGACCAAATTCCTCACATGGATCAAATTCCTCAAAAGGATCAAAGTCCTCATATGATTATCATCGTGCTAACAACTCTGTTTCGCAGGGTAGAGCTAAGGGCTATGAATATGTGCATTATTCTTCAAACCAATATGTTCATAAGTCCTCGAAGAATTTCTCTGCTTATTCATATGTTTACCCTAACCCCTCTTATATGAAACGAAATGGATTGGCCTCTATGCCACCATTCTCATATGGTGCTCGCAGAGTGATGAACTCTTTGCCACCCCTTCAGATGTGGGTGGTGAAGAAAAAGAACTAACCTCTTCTGCAGGGTCAGGTCTCCAGACGTGCTTTAACGTCTGAAGAATTTGCTGGGGGCCTGACAAAAATGCCTGAAAGGACGCAGGCTAATCATGAAGAAATGAACTTTCATTTCACACGTCCTCATACCGCTTATCTGTTATACTGTCTGATGAAATTCATCTGATGAACTTGATATCATATTCTTCACTGATGAAGTATATGAGATCGTAAGTTGCACTAATCATCTGCAGGATGATCAACCCAAAGCCAATGAGTGGGTCCTCGATAGTGGATGTACAAATCACATGACCGGTGACAAGAATCTATTGATGGATACTCCTTATCACCGTCACATCTAAAGCATATCATCTTTGCCGACAAAGGCAAAAGTCGGTATTGGGTCTTGGTAAGGTTGCGATCTCTAAGGACATACACATGGACAAAGTCATGCTTGTTGAGTCCTTAGGATACAACCTCATGTCAGTCTCAATGCTTTGTGATCTTGATATGGTTGTTATCTTTGGCAAGTATCGTTGTGTTGTGATTATGGAAGCTGACAATTCCAAAGTCTTCGAAGGCTTTAGGAGAGGAGACTTGTATATTGTTGATTTCTCTGAGACCACAACCAGCCGTGTGTCTACTTGCAAAAGCTTCAGAAGGCTGGCTATGGCATCGACGACTTGGTCACGCAGGCATGAGGAATTTGCACACGCTTGCAAAGAAGAAGCATGTCATTGGCATTGAGAATGTCAAATTCCTCAAGGATCACTTGTGTGGAGCCTGTGAAGCTGGAAAAATGACCAAGGCCAAGCATCCAGCGAAGACTATCGTGACCACTACTCGTCCCTTCGAATTGCTTCACATGGAACTCTTTGGTCCTAATCCTTACTTAGCAGTCACTAATGATGCATCTCTATATGGCTTTGTTATTGTTGATGATTACTCTCGTTACACATGGGTACACATTGTTACTTACAAAAATGAAGTGCAGGAAGTCTTCAAATGATTTTCCTCGAGGGCTTCAACTAACTTTGGTGTGAAGATCAGACACATCAGGAGTGACAATGGAACTGAGTTCAAGAATTCCGGTCTTGATGCCTATCTTTATGAACTTGGTATTACTCATGAGTTATCTGCTCCCTATACTCCTCAGCAAAATGGCGTCGTGGAGCACAAGAACAGAACTCTTGTTGAGATGGCTCGCACTATGCTTGATGAATACAAAACGCCTAGTCGTTTTTGGATTGATGCAATTGATACCGCGTACCACATCATCAACAGAGTGTATATTCACAAATTCTTCAATAAGGCTGCCTATGAACTCCTCACTGACAAGAAACCCAATGTGAGTTATTTCAAAGTCTTCGGTGCTAAATGCTAGATTAGAGATCCTCATCACAGTTCTAAATTTGCACCGAAAGCACATGAAGGTTTTATGCTTGGTTACGGAAAGGACTCGCACACCTACAGAGTCTTCAACATCGCTCTTCACAAGATTGTTGATACTGTAGATGTGCGGTTCGATGAAACTAATGGCTCGCAAAGAGAGCACCTACCTTCTGTGTTAGATGAACCAGCTCCTGGGGAATCTATCAAGCTCAAGACAACTGAGGATGTCATTCCTACTGAAGAATCTGCTGAAGAATTCATTCCTGTACGCGAAGAACGTCGAGCTGATGCACCTGAAGATAATGCTGAAGATAATGGTGCTGAGGAAAATGATCAAATTCCTCGACGACAACCAGCTCATCCTCGCGTTGCAAAAGAAGTGCAAGTTGACAAGATCATCGATGACATTGAAGCGCCAGGTCCTCTCACACGCTCAAAAGCTTCACATTTATCTAACTTTTGTGGGCACTATGCTTTTGTCTCTATCACAGAGCCCACTAAGGTAGATGAAGCATTTCTGGAGCCTGAGTGGATTCAGGCCATGCAAGAAGAATTACATCAGTTCGAGCTCAACAATGTCTGGGAACTGGTCAAACGTCCAGATCCTCACAAGCATAATATCATTGGCACAAAGTGGATCTACCGCAACAAGCAAGATGAAAATGGCCTTGTGGTGAGGAATAAGGCACGACTTGTAGCTCAAGGCTACACACAGTTGAAGGAATTTATTTCGATGAAACTTTTGCACTGTTGCTAGACTTGAGGCTATTACATATTACTTGCTTATGCTAACCATCATAATATTACTTTATATCAAATGGATGTAAAAGTGCATTCCTCAATGGTAAGCTTGAGGAAGAAGTATATGTTGCTCAACCCCAGGTTTTGAAGATCCAAAGAATCCCGACAAAGTCTTGAGACTCAACAAGGCCCTCTATGGTCTCAAACAGGCCCCACGGCGTGGTATGATACATTGAAGGAATTCTTCGTGAAGAATGGCTTCACACCAGTTCACTTGACCCTACTCTCTTTACTAAATCATATGATGGTGAACTGTTTGTGTGCCAAATATATGTTGATGATATTATCTTTGGCTGTACCGACCAACGTTATATTGATGAATTTGCCTATATGATGAGTGAAGAATATCAAATGTCTATGATGGGAGAGTTGAAATTCTTCTTAGGTCTTCAAATTCATCAACAACACAATGGCATATTCATATCTCAGGAGAAATACCTCAAAGATGTCCTGAAGAAATTCGGCATGCAAGATTGCAAAGGTGTCAAAATTCCTATGCCCACAAATGGCCATCTATGCACTGATGAAAATGGTATTGACTTCGATCACAAGGTATACCGCTCCATGATTGGTTCTCTATTGTACTTATGTGCATCTAGGCCAAGTATAATGCTTAGTGTTTGCAAGTGTGCCCGATTTCAAGCTACACCGAAGGAATCACACCATAAGGCTGTGAAGCATATTCTTCGATATCTAGCTCACACACCAACACTAGGATTATGGCACCCCAAGGGCTCTACTTTTGATCTCATTGGATATTCTGACTCTGACTATGCTGGTGATCGTGTGGACCGCAAGTCAACATCTGGTACTTGTCATTTCCTCGGACGATCTTTGGTCTGTTGGTCCTCGAAGAAACAAAACTGCGTATCACTGTCAACTGCGGAAGCTGAATACATTGCTGCTGGCTCTTGTTGTGCTCAATTGCTGTGGATGAAGCAAACTCTCAAGGACTACGGCATCAACATGAAGAATGTGCCTCTCTACTGTGACAATGAGAGTGCCATCAAGATTGCTCACAACCCAGTTCAGCACTCGAAGACAAAGCACATTCAGATTCGTCATCATTTTTTTCGTGATCATGTGTTGAAGGGCGACATCTCCATCGAGCATGTGAAGACTGAATAACAACTAGCCGATATCTTCACAAAGCCCTTGGATGAGAAGAGATTTAGCAAGTTGCGGCGTGAGCTAAATATCTTAGAATCTTCGAATGTTCTTTGAAAAGGACACACATCCTGACACTTATGCAAAATTGATGACTTAGATGTGCAACACATGAAGAAACATTTTTCTTCAATCAATGAAGAATAACACTCTAAGTGTGAAGAAATTAATGAAGAATTTGATTCTCAGAACCCTACGACAATTGTACGCGGTGTCTGAAATCATCATTCTTATATGGTGGGTCACGCCACCACCAAAGTTGAAAATCTTCAATTTGAGTTTTTCCTCAGTTTTTCAAATTCTTCAACTTTTCCAAATCTTCACTGTTTCCGTCGTTTTTCTTCATTAGCTATGTATATATATGGGTTTATGTCCTCTACAGCATTCACTTATGGCTATTTCTTCAAGTCGCTTTTTCTGCTAAGTGAATGTGATCGGACCCTTCCCCCTCTATGCTATACTCAACCCAATCTATTCACAAATTCTTCATGTGCGTTCCATTTGAAACTCGTTCAAAATCTTCACTGTGTCCTAGTCAGCTGAAGAAATTGCAAACGGAACTTTAAAACAGATCTTATCCAAACTTTCGTTTTTGCCGCTCAAACCGTTCCGCATTCCATGATAGATTTATCTATTCACCCACGATCTAACACAATCTCCACTTCTCAGTACATGGGTGACACATGTCAAGCGAATGAGAAGGGTCAGGGGCACGTTCGTCCCAAATCTTCGGGCGAACAGTTTTTCACCGTGGCTATATATACCCCCTCTCCCCTTCCTCACTTCCTTTACTCCGCTCGACCGCTCTCTCTCGCTCGAGCTTCTCAAACCCTAGCGCCGCCGCTACTCCATCGTCGCCGGTGAGGAAAAGCTTCACTGCCTCGACCTCGTCGCCGACGTACTCGCGCCGACCGCGGAAATATTCCCACCGCCGCCGCCGTAGCTGTCTTCCTGCGCCAAGTTAGGGCGTGGAAGATCTAACCTGACGAACTTCCCATCTGTTCTTCTCAGTTCGTCGTGTTGTTCACTTTGGGTAATTAAAAGTTACTTTTATTACTCACTTTGATTCTCAAACCTTCCTAAAAATCTTCAAAGGTGTTTATTCTTCAAATCTTCACACATATGAACACCTCAAACAAAATATGCTCTTGATTCGTTTCTCTAAGCAATGATTTTCTTCAAGATTCCTCAATTGTGTGGATCCTCGATCTATACAACTCTGGAACCTAAGACAAAGATCGCTTAGTGAAATTCTTCAAGGCTCAACTGGTCAAATTCCTCAAACTAGTTCTTTTGAAAACCTTCCGAGAACATATGACCTCTCCAAATTCCTCGCAACTATACTCTGTTCACAGGTACTCATGTCCGCTGCTGAATCACTAGGTTCTCATCAACTTAACTCATTTGCAGCGTTCCTCGAAGAAAAGTTGCATACTTCTTCAGAGAATTCGTTTGTTCAAATTCCTCACCTGAAGAATATGGCAGAAGGAAAGAAGCCACAGAAAGGAGGAAAGAGGCCTGAGGTCATGACTGCGTTTGAGATCCCTGAGGAAATATATGCTGATTATTGCACACCTGATGAAGCCGAGTACGGCAAAGAAAACAAAAATCAGCGCAAGGTGCGCATTCAAAGGATTGAAAGGAGATGGGAAAGGGAATGGAGGGAATACAGATATGTAACTCCAAAGTACATGAAGAAATTCGCTCTCAATCCTCCATGCCCAAGAGCTCCATTGGCACCTGGTCAAGAAGCTGACCCCACCAGCATCAAATCTGGCCCGACTCTGCTGAAGACTAAGGCCACAGCTGGACGAGGTCGTCGGCCAAGTCCCAAGAAGAAACAGGTCGCCTTCCAAGAGCCACCTGAAGATGATGAGGCTGATGATGATGAACTTGCGGAAATCATCAGAGACCACCAAGAAAGGGCCGCTAGAGCCAAAGGCATACCTGTGCCACTGCTGTTGGATCCAGGAGCGATCCTAGACTACATTGATCTCTGGCACAAGGACCCAAACACTCCCATGCCTGACTTCAAGTTGACACATGGCCAAAGTCACATGCTGACTCATTTCATCCAAGAGGAGAAATGGAAATTTGATCTGACGAGAGATCAAGAAATCGCAGATCTGAAAAGGAGAAACTGCTGAAGAAAAACGTTGTCAAGATGACAACTGAAGAACTTATCAAGATGCAAGCTGACATCAAAGCCCTCAGCGACAAATTTGACTCATATTATGCTGATTGGCAAGGAGCCAAAGTCAGATTTGTCAATCTGACGAAGAAGTTCACCAATGTTGCTGCCCCAACGCAACAAGAAATTCCTCAGGCTGGAGCCTCAGCTCAGCAGACTGAAGAACATGCCAGCACCGCTGATGAAGTTCAGGCTGCTGAAGACAATGCTAGTTCCAGGGCTGATGATCCCATTCTAGCCGCTGAAGAAATTTCCAGGGCATCCACTAGTGGTGCGCCTGAAGAAACTGAACAAGTCAGGGCAACTGCATCAGTTGCGCCTGAGGAAAATCAACCAGATTCCTCAGCTCCTCCTGCGCCAACACCAACTCCAATTCTTCCATCTGCCTCTGATGTGAAGAAGACCAAGGCTGCAGAACGAGATGCAGTGAAGAAACGGAAAGCATCAGCTGCGTCAAATTCTTCGGCTGCGAAGAAAATGAAGCCAATGACCAGCTCCTTTGAAAATCCTATTGATGTTGTTCCAATTTCCTCAATTCCATCAAAGGACCTTGTTCCTTTTGGTGAAGATTATGAGATCCCAAGCGGATCTGATGAAGAAGATCATTCTGCTGCTTCGTCAGAGCAGATTGATGAAGAAATTGAAGTGGAAGCAATCCCTTCAACCCCAATCATTTCCTCGCCTATGCCTCAGTTCACAGCTGAAGAGGCCGGTGTTGAGGAAATTGAAGAAGATGTGGATATTGGAAGCACAACGCCAGTGATGAATGATGACTTTTGGGAAAGTCAGCATCCAAATTCTCCACTCTTCACCCCAATTCAACAGATTCCTCAGTCCCCTGCTCCAACAGTTCAAATGGGCTCTGAAGAAACTCATCCCACTTCATCTGTCCATGAAGAAATTCCAGCCACTAGCGCTGATGAACCTGCTGCTGCTGATCCTCAGACTGCACCTGTAGAGGAACAAGAAATTCCTCAGCCTGAAGAACCTAAGATTGCGATTCCAAAGGTCGTGATGCAACTCACTGACACTCCACTGCCAAAGCCAAAGAATCCCTTCTCAACAAAGCAAAAGTTCAAGGCTGAAGATTTCTTCGACGAGCACGTATTCTTCACTGATTACAATCCATATGATTCTGCTCGCATAAGGAAGAGGCGTTTCTGGACTGCCAGCCAAGCCAATTTCTATTCCTCAGTGCTCTTCAACAAAGACAAAGTCTTCGATCATGCACATATTCCTCATGTGGACATGGAGTCTCTGCCAGGCTTCGAGCCAGTCCTCAGTGTTCTTCACGACGCAGGACTTCTGAATTTCTGCACTGACATCTGTGATTGGAATGAAGAACTCATTCTTCAATTCTATGCAACGCTGCACATCACCGGAGACGCTGAAGACGTGAACTCATGGGTGTTAGACTGGATGTCTGAAAATACTCACTACAAGGCACCAGCAACTGAATTGCTTCGTGCTCTACCACTCAGTCCTCCCCTTGATGGTGCTCGTTGTATCTACAACGAACCTGAGCTTTCAAATCACTATATGCAAGTGCTGATGAAGCCTTTGAAGCCAGGGCAGGCCCCAAGAACCAAATTCCTCGTCAAGGAATTATTGTATGTGCCTCGGACTGTCTATCGGATTCTGACGAAGACAATGAGTCCTATCAAAGGCCACGACTCAAATGATGAAGAAGTCGTTGGCATCATGAAGAATATGCTTTTCAATATCATTCATGGCGTTCCCGTCAACTTCCATGATTTCTTCATGAGGACTCTGGCGAATATTGCTATGTCACCTTTTGAGCTGAAGCCTTATGCACCATGGATTATGAGGTTCATCAGGACAAGGTCTTCACTCAATTACAAGGCTGGTACTCTGAACCACTGCAGCTACTTGCCTCCGATTGAAGTCCTCAAACGGACATTTACCTCAGCTAATGACAAGGGCAAGGCAACTGCTGTGATCGATGAAGGCACTCGTCCATTGGATGGACAGTTTCGCAAAGCTGCATCCTACTCCACCAATGATGACTCTGCCACACATGACTCTGCCGCAAATACCTCAGCCAAGCAAAGTCCTCAAGCCACAGCACCCAGGGTGATGACTGATCGTGAGTTACTCCTCAGTCTTCATCAGAAGGTTGATCGCAATCATAAATGGGTCAAGCGTCAGTTTGGTTCAATTCTTCACAACATGACCTCTACACACAATGCAGTGAAGAAAAACCACTACTACCTCCATGAAACCTTCAAACGCACCTGGGCTGTTCTTTCAAATGTCTACAGCGGAAGAACTGACGACAATGGGTCTCAAGGAAGAATTTGACTGGTCTGCACCTCCTCCGAAGAAATACAAGAAGGTCAAAGTTCCTTCCTTGGTGGCCAGCTCCTATTCTTCATCACGAGACACTGATGAAAATGAAGACTTGGATGACATCGCGGCAGGCCCTACTACAACAACCGACCCCAACAACGCTGGCGCTCCTTCTTCACCTTGAAATTCTTCAGGGGCGTTAGTCCTCAGTTTCGACCATTTTGGTCATTCGATGACAAAGGGGGAGAAATTTGAGTTAGTCTTCAAGCGGGTCTATTATATGGGCAATTTTTTTGGTTAAGTTACAACTCTCGTTCTTCTGAAACTTTTATTGGATCGAGTTGTAATCTTAAACCCGATGGTGCTCTGATACTTTTGATGCACTGTGCTCTGGCACTATGCTCTGATACTCTTGATGCATTATTTTGCATGCTTGTTCCTCATTAATGTTATCACACGCATGCTGAATTTCATCAAGCACCATATTTCATCATGCATTTTCAAATTCTTCATATTATATGTCAAATGCGTGTATGAATTACAAGATATAGGGGAGATCTCCATGATTCAACTCTTCAAATGTGCACTTGCCTCAAAAGCAAATTCCTCACTATGCACATCTTCGGGGGAGTTCTTCTATATCTTGCAATCAAATTCCTCAACATCAGTATTTACACTTCATATGTTTATCCCCGTTGAAAACTTAACCTATATTGTCATCAATCACCAAAAAGGGGGGAGATTGTAAGTGCATCTAGTGCCCCTTAGTGATTTTGGTGTATTGAAGACTTATAGGTTAAGGGACTAATGTGTTTATGAGTATACACAAGTCTATAAGTCTATGAGGAGTTTGATATTTACAGTGAAAGTCGACCCCTAAAAATGAAGTTCTTCGACTGAAGACTTTGATATTCTGAAGACTTTCTGAAGACTTTGAAAGTAAAGAAATTGGTGTGACCTTGAAGACTTGGTATTCATTTGAGGAACATGAAGCGTGAAGACTTTTTTTTTCGTAGTTTCGTTTTCTCTTTCTTAAGTCATAGGAAACACCGTACTGTTAAAGGGGGTCGAGGAAATACTAAGGAAAAATTTCCATGTGATGCTCAACTCAAAATCCTACACCTACCAATCCCTTCGAGTGAAGCCTTTGGAAATCTCATACAGCTCAGTCAATTTCTTGATGGATGAGACGAAGTTCTTCCGTCGCGAGAATTTGTTCGACCGAGGAGTTAGGAATTCGCCAGTCGGATTGCCTACTCAATGAGGAACATGATAGCCCCGAGGAATTTGAGAGTCAAATTTCCGACCGTTCTTTCTCTTCTTGCGCCACTGTCCCAAAATATCTTATCCACCTAACGGTCATATCATTGAAGGGCATTTATGTCTTATCATGTCGGGATGCTCCCTAGGCTATAAATAGCCGCCCCCTACAACCACTAGCTGGTTGGCTGCTCTGAGAGAAACTTGACACTTGTCATTTGAGAGCTACCCATCCTCCGAGGACTTTGAGCGAAAATCATCGAGTGAGGAAAAACCCAAACCCGAACACCTACAAACCCAAAGTGATTGAGCATCACTGAAGAGATTGATCCTGCGTGGATCCGACGCTTCTTACCTTTGAAGACTGTGCTTCTTCCAGACGGTTAGGCGTCATGGTCTAGAGCATCCAATTGGAATTGTGGATCGCCGAGTGACCGAGTCCGTGAAGGTTTGGAAGTCGCCTGAAGACTTACCACGAGTGATTGGACGAGGTCTGTGTGACCTTAGTTCAAGGAGAATACGGTGAGGACTTGGTGTCCTGAGCTGCGTGCTCAGCGACTGGGTGTCCAGGACTGTGTGTCCTCGAGTTTAAATACTCAGCCGCTCCAACCAGACGTACAACTGAGACAGCAGTTGGAACTGGTCTACCAAATCATTGTCTTCACCAACCTAACTGGTTCTATTTCCTCAACTCTTTCATTTCCTCATTACTGCCCTGAGTGATCATTCATATCTGTGTTTGAAGACTTTGACTGAAGACTTTCTCAATTTCCTCAGTTCAATTTCTTCAGTCTGTTTGTCTTCATCTTGTGCTATCCTGTGTTTATGCTTTCTGTACTCTTTGTTTGCCTTCATTTCATCATGATGACCATGCCTGCATTCTCTTATGCTTACTTCTGAGTACTTATTCCGCTGCAAGTAGTTCTTCGCTAAGGAATTTCCTCACCGGCAAATTCCTCAGTGAAGAATTCATAAAAATCGCCTATTCACCCCCCCTCTAGTCGATATAACGCACTTTCAGTGCTGGTTATATTGTTGAATTCATTCATTATGCTACTAAAAATTATTATGAGAGAGGATCATATGCTTCTACATATTGCAATAATATCAAGTTTCCCCTATATGTGCTTAAAATCTTGAAGTTATGCTTGTTTTAGCTTCCTATGCAAGTTGATTCTTGCTCCCATAAGTTGTTTGCTCACAAAATCCCTATGCTATCTTTATGATGCTATCTTTATGTTTCAATTCCTATCTTTTTTGTGAGCATCATTGAAATCATAATGCCTAGCTAGGGGCGTTAAACGATAGCGCTTGTTGGGAGGCAACCCAATCTTATTTTAGTTACTTGCTTTTTGGCTCTGTTTAGTAATAAATAATCCATCTAGGTTCTGTTTAGATGTGGTTTTATGTTTTAATTAGTGTTTATGCCAAGTAGAACCTTTGGGAAGACTTGGGTGAAGTCTTTATGATCATGCTGTAAAAAACAGAAACTTTAGCGCTCACGATATTAGCTTCAACTTTTTACTGGAGAGTGATATTTAGTTGATTCGTTTTGCAGATGATTACTAGACAAATTCCTCAGGTCCACCAATTTATTTTAGAATTTTTGGAGTTCCATAAGTATACGTTTGATACAGATTACTACAGACTGTTCTGTTTTTAACAGATTCTGTTTTCATTGTGTTGCTTGCTTATTTTGATAAATCTATGGCTAGTAAAATAGTTTATAAATCATAGAGAAGTTGGAATACAGTAGGTTTAACACCAATATAAATAGAGAATAAGTTCATTACAGTACCTAAAAGTGGTGTTTTGTTTTCTTTCGCTAACGGAGCTCACGAGATTTTCTGTTAAGTTTTGTGTTGTGAAGTTTTCAAGTTTTGGGTAAAGATTCGATGGGCTATGGAATAAGGAGTGGCAAGAGCCTAAACTTGGGGATGCCCAAGGCACCCCAAGGTAATATTCAAGGACAACCAAGAGCCCAAGCTTGGGGATGCCCCGGATGGCATCCCCTCTTTCGTCTTCGTTCATCGGTAACTTTACTTGGAGCTATATTTTTATTCACCACATGATATGTGTTTTGCTTGGAGCGTCATTTTATTTTGTTAGTATTTGCTTGCTGTTACTTAGAATAATGTTTTGCATCCCTATTTTCGATAAAAATGCCAAGGATAGCCTTTACCATGCTTATTGCAAGTATACATGTTGCTGTTTCAAAACAGAAAGTTTACCGCTGTTGCGAAAATTCCCTAGAAAAGTCAGAATGTGATAAAATGTTGAAACCTTTTGCATAATAAGCTCTGATAAATTTACTACAGTGGGAATTTTATTTCATAATTTTTGGATTTAGGGAAGTATGATTAATCTTGCATTCTTTACAGACTGTCCTGTTTTGGCAGATTGCTATTATGTTTGCATTTGTTTGCTTGTTTAATGATTCTATTTGAGGATAGGAGTACTAAATATGCAGAGGCATTTAGTATGCAATGTTGAATAATAATTTTAGTGATTTTCTACAGTATAGTATGATAAGGTTTTTGCATTGGTTTATACTAACTTATCTCACGAGTTCTTGTTGAGTTTGGTATGGATGAAGCTTTCGAGATTTAGGAAACCGTGATATGAAAGGAATTAAGGAGACACAAAAGTTCAAGCTTGGGGATGCCCTAGGCATCCCAAGATAATATGTCAATAAGTCTCAAGCATCTAAGCTTGGGGATGCCCCGGTAGGCATCCCACCTTTCTTCTTCGACAACTATCGGTTAGTATCGATTGATCTTAAGTTTTTGCTTCTTCACATGATGTGTGCTATCCTTGAAATGTCGTTTTATTTAGCTTTGCTTGATGTTTGAATAAAATACTAAGATCAGAAATTATTAAATGGGAGAGTCTTCACATAGTTGCATAATTATACAACTACTCATTGATTTTCATTTATATCTTTCGGAGTAGTTTGTTGTTTGCTCTTGTGCTTCACTTATATCTTTTAGAGCACGGTGATGGATTTGTTTTATAGAAACTATTAATCTCTCATGCTTCACTTAGATTATTTTGGGAGTCTTAAATAGCATGGTAATTTGCTTAATCCTAATATGCTAGGCATACAAGATTTGTAAGAATTCTTATGAGTGTGTTGAATACTATGAGAAGTTTGATGCTTGATAATTGTTTTGAGATATGGTGATGGTGATATTAGAGTCATGCTAGTTGAGTAGTTGTGAATTTGAGAGATACTTGTGTTAAAGTTTGTGATTCCCGTAGCATGAACGTATGGTGAACCGTTATGTGATGAAGTCGGAGCATGATTTATTTATTGATTGTCTTCCTTATGAGTGGCGGTCGGGGACGAGCGATGGTCTTTTCCTACCAATCTATCCCCCTAGGAGCATGCGCGTAATACTTTGCTTTGATAACTTGTAGATTTTTTCAATAAGTATGTGAGTTCTTTATGACTAATGTTGAGTCCATGGATTATACGCACTCTCACTCTTCCACCATTGCTAGCCTCTCTAATACCGTGCACCTTTCGCCGGTATCATACACCCACCATATATCTTCCTCAAAACAGCCACCATACCTACCTATCATGGCATTTCCATAGCCATTCCGAGATATATTGCCATGCAACTTTCCACCATTCCGTTTATTATGACACGCTCCATCATTGTCATATTGCTTTGCATGATCATGTAGTTGACATCGTATTTGTGGCAAAGCCGCCGTTCATAATTCTTTCATACATGTCACTCTTGATTCAGTGCATATCCCGGTACACAGCCGGAGGCATTCATATAGAGTCATATTTTGTTCTAATAATCGAGTTGTAATTCTTGAGTTGTAAGTAAATAAAAGTGTGATGATCATCATTATTAGAGCATTGTCCCAGTGAGGAAAGGATGATGGAGACTATGATTCCCCCACAAGTCGGGATGAGATTCCGGACGAAAAATAAATAAAAAAAGAAAAGAAAAGAGGCCATAAAAAGGCCTAAATAAAAAAATGAGATAAAAAGAGAGAAGGGACAATGCTACTATCCTTTTACCACACTTGTGCTTCAAAGTAGCACCATAATCGTCATGATAGAGAGTCTCTCATTTTGTCACTTTCATATACTAGTGGGAATTTTTCATTATAGAACTTGGCTTGTATATTCCAATGATGGGCTTCCTCAAAATGCCCTAGGTCTTCGTGAGCAAGCGAGTTGGATGCACACCCACTTAGTTTATTTTGAGCTTTCATATACTTATAGCTCTAGTGCATCCGTTGCATGGCAATCCCTACTCACTCACATTGATATCTATTGATGGGCATCTCCATAGCCCGTTGATACGCCTAGTTGATGTGAGACTATCTTCTCCTTTTTGTCTTCTGCACAACCACCATTCTATTCCACCTATAGTGCTATGTCCATGGCTCACGCTCATGTATTGAGTGAAAGTTGAAAAAGTTTGAGAACATCAAAAGTATGAAACAATTTCTTGGCTTTTCATCGAGGTTGTGCATGATTTAAATACTTTGTGTGGTGAAGATAGAGCATAGCCAGACTATATGATTTTTTAGGGATAACTTTCTTTGGCCATGTTATTTTGACAAGACATGATTGCTTAGTTAGTATGCTTGAAGTATTATTATTTTTATGTCAATATTAAACTTTTATCTTGAATCTTTCTGATCTAAATATTCATGCCACAAGTAAGAAGAATTACATTGAAATTATGCCAAGTAGCACTCCACACCGAAAATTATATTTTTTATCATTTACCTACTCGAGGACGAGCAGGAATTAAGCTTGGGGATCCTGATACGTCTCCAACGTATCTATAATTTTTTATTGTTCCATGCTATTATATTATGTGTTTTGGATGTTCATGGGCTTTAATATCCACTTTTATTTTATTTTTGGGACTAACCTATTGACCTAAAGCCCAGTGCCAGTTCCTGTTTTTCCCTTGTTTCAGTGTTTCGAAGAAAAGCAATATCAAACAGAGTCGAAACGGAACGAAATCTTCTGGAGAAGTTATTTTTGGAAGGAAAGCAACCGGGGAGACTTGGAGTCCACGTCAGAGAAGCAACGAGGAAGGCACGAGGTAGGGGGCGCGCCCTCCACCCTCGTGGGCCCCTCGTGGCTCCCCTGACATACTTCTTCCTCCTATATATACCCATATACCCTAAAAACTTCGGGGAACAGAATAGATCCGGAGTTCCGCCGCCACAAGCCTCTGTAGCCACCAAAAACCAATCGGGACCCTATTCCGGCACCCTGCTGGAGGGGGGGAACCCTCACCAGTGGCCATCTTCATCATCCCGGCGCTCTCCATGACGAGGAGGGAGTAGTTCATCCTCGGGGCTGAAGGTATGTACTAGTAGCTATGTGTTTGATCTCTCTCTCTCTCTCTCTCTCTCTCTCTCTCTCTCTCGTGTTCTTGATTTGGCACGATCTTGATGTATCGCGAGCTTCGCTATTATAGTTGGATCTTATGTTTCTTCTCCCCTGTCGGTGTCAAAACTGGCGGATCTCGGGTAGGGGGTCCCGAACTGTGCGTCTAGGCGGATGGTAACAGGAGACAAGGGACACGATGTTTTTACCCAGGTTCGGGCCCTCTCGATGGAGGTAAAACCCTACTCCTGCTTGATTAATATTGATGATATGGGTAGTACAAGAGTAGATCTACCACGAGATCAGAGAGGCTAAACCCTAGAAGCTAGCCTATGGTATGATTGTTGTTCGTCCTACGGACTAAAACCTCCGGTTTATATAGACACCGGAGAGGGCTAGGGTTACACAGAGTCGGTTACAATGGGAGGAGATCTACATATCCGTATCGCCAAGCTTGCCTTCCACGCCAAGGAAAGTCCCATCCGGACACGGGACGAAGTCTTCAATCTTGTATCTTCATAGTCCAGGAGTCCGGCCAAAGGTTATAGTCCGGCCATCCGGACACCCCCTAATCCAGGACTCCCTCAGTAGCCCCCGAACCAGGCTTCAATGACGATGAGTCCGGCGCGCAGATTGTCTTCGGCATTGCAAGGCGGGTTCTTCTCCAAATTCTGTGTACCTGTTGAATAGTGTCCGGCTTCTCGTGAATATTGCACTCCTTGGCTTCCACGCCCAATAATGGCCGTCTTCCACGTGTCAAACGAATGTGAAAAGCCAGGGTGTTTTTGCATTTACCCCCCTAGCTGTGAAAATGAGCTGCCTATAAAAGAGACGAGGATTTAGATCCGAATCACACCATCTTCCCTTCGCGAGCATTCATCGGAGTGCATCCGACAGAGATCCATTCCATCATGGCCAGTCGACGCAGCTCCTCCTCTCGCCCTCCCAGCCCTCAGCCTGGAGGTTGGGAGAGATGTTCCGTCCCTTTGCGAGCTAGTGGCGCTCTGACCAAGGGATTCCTTCCGCCAGCCTTCATGGTCCCGGTTCGAGCGGACTTGCCACCTATAATGGCGGAGAGCAAGCGGAGAGCGTCCCAGTCCCTCAAAGGAGAGCGGGTATGCCTTGTCCCTTATCGACAAGAGGGCTCGGTTTCCAATTCATCCGTTTCTCCGGGGCTCCTGGAGTTCTCTGACCTCTAGTTGCACAACCTTCGCCTGCCTCCATATTGCATATTGCAGGCTTCAGAGCCTTTGCGAGCTGTTTTTGGGCATCGAGGCTCATTTCGCGCTGTGGAAGAAGATGTTCTGCCTTGTGCCCCATTCTCAGGAGGGGTCGATATATCAAGTGGGCGGAGCCGAACTATGGTGCATCGCCGGGACCGGATATCTATCCGGAACCCCAAGGAAGGCGTCCGAAGACTGGCCTTCAGAATGGTTTTATATAGAAGATGACTCCCTGCCGGACCCTATTCGGATCGGCCTCCCCGAGTTTAATAATGCTCCTTTGAAGAAGCGCCCAAGCTGGCGTCCACGGAGCCCTCAGAGGGAAAATGACAAGGACGTCCTTTACCTGATGAGCCGGATAAGGTTGTTAGCTCATTCCGGACAGACCATGATCAGGGTCATGGCCACATGCATTATGTGGAGGGTGCAGCCGCTTCAGTATAGAGGCCACCCCATGTGGGATTTCAACGGGGAGGATGATGCCACTCGCTGCGGCCGTAAGGGGCCGGGATCGGTTGCCGCTCTGACGAAGATCTTGTCCGCATTGTACATGGGAGAAAAGGAGGAGTTCCTCCGCGTCAATCCACAGGGCAGATTTTCTATGAACAATCCTCCAAGATGGGTAAGCGGACACTTATTTTTATCCATCCGTTCCATATTCCCATAGTTAAGTACCTTATCTTGTGATTTCGACGCAGGAATTGCGCCGGGCCGTAAAGGATATAAACAACCCTCCTCCACAACCCGAGGATCCGAAACGGTCCCTCGATCCGGCCTCCCAAGAGGATCCAGACATATCCGTGGAGCTGATCGATGGGGTATTTCACCAACTAAGAATCGACAATGCCTTGGTGGCTATTACAGCCGATTATCCTGGACTGCTCCCCGCCTCACAAGTAATCGAGACCGAAGTCCTAATACTTCGAAGATGATCCATCCGTGCTTATTTTTTTATCACCGTATACCAATGGTGTTTCACAGGGGAGGATCTCGAGGCGGAATGCCGAGCCTGCGGCGACTAGCCAACAGGGGACCGCGAGGGCGGGTAGGCTAAAGAGACACGCAGTCCGGGTCGAGGCACCGGCGTAGCAGTAAGGCGTGCTGCCTTATTCCAAGGTATTATTCTTAGGATGCATACTAACGCCCGTTGAGGGAGTCCCGGACTAGGAGGTGTCCGGATAGCCGGACTATCGTCACGGCCGGACTCCAAGACTATGAAGATACAAGATTGAAGACTTCATCCCGTGTCCGGATGGGACTTTCCTTGGCGTGGAAGGCAAGCTTGGCGATACGGATATGTAGATCTCCTACCATTGTAACCAACTCTGTGTAACCCTAACCTATTCGGTGTCTATATAAACCGGAGGGTTTTAGTCCGTAGGACGAACAATAATCATACCATAGGCTAGCTTCTAGGGTTTAGCCTCCTTGATCTCGTGGTAGATCTACTCTTGTACTACCCATATCATCAATATTAATCAAGCAGGAGTAGGGTATTACCTCCATCGAGAGGGCCCAAACCTGGGTAAAAACATCGTGTCCCTTGTCTCCTGTTACCATCCGCCTAGACGCACAGTTCGGGACCCCCTACCCGAGATCCGCCGGTTTTGACACCGACATTGGTGCTTTCATTGAGAGTTCCTCTATGCCGTCGCCATCAGGTAGGATGCCTCATCTCGTCTTCAAAGACGATACCATCGCCAAAGAAGCCTTGGCCACTGGTCAGACTCTTCGGCTAGGCGGTTTTCTCATGACCGCTAGTTCGGCCGCCGCGCCGACGATGTCCTCTCGAGTCATCAAAACCAATCTCCATGTTAGTTCGGAACTTGCCGAACAGTTAGATCCGATCGAGCTCTCCTCCATAAATGAGCTCTTGGATCGCATCGCCGCCCTGGGAGTCGCCACAGATTACGACCGGATCGGGCCTAAAACCGATCTGAGAGAGATCAACTCTCCCCAGGCTACCCATCATGTTGCTGTGATAGAGGAGAAATGCGGTGATTCTTCTTCTATCTTAAGGACTAGCCACATCCGTATTCCCGATCCGTCCATGCCGGATTCCCGCGGAGGGACGGATGTCGATCAAGCCCTGAACTTAAAGTCAGGCGGCGGGTCAGACTCATTGGATAGCACTCAAAAATCCGAACTTCCGAGTTCGGAAACTTCTCGGCCCTTGAGTCCTAAATTAGACGGGGTTCCGGATTTAGTGCCACCCGCCCACCCAAACATTAGCGATCTATCTCGAATTCGGCAAGAGCCCGCTGAAACAGTACATCATTACTGGGCAAGATTCCTCCTGGTTATGAACATGATAAAGGACTGCCGAGAGGAGGACGCAATCCCAATTTTCTGCAATAATTGCACGGACAAGGGAATCCTAAACGCCATAAGTCGTCGCGAAATTACATGCTTTGTTGACTTGGTGACCATAGTACAAAAGTACTGTGCGATGGAGAGCGCCTAGAAAACCGAAAGTAAATTTTGGGATAATCCGGCCCCGAATACATCCCTAGTCCGGAACAAAAGGGTGCATCATTATCAAGCACCTGGGTTGAATACCAAAAAACAAAAACCCCCTAAAGGGTAATGGAACCGTCTTCGAAGGTTGGCTAAGCGGACCTGCAAAATTCATAGCACGAGGGCGCCACTCCAACTCATAGCCTTGAGCATGTTGGATACTACGGCAGTGGCCAAAAGTGGCGAAGAGCTTCTAGCTTCATAATCCCAGCCCAGCAACACCAGTACGGTGTTAACAGTCTTCGAGACTTTCGCATCAAATAACATGCGAAAACGAACACTCCGCAACCTTGCCGAAGTCTACCAAGTAGCAACAATAAATCCATGGAGTGAAACGGCTATTACCTTTAATGCCAGTGACGAACTTAAATTCCGAACTGCCCGGGCACCAGCCGCATCGGTCCTCAGCCCGATAGTGGACGGCTTTCGCCTTACTAAGGTACTCATGGATGGCGGCAGCGGACTAAACGTCATCTATGAGGAAACGCTCCGAAAAATGGAAATAGACTGGAACCGCATTGAGCGAAGCAGCACAACCTTTAGAGGAATAATCCCTAGCCGGGAAGCATGCTGCACAGGAAAAATCACGCTGGACGTAGTGTTCGGCTCGCCGGACAATTACAGGTCCGAGGAGGTCACATTTCAAGTGGCCCCGTTCAACAGCGGATATCATTCTTTATTAGGACGAGAGGCATTCACAATTTTTCAAGCTATACCCCATTATGGGTACATGAAGCTTAAAATTCCCGGACCTAACGGAATCATCACTCTCGCTATTGATCCGAACATAGCACTCTGCGCCGAAAACAAGACAGCCGCACTAGCCCTCGAGGCACTATCCAAAGCCCTAGCGGCCGAGGAACTCACCGCGATGCGCTCCACGGTGAGCAGGGACGATCTGATACTTGATAAAAGATCCAAGTCCACTTCTTTTAAACCAGGGGATGAAATAGTCAAATTCCAAGTCCACCCAACGGACCCTGTAAAGACCCTGATGTAGACGCCGCACTACGAGAATTTCTACAAGAAAACTGGGACATCTTTGCCTGGCACCCTTCAGACATGCCAGGTATCCCACGTCGGCTCGCCGAGTACAACCTAAATATCCTAAAAGGATTCAAGCCAGTCAAATAGGCTCTCCGGCGCTTTTCCGAACCCAAGAGACAGGCCATGGGAGAGGAGCTAGCCAAACTTTTGGAAGCCGGATTCATCAGAGATATAAAACATCCAGACTGGCTAGCAAACATGGTGATGGTACCAAAGAAGGATAAGTCCTGGCGCCTATGTGTTGATTTTAAAGACCTTAATAAGGCTTGCCCGAAGGATCCCTTCCCCCTCCCTCGAATTGATCAAATCATTGACGCTACAGCAGGACACGACTCATTGTGCTTCCTCGACGCTGCACTCGCTACCACCAAATCAAGATGGCGGAGCTAGACCAAGCTGCAACAGCATTCATCACTCCATACGGCCCGTTCTGCTTCAACACAATGCCCTTTGGGCTAAAAAACGCCGGCGCAACATATCAGCGCATGATTCAGACATGTCTGGCAAACCAGATCGGCAAAACAGTGGAAGCATATGTAGATGACGTGGTCGTCAAAACCAAGCACGTCAAAACTCTAGTAGACGACTTGAGGCTCACATTCGACAATCTTCGAAAATATGACATCAAGCTCAATCCGGAAAAATGCGTCTTCGGCGTTCCAGCCGGAAAGCTCCTAGGCTTCATTGTGTCCGGTAGAGGAATTGAAGCAAACCCAGCCAAGATCCGAGCTCTGCCACAATTGGATATTCCAAAAGACCTCAGACAAATACAGAAATTAACGGGATGCGTAGCGGCTCTAAGCCGCTTTATTTCCCGATTGGGGGAAAAGGCGTTACCCCTTTACCGCCTCCTCCGCCGCACCGAACACTTCGAGTGGACGGATGCCGCCACGGCCGGACTCGAAGAAATAAAGGCTATTTTGGCAACAAATCCGGTCCTGGCCGCGCCCAACATGGGCGAACCAATGCTATTATATATCACCGCAACACATCAAGTTGTCAGCGCGGTGCTCGTTGTCGAACGAGAAACGGACGGACACCGGATCCCTGTTCAAAAACCGGTTTATTATGTGTCCACTGTCCTAACTCCATGCAAGTCCCGGTACCCACACTATCAAAAGATAGCATATGCGGTGTTCATGGCATCCCGGAAGCTGCGACACTACTTTCAAGAGTGTTTGATAACGGTAGCCTCCGAAGTACCTCTTAACGACATTATAAACAACCGCGACGCGACGGACCGGATTGCTAAATGGGCCATAGAGCTCCTTCCATTCGATATAACTTATAAGCCACGACGAGCTATTAAGTCGCAGGTTTTGGCCAACTTCGTGGCCGAATGGACCGAAGCCGAACTCCCTAAAGAGTACGGCGCATACTCCAATTGGATCATGCACTTTGACGGCTCCAAAATGTTGGCCGACCTGGGGGCTGGCGTCGTCTTGACGTCCCCAACCGGGGACACAGTCCAATACGTCCTTCAGATAATGTATACGGACTCCAACAACGCAGCCGAATACGAGGCCCTTCTGCACGGCCTCCGGATGGCAGTCTCCATGGGCATTCAATGCCTAGAGGTGCGCGGGGATTCGAACCTCGCAATATCTCAAATAAACGGGGACTTTGATGCCAAAGATCCGAAAATGGCAGCATACCGCAATGCAGTCCTAAAAATGTCAGCACGGTTCGAAGGGCTTGAATTTCATCATATAGCCCAAGATAACAACCAGGCGGCGGATATATTGGCACGCATCGGTGCAAAACGCGATGCCGTCCTACCCAATATCTTTCTGGAACGGCTGTTCAAGCCATCCGTACTATGGGAAGGGGAGTCCGGCAATATCAATCCGGACCCAACCGCACTGCCTGACGCCAAACACTCTGACATAACCGGAGGCTCTGCCCCCGAGATAACACCCTATGCTCACGAAATAATGGCGGTTATCGCCCCGTGGACGGGATCATTCCTAGCCTACCTAACTAGGCAGGAACTCCCCGAAGACCAAAATGAGGCTCGCTGCATAGTACGGCGCTCTAAAGCCTATAAAGTCCATGAGGGAGAGCTTTATAAGAAAAGCACTACCGGAGTCCTTCGAAGGTGTATCTCCGAAGAGGAAGGGCGAAACCTCTTGGCTGAAATTCATGCCGGACTGGGTGGGCACCACGCCGCAGCCCGGGCCCTTGTAGGCAAGGCCTTCCGTACATGATTTTATTGGCCGACGGCCCGGGCAGATGCGCAGGACTTAGTCCAACGATCGTCGGTTGCCAGCTTTTTGCTAACCAAAGCCACATGCCACCCACCGCCTTTAAAACTATACCCATCACCGGCCGTCATGTCCAGGGGCTTGACATGGTTGGACCCCTCAAGGAGGAACCCACAAGCAAAAATACCTATTGGTCATGGTGGACAAATTCACCAAATGGATAGAGGCCAAGCCTGTTAAAGCGGCGGTCGGACCAGTGATAGACTTCATATCGGGGTAGTGCACCGTTACGGTGTCCCCACAAGATCATCACCGATAATGGCACCAACTTCACGGCCGATGAGGTCAAATCATGGTGCAAAAACATGGGCATCAAGCTCGATTACGCCTCAGTCTATCACCCTCAAACCAACGGCCAAGTCGAACGGGAAAATGGTCTAATCATGAGCGACATTAAACCCAGACTAGTGCGGTCCCTCAAGGAATCTAACACGCACTGGGTTGAGGAGCTCGACTCCGTACTCTGGGGGCTGCGGACCACGCCAAATCATACTACCGGATTCACACCATTCTTCATGGTGTACGGCACAGAGGCAGTCTTGCCCTGCGACATAATACATGACTCACCTCGCGTGCGCATGTACGAAGAAAGAGAAGCCGAGATTGATCGGCAGGACAGTTTGGAAGCATTGGAGGAGGAGCGCGACGTGGCAAAAGCTCGTTCCGCATTCTATCAACAGCAGGC
Organism: Aegilops longissima; assembly: GCA_021605205.1. NCBI lineage: Eukaryota > Viridiplantae > Streptophyta > Magnoliopsida > Poales > Poaceae > Aegilops > Aegilops longissima. Next base: position 71,676,187 of record CM038682.1, on the reverse strand, counting down.
TCGAAGATATCAAAGCAGGGAAGTACGGGCCAAAGCTTATAACGTTGGCGAACTAGTTCTACGCCTGTCGGAGAAGAAAAAGGACAAACTCAAGCCCAAATGGGAAGGTCCATTCATCATCGACCAGGTCCTGACCGGCGGAGCATACCGTCTGCGAAACGCATCGGATAACCGACTCGAGCCGAACCCATGGAACGCAGCCCGTCTACGAAGATTCTACGCCTAAGTGCCGGACTCCAAGTTCGTCTCCTTCCTCCGTCTGCATTCTTTATTTTTGCTTTTTGATGTATTTTATCTCTCTCCTTCCTCCTCCTTCTTCTTGTAGCCTCTAGAGGCTCGTTTGCGCTTTTTTTTCGCAACATTATACCTGGGGGCTTCTTTAACAGAAGCTTATTTATACGGGCTTCACACCCAACACATGTGTCACACTTCCGCATGTACCTTTTATTCACCATTATATGCATCGTTATGACTTAAGTTTTGGCCAAGCTGGGTTGCTCGCTCTGTGCTTACCCCACGCTCCCGATTGTTCGCTAGGTGGTAAAGGAGCACCTCTGCGATTACTACTTGCCGGGTCAGCCGGATGTGTACCTCAGACCGGGTGAAGCCGAAAGCTAGCGTTCTTAAGGGAATATTCGGTCGGTGAACTGAAAGATGATTTTTAACTATTTACCCATCTGCCCCCAGATGATTTTCTGCTTTCCTAGCAGCTTTGACATGCACTTTAGGGCATGCATCCCAACGAAAGGAACCCTTAATGGAACTATTCTCCCTGGAAGATGTTTCTTACTACCCATGTAATATAACATAACTAGTTGGGCACTTGTCTGATATAGCAACAATGACCCCTACGCCTTGTCTCCATGCATACCACGGTTCTTATATAACCACGAAGGTATTCGACACACCCGGACTATTGGGTCCGGAGGTCGGGTTAAAAGGTCCGCTATGAAAAGCGATCTACAATCCGCTAGAAGACATTTTTTCATGTCATATTTTTACATAGTCAACTCGACTCATTGTATTCCTCCTCAATGCCATCTAATAGGCTATCTAATTTACAATCTTGTTGGGAATACTTAACGGCCAATTCTACTTGGCTGTATACTAAGCTTACAGGGATCTCCATCCCATCCGGCCCCACAGGTCTGACCTCGGCCATGTGGTTTGGGTCAGCCTTCGTGTACGGCGTCTTTACCATGGCCCATGCCTCCCTGGCGCCTTGACGACAGGCCGATATCTTCCACAGCCGGAAGCGCCGCCGTGCTCCTTGAAGCCGCTCTGCCAGCTCCCCAATGCCTTCGGGCAGGGAGATAGATGGCCACAAGGCCTGGCCGATGCTTTTCATCACCTGCCGGACTCGTTCGTGCAGCTGCGGCAGTTCGGGAAGAAGATCACCCGAAGAATTGTGCATCTCCTCCTCAGGACGACCTGTGAGCAAACCTACATACATGTTTATGTTAGTCGCCTTCCTCGCCGAACTCTTTCAAAGTTCGCTCAAGCACTTACTGAAAATGCCGCGACGAAGCCGCTGATTCTCCTTTACGGAGTCAGATAACTGGGCACGAACGTCCTTTAGTTCCTCACCCAGCTTGGTGTTGGCGTCTTGGAGGTTATTCTTCTCCTGCCGCACCTTCGTAAGCACGCTCTCGCCGGCCTTTAACTGGCGTAAGAGCTGTTGCTTGTTCGGATCTAGTCTGGCGCCATCTGCAATGTTTTTGTCAGATTTACACACCCGCCGCACTTCATAAATTATTTATCTTCTGAAGCGTATATTACCAGAAGGGGTATCTGTGGCTCCCCCCGTAGCGGCTAGTGCGGCTTCAAGTTGGGCCCTGCACTCTTCCAGCTCCTGGGACAGTCGGGTATTCTTTTCCGTAAGATCCTGCATAACAAATGATCCTTAAATCAGTTATTCTAACTATTTTAAGTCTCGGGGGCTACTGGCATATATAGCTGTCAAACTTCCGTACACGTATGTCCTTCACATACTGCTCCGTGGCTCTGGCTAGACCATCTTGAGCGGCATGGAGGTGCGCATCTCCCGAATCAAAGGCATTCAAGGCCTCTTGGGAGAAACATGCGTCACGAAGAACTGTCCGGCGGCGCCTGTGATTCAAGGCGCTCTCCACCTCGGAGTTGGTGGCGCACAACCTGTCAGCATCCTCTGTTGGAGGAGCATCTGACGCACGTCTCGTGCTCGCCTCAGCCTCCGGACCCGGCTTTGAAGCTTGCCCGGTGAAGGCTCGATCGGCAACCTCTCCGGACTCAGTCCGACGAGCGCTCTTTTTCCTGAAAAGAGCATCAGCGTTAGTACGCCTTCCAGGAATCAATCCTGGGAGTACGGTGACATGCCATACCGTTGCGGCGGAGTTTCGATCCGGACCGCGCTTCTTTTTAGCCTGCGGGGCCGCACTGCCCTTTGTTGGCCAGCCGCCGCGGGCTCGGCTTCCTGCCTCGAAGGTACCCCTAAAGCACCATTGGTATACGGTGATCAAAAATAAGCATGGATGGGTCGTTATCAGGGTTTTGGGATCTCGGTCTCATTTACCTGTGAGGCTGGAAGTATTCCGGGGTAATCAGCCATAATGGCAACCAACGCATTGTCGATGCTAAGTTGGTGGAATACCCCGTCGATCAACTCCACCTTTATATCCGGATCCTCTTCGAGGTCGATCGAGGGACCGCCCGGATCCTCGGGTTGTGGGGCGGCTGTGTATCTTCTCCATATCCGGCGCAGCTCTCGCAGAAACCGCGAAATGAGATATTTAACCATGGGAACATGGATCGGACAGGTCACAAAGATGTTTGCTTACCCAGCTTCGAGGATTATTCGAAGAAAACTCCTTCAGTGGATTGACACGGAGGAAATCCTCCTCCTCCCTTTATACATGGAAGACAAGATTTTCACCAGTTCGGTGACCGATCCTGGCCCTTTGCGGTCATGGCGGTGGCATCGTCCTCCCGCTGAAGTCCCACATGGGTGGCCCCAGTATTGGAGCGGCTGCACTCCCCTCATAGTGCAGATTGCCATGACTCTGTCATGGTCAATCCGCATGAGCCATAACCTTATTCGCTCATCAAATAACGGACATCCCGGTCATCTTCTCTCCGGGGCTCCGAGGGCGCCAGCTTAGGCGCTTCTTCGAGAGGAGCATTGCTGAACTCCGATGGCCGATCCGAATAGGATCCGGCAGCGGACGCCCTCCATGTAAAACCATTCAAGGCCAGTCTTGGACGCTTTCTTTGGGGTTCCGGATAGGTATCCGTCCCGCGATCGCGCTATAGCTCGGCTCCGCCCACTTGATATATTGACCCCTCATGAGAACGGGGTACTAGGCAGAATATTCTCTTCCACAGCCCGAAATGAGCCTCAATGCCCAAGAATAGTTCGCAAAGGGCCACGAGGCCCGCGATGTGCAGGATAGAGGCAGGAGTAAGGTGGTGCAATTGGAGGCCGTAGAACTCCAAGAGCCCACGGAGAAATGGATGGATGGGAAATCCGAGTCCTCTTACTAGATAAGAGATGAAGCATACCCGCTCTCCTTTAGAGGGATCGGGGATGCTCTCCGCTTGCTTCCCGCCCTTGTAGGTGGCAAGTCCGGCTCGAACCGGGACCATGAAGGCCGGGGGAAGAAATCCCTTGGCTTGGAGTATGACTAGCTCACTATGCGGGACTGAGCATCTCTCCCAACTTCCTGGCTGAGGGCTGGGAGCGCGAGAGGAGGAGCCGCGTCGACTGTCCATGATGGAATGGGCTTTGGTCAGAGGCTCTCCGATGAAAGCTCGCAAAGGGGGGATGGTGTGACTCAGATCTAGATCATTGCCCCTTTTATAGGCGGCTCATTTGCGCGGCTAGGGGGGTAATTGTAAAAATACCCTGGCTTTCTGCATTCATTCAAACACGTGGAAGATGGCCATTATTTGGCGTAGAAGCCGATGAGCGCAGCATTTATTAGAAGCCAGACACTATTCGACAAGTGTATGGAATTTGGAGAAGAACCCGCCTCGCAATGCCGAAGACAATCAACGCGCCGGACTCATCGTCATTGAGGCCTGGTTAAGGGCTACTTGAGGAGTCCCGGACTAGGGTGTCCGGATAGCCGGACTATCGCCACGGCCGGACTCCAAGACTATGAAGATACAAGATTGAAGACTTCGTCCCATGTCCGGATGGGACTTTCCTTGGCGTGGAAGGCAAGCTTGGCGTACGGATATGTAGATCTCCTCCCATTGTAACCGACTGTGTAACCCTAACCTATCCGTGTCTATATAAACCGGAGGGTTTTAGTCCGTGGGGCTAACAACAATCATACCATAGGCTAGCTTCTAGGGTTTAGCCTCCTTGATCTCGTGTTAGATCTACTCTTGTACTACCCATATCATCAATATTAATCAAGCAGGAGTAGGGTATTACCTCCATCGAGAGGGCCCGAACCTGGGTAAAAACATCATGTCCCTTGTCTCCTGTTACCATCCGCCTAGACGCACAGTTCGGGACCCCCTACCCGAGATCCGCCGGTTTTGACACCGACACCCGTGCTCTCCTTTTTTTTAGGAAAAAGAGGCTCGCCGGACTATATCTGGAGAGATTGCCAATCGAGCCTCCACCAGCCAGGCTCCAAAGCCAGGTCCAGAAGCAGAGGCCAACACGAGGCGTGCGTCGGACGCTCCTCCGACAGAGGATGCGGACAGACTGTCCGCCACAAATTCCGAGGTGGAGAGTGCCATGAATCAAAGGCGTCGCCGGACAGTTCTTCGTGACGCTTGTTTCTCCCAAGAGGCATTGGATGCCTTCAATTCGAGAGATGCGTACCTTCATGCCGCTCAAAATGGTCTAGCCAGAGCCACGGAGCAGTATGTGAAAGACATACGGGTGAGAAAATTTGATGGTTATATATGTCAGTAGCCCCCGTGTCACGCCCAAGATGCGACCCTATTGTAAAGGAACTCGAAGGTCCCACCAAGGATAGAAGCGCATCCTGAAGACGCTTTTGCAAGGTGGATATCATTACGTCAACATTACATAATGGTGGGGATACATCCAATACATACAATGTCACATGAATACAACATCATCTTACATAAGATCAACATCTGACTACGGATGAAATACAAACAGAAACTCAAACAATATCCACCCTGCTAGCCCAGGCTGCCGACCTGGAACCTATCCCCTGATCGAAGAAGAAGCAGAAGAAGAACTCCAAAACAGGTAAACATCGCTCTCGCATAATGAGCATCACATAACCTGTACCTGCAACTGTTGTTGTATTAATCTGTGAGCCACGAGGACTCAGCAATCCCATTACCATGGGCATCAAGAATAGCAAAGCTTAAAGGGAAAGGAAGGGGTAAAGTGGTGAGGTTGCAGCAGCGACTAAGCATGTTCGGTGGCTAACTTACGCAAATAAGAGCGAGAAGAGAAGCAAGCAAGCGGTCGTCAACTAGTAAAGATCAAGAAGTGATCCTGAACTCCTACTTACGTCAAACATAACCCAGAAACCGTATTCTCCTGTCGAACAACCCCGAAAAGGGACCATCACGGTTGCACACACGGTTGGTGTATTTTAGAAGAGTTTACTTCAAGTTTACTACAACCGGACATTTACAAATTCCCATCTGCCACATAACCACGGGCACGGATTTCGAAAGTTCAAACCCTGCAGGGGTGTCCCAACTTAGCCCATGATAAGCTCTCGCGATCAACGAAGGATATTCCTTCTCCCGGGAAGACCCGATCAGTCTCGGAATCCCGTTTACAAGACATTTCGACAATGGTAAAACAAGACCAGCAAGACCTCCCGGCGTGCCGACACCCTAATTGTAGCCGCGCTTATCTCGTCTCAGGCGACGACCGGATGAGCAGTGCGTACAACTAAAACCAGGCCCCGAGTTTCCGCGAGGAGGCGCTGCAAGGGGCTCTAGTTCGGACCAACACTTAGACAAGCATTGGCCCGGAGGGGCTAAAATAAAGATGACCCTCGGGATGCGCGACTCCCAAGGGAAAAGGTAATAGGCTGAGGCAAATGTAAAACCAATCTTGGGCCTTGCTGGAAGAGTCTTATTCAAAGCGAACTGTCAAGGGGGTCCCATAAATCACCCAACCGCGTTAGGGACGCAAAATCCGGGAACATAATACCGATATGACGGAAACTAGGGCGGCAAGAGTGGAACAAAACACCAGGCATAAGGTCGAGCCTTCCACCCTTTACCAAGTATATAGATGCATTAATAATATAAGAGATATTGTGATATCCCAACATAAACATAATCCAACATGGAGCAATCTTCATCTTCACCTGCAACTAGCAACGCTATAAGAGGGGCTGAGAAAAAGCGGAAACATAGCCAAACAACGGTTTGCTAGGAAGGGTGACAAAGGTTAGAGGTTCATGGCAATTTGGGAGGCTTGATAAGCAAGTGGTAGGTAACGCAGCATAGCGGTAGAACGAAGCAACTAGCATAGCAATGATAGTAATGAGATCCAAGGTGACGGTCATCGTGCCTGAAATCCCGCTAGGGAGAAGAACGAGTCCATGAAGAAGAACGAACGGGAGTAGCCGAACGAATCCTCACAATTGCAACATTACCGGAACTAAGAAGCAACACCGGAAAGAAACAAACAACATAGTAAACAACCATCATATAATCATGGCATGATGCACAACCAAGTATGATGCATGTCCGGTTTAATGAGGCATGGCATGGGAAAATGCAAAAAACAATGCTACAAGTTAAGTGGAACTCAATATGCAATGGGTTGCATATTGACGAAACACCACATTGACATATTTAGTTTAATCTCGTTTAAGCTACCAAACAATATTAAATGTTGTTAAACATGGCAAGAGGTGGAGCATAATCAAACTACCTATCTAGGCAAGTTTAAATGAGGCCGGAACAACAAACAACAATTCCGGAAAATCCTCATGAGCAATATTTTATATTCGGTACTGTTCTGCCCTAAACCATATTTTATTGTTGTTAAACAGGAAAATAAACTGCACCATGTTAAACTAGGCATTTTTCCACCCCATTTACATATAAATTTTATTAAATTTGGAGCTACGGTTATTTAGTTATGAATTAAAGCATTTTAACATCGCATTTGAGGAAATTTAATCAAACAACATTTTAAACATTTTAAACATGGATGAGAGTGGCATAATGTGAAACTAGATGAAATTCTAAGCATTTTACATATATAGTTTATTGAAATCTGATGCATGGTTAATTAATTATTAAATGCATGAACATGAGGGTGCAATCTGTAAACATGCAGTTTACTGGATAAAAAGATAAATTCGCAGACGCTAAAAAAAACACGCATGGGCCAAAACTGGCTGGCCTGATAGGTGAAAAAAAACAAGAGGAGGGGCGCTGGGGTGTGGCCTCACCCATGGGCTTCGCCCAGCTGGAGAGGAGGAGACCCAAGTGGCGCAGATCTGGGGCTCATTCAATTGGCGCGGTCAATGCGGCAGGGACGAGCGGAAGCAGATGAGCGGTCAACACGGACGGCGGTCGACGTTCTTGTACGAAGCAGGGGATAGACGGCTGGCGATGCGGTTGGCTGCTACCTCCAGATCGAAGCGAGGACCGGGGTCAACGCGCGCAATGCAGAAGGCGGGCGTCGCGAGGATGAAGTAGGGCGTGACGTGGAGCATGCACGAGCGACCGAGATGGGGACTTGACGGACGAATTCGGCGAGGAGGCTTCGGGGATGGCCGGATATGGGCCAGTTCGGGTCGGGGAGGCGAGGAAGCAGGGCCAACCGGAAGGAGCGGCGACGCTTGCTGCTGGTTCGATCGATGAACGGCGGCGGGGACGAAGCAAAGGAGGCGACGGGGTCGAGCTCGGGACTTGCTGCGAGGACGAGGGCGAGGACGGCTCCTGGCGTCAATGGCGGGATCCCTGCCAAAAGAAAGAGATAGGAAGGGAGGTGAGAGAGAGAGAGAGAGAGAGAGAAACAGGAGGAGCACGGGAAGATGAAGAAGGGGGCATCGGAGCTCATCTCCTGCGAAGCTTGCCGGCGGTGAAGTGGCACAAGACGAAGGGGATCAGTGAAGTGGCGCAAGAGGAGGAGCTCGGGGCTGCTCGAGCGCTACACTGCTTCTTGGGTGGCCGACGGAGACGACAGGAGGAGGATTCGGTGGTGGCTGGTGGAGCTGGATCTCGGTGGGGATTGGCCGGCTAGGGAAAACGAGGAAGGAGGAAGGCGCAGGTTGGTGGATCGGGAGGGATCCCGATGGAGAGAGTGGCGGCTGGTGGATGGGTAGGCGGGTGAGATCTCGAGGAAGGAGGAGGGAATGGACAGGGGTGGCGGCGGCTAGGAGGAATTTTAGGGAGTTGGTCTAGGGTTTGTCCAAATAGACATGTGGGTGGACTATATATAGGAAAGGGGAAGAGTTTGCACCTTCGGATCGAAACCCGACGGACGAGAATAAATAGGCTAGGGAGTTCAATAAAGAAAACGGAGATACTTAATAGATGTTAGGGGATGATTTGAATGCAACGGTGATGACTGAGCGGTTCGGGTTCGGAGCAGGTTTCGGGCGCGCATGCGAGGGGTCTGAGAGAGGTCAACGAGGACAACGGCCTGACAAAGTGACAACGGAGGCAAAGAGAGAAAGGGCAACTGCAAACGGCTACCAGTTTTATGAAAACATGCAGATGCAATGCGCATGATGCTATGAGATGAGATGCATGACATGAACATAATGCAAAACAACAGACCAAACCCAACCATGGAGGAAATAACATATCACATAGCCGGAAATGGCAAGAGTTGGAGTTACGATTATGGAAAGTTACATCCGGGGAGTTACAACACTCCACCACTACGAGAGGATCTCGTCCCGAGATCTAGGATGGCACCGGAGGGAAAAGGAAGAGGAAGATAAGATGTAAAACTAAGTTGCTTCTTTGACAAACGAGTGAGACCAAAGAACCTTGAGAGGTTAAACAATTTAAAGAAGAATACAATGGAGATGAACAAGATTGCGAACACTCCGTTAGATAAGAAGAACATGGGATACGACGAGAACCAAGAGGTTAAGTGATAAGATAGAAATTTAAACCACTCCAGTTAAAACAAGATAGGAAGGAATAAGAATGATATAATTTGGGCAGCACTCCGACTGTAAATGGAAGGAATTGAACATGAACTTGACAAGATGAGAGGATACTTGATGAAATCAACAACACACTGCCTCCGGAATTGAAAGAATGACACAAGGGGTAAGAAACATTTCAGACCGCACTCAGGTTGAAAAGAGAGGTAAAACTTGATAAGATGAAAGAACTTGAGCAGAGGACATAACACTCCTGTTAAACGGGTAAGCATGAAAAGAACACGGTCCTCACAATTCGAGATGATGAGTGAAGAGAGCAACATCACCATGCCTCCGGAAGAAATAATAGAAGATAGATCATTGAAATAAAAGAATGGAGAAGAAAATGCCAACTTCTACCACAATTGAATTTGGAAGGCGTCCTTGCAAGAAGGTTAGAATAGAGTTGTTGGAAGACCAAGAACGAAAAGAATAAGTTTGAAGTGGGCTTATGGAAAACATCTCGAGACTATGAGGTGACAACCGACCACTAATGGAAACCATTGATTTGATTGAGAGCACCAAAGAGATGTAAAACTTCTTCACCGAGATGAGAAGGAGAAAATTGGATCATTGATAAGCACCACAAATAGCTACATTCCTTAGGGAAGGTTGTAGGTGAAATATAACCCAATATAACTCCAACAAAAAGATTGATTGGTTGAAAAGATCTCTTGAACGAAGAGAAAATGATGGATTTAAAATACTTCATTCTTGACAACATATGAATCATGAAACGCGAAGGGAATTGTCAAGAGTGACATAACACCACCTCAAAAGATAAGGTAGAAAGAATTGCACTTTGGAATGCAAGATGAAGAATACTTGAGCTCCTCAAAGCAAAACATGTGTTGAACACCGTGTTCATTTTAGAGTATAGCTTGGCGGATCATAACTTCGAGAGTAATCTTGAAGAACAATTGAAGAATGAAAAGAATCCTTGACGAACCACCATGTAGAGCCTCCATGAAGAACTCCGGTAATAAAAGGATGATAAAAAGAAAGAGAAGTTGAAAACACAGGGTGAAGACTTGCGATGATATAGATGGAGCTTCGTGACGAGACATCCAAGAAAACTTGGAACTCTGGAAAAGAAAAGATGGAGCATCTCGAACCGAGAAATGTGACATGATGACAATAATGGAAAGAAGAAACTAGATCACTTGGATGAAACAATAATAAGAATTACGTTATGCGTATCCTTCACCAATTTAACTGATGATAAGCAACGGATTTGGTACACTACTTATTCTTTTGCAAGGATTGAAGAGAGATATAGCGCCAACTTGAAGAAGTCTTCGACGAATCACCGAGAGGATTGGAAAGGACGAATGAACTGATATGGTAATAAAGGAAGAGGAATCTTGAACGAACCACTGTAAAAATTGAAAATGAAAGTAGCAAAGGCACAATTCACCGGGAAGAATTGGAAAATGAATGAAGATACTTTAGGGGATTTAGATACAAGAGAATGAAGAGATCATGAACTGATTAGAGGGTATTTGAACGATTCACCGATGTGATTTCGAGAACGAGAGCTACACGCTGAGAATGAAGAATTATGACATGATGGCCTTCGGAGGAAAGAACCGGAAACAACTCAAGACATGCTCCGGATGGGTGAAAAGAATTCTCACAATCGAAAACAATTATGAGAGGATGGCATCAAACTTGAACTACGCATCTTTGGAAGAACGGGTAAGGATTTAAGAGGAACTCTTCTTCGGTCTTCACATGCTGAGAATGACGACGAGAAACACCACCATGAATTGTTGAGACACTCCATAATGAAAATTAGAAAGGTTGACCCAACGAAGAAAGAATTTGAAAGATCTTGGACAAAGGCATATGACTGATGAAATTCATTCTTACATCAAACTTTGAAATGAATTTGAGAATAGTTCCGGGAAAATTAGAAGAGTCAGGTAACATCCTAGAAAAAGACCTGTGGGTTAGGGCCCACTCGAAAGAAACATCGTTGAAGGATTTTAAAGAGAGGTTGCACCGATTGAATTAAATGACTTGAATGAGATAATAATCTCCAAATAGCTTGAACAAATCTTGGAAGAAAAGATGAGCCTTCTGAGATATCTTCAGCACTCCAGGACAAATGAATAGAGAGAAGTGAATGATTAAGAGGTGCATCGGCTTGAGAAATCATTAGAAACGAGGAAAGGAATATTATGAATATCGAAAGCTTGAATTGGATCCACCAGAGAAGAAACAACAATGAAGGATGATGAACTTGAAACTGTTGAGCATCTTCATGGGAAATCACCGGATAAGAACATTGAAAGAAAAGAATGAAGAGACTTCCCACAAATAAAAGGATACATGATTAAGAAATCTGAGTCCTTGAAGAAAAAGGGTGGAGGGCGGAAAACAAAGGCAACTTGGGGACGGATGAAACGGATACCGTTGAGAAAAACTTAGAATTTATCTTGCGGATGTTGAAATGATCGGATCCACTTAAAGAGAAGGACGCCGGTTGGAAAAGAATTAACATGACGACCTCGATGATCAAGAAGGATTAGTATTCACATAGCAATATGAGAACACCGTTTAGGGAAGGTATGGGTCAACACTTGACATCGAAGCAACTCGAATACCACAAATAAAACAGAACAAAGGATTTGGCTTGCAGAATAAGCCGGAACAAATACATATGATAGAGATTTACCCAATCTCATATCATGCATCTGTCGGAAAGATATTCTAGGAGCTGCTTGAATACCCACCTATAAACTCCCAAAACTTTCTGGTTATGCAATCTGGTGTTGGGGATACAGGGGACACATAATATATCACCCAAACTAACAATACCTAGATCCAGCTGCATCCATCCGTAAACACATAACCAAGAAAACTCCGGAAATCGTGTACCTCAACCTTCGAAAAGCATCCGTTATACGAGCTATGGCAATACTCCCGAACTCCCCAAAGATCGGGTGGCGCCGAGGTTATCTCACCAACAACTGCATAAAAGAGATTTTCGATGTCAAGAAAACTCGTATTCCAGAATCTGCAACGATAAAATTGTGACGACAACACCTCGGAGATCAACTCCCGGGACACCGCCACAACCCCTAAATGTCGAGGCACCAAGAACAATGTTCTCGCCACCGAATATCGGAACGATCCCAAGATACCCACATGATCCTAAAAAATCGTGAAATTTGAGGAGAGGAAAGACAAAACATCTACGCCGAGGCCTCACCAGAGCGACGATTTAAGGGACCGAGGAGTAAAAAGAATCCTACTCTCGATATATATAATCCTAAGACTCAAAACATTTTTTCTAGACTCAACAACGGACAACAAACAAGGGGCTCCTATGGTCGGTCGAGGCTCGATACCAACTTATCACGCCTAAGATGCGACCCTATCCTAAAGGAACTCGAAGGTCCCACCAAGGATAGAAGCGCATCTTGAAGACGCTTTTGCAAGGTGGATATCATTACGTCAACATTACATAATAGTGGGGATACATACAATGTCACATGAATACAACATCATCTTACATAAGATCAACATCCGACTACGGATGAAACACAAACATAAACTCAAACAATATCCACCCTGCTAGCCTAGGCTGCCGACCTGGAACCTATCCCCTGATCGAAGAAGAAGCAGAAGAAGAACTCCAAAACAGGTAAACATCGCTCTCGCGTCATGAGCATCGCATAACCTGTACCTGCAACTGTTGTTGTAGTAATCTGTGAGCCATGAGGACTCAGCAATCCCATTACCAGCGACTAAGCATGTATGGTGGCTAACTTACGCAAATAAGAGCGAGAAGAGAAGCAAGCAAGCGGTCGTCGACTAGTAAAGATCAAGAAGTGATCCTGAACTCCTACTTACGTCAGACATAACCCAGAAACCGTGTTCTCCTCTCGAACAACCCCAAAAAGAGACCATCACGGTTACACACACGGTTGGTGTATTTTAGAAGAGTTTACTTCAAGTTTACTACAACCGGACATTAACAAATTCCCATCTGCCACATAACCATGGGCACGGCTTTGAAAGTTCAAACCTGCGCAGGGTGTCCCAACTTAGCCCATGATAAGTTCTCGCGATCAACGAAGAATATTCCTTCTCCGGCAAGACCCGATCAGTCTCGAATCCCGCTTACAAGACATTTCGACAATGGTAAAACAAGACCAGCAAGACCTCCCGGCGTCGACACCACGATAGTAGCCGCACAGATCTCGCCTCGTGGCACGACCGATGAGCAGTCCGTACAACTAAAACCAGGCCTCGAGTTTCCCCGAGGAGGCGCTGCAAGGGGCTCTAGTTCGGACCAACACTTAGACAAGCATTGGCTCGGGGAGGCCAAAATAAAGATGACCCTCGGGATGCGCGACTCCCAAGGGAAAAGGTAATAGGCTGAGGCAAATGTAAAACCAATGTTGGGCCTTGCTGGAAGAGTTTTATTCAAAGCTAACTGTCAAGGGGGTCCCATAAATCACCCAACCGCGTTAGGGACGCAAATTCCGGGAACATAATACCGATATGACGGAAACTAGGGCGGCAAGAGTGGAACAAAACACCAGGCATAAGGTCGAGCCTTCCACCCTTTACCAAGTATATAGATGCATTAATAATATAAGAGATAGTGTGATATCCCAACATAAACATAATCCAACATGGAGCAATCTTCATCTTCACCTGCAACTAGCAACGCTATAAGAGGGGCTGAGCAAAAGCGTGAACATAGCCAAACAACGGTTTGCTAGGAAGGGTGACAAAGGTTAGAGGTTCATGGCAATTTGGGAGGCTTGATAAGCAAGTGGTAGGTAACGCAGCATAGCGGTAGAACGAAGCAACTAGCATAGAAATTATAGTAATGAGATCCAAGGTGACGGTCATCTTGCCTGAAATCCCGCTAGGAAGAAGAACGAGTCCATGAAGAAGAACGAACGGGAGTAGCCGAACGAATCCTCACAATCGCAACATTACCGGAACTAAGAAGAAACACCGGAAAGAAACAAACAACATAGTAAACAACCATCACATAATCATGGCATGATGCACAACCAAGTATGATGCATGTCCGGTTTAATGAGGCATGGCATGGGAAAATGCAACAAACAATGCTACAAGTTAAGTGGAACTCAATATGAAACGGGTTGCATATTGACGAAACACCACATTGACATATTTAGTTTAATCTCGTTTAAGCTACCAAACAATATTAAATGTTGTTAAACATGGCAAGAGGTGGAGCATAATTAAACTACCTATCTAGGCAAGTTTAAATGAGGCCGGAACAACAAACAACAATTCCGGAAAATCCTCATGAGCAATATTTTGAGATTCGGTATTGTTCTTCAATAAACCATATTTTATTGTTGTTGAACTCGAAAATAAACTGCACCATGTTAAACTAGGCATTTTTTTCACCCCATTTACATATAAAGTTTATTAAATTTGGAGCTACGGTTATTTAGTTATGAATTAAAGCATTTTAACATGGCATTTGAGCAAATTTAATAACACAACATTTTAAACATTTTAAACATGGATGAGAGTGGCATAATGTGAAACTAGATGAAATTCTAAGCATTTTACATATATAGTTTATTTAAATCTGATGCATGGTTAATTAATTATTAAATGCATGAACATGAGGGTGCAATCTGTAAACATGCAGTTTACTGGATAAATAGAGAAATTCGCAGACGCTAAAAAAAACACGGCATGGGCCGAAACTGGCTGGCCTGATAGGTGAAAAAAAAACAAGAGGAGGGGCGCCGGGGTGTGGCCTCACCCATGGGCTTCGCCCAACTGGAGGGGAGGAGACCCAAGTGGTGCAGATCTGGGCCTCGGGCGATTGGCGCGGTCAATGCGGCAGGGACGAGCGGAAGCAGAGGAGCGGTCAACGCGGACGGCGGTCAACGTTTTAACGGGCAGGATCGACGGCTGGCGATGCGGTTGGCTGCTACCTCAGATCGAAGCGAGGACCGGGTCAACGCTGATGCGAGGCAGGCGGCCGCGAGGATGAAGCAGGGTGTGACGCGGAGCATGCACGAGCGACGGGGATGGGGACTTGACGGACGAATTCGGCGAGGAGGCGTCAGAGATGGCCAGATCCGGGCCATCTCGGGTCGGGGAGGCGAGGAAGCAGGGCCAACCGGAAGGAGCGACGGCGCTTGCTGCTGGTTCGGTCGATGAACGGCGGCGGGGACGAAGCAGAGGAGGCGACGGGGTCGAGCTCGGGACTTGCTGCGAGGACGAGGGCGAGGACGGCTCCTGGCGTCAATGGCGGGCTCCCTGCCAAAAGAAAGAGATAGGAAGGGAGGTGAGAGAGAGAGAAATGGGAGGAGCACGGGAAGATGAAGAAGGGGGCGTCGGAGCTCATCTCCTGCGAAGCTTGCCGGCGGTGAAGTGGCACAAGGCGAAGGGGATCCGTGAAGTGGCGCAAGAGGAGGAGCTCGGGGCTGCTCGGGCGCTACGCTGCTTCTTGGGTGGCCGACGGAGGCGACAGGAGGAGGATTTGGTGGTGGCTGGTGGAGCTGGATCTCGGTGGGGATTTGCCGGCTAGGGAAAACGAGGAAGGAGGGAGGCGTAGGTTGGTGGATCGGGAGAGATCCCGATGGAGAGAGTGGTGGTTGGTGGATGCGTAGGCGGGTGAGATCCCGAGGAAGGAGGAGGGAATGGACAGGGGTGGCGGCGGCTAGGAGGAATTTTAGGGAGTTGGTCTAGGGTTTGTCCAAATAGACATGTGGGTGGACTATATATAGGAAAGGGGAAGAGTTTGCACCTTCGGATCGAAACCCGACGGACGAGAATAAATAGGCTAGGGAGTTCAATAAAGAAAACAGAGATATTTAATAGATGTTAGGGATGATTTGAATGCAACGGTGATGACCGAGCGGTTCGGGTTCGAGCATGTTTCAAGGCCTTGGGGGTCTGAGAGAGGTCAACGAGGACAAGGTCCTGACAAAGTGACAACGGAGGCAAAGAGAGAAAGGGCAACTGCGAACGGCTACGAGTTTTATGAAAACATGCAGATGCAATGCGCATGATGCTATGAGATGAGATGCATCACATGAACACAATGCAAAACAACAGACAAAACCCAACCACGGAGGAAATAACATATCACATTGCCGGAAATGGCAAGTGTTGGAGTTACGATTATGGAAAGTTACATCCGGGGTGTTACACCCCGAGACTTGAAACAGTTAGAATAACTGATTTAAGGATCATTTATTATGCAGGATCTTACAAAAAAGAATACCCAACTGTCCCAGGAGCTGGAAGAGTGCAAAGCCAAACTTGAGGCCGCACTAGCCGCGACAGGGGAGGCCAAGGAGACCCCCTCTGGTAATATACGCTTCGAAAGATAAGTATGTTGTGAAGTGTGGCGTGTGTGCAAATCTGACAATATCATTGCAGATGGCGCCGGAGTAGATCCGGACAAGCAACAACTCTTGCGCCGGTTAAAGGCCGGCGAGAGCATGCTTACGAGGGTGAGGCAGGAGAAGAATAATCTCCAAGATGCCAACACCCAGCTGGGCGAGGAACTAAAGGATGTTCGTGCCCAGCTGTCGGACTCCGTGAAGGAGAATCAACGGCTTCGACACGGCATTTTTAGTAAGTGCTTGAACGAACTTTGGAAAAGAGTTCGGCGAGGAAGTCGACTAACAGAGTTATGTCTGTAGGTATGCTCACAGGTCGTCCTGCAGAGGAAATGCCCGGTTCTACGGGTGACCTTCTTCCCGAGCTCGTACAACTGCACGAACGAGTTCGGCAGGTGATGAAAGGCGTCGCCCAGGCCTTGTGGCCGTCTGTCTCCATGCCCAAAGGCCTTGGAGAGCTTGGAGAGAGGCTTAAGGGAGCGCGGCTGCACTTCCGATTATGGAAGATACCGGCCTACCGTCAAGGCGCTAGGGAGGCCTGGGCCATGGTGAAGACGCGGTACACGAAGGCTGACCCAAACCACATGGCCGAGGTCGGACCTGTGGGGGCCGATGGGAAGGAGATCCCTATGAGTTTAGTGTACGCCAAGTAGGGTTGGTCATTAATATTCCCAACAGGACTGTAAACTAGACAGCCTGTTGGATGGTATTGAAGAGGAATATGCTCAGTCAAATTGACTATGTAATTTAAGATGACATGTAAAATGCCTTCTAGCCAGATTGTAGATCATTTGTCATGGCGGACCTTTTCGCTTCGACCTCGGGACCCGATAGTCTGGAGTGTGTCCGAATACCCTCTCGGTTATATAAGAACCGGGGCATGCATGGAGACCAAAGGGGTCATTATTGCTTGAATGCATAAGTGCCCAGCTAGTTATGTTATATTACATGGTTAGTAAGAAACATCTTCCAGGAGAATAGTTCCGTTAGGGGTTCTTTCTCGGGAGGCATGCCCTAAAGTGCATGTCCGAACTGCGAAAAAAAGCAGAAAAAGCATCTGGGGCAGGTAAATAAACAAGTGAGAAATCATCTTTAGTTCATCGACCAATATTCCCTTAAGAACGCTTAGCTTTCGGCTTCACCCAGTCGAGGTACACATCCGGCTGACCCGCAGTAGTAATCGCAGAGGTGCTCCTTTACCACCTAGCCGAACAATCGGGAACGAGGGTAAGCACAGAGCCAGCAACCCAGCTTGGCCAAAACTTAAGTCATAACGATGCATATAATGGTGAATAAAAGGTACATGCGGAAGTGTGACACATGTGTTGGGTGTGAAGCCCGTATAAATAAGCTTCGTTAAAAAGCCCTAGGTATAATGGCGCGGATAGCGCGTCGGTTAAAAAGTAACAAAGCGCGAACAAGCCCTTAAGGCTGTAAGGGAAGGAGGAGAAGGAGAGAAATGTAAGACAGTTAATGTGTAAAAAATAGACAGAGGAAGGAGACGAACACAGAGTCCGGCGCTAGGCGTAGAATCTTCGGAGACGGGCTGCGTTCCATGGGTTCGGCTCGAGTCGGTTATCCGATGCATCTCGCAGACGGTATGCTCCACCAGTCAGGACTTGGTCAATAATAAAGGGACCTTCCCATTTGGGCTTGAGTTTGTCCTTTTTCTTGTTCGGCAGGCGTAGAACTAACTCGCCAACATTGTAAGTTTTGGCCCGTACTTCTCTGCTTTGATATCTTTGATCCTGCTGTTGATAGAATGCGGAACGAGCTTTTGCCACGTCACGCTCTTCCTCCAAGGCGTCCAAACTTTCCTGCCAATCGAGTTCAGCTTCTCTTTCTTCGTACATGCGCACGCGAGGTGAGTCATGAATTATGTCGTAGGGCAGAACTGCCTCTGCGCTGTATACCATAAAGAATGGTGTGAATCCGGTTGTGCGATTCGGCGTGGTCCGCAGCCCCCAGAGTACGGAGTCGAGCTCCTCTACCCAGTGCGTGTTAGATTCCTTGAGGGACCGCACTAATCTGGGTTTGATGCCGCTCATGATTAGACCATTTGCTCGCTCGACTTGACCGTTAGTTTGTGGGTGATAGACTGAAGAATAGTCGAGCTTGATGCCCATGTTTTTGCACCAGAGTTGGACCTCGTCGGCCGTAAAGTTCGTGCCGTTATCGGTGATGATGCTGTGGGGGACGCCGTAACGGTGTACGACCCCTGATATGAAGTCTATCACCGGTCCGGATTCGGCCATCTTAACAGGCTTGGCCTCTATCCATTTGGTGAATTTATCCACCATGAACAGTAGGTATTTTTGCTTGTGGGTTCCCACTTTAAGGGGTCCTACCATGTCAAGCCCCCAGACCGCGAAGGGCCAGGTGATGGGTATAGTTTGGAGGGCGGTGGGTGGCATATGGCTTTGGTTAGCAAAGAGCTGGCAACCAACGCATCGTTGGACTAAGTCCTGAGCATCTGCCCGGGCCGTCGGCCATTAAAATCCTGTACGGAAGGCCTTGCTTACAAGGGCCCGGGCTGCGACGTGGTGCCCGCTGAGTCCGGCATGAATTTCAGCCAGAAGATTCCGCCTTTCCTCTTCGGAGATACACCTTTGAAGGACTCCGGTGGTGCTTTTCTTATAAAGCTCTCCCTCATGGACTTTATAGGCTTTAGATCGCCGCACTATGCAGCGTGCCTCGTTTTGGTCCTCGGGAAGTTCCTGCCTGGTTAGGTAGGCTAGGAATGGTTCTGTCCACGGGGGAATGACTGCCATTATTACGTGGGCTGAAGATGTTACTTCATTGGCAAAGCCTCTAGTTGTGTCAGAATGTTCAGTGTCGGGCAGTGCGGTTGGGTCTGGGCTGTTATTTCCGGACTCCCCTTCCCATAATACGGATGGCTTGAACAACCTCTCTAGGAAGATATTGGGGGGGACGGCATCGCGCTTTGCGCCAATGCGTGCCAAGACGTCTGCTTCCTGATTGTTTTCCTAAGCTATATGGTCAAATTCGAGCCCTTCGAACCGAGCTGACATTTTTAGGACGGCGTTGCGATAAGCTTCCATTTTCGGATCCTTGGCATCAAAGTCTCCATTTATTTGGGATATCGCGAGGTTCGAATCCCCGCGGACCTCTAGGCGTTGAATGCCCATGGAGACTGCCATCCGGAGACCATGTGAAGGGCCTCGTATTCGGCTGCGTTGTTGGAGTCCGTATACATTATCTGGAGTATGTATTGAACTGTATCTCCTGTTGGGGACGTCAGAACGACGCCAGCCCCCAGACCAACCAACATTTTGGAGCCGTCGAAGTGCATGATCCAGTTGGAATATGTGCCGTACTCTTTAGGGAGTTCGGCTTCAGTCCATTCGGTGACGAAGTCGGCCAAAACTTGCGACTTAATAGCTCGTCGTGGCTTATAGGTTATGTCGAACGGGAGGAGCTCAATGGCCCATTTGGCAATCCAGCCCGTCGCGTCGCGGTTGTTTATAATGTCATTAAGAGGTACTTCGGAGGCTACTGTTATCGAACACTCTTGAAAGTAGTGTCGCAGCTTCCGGGATGCCATAAACACCGCGTAGGCTATCTTTTGATAATGCAGATAACGTGACTTGCATGGAGTGAGGACAGTGGACACGTAGTAAACTGGTTTTTGAAGGGGGAACTTGTGTCCGTCCATTTCTCGTTCGACAACGAGCACCGCGCTTACAACTTGATGAGTTGCCGCGATGTATAATAGCATTGGTTCGCCCATGTTAGGCGCGGCAAGGACCGGGTTTGTTGCCAATATGGCTTTTATTTCTTCGAGTCCGACTGTGGCGGCATCCGTCCACTCAAAGTGTTCTGTGCGCCGGAGGAGGCGATAAAGGGGTAATGCCTTTTCTCCCAAGCGGGAGATAAAGCGGCTTAGAGCCGCCACACATCCAGTCAATTTTTGTATTTGTTTGAGGTCCTTTGGGATATCCAATTGTGACAGAGCTCGGATCTTGGCTGGGTTTGCTTCAATTCCTCTACCGGATACAATGAAGCCCAAGAGCTTTCCGGCTGGTACGCCGAAAACGCATTTTTCCGGATTAAGCTTGATGTCATATGTTCGGAGGTTATCGAATCTGAGCCTCAAGTCGTCTACTAGAGTTTCGACATGCTTGATTTTGACGACCACATCATCTGCGTATGCCTCCACTATTTTGCCGATCTGGTTTGCCAGACATGTCTGAATCATGCGCTGATATGTTGCGCCGGCGTTTTTGAGCCCGAAGGGCATTGTGTTGAAGTAGAATGGGCCGTATGTGGTGATGAATGCCGTTGCGGCTTGGTTAGGCTCTGCCATCTTAATTTGATGGTAGCCGGAGTATGCGTCGAGGAAACACAATGAATCGTGTCCTGCGGTAGCATCGATAATTTGATCGATGCCGGAGAGGAAGGATCCTTTAGGCAAGCCTTGTTGAGGTCCTTGAAATCGACGCATAGGCGCTTAGGATTTGTCCTTCTTGGTACCATCACCAGGTTTGCTAGCCAGTCCGGATGTTTTATATCTCCGATGAATCCGCCTCCAATAGTTTGGCTAGCTCCTCTCCCATGGCTTCTCTCTTAGGTTCGGAGAAACGCCAAGAGCCTCCTTGACTGGCTTGAACTTTTAGGATGTTTAGGCTGTGCTCGGCCAGCCGCGTGGGATTCCCGGCATGTCCGAAGGGTGCCAGCAAAATGTCCCAATTTTCGCAGAGGAATTCTCGTAGTCTGCGCGTCTACATCAGGGTTTAATTGCGCCCGATGGAGGCCGTTTTGTAGGGTCCGTTGGATGGACTTGGAATTTGACTATTTCGTCCGCCAGTTTAAAGGAGGTGGACTTGGATCTTTATCGAGTATCACGTCGTCCACATTCACCGTGGAGCGATCGCAGATCGGTTCCTCGGCCGCTAGGGCTTTGGATAGTGCCTCAAGGGCCAGCAGCAGCTGTCTTATTTTCGGCGCGGAGTGCTATGTCCGGTCACTAGCAAGAGTGATGATTCCATTGGGCCCGGCATTTTGAGCTTCATGTACCCGTAATGGGGTATAGCTTGAAAATTGTGAATGCCTCTCGCCCTAATAGAGCGTGGTATTCGCTGCTGAACGGGCCCGAGGAGTCCTGACTAGGGGTGTCCGGATAGCGGACTATCATCACGGCCGGACTCCAAGATTATGAAGATACAAGATTGAAGACTTCGCCCCGTGTCCGGATGGGACTTTCCTTGGCGTGGAAGGCAAGCTTGGCGATACGGATATGTAGATCTCCTACCATTGTAACCAACTCGTAACCCTAACCTATCCGTGTCTATATAAACCGGAGGGTTTTAGTCCGTGGGGACTAACAACAATCATACCATAGGCTAGCTTCTAGGGTTTAGCCTCCTTGATCTCGTGGTAGATCTACTCTTGTACTACCCATATCATCAATATTAATCGGTAGGAGTAGGGTATTACCTCCATCGAGAGGGCCCAACCTGGGTAAAAACATCGTGTCCCTTGTCTCCTGTTACCATCCGCCTAGACGCACAGTTCGGGACCCCTACCCGACATCCGCCGGTTTTGACACCGACATTGGTGCTTTCATTGAGAGTTCCTCCGTCGCCACCGATAGGCCCGATGGCTCCTTCAATCATCAACAACGACGCGTCCAGGTGAGACTTTTCTCCCGGACAGATCTTCGATTCGGCGGCTTTGCATCGCGGGCAATTCGCAGGCCATCCGGAGCAGATCGAAGCGACGCCCCAGCCATCAGGTCAGATTTGAAGTTTGAACTATACGGCCGATATCCGCGGAGACTTGATCTTCGACGGATTCGAGCCGCAGCTAAGCGTGCCGCCTTGTCTCGATGGGCATGATCTAGCTCTGCAATTAATAGTGCCACGAGGCCGCACTCAAGATCCGCCCGACCCTTAATCCGGGCCGGATTCCCCAATCGAGGACGAGTGGTTGGACACCGCCTCAGGGGCTACAATCTCTACGGTGATCGAGCCGAACTCCATCCCTGTCCTTTGCGAAGACCTCGACTCCAGGCTGCCGGACTCCTCTCCGGACTCCGAACCCTCTGCGCCCCTGCCAATCGAATCCGATTGGGCGCCGGTCATGGAGTTCACTGCCGTGGACATCTTTTAGCACTCGCCCTTTGGCGACATCCTGAATTAACTAAAGTCTCTCTCTTTATCCGGAGAGCCCTGGCCGGACTACGGACAGGAAGGTTGGGATGCTGACAACGAAGCAATTCAACGCCCACCCACCACCCACTTTGTAGCCACTGTCGATGATTTAACCGACATGCTAGACTACGACTCCGAAGACATCGACGGTATGGACGACGATGCCGGAGATGACCAAGACCCAGCGCCTACAGGGCACTGGAAGGCCACCTCGTCATATGACATATATATGGTGGATGGAACAACGGAGGATGACCCCTCCAAGAAACAGCCAAAGCGCCGACGTCAGCGGCGCCGCTCTAAATCCCGCCACAATAAAAACGGTGATTCCGCACGGAGATAATAACACCCTGACAAGGCGAAGAGAACCGCCCAGCAGGACTCCAGCACAGGAGGAGGGAGAAGCAAGCCCGCACACGCGGTCGCGCAGTAAAGAGAGGTTGAGGACGATAATTATGCGCCTCCCTTCGAAGATGAGGCAAGCCTCGACCACGACGAATTTGTCGTGCCTGAGGATCCCGCCGAACAGGAGCGTTTCAAACGCAGGCTTATAGCCATGGCAAGCAGCCTCAAGAAATGCTAGCTGACAGATGGACTGAAGTCCTCACAGCCGAAGAGTATGAACTCGAACGCCCCTCCAAAAGCTACCCCAAACGCAGGCCGTTGCCTCGACTAGAGGAGGAAGCCCCAAGTCACCAGCGCGATGACATGGCAGACCGGCCACCCGTGGCGGGCACTGACGAGAAGCCTCTTGGCCCTCCGCTCAAGGCACACCCCGACGCCACTCAAAAAGTACCAAGACACGGGAAAACGCGCCGGACTTGTGAGATATATTGGAGGATAAGGCAAAACATACAAGATCGATCTACGGATCTCGTGGGCGCCCAACAATGCGGGATGATTACCGTCGCGCCGGATACAACAAACCCGGCCGGGCCGAACACAGTAGACAAAGCTCATATGAGCTACGTCGTGATATAGCCCAATATAGAGGCACCGCACACCCACTATGCTTCACAGATGAAGTAATGGATCATCAAATCCCCGAGGGCTTTAAAACCGTAAATATCGAATCATACGATGGTACCACAGATCCTGCGGTCTGGATCGAGGATTATCTCCTCCATATCCACATGGCCCGCGGAGATGATCTACATGCCATCAAATACCTCCCACTCAAGCTTAAAGGACCAGCTCGACATTGGCTCAATAGCTTGCCAAAGCGAGAATCAATTGGTTGTTGGGAGGACCTGGAAGCCGCATTCCTTGATAACTTCCAGGGCACATATGTGCGACTTCCAGACGCCGATGACCTTAGCCACATAATTCAGCATCCAGAAGAATCGGCCAGACAATTCTGGACTCGGTTCCTAACAAAGAAAAATCAAATCGTTGACTGTCCGGATGCAGAGGCCCTTGCAGCCTTCAAACATAACATCCGCGACGAGTGGCTTGGCCGGAACCTAGGACAGGAAAATCCGAAATCCATGGCAGCCCTCACAACCCTCATGACTCGCTTTTGTGCGGGAGAGGACAGCTGGCTAGCTCGAAGCAACAACTTGGCCAAACATCATGATAGTTCGGATACCAAGGACAGCAATGGCAGGTCGCGTCGCAACAAGAACAAGCGCCGCATTAACGGCGATAATACTGAAGATACGGCCATCAATGCCGGATTCAGAGGCTCTAAACCCGGTCAGCGGAAGAAGCCATTCAAAAGAAATACCCAGGGCCCGTCCAACTTGGACCGAATACTCGATCGCTTGTGCCAGATACATGGCACCCCCGAAAAACCAGCCAATCACACCAACAAGGATTGTTGGGTGTTCAAGCAGGTAGGCAAGCTAAGTGCCGAACTCAATGACAAGGGGCTGCATAGCGATGACGAGAAGAGCCCCGGCCGCCGAACAATAGAGGACAAAAAGGTTTTCCCACACAAGTGCGGACGGTGAACATGATATACGCAACCCACATACCCAAAAGGGAGCGGAAGCATGCACTACGGGACGTATATGCGATGGAGCCAGTCACCCCAAAATTCAACCCATGGTCTTCCTGCCCGATCACTTTCGATCGAAGGGACCACCCCACTAGCATCCGTCACGGCGGCTTCGCCGCATTGGTTCTTGACCCAATTATTGACGGATTTCACCTCACCAGAGTCCTGATGGACGGCGGTAGCAGCCTGAACCTGCTTTATCGATACAAAGTCGCAAAATGGGCATAGACCCTCAAGGATTAAACCTACAAAGACAACCTTTAAAGGCGCCATACCGGTGTCGAGGCCAATTGTACAGGCTCACCACACTCAAAGTGGTCTTCGATCTCCGGATAACTTCCGGTTAAGAGTTAATCTTCGACATCGTCCCATTCCGCAGCGGCTATCATGCACTGCTCGGACGAACCGCATTTGCAAAGTTCAATGCGGTGCCGCATTACGCATACCTCAAGCTCAAGATGCCAGGCCCTCGAGGAGTAATCACGGTCAATGGAAACACCGAACACTCTCTCCGAACGGAGGAGCATACGGCGGCCCTCGCGGCGGAGGTGCAAAACAGCCTCTCACGGCAATTCTCGAGTCCAGCCACTAAGCGTCCGAACACCGCCAAGCGCGCCCGGAGTAACCTGCAACAAGACCACCTGGCACGATTCAAGCACGAGTAGCAATCCGGCCCCAACCCCAGCCCTCGCGAAAGTGCGAAGCTAGTGTAACGCCCCGGATTCGATGCGCCAGGTGTCTGCCAGTTATTCGTCGTTTTTGCCATGTCATGTGCTTGCGTGTTGCACTTTTCCATGTCATCATCTGCATTTTATATCATGCCATCATGTGCATTTCATTTTGCATACGTGTTCGTCTCATGCATCCGAGCATTTTCCCCGTTGTCCGTTTTGCAATCCGGCACTCCTATGTCTCCCGGCGCTCCCTTTTACCTCTTTTCGTGTGCGGGTGTTAAACTTTCTCGGAATGGACCGAGGTTTGTCAAGCGGCCTTGGTATACCACCGGTAGACCACCTGTCAAGTTTCGGATCATTTGGAGGTCGTTTGGTACCCCAACGGTTAACCGGGTAACCGCTAAAGCCTCTTTTGTTTGCAGCCCAACACCCCTTTCAAAGTGGCCCAAAACCCAGCAAACTCCCCTCCATGCTCTCGGTCGTTCGATCACGATCGCGTGGCCGAGAACCGCACCTCATTTGGACTCTCCTAGCTCCCTCTACCTATAAATAAGCCCCTCCCCCCGAAATTTGCGGATGAATCCCGCAGATGAAACCCTAGATCTTCCCCTCTCCGCGACGGACATGTCCGTCCGCCGCCGGACGCTTCGCCGCTGCCGCCCGCAGCCAATGGGAGGCTGCCACGTGGCCCCCACGCCTCTCTCTCTCCTCACACCTGCCACGCCCGCCGGGGTCCGGATCGACCCTTCGGCCAGGCGCTCGCCGCTGAGCCGCTGGGCCCGCCTCCGCCGTCGCCGCGCTGCTCCCGCCGCCTCCTGGCCTCCGCCAGCGCCGACCGCCGCCGCCTCGCCGCCCCGAAACCCGCCGCCTCTCGCCCGGCGTCGGCCTCTCCTGGCGCCGCCCGTCCGCCCGGCCGCCGCCAGCCCAGCGACCCGTCGCCTCCGTCCCGTCGCCGGGCGGGCGCCGCGCCGCCCTGCCCGAGGCGCCGCCCAGCCACCGCAGGGCTCGCCGCCCGCCACGGCCTCGGCCACACGCCCAGCCCGCTGCGCCATTGCCTCGCCCACGCCCGCCCGGCCTCCTCGGCGCGCCGCCCTTGACCTCCCCGAGTCCGGCCGCTGCCTCTCCTCCAAGTCAGGCGAGCTACTCCGGCCGCCTCGAAGTCCATGCCCGACGACCCGGATCCAGATCTGGAAACCCTAAGGTTGACCCCGATTTTCCTCTAAGTCCCAAATATTTTTGCATTTTGTTACATTTTCATCATGTCATAACTCTCTGCATATTGCTCCGTTTCGTGCGTGTAATATGTCAAATTATTCGTCTCGATGAGTACATAATTTCATCTCATTGCATCATTTACATTTGAGCTCATCTTGATGCCCTAAATGCTGTTAGAAGAGTGCTATGTGATGTTAGTTTCAGATTCTTATCAGAACATGCACTTTTGTCATTTTTGCCATGATTGATGTGTGCACCCTATGAACTTGAGTCCTACATGTGTTTTGTAATATGCCATGCCATCTTTACAGGGGTGTATGCCATGTATTTTTTTTATCTCTGTGGTGACTAGCACAAGCATGCAAACTAGGCTTCATGATGTTGCTGATTTCAGCCCCTGTTTTGCTGATATTTTTATGCCATGTTAACTTGATGCTACCGAGAGATCCATGCTTATTTTGAGATACTTCAGTAAGGATGTTTTGAACATATGGTTATTCTCAATCCATCCATGCCCTTGTTTGCAATTATGGAGTGCCATAGCTTGAGTCAATCGACCTCTACTTTTGCTACAAAATGTTTCCTGGCAGATTGTTTACATGTTATTCAATTTTGCCAAGGTTGTTGTAGTTGATCCGTGTATGCTATGATGTTGTTCTTGCCATGTATAGCTTCTATGCCATGTCTTATTACTGTTGGTTGCCTTTTCATGCCATGTATTGCTCTGTGGTGAGTGGTTCAAGCTCACCAACATGCCTACCTATCGTTGTTCCTGCCATGTTTGAATCTGTAATATAACTTGCCATGTTTACATGGGTGCCATCTTATTTTATGATCCTTTTTGGCTCATGGTCAGTAAAGGACTTTTGTTCTATGCATTTAGTAGATACATGCCATGCCTTTGTTTTCCATGATAAGTTCCTGTAACATGTTGTTTGATAGCTCTAAACATTGCAACCTGATGTTATTTGTGCTAAAGTCTGAAACTGTTATTATTTGCAATCTTGCCATGTGTTTTTGAGCATGTTCTAGTTGTTTCTGGAGATAGCTCAGTGTTCATGTTTTGTCATGCTTTACCTGTACATCATGACCATGCCTTTTGTTATCATGTTGAGATTCTTTGGCATAGTGTTTTGATGCTTGCAATATGCCTAGTTGCTGTTTTGGACAGCTTGTCCTTTAAACTTGTATTGTGTGTATGTGTTGAACCGTTGCTCCGTTTTGAGTGTGCTCTATATGAAACTTGCTTAGAATTGCATGTAGCTTCATATTATCATGTTGCATCCTTGTTTTGGGGTGTTTTCTTGATGTTTGTATGCTTTTTGCACCAATGCCATGTTTATCTTGTGTTGCTCATATCTTCTAGGCCGTAGCTCCGAATTTAATGAACTTTATATGTAACTTGACTAGAATTTCGTGTAGATCACCGTGGTGCATCTTAACTTGCTGTTTAACAACTTGAACATAAGGTTTATTCAGATCTGGACAAATTTCGAAATTTTCATATGAGGGCTTACCGGAATTGTTATATGTTGTTTCCGGCCTCATTTAAACTTGCTTTGATGTGTTGCTCTTGTTTGCATCATCTCTTGCCATGAGTAGCTTCATCTAGATTTGTCATGCATCATGTTTGTTGTGCATCTTGTCATGTTCATGTGTGGTGTGTTTACTTTGTTGTGTGCTTCTTCTTGTTAGTTCCCGTTTCGTTGCGATCGTGAGGATTCATTCGCTCACGCTTGGTTCGGCTTCATCCGTTCGTCTTCTTCATTTAACTCGTTCTTCTTCCTTGCGGGATCTCAGGCAAGATGACCGCTACCCTGGATCTCACTACTATCATTGCTATGCTAGTTGCTTCGTTCTATCGCTATGCTGCGCTACCTATTACCTGTTTATCAAGCCATCCCAAATTGCCATGTCAGCCTCTAACCTTTGTCACCCTTCCTAGCAAACCGTTGTTTGGCTATGTTACTGCTTTGCTCAGCCCCTCTTATAGCGTTGTTAGTTGCAGGTGAAGATGAAGTTTGTTCCTTGTTGGAACATGGAGATGTTGTTCCTTGTTGGAACATGTTTACTTGTTGGGATATCACAATATATCTTATTTAATTAATGCATCTATATACTTGGTAAAGGGTGGAAGGCTCGGCCTTATGCCTGGTGTTTTGTTCCACTCTTGCCGCCCGTCATATCGGTATTATGTTCCCAGATTTGGCGTCCCTAACGCGGTCGGGTGATTTATGGGACCCCCTTGACAGTTCGCTTTGAATAAGACTCCTCCAGCAAGGCCCAACATTGGTTTTATCATTTGCCTCACCTAGCCCTTTTTCCCTTGGGTTTCGGAGCCCAAGGGTCATCTTTATTTTAGCCCCCCGGCCGTGCTTCTCTAAGTGCTGGTTCGAACCGAAACGCTTCATGGGCCACCACGGGAAACTCGAGGCTTGGTTTTACTCAGAGCCTGTCTCATCCGGTGTTGCCACGAGAACGAGATATGTGCAGCTCCTATCGGGATTGTCGGCGATCGGGCGGTCTTGCTGGTCTTGTTTTATTGTGTCGAAATGTCTTGTAGCCGGATTCCGAGACTGATCGGGTCTTCCGGGAGAAGGAATATCCTTCGTTGATCGCGAGAGCTTATCATGGGCTAAGTTGGGACACCCTGCAGGGTTTGAACTTTCAAAGCCGTGTCCGCGTTATGTGGCAGATGGGAATTTGTTAATATCCGTTGTAGTAAACTTGAAGCAAACTCTTCTAAAATACACCAACGTAAAGCGTAACGTGTGAGTGTCTCTTTTCGGGGTTGATCGAGAGGAGAACACGGTTTTTGGGTTATGTCTGACGTAAGTAGGAGTTCAGGATCACTTCTTGATCATTACTAGTTGACGACCGTTCCTTTGTTTTCTCTTCTCGCTCTCATTTGCGTATGTTAGCCACCATATATGCTTAGCCGCTGCTGCAACCTCACCACTTTACCTCTTCCTTACCCATTAAGCTTTGCTAGTCTTGATACCCATGGTAATGGGATTGCTGAGTCCTCGTGGCTCACAGATTACTACACCACCAGTTGCAGGTATAGGTTCGCGATGATCATGACGTGAGAGCGATGTTTGCGATTATTGGAGTTCTTCTTCTGCTTCTTCTTCGATCAGGGGATAGGTTCCAGTTCGGCAGCCTGGGCTAGCAGGGTGGATGTCGTTTGAGTTTCTGTTTATGTTTCATCCGTAGTCGGATGTTGATCTCTTGTATATGATGTTGATGTATTCTTGTGGCATTTATGCCTTATGTATGTATCCCTATGCATTATGTAACGTTGATGTAATGATATCCACCTTGCAAAAGTGTTTCCAATATGCGGGTCTATCCTTGGTGGGACCTTCGAGTTCCTTTTGGATAGGGTCACATATTGGGAGTGATAAGTTGGTATCAGAGCCTCGACCGACCCTAGGAGCCCCCTTGGTTGATCGTGTAGTTTGGCCGATGTTGAGTCTAGAAGAAAACTGATTTCTGAGTCTAGTTATATCGGAGAGTAGGAATTCTTTTTACTCCTCTGCCCCTTCGTCGCTCTGGTGAGGAATCTTGACGTAGGTGTTTTGAATTACTTCTCTTCCCCTTCAAATTTTCTTTAGGATCACGCAGTTGGTTTTCCGATCGTTGGCCCTCAGCTCTTTTCATCCGGTGCATTTCTCGTCAAGTCGACTCGACCATCTTCATCTTTGCCAAGTTCAATCCTCAGTTCTTCCTCCGACGTTGTTGTTTTTCCTTGTCCGAAGTTGTCCTTGTTTTTCCCACCCGCCCTCCCTTCTTCTTTTCGGAACCGGAGTCCGTAATCGAGTATCCATCCTACTCGTGTGAAGTTTTTGCTGTCTTTCCTCAATGATTTCAACCGGTGTTTTCTTGTCAAGATATTCGTCAGTTTCCCCTTCCAAGTTGCCTTTGTTTTTCCCGCCCTCCCACCCTCTTCTTCCCGGAGCTTGAGTCTCTTTCGAGCATCAATTTCATTCGTGCGAAACCTCTTTAGTCTTTCATAAATTGTTCCAACCGGTGAATTCTCGTCTCGTTCGTCATTCTTCATCTCTTTTTCTTCTCCGGTGGATTCAATTCAAGTTTTTCGAGCTAATCATATTCTTTTCCTTCGAAGTGTTCTCTTTGCTCGTTCGCCTCTCGCCAGCTTATCATTCCGGAGTTCCGAAGACATCTCAGGAGATTCGTCTGTGTTCCAATTAATTCGAGGCTGTCACCTCATTCAAATATTCCATTTGTTCCGGTGCATCATCTATCTGTTCAACATCCCTATCCAACGGTGTTATCTCTTCAGTGGGCCCTAACCCACAAGTATTTTCCCAGGATCTTACCTGACTCTTCTAATTATTCCGGAGCTATTCTCTAATTCTTTTCGGAGTTTGACGTAAGTATGAATTTCATCAGTCAGATGTTTTTCCAAGATCAATTTCAAATCATTTCATTGTTGCCTCAACCTCTTTGCTTTTCATTCTACTGGAGTATCTCAGTAATTTTGTGGTGTTTCCCGTCGATATTGGAACACCGAAGTAGAGTTTCTCTTAAATCTCGTCTGTTCCCCCAGAGATTCATGGTGCTAGCTCGATGTTATCCTATCTAATTGTTTCCAGTCATGCAAATTCTTTTCATCCATCCAGAGTATTTCAGGAGTTGTTTTCCCGTTTCTTTTCTCGGAGGCCATCATTCCAACTATCGCCCTCTAATTATCCCGGTGCTTCGTTCAATTGTTCTTTAATCAGCTCATTATCTCTTTGTTCTTTTGCATCTAAATTCCTTCAGGCATATTTGTTCTTCTAATTCTTCCCGATGACTCATTCTCTTTCGTCATTCAATTTTCGAATTCTTACGGTGGTTCGTTCAAGATTCTTTTTCCTTGATTATCATTTTAATTCATTCGTTCTTTCCAACCCTACCGGTGGTTCAAGAAGACTTTCTCAAGTTTTGTGCTATACCCCCCTCAATCCTTTTCAAGAAGAATAAGTAGTATGACAAATCCGTTGCTTGTCATCAATTTAATTTGATGAAGGATAAGCATACAATAAATCTTATTCTCATTTCATCCTAGTGATTAATCCCTTCCTTCGGAGTTTGTTCTTGAGGAATAAATTCTCGTTCCAAGTGTTTTCATCTTTTCTTATCCGGAGTTCAGTTTCCTTGGCCATTTCGTCAGAACCTCCATCGGAATCATCGCAATGCTCATCCTTATTCTTTCTAGCCTTCAATTGTATCTCATCATTTTTTGTTACCGGAGTTCTTCATGGTGGTTCTTCATGATTTAATTCATTCTTCAAGAGTTCATCAAGATCCTTATCGAAGGAGCTCAAGTATCTTTCCTTCTTGCTTTTCAAAGTGCAATTAATTCTCCGTATTCTTTAGAATTGGAGTTTTGCATTTCTTTGTTCTTCTCAGATATTCAAATCCACTCAATCCTTCCTTCTAAGTTCTTTTCATTCAAATTCTTTCAATTCTTCCGGAGGCATTGCGTTGTTTATCTCGTCAAGTGTCATTCCATCTTCTGAAGCTCATGTTCTATTCTTTCCTTGTTCAACCGGTGTGCTGCCTAAATCCTTTCAGTCTTATTCGTTTCTTTTCTCATTCTAACCACTCCGGTTAGAATGAGTGCTTTCATAGTCTATCTAATTCCGTGAGCTTTCGATTCTTGTCGTTCTCGTTGTTTCTCTCTTCTTCTCGTGTGCTCTCGATTCTTTGCTTCTTCTCTTGAGTTCTTGTTTCACCTCATCATTTTTTCCCTTCCGTCTCGGTCCTAAGATCTCGGGACGAGATCTCTTGTTAGTGGAGGAGTGTTGTAACGCCCCGGATTCGATGCGCCAGGTGTCTGCCAGTTATTCGTCGTTTTTGCCATGTCATGTGCTTGCGTGTTGCACTTTGCCATGTCATCATCTGCATTTTATATCATGCCATCATGTGCATTTCATTTTGCATACGTGTTCGTCTCATGCATCCAAGCATTTTCCCCGTTGTCCGCTTTTGCAATCCGCACTCCTATGTCTCCGGCGCCCCTTTTACCTCTTTTCGTAAAGGGTGTTAAACTTTCTCGGAATGGACCGAGGTTTGTCAAGCGGCCTTGGTATACCACCGGTAGACCGCCTGTCAAGTTTCGGATCATTTGGAGGTCGTTTGGTACCCCAACGGTTAACCGGGTAACCGCTAAAGCCTCTTTTGTTTGCAGCCCAACACCCCTTTCAAAGTGGCCCAAAACCCAGCAAACTCCACTCCATGCTCTCGGTCGTTCGATCACGATCGCGTGGCCGAAAACCGCACCTCATTTGGACTCTCCTAGCTCCCTCTACCTATAAATAAGCCCCTCCCCCCGAAATTCGCGGATGAATCCCGCAGATGAAACCCTAGATCTTCCCCTCTCCGCGACGGACATGTCCGTCCGCCGCCGCCGCCCGCAGCCAATGGGAGGCTGCCACATGGCCCCCACGCCTCCTCTCTCCTCCCCGCACCCGCCATGGCCCGCTGGGACCGGATCGACCTGCTGGCCAGACACGCCGCGCCGCCCGAGCCCTGAGGCCCGCCTCCGCCGCCTCCGCTGCTCCCGCCGCCTCCACGCGCCTCCCACCGCGCCCGACCGCCGCCGCCTCGCCGCCCGCCCCGCCGCCTCTCGCGGCGGCCGGCCTCCTGGCGCCGCCCGTCCGCCCGGCCTGCCCCACGCCAGCGACCCGTCGCCTCCGTCCCGTCGCCGGGCGAAGCACCGCCGCCGCTTGCCCGCGCCCGCCCGCCACGCCCGGCACCGCAGGGCCTCGCCACTGCCACCGCCTCGCCTCGCCCCCGCCAAGGTGCGCCGCCGTCTCGCCTCCACGCCCGCCCGGCCTCCTCCGGGCGCGCCGCCCTCGACCTCCCCGAGTCCGGCCGCTGCCTCTCCTCCAAGTCCGGCGAGCTACTCCGGCCGCCTCGAAGTCCGTGCCCGACGACCCGGATCCAGATCTGGAAACCCTAAGGTTGACCCCGATTTTCCTCTAAGTCGCAGATATTTTTGCATTTTGTTGCATTTTCATCATGCCATAACTCTCTGCATATTGCTCCGTTTCATGCGTGTAATATGTCAAATTGTTCGTCTCGATGAGTACATAATTTCATCTCATTGCATCATTTACATTTGAGCTCATCTTGATGCCGGAAATGCTGTTAGAAGAGTGCTATGTGATGTTAGTTTCAGATTCTTATCAGAACATGCACTTTTCTCATTTTTGCCATGATTGATGTGTGCACCCTATGAACTTGAGTCCTACATGTGTTTTGTAATATGCCATGCCATCTTTACAGGGGTGTATGCCATGTATTTTTTTGATCTCTGTGGTGACTAGCACAAGCATGCAAACTAGGCTTCATGATGTTGCTGATTTCAGCCCTGCTTTGGTTGATATTTTTATGCCATGTTAACTTGATGCTACCGAGAGATCCATGCTTATTTTGAGATACTTCAGTAAGGATGTTTTGAATATATGGTTATTCTCTATCCATCCATGACCTTTTTTGCAATTATGGAGTGTCATAGCTTTAGTCAATCGAGCTCTACGTTTGCTATAAAATGTTTCCTGGCAGATTGTTTACATGTTATTCAATTTTGCCAAGGTTGTTGTAGTTGATCCGTGTATGATATGATGTTGTTCTTGCCATGTATAGCTTCGATGCCATGTCTTCTTACTGTTGGTTGCCTTGTCATGCCATGTATTGCTCTGCGGTGAGTGGTTCAAGCTCACCAACATGCCTACTTATCGTTGTTCCTGCCATGTTTGAATCTGTAATATAACTTGCCATGTTTACATGGGTGCCATCTTATTTTCTGATCCTTTTTGGCTCATGGTCAGTAAAGGACTTTTGTTCTATGCATTTAGTAGATCCATGCCATGGCTTTGTTTTCCATGATAAGTTCCTGTAACATGTTGTTTGATAGCTCTGAACATTGCAACCTGATGTTATTTGTGCTAAAGTCTGAAACTGTTATTATTTGCAATCTTGCCATGTGTTTTTGAGCATGTTCTAGTTGTTTCTGGAGATAGATCAGTGTTCATGTTTTGTCATGCTTTACCTGTACATCATGCCCATGCCTTTTGTTATCATGTTGAGATTCTGTAGCATAGTGTTTTGATGCTTGCAATATGCCTAGTTGCTGTTTTGGACAGCTTGTCCTTTAAACTTGTATTGTGTGTGTGAGTTGAACCGTTGCTCCGTTTTGAGTGTGCTCTATATGAAACTTGCTTAGAATTGCATGTAGCTTCATATTATCATGTTGCATCCTTGTTTTGGGGTGTTTTCTTGATGTTTGTATGCTTTTTGCACCAATGCCATGTTTATCTTGTGTTGATCATCTCTTCTAAGCCGTAGCTCCGAATTTAATGAACTTTATATGTAACTTGACTAGAATTTCGTGTAGATCATCGTGGTGCATCTTAACTTGCTGTTTAACAACTTGAACATAAGGTTTATTCAGATCTGGACCAATTTCGAAATTTGCATATGAGGGCTTACCGGAATTGTTATATGTTGTTTCCGGCCTCATTTAAACTTGCTTTGATGTGTTGCTCTTGTTTGCATCATCTCTTGCCATGAGTAGCTTCATCTAGATTTGTCATGCATCATGTTTGTTGTGCATCTTGTCATGTTCATGTGTGGTGTGTTTACTTTGTTGTGTGCTTCTTCTTGTTAGTTCCCGTTTCGTTGCGATCGTGAGGATTCGTTCGTCTACGCTTGGTTCGGCTTCATCCGTTCGTCTTCTTCACGGACTCGTTCTTCTTCCTTGCGGGATCTCAGTGTCACATCCCTAGAATTGCTTGACATTAGTTGCATTAGGGCATTCATGTCATCATGTTAATTTCCATGAAAATTGAAATGGGGATTTGTGAAACCCTCAGAATCATTTTGGAAATGACCTAAATAAAAATCGCTCCAAAAGGGTCCAAGAAAATGCTCATGTGGCCCTCTGAAAATATTGGGCAGAGATAACAACCTAACCAATATTTTTAGGATCCCATAAGTATTTATTTTGGGCATTTGGAATTAATACATTAAATATTTGCCTTGGATATATATTATTATATATATATAATATTGTCCAAAATTGTGCCCTTTTGTTGGGGAGCTCTGGAATAATATAGTAAGCTCCTGCAAAAATTGGCATAATTAAATAAATTAGTTTGGTATTTTAAATAAATCAAAACAAATGTCAGAATATAGAAAACAGAAAACAATTAAGGAAAGAACAGAGGCTCGCCTGGGCGTTACCTGGCTCACCTGCAGCCCACCTGGCCCAGCCCCTCCCGCTGGACGGCCCAGCCCACCGGCCGAGCGGTCGTCTCTAACCTCTCGCCAAGAGGCGAGGCGTGTCGCTGCAGCGCACCGCCAAGGCCACCACCTCCACCCTGCCTGCCTGGCCTCCCGACCCCCTTGCGCTGCCACGCGCCTCCCGACCCTGGGCCTCTCACTCTCTCCTCAAACGCCCCTCTCTCTCGCTCCCTCCTCTCGCCCCGGACTGAGCGGCTTGTCGCCGTCGTTCGCCGAACCCGTGGCCACCGGCCCTCCCTCGCCTCGCCGATGTGCCCATGGCCTCCGCCTAGCCCCTCTCCGTCCTCCTCACCGAGTTCCCCGACGCCAGAGCACCCCAAGGCGCCGCCCCACCATTTCTCGGACCCGCTGGTCGCCGTCGCCAAATTCACCGGCTCCGGTGCCCACCCGAGCTCACCGACGGCCTCCTCGCAACCACGGTGAGCTCCCGAGTCGATCCCCCCTCTTCTCCGGCTCATTCTCCCCCTCTAGCTACCACTTCCCCCCGTGACCGAAACTCGCCGCCGCCACTGCACGTCGCCGGCGTGGCCACAGCCACGATGGCTCGGTTCCGAGCACGCCATCGCCTTCACCGTACCCGTAGGATCCCGTAGCACCCACCCTTCCGGCCTACCGTGCCCCCTAGCGCCAACCCCGCACCTACCCGAGCTCCGGCCGCCGCATAGCTCGTCGCCGGTGCCTCTCCCGGCCGCCCCGAGCTCTAACCTCCCCACCAAGAACCTCAGCGCCTTCCCAGCTGTCCGTAGGTACTCTCCCCGGCCCTTTTGGTGGCCGGATTGGTCATTTGCACTTGCGCCGCCGCGTCGGGTTCGCCGGCGGCTAAACGCCGGCGCCCGCTGACCCCTGACCGGCGTGGGTTGACCCCTGCCTGGTTTGACCTCCCCCTCCCCTCACTGACATGCGGGCCCCGCCCGGCTAACTAAATTAGGTTAGTGTTAATTAGGTTAGGTTAGTTAGTTAGACGCTGACCAGTGGGTCCCAGCGTCAGGTTTGACCTGGACCGCGCCCAGTTGACCGCTGACGTCACATTGACGTCAGGCTGACGCCATAATTAGGTTTCTAGATTTAATTTAATTCAGTAAATTTCAGAATATACTCTAAACTTCTAAAAATCATATAAATTCAACCGTAACTCGGATGGAAATAATTTATATATGAAAAATGATCAGAAAAATATGGAGAATCTGTTTATGCCATGATCATGCATGTTTGAACAAGTTAACATCACTGAATAGGATGAATCATGATTAGGGCAAATTATGGAATAGCATTTGGAGTTGGGTTTCAACCTCGTTTGAATTCCACTTCAACTAACTTGGATTATTATTGCATTAGGTAAATTCAGTACATCAATATGACATGTCATTCATGAGTATGTGCATTGCATTGATTGTGTTCTCTCTTGTTTGCCGGTGTTTGTCCCCTCCCGGTAGACGATGTACCGACGATGATTATTCGATGACACCGATGAAGAACTATTATCTTCAGAAGTGCCAGGCAAGCAAAACCCCCTTGTTCATTCCGATACAATCCCACTCCCTCGCT
This sequence comes from Aegilops longissima, assembly GCA_021605205.1. Lineage (NCBI taxonomy): Eukaryota > Viridiplantae > Streptophyta > Magnoliopsida > Poales > Poaceae > Aegilops > Aegilops longissima. Next base: position 71,638,783 of record CM038682.1, on the reverse strand, counting down.
CCTGCTCTATTTTATTGCATTAGGACAACAACGATTCAATGTTACTTGCTGCGGTAGCTGAACCCTTGATCCTTTGCATGACCTGTCATTCCACAGTAATTAGATGAAACCCACTAGCATGAGTAGGAGTTGTTTGAGCCCATGTTGTGCCTACTCATTTATGCTTGTTTGTCATGCCTGCTACTGCTTAGAGTTGAGTCGGGTCTGATTCATCGGGAATGAATTGGAATTGTTATGAACATGTCCTATTGTGTGTGAGCTAAGTGTGTGAACACGATTTGGTAAAGTAGCGGTGAGAGGCCATGTAGGAGTACATGGTGGGTTGTCTCATTGCAGCCGTCCTCAGGAACTGAGTTCTGTGTTTGTGATCCATGAAACAGTTACTACCACGCATTGGGATCCTTAATTGACCCTCTCGGCTTCTTAACCACCCTTGTCCACAGTCCGGGAGTTGCAAGTAGTTTCTGGTGTTTGTAGCATGTCAATGCCGCGCATACGCTGACCTTAGGGGTGGGTTGTGTTGCGGTAGGCACCGTGGGTCTGTGTACCGAGTGCCGCTTGGTATCTCGGGAACCCTGCACACATCGCTCGGGCTGTATGGGAAACCTCGGCGGACTCCTGCGGATGGAACCCGAATAGGCGATAAACCTGGACTAGGGACTTGAGTGTTTAGGTAGGCCGTGGCCGACACCCACGCTGGGCTTCCGCTTGAAGGTTGCCGAGTACATGTCGTAAACGCGCGGTAAGTGGTGAGAGCGTGTGTGAAGAAGTACACCCTGCAGGTTTAATATGATCTATTCGAATAGCCGTGTCCACGGAGAAGGACTTCGGGTTGCCTATATCAGTTCATAGACAAGTGAAAGTGGATACTCTAAAATGCGCAAGATAAGCGTGAGTGCTATGGATGGCGTTCTCGTGAGGGAGACGGAGCGGATCCATAGTGGTGTATTGATATGGTGAATATGTGGACTCGTGTGCGCCACCTCAAAAGAGTTACTTGCAATGTAGTTCAGGATAGCCACCGAGTCAAAGCTGGCTTGCTGCGGTCAAACTCCACCACCCCTTTTGATAATGATGCATATGTAGTTAGTTCTGATGTAAGTCTTGCTGAGTACAATTGTACTCACGCTTGCTTATTTTATGTTTTGCGAGAGACGCTGGTCTCGCTAGTAGTTCCGCTTGGACTTCGACGTTTAGCTTGATACCTCAGCTACGATCTTGTGCCTCGGCAGGATTTGGTAGATAGTCGGCTTCTCAGCCTTTTCCATTTATAGTTGTCTCAGACTCGGACATGATTAGCTTCCGCTTGTGCTTTGACTTGTATGCTTCGAGTGTTGGGTCATGAGACCCTGTTTGTAATATCTCGCTCTTGAGCCTAATGAATAATATTTTGAGTCGAGAGTTATGTTGTGATGCCATGTTGTATCTACGCATATTGAGCATAATGTGTGTATGTTTGAAATGCTTGGTATGTGTGGGATCCGACAAACTAGTTGTTTATCCTTGGCAGCCTCTCATATGGGGAAATGTAGTCTCGTGCTTCTGAGCGATAGTAGTCCGCTACAGCCGGTTCACCGAGTCCTGCTAGCCCAAAGACTACTGCTTGGACACTTGACTGGCGGCATGTGTTTCACTTCGTTCCTATGTCTGTCCCTCGGGAAATGTCACGCGATGTTATTCGGAGTCCTGCCTAGCCTGCTACAGCCCGGGATACCGGAGTCCTGTTAGCCCAGTGCTACAGCCCGAATACATACGTTGATGACCGACATGCTCGATGTGATTCATGTATGCCTGTCCCCATGGGTTAGCGCCGCTTTGGGTTCACGACTAGCCATGTCGGCCCGGGTTCTTTGTCATATGGATGCTAGCGACACTATCATATACGTGAGCCAAAAGACGCAAACGGTCCCGGGCCATGGTAAGGCGACACCCGTGGGAATACCGTGCGTGAGGCCGCAAAGTGATATGATGTGTTACATGCTAGATCGGTGTGACTTAGGATCGGGTCCTGACAGCGTTGGTATCAGAGCCTGACTGCCTGTAGGATTACCAAGCCAAACTGGTCGAAGTTGTGTCTAGAAATGCTTTAGTTATGTAAGGGAATTGATTGTGGAAGGGAACGTAAGGCTCTTTTTACTCCTTATACCTCATGGCCTTCTGATCTGAGTCATCCTCTTCTCTTCTACGGGGTTTAAGAACTAGGCTTCTCATCTATCTATTAGGATGACGAGTTACTAATCCATAGACTTATAAGATTGTTGGTTTTAATCCCCAGTTCAGTTCCTACTACTCCTGTATGATAACTGTTGATTTCGGAATCTTGTTATGATGTTGTTGAGTGGTTATGCCACCATTTCTGCAGGATGTCTCAAATCATTTTGAGCATTTACAGCCGTTATGCTGTCCGAGTCATCCCAGGTCTCTAAATAGTCTGATGCATTTGCAAATCCTTTCTTCTGTTCCCGATGTCCTTTTGGGCCAGATTAAGCACACTAACCAGTCAGTCGAGGTACTCCATTGCCTCGACATATATGTTGGAACTACTATTATGACCCTAGGTGTTTAGGAAGTCACCTAGCAATTTAGCAATGCTTTTGTACCCCCAGTGTGATGATTCTGGCCATCATTTTCGAAAGCATCCCGTGATGCCATTTAGTAGTAGGTATTCTACTCCTGGGTTGTTGAACCCGAGATTCATCCTACCTCATGTCGTTAGTATTTGCTAGTGCCTTTAGGATATTAGTAACCTTGCGATAGTCCTCGAAGTCCGTGGTATTCTCCTTCTTCCAAATACCATGAACTAATTATAGCAGAAGTTCTTTTTGAACCAAAAGATCACAACAAGAGTGCTCTTGAGGAGTTCTCCATTCATAATTGTGAATCTGCTAATTCTACCTTTCTGCATGGGTTATCCGGAAGAAATGTTGAACTTGCTCGACATACTAATCTGTGCATCCACAACTCAGAAAATTATATGTTCCTTTGAGTTGTTCTCTTAGATGTCTTCTGACCTTCATCTATCAATTGATAGCCAAGGGTATGTGTGCAATTGTGTTCATCGATGCATTTTTATCCTTGTGGTCCGTCAAGCCATTCTATTCGGAATGACTAGGAGAAACAAACTCGAAGACCTCATCCATTTCTAGGATTGGGTCAAAGTAGTTGTATTCCGCAGATCAAAACGCCAATTCAGCTTTTGTTCTGTTCTACCTTGGAGTGTTACCATCTTTATGTCAAGAGTGTCATGGGAATTGCACAACCTCCTAGGAATTCTTGATGCAGTGGTACTCCTCACCATCATTGTTCATTTCTCGGTTCTGTGTTGGTGCAACCGGAAAGCCGACAAGTGAATTGTGATGTGTGACATCAATACTCCGAGCAACTCGTTGCTTGGTAGTGAGAGGACAATATTCTCATTCTTAGCATGTTGGTTATTAACCCATCATCCTAAGTTTGATCGTGCTACCTAGTCCTTATTTCTGGTGCACACTTCGATTGATGAGTTAGGATTGTGTCAAATCCTCACTCATCGGATAATATCGTCTTGCCCTCAAAAGCAAGATTGTTCTCGAGCTTAGTACCATACCGGTGGTTCGTGACTTTCCAAATATCTTCTTGGAAGTGTTACCGGGTTGTTTCCTGACTGTTATGTTGGGCTCGTGATCAAGTTGGTTTCTTGTGAACCACCCTTCTCCAAGAATCTGTGTTGGATACCCCTGAGCTAGTTGGTTAAGCTAGACAACAACTTGGAGAGTTGGAAGATAAAAGCTTGTCCAACTTAGTTCGATCCAAAGGGATATTCTTGTGTAGTGTGTGTTGAAGAAAGATGATACCTTCATCGATTGGTCCTTGTGATCAGTTGCTGGATCTATTGTCCTACCAATTCTTTGACTTGAGTATGGGCCATTGTCAAGTCAAATCAGAACCAACGATATTCGTAATGTTGTCTTACTCGTGGTTACCCCCTCGAGCATACCCATTACATCCTTGGTCTGACCAATGCTATCACCGTGTTCACATGATGGTGGAAGTCCAGTGATATGGAAATTCCGATGAGTTGCTGTTGAGCCCATCAGTAGCATTTTGTCTCCCCCATGAGTCATGTTGAGCATCAACCTAGTATTGGAAATTTGTGTAAGCATTCTTCGTGTTTCGTTCATGAAGCATATGTTTGGATGAAAGTAGTGACTTCCTCTAATTCATGTGCATCTGATGTAAGCGCCGCCATGAATTTGAGAAAGGTTTGTTTTGTTCCTTTGGAACCATCCCAAGTCAGTCATGCACGTGCGAAGTATTCTATGGTCTGATAGACTGATCATCTTCATTCCATATGGATTCCATAACACACCAAGCCACTGATTGAATGGTTCAAGGAGAAGGAGTTCCTTCATAACAACTAGTCATGACTTATGATAGGACTTCGTTATCCTCGATGATGGTTCCCAACCGAACTCGGTAGTGTTTTATTATAAGACTATCATGTGGTCATGCTTGTCTAGGACAACGTGTCCACATGTTTGTAGCGAAACCAGCTCATGTTTTGGAGCTTGCTATCGTAGTTCATATCCCGAGAATCTCGCAACGCCATCGCGTCAAATTGTGTTGCAACCTTTCCTTTTCAGACATGCTGAGTCTGAAATATCCTAACACCAACCAGATCTGAATCTCAGGCAGATATGATGGTTGAAACATTCCAACAGCTGCATTTCGTTCCCAGCTTGCACCGTCCTTGTGCTATCTCGCTATAGACGGTCTTCTTAGCAATTCTTGTCCAGGGTTATCTTCAAAGTGAACTTACCCTAGGCCCCCTCCACCTCCGATGATAAGCAAAAATCATCCATTGCGTTGTCTTCAACAAGGTAGTCCACATCATCCATTCTAGTCCGAGTGTACCATTCCTTTGCACTCCACCAAATGATCGCTTGTGATTGCCTTTGGCTGGCATAAGGAGTTCCAATGATCTATGGATCAAAAGTAATTCTTTTTGCCACTTAAGGGAATAGTTCTTGCGCCACCTTTCTCGAGGTGTCCCGTTACGGGATCATGGTGAATATTTCCTCGCCACCATGATACCATCCACCATCTTCCTAAAAGCGTGGAATTGTTGCCACCACTCAAACTTCGTTGTTGTTCTTCCATCCCTCTCGATGCATTTTGTGTCTCAACTCGAGATGTGATACCGTCTCAGTCCGTGAGTTGATCATGTTTACCTGATCTTCATTAAGATCGAATCATGTAGGGTTTCCCCTTCTTTCTGTTGTCGTGTCGGGTGAAGATCTCGAAGACGTCAAGACCAAGAAGATGGAATGAATCAACATCTTCGAGAAGGGCAAATGGATCATGAAAATTGTAATAGTTTGTGACCTCCCTTTTCCTCTTACCTCACGTTTTGAATCTCGGGGCGAGATTCTTGTTTAGTGGGGGTGAGTTGTCACATCCCTAGAATTGCTTGACATTAGTTGCATTAGGGCATTCATGTCATCATGTTAATTTCCATGAAAATTGAAATGGGGATTTGTGAAACCCTCAGAATCATTTTGGAAATGACCTAAATAAAAATCGCTCCAAAAGGGTCCAAGAAAATGCTCATGTGGCCCTCTGAAAATATTGGGCAGAGATAACAACCTAACCAATATTTTAGGATCCCATAAGTATTTATTTTGGGCATTTGGAATTAATACATTAAATATTTGCCTTGGATATATATTATTATATATATATAATATTGTCCAAAATTGTGCCCTTTTGTTGGGGAGCTCGAATAATATAGTAAGCTCCTGCAAAATTGGCATAATTAAATAAATTAGTTTGGTATTTTAAATAAATCAAAACAAATGTCGAATATAGAAAACAGAAAACAATTAAGGAAAGAACAGAGGCTCGCTTTGGGCGCACAGCTCACTGCAGCCCACCTGCCCCAGCCCCTCCCGGCTGGGCGGCCCAGCCCACCGGCTGGGCGGTCGTCTCTAACCTCTGCCAAGAGGCGAGGCGTGTCGACACACAGCCGCCGCCAAGGCCACCTCCACCCCACCTGCCTGGCCTCCCGACCCCCCTTGCGCTGCCACGCGCCTCCCGACCCCTGGGCCTCTCACTCTCTCCTCAAACGCCCCCCCTCTCTCTGCTCCCTCCCTCTCGCCTGGACCGGCGGCTCGTCGCCGCTCGTTCACGAACCTGGCCACTGCCCCCCTCGCCTCGCCGATGTGCCCATGGCCTCCGCCTAGCCCCTCTCCGTCCTCCTCACCGAGTTCCCCGACGCCAGAGCACCCCAAGGCGCCGCCCCCACCATTTCCCCCTCTCGGACCCGCCGGGTCGCCGTCGCCAAATTCACCGGCTCCGGTGCCCACCCGAGCTCACCGACGGCCTCCTCGCAACCACGGTGAGCTCCCGAGTCGATCCCCCCTCTTCTCCGGCTCATTCTCCCCCTCTAGCTACCACTTCCCCGTGGACCAAACTCGCCGCCGCCACTGCACGTCGCCGGCGTGGCCACAGCCACGATGGCTCGGTTCCGAGCACGCCATCGCCTTCACCGTACCCGTAGGATCCCGTAGCACCCACCCTTCCGGCCTACCGTGCCCCCTAGCGCCAACCCCGCACCTACCCGAGCTCCGGCCGCCGCATAGCTCGTCGCCGGTGCCTCTCCGGCCGCCCCGAGCTCTAACCTCCCCACCAAGAACCTCAGCGCCTTCCCAGCTGTCCGTAGGTACTCTCCCCGGCCCTTTTGGTGGCCGGATTGGTCATTTGCACTTGCGCCGCCGCGTCGGGTTCGCCGGCGGCTAAACGCCGGCGCCTCACGACCTCGACCGCGTGGGTTGACCCTGCCTGGTTTGACCTCCTCCCCTCATCGACATGCGGGCCCGCCTGCTAACTAAATTAGGTTAGTGTTAATTAGGTTAGGTTAGTTAGTTAGACGCTGACCAGTGGGTCCCAGCGTCAGGTTTGACCTGGACCGCGCCTAGTTGACCGCTGACGTCACATTGACGTCAGTGGACGCCATAATTAGGTTTCTAGATTTAATTTAATTCAGTAAATTTCAGAATATACTCTAAACTTCTAAAAATCATATAAATTCAACCGTAACTTCGGATGGAAATAATTTATATATGAAAAATGATCAGAAAAATATGGAGAATCTGTTTATGCCATGATCATGCATGTTTGAACAAGTTAACATCACTGAATAGGATGAATCATGATTAGGGCAAATTATGGAATAGCATTTGGAGTTGGGTTTCAACCTCGTTTGAATTCCACTTCAACTAACTTGGATTATTATTGCATTAGGTAAATTCAGTACATCAATATGACATGTCATTCATGAGTATGTGCATTGCATTGATTGTGTTCTCTCTTGTTTGCCGGTGTTTGTCCCCTCCCGGTAGACGATGTACCGACGATGATTATTCGATGACACCGATGAAGAACTATTATCTTCAGAAGTGCCAGGCAAGCAAAACCCCCTTGTTCATTCCGATACAATCCCACTCCCTCGCTCCTGCTCTATTTTATTGCATTAGGACAACAACGATTCAACTGTTACTTGCTGCGGTAGCTGAACCCCTTGATCCTTTGCATGACCTGTCATTCCACAGTAATTAGATGAAACCCACTAGCATGAGTAGGAGTTGTTTGAGCCCATGTTGTGCCTACTCATTTATGCTTGTTTGTCATGCCTGCTACTGCTTAGAGTTGAGTCGGGTCTGATTCATCGGGAATGAATTGGAATTGTTATGAACATGTCCTATTGTGTGTGAGCTAAGTGTGTGAACACGATTTGGTAAAGGTAGCGGTGAGAGGCCATGTAGGAGTACATGGTGGGTTGTCTCATTGCAGCCGTCCTCAGGAACTGAGTTCTGTGTTTGTGATCCATGAAACAGTTACTACCACGCATTGGGATCCTTAATTGACCCTCTCGGCTTCTTAACCACCCTTGTCCACAGTCCGGAGTTGCAAGTAGTTTCGTGTTTGTAGCATGTTTGGGGCCGCATAGCGCTGACCTTAGGGGTGGGTTGTGTTGCGGTAGGCACTGTGGGTCCCGGTACCGAGTGCCCGTTTGGTATCTCGGGAACCCTGCACACATCGCTCGGGCTGTATGGGAAACCTCGGCCGGACTCCTGCGGATGGAACCCGAATAGGCGATAAACCTGGACTAGGGACTTGAGTGTTTAGGTAGGCCGTGGCCGACACCCACGTTGGGCTTCCGCTTGAAGGTTGCCGAGTACATGTCGTAAACGGCGGTAAGTGGTGAGAGCGTGTGAAGAAGTACACCCTGCAGGTTTAATATGATCTATTCGAATAGCCGTGTCCACGGAGAAGGACTTCGGGTTGCCTATATCAGTTCATAGACAAGTGAAAGTGGATACTCTAAAATGCGCAAGATAAGCGTGAGTGCTATGGATGGCGTTCTCGAGGGAGACGGGAGCGGATCCATAGTGGTGTATTGATATGGTGAATATGTGGACTCGTGCGCCACCTCAAAAGAGTTACTTGCAATGTAGTTCAGATAGCCACCGAGTCAAAGCTGGCTTGCTGCAGTCAAACTCCACCACCCCTTTTGATAATGATGCATATGTAGTTAGTTCGATGTAAGTCTTGCTGAGTACAATTGTACTCACGCTTGCTTATTTTATGTTTTGCGAGAGACGTCGGTCTCGCTAGTAGTTCCGCTTGGACTTGACGTTTAGCTTGATACCTCAGCTACGATCTTGTGCCTCGGCAGGATTTGGTAGATAGTCGCTTCTCAGCCTTTTCCATTTATAGTTGTCTCGTACTCGGACATGATTAGCTTCCGCTTGTGCTTTGACTTGTATGCTCGAGTGTTGGGTCATGAGACCCTGTTTGTAATATCTCGCTCTTGAGCCCTAATGAATAATATTTTGAGTCGTAGAGTTATGTTGTGATGCCATGTTGTATCTACGCATATTGAGCATAATGTGTATGTTTGAAATGCTTGGTATGTGTGGGATCCGACAAACTAGTTGTTTATCCTCGGCAGCCTCTCATATGGGGAAATGTAGTCTCGTGCTTCTGGGCGATAGTAGTCCGCTACAGCCCGGTTCACCGGAGTCCTGCTAGCCCAGCACTACTGCTTGGACACTTGACTGGCGGCATGTGTTTCACTTCGCTCCTATGTCTGTCCCCTCGGGAAATGTCACGATGTTATTCGAGTCCTGCCTAGCTCTGCTACAGCCGGGATACCGGAGTCCTGTTAGCCAGTGCTACAGCCCGAATACATACGTTGATGACCGACATGCTCGATGTGATTCATGTATGCCTGTCCCCATGGGTTAGCGCCGCTTTGGGTTCACGACTAGCCATGTCGGCCCGGGTTCTTTGTCATATGGATGCTAGCGACACTATCATATACGTGAGCCAAAAGACGCAAACGGTCCCGGGCCATGGTAAGGCGACACCCGTGGGAATACCGTGCGTGAGGCCGCAAAGTGATATGATGTGTTACATGCTAGATCGGTGTGACTTAGGATCGGGGTCCTGACACTCAGGCAAGATGACCGCTACCCTGGATCTCACTACTATCATTGCTATGCTAGTTGCTTCGTTCTATAGCTATGCTGCGCTACCTATTACCTGTTTATCAAGCCATCCCAAATTGCCATGTCAGCCTCTAACCTTTGTCACCCTTCCTAGCAAACCATTGTTTGGCTATGTTACCGCTTTGCTCAGCCCCTCTTATAGCGTTGTTAGTTGCAGGTGAAGATGAAGTTTGTTCCTTGTTGGAACATGGAGATGTTGTTCCTTGCTGGAACATGTTTACTTGTTGGGATATCACAATATATCTTATTTAATTAATGCATCTATATACTTGGTAAAGGGTGGAAGGCTCGGCCTTATGCCTGGTGTTTTGTTCCACTCTTGCCGCCCTAGTTTCCGTCATATCGGTATTATGTTCCCGGATTTGGCGTCCCTAACGCGGTCGGGTGATTTATGGGACCCCCTTGACAGTTCGCTTTGAATAAGACTCCTCCAGCAAGGCCCAACATTGGTTTTACCATTTGCCTCACCTAGCCCTTTTTCCCTTGGGTTTCCGGAGCCCAAGGGTCATCTTTATTTTAGCCCCCCCGGGCCAGTGCTTCTCTAAGTGCTGGTTCGAACCGAGCCGCCTGCGGGGCCACCACGGGGAAACTCGAGGCTTGGTTTTACTCGTAGCCTGTCTCATCCGGTGTTGCCCTGAGAACGAGATATGTGCAGCTCCTATCGGGATTGTCGGCGCATCGGGCGGTCTTGCTGGTCTTGTTTTATTGCTGTCGAAATGTCTTGTAGCCGGGATTCCGAGACTGATCGGGTCTTCCCGGGGAGAAGGAATATCCTTCGTTGATCGCGAGAGCTTATCATGGGCTAAGTTGGGACACCCCTGCAGGGTTTGAACTTTCGAAAGCCGTGCCCGCGGTTATGTGGCAGATGGGAATTTGTTAATATCCGGTTGTAGTAAACTTGAAGCAAACTCTTCTAAAATACACCAACCGTAAAGCGTAATCGTGAGTGTCTCTTTTCGGGTTGATCGAGAGGAGACCACGGTTTCGGGTTATGTCTCGACGTAAGTAGGAGTTCAGGATCACTTCTTGATCATTACTAGTTGACGACCGCCTTTGTTTTCTCTTCTCGCCTCATTTGCGTATGTTAGCCACCATATATGCTTAGCCGCTGCTGCAACCTCACCACTTTACCTCTTCCTTACCCATTAAGCTTTGCTAGTCTTGATACCCATGGTAATGGGATTGCTGAGTCCTTGTGGCTCACAGATTACTACACCACCAGTTGCAGGTATAGGTTCGCGATGATCATGACGTGAGAGCGATGTTTGCTTGTATTGGAGTTCTTCTTCTGCTACTTCTTCGATCAGGGGATAGGTTCCAGGTCGGCAGCCTGGGCTAGCAGGGTGGATGTCATTTGACTTTCTGTTTATGTTTCATCCGTAGTCGGATGTTGATCTCTTGTATATGATGTTGATGTATTCTTGTGGCATTTGTGCCTTATGTATGTATCCCTATGCATTATGTAATGTTGATGTAATGATATCCACCTTGCAAAAGCGTTTCCAATATGCGGGTTTATCCTTGGTGGGACCTTCGAGTTCCTTTTGGACAGGGTCGCATATTGGGCGTGATAGCTAGTATTACGCGTACATAATTACGCTCTGGAGATACCATGGGCATATGGGGAGGGGCAAGACAACGGCACGCCAAGAATGCGGCTCGACCGCACTGTGGGCCCCGCTTGTGTCATTTCCTTTTCCTTTTTCCTTTTTCTTCCTTTTTTTTACTTTCAGGACTCCGTCTTTGAGAAGTCCTGTCCGGCACTTGAATCGCCGAACTCACGATGCAACAGCCAGGGAAGCGGAAAACCACGTCGAGTGCTCAGTTGGTCTCTATTGCGAGCATTATACCTGTTTTACATATCATCCAGCAGCTTACCCCTGGAGGGGGACATGTTAGATAGTCCCATCCCTTGCTTATCGCACTATTTGTATCGTTCTGCTTCCGTTGCAGTACCTTTTTTGAATAAACAATACATAGCTTTTTCTTATTATTGCTCTACTTCCTTTATATATACATATGTTCATTTCACGACATGTTGCAACCGTACACTTTGGTACGGCCAATACACCAGGGGCTTAAGTATCCCAAAATTATGGTGTGATAAGTCCGAACACTTTCGCAAGTGCGGCACCCCGAACTTGTAGCATTATATGAATTGGCTCCGAATCATGTCTTGGGTCAATAGTTGGGTTTGCCCGGCTCCCATGTTTTGGTACCTTACGTTCCGCTATATCGGCTAAGGTAGCACCGGGAGAACCACTGCGATTGTGCCCCAGTTATGCTGGGTCGAGTACCTTAGTGGAGAAAGCTAAAACTGACTGTCATGATAAGGCGAGAGCCGGTAGCTGTTCGAGAGGTTTTTTCGAGTCCCTAAAGACTTATGCCGCTTAGAGCGAGGAACCGGAATTGTCCGGCCAAGGCGTGGATAGCGCCCCGAACTCGGTCTTCCGAATACTAGGGGCTTAGCCGAAATTTAAAATTATAGAATTCTATGGCTAAGTGAGAGTGTTCAAGCATTATAAGTCCGGTTGCCTTGTTCGTTGTGTTGAGCGCCTCCCTAGATGGACCCAAGAATGGGAACAAGAGTGCTCAAGTTTATCCCGAACACCCCAAAGACTGTGACATGGGGGCTGAAGCCAACGACTTGCCATCTCTCAAATTTGATAAACGGCCGCACAGAAGGTAATATTTTAAATTAATAAGCATTGCTTAGCGCACATGAACAAGTTTTCAGCGTACAGGATAACGAATGCGAGTTTATTCAAAAATTACATCCTTGGAGCACTCATCCGCTATTCGGCGGGCACCCTTCAAGAGGCCCTCATAGTACATTTCGGGCATGCGATGCTCATGGCCCTTCGGTGGCCCGTCCGTCACAAGCCTCTCCGCATCCAGCTTGCCCCAGTGCACTTTAGCGCGGGCAAGGGCCCGACGGACACCTTCAATGCAGACGGAGCGCTTGATGACCTCAAGCCGTGGACAGGCATCCACCAGCCGCTGCACCAAGCCGAAGTAGCTCCCGGGCATGGCCTCCAATGGCCAAAGCCGCGCTACAAGGCCCTTCATGGCCTGTTCGGCGACCTTATGGAGCTCGACCAGCTGCTTCAGTTGGTCGCTCAGGGGCACCGGATGCTCGGCCTCAAGATACCGAGACCGAACACCTTCTCCGTGGAGCTCCCTCCGGGCGCGGTAGAATGCGGCAGATCGGGCGCACTATGGGGCAAATCTGCGAATGCTCCCGAGAGCTCGAATCCGGGTAAGTAACAGGTAATTGACTTTTACATTCTTGCTTTGCATAAAGAATGCCTTACCCGCCGCTATCTTCTTTAGTGCTTCAATTTCTTGGAGGGCTTTTTGGGCCTCGGCCTTAGCAGCTTTGGCACTCTCAAGAGCCGAGGCAAGCTCGAACTCTCGGGTCTTCGAGTCATGCTCCAAACCCTCGTGTTTTTTCACGAGAATCTGGAGCTCTTGCCGCACCTCCACAAGCTGCGCCTCCCCTTTCTCTCGCTCGGTGCGTTCCGCAGCCGCTTTGTTTTCGGCCACGGACACCGCTTCCCTCAGGGTCGCCACCTCGTTCGTGGCCCCTGCAGTACCCATGTTATTCCTGTTATTTTTCGCAACCAAAACCTTTTCTATAAGGTATTTCTTTAATAAGGTATTACTTACCTTCCTTGTCCTCGAGCTCCTTCTTGGCTTGTCCGAGCTCGTTCTCGGACCGCTCGAGGTTCTGCTTCAATGCATTGACCTCCGCAGTCAGTGCGGCAGAGGTCAGCAGCGCAGCCTGCATTCCCATATTGACATTCTTATGTTAGACTCCTGCGTATATCTTTTTAGATCCTTAGTCCGGCTTTTCCTTCCGAACACCGAACTAAGCATCAGGGGCTACTGTCTATGCGGTTATATTTTTACATATTCTAAAAACTTACCTCAAAGCCTGTTAGAAGGCTGGTATAGGCTTCGGTCAGTCCGCTCTTGGCGGACTGAACTCTCCGGATCACCGCACTCATAACAGTGTGGTGCTCCTCCTTGATGGAAGCGCCGTTAAGCGCTTCCAGTAAGCTATCTAGTGCCTCCGGTTGGACGGAGGACACCGGCGTCTTACCCTTCTTCCGAAGGGTCCGCTTGCCGGACTCCAGAACCACTGAAGGTTCCGGCATGGAGACCGGACAAGGGTCGGGCCTAGAGCCCTTGGGGGTCTTACCCCCCGCGTGCCTGGAGACCGGGAGGTCGCCTTGTGGCACCTCCTACGCTACCTCCTCTTGACCAAGCCCCTCTTGGGGCCCCGCCGCGGCATCGTCCGCAGCGTGAGGCGAGGAGGCGGTCGGAAGCGAGGTACTCTCCATTCCCGACGAGCCGAGGGACCCGCTCGATGAATCGGCGAACTCGCCCTTGGGCGGGCTGCACAGTTGTTCGACATTAGAGAACACTCGGCAATAACAAAAAGCCATGGGTATCCGGACACTTACGATCTCGCCAGGGGCTTGGCCCTTGTAGGCCAATCCTCCTCGTCGTCGTCGACGTTGGTGGAGAAGTCTGGAGGAAGGGTTCTTCCCTTCTTGGACCCTCCGACCTCCCAGTTGGGGCGGCCTTCCTTTTCTTCTCCTCCCCCGCTGGGGGAGGAGCTTCTTCTTCTTCCTCCTCGTCTTCAGGAGAAGATTCCGCTTCGGAATCTGACAGCACCTGGCGTCAGGAGCTCCTTCGAGTTCCCGTGGCCTCCTTCTTGGCCTTCTTCTCCGCCACCACATGGGGTGCCGGAGCCAGCAGCCCCGTCAACTGGGTGTCCGCTGGGTCTTCTGGCAAAGGAGCCGGACAGCTAATCTGTCCGGACGTCTTCAGCCAGTCCTGCCAAAAAATAGGGAGATTTTAGATCCCACATAGAGTCAATCTATGGAAAAAGAGTCCCGTGAAGGGTAAAATAACTTACCTCGTCGGCTTGACGCTGCGAGCTGTATTCGCGATCTTTGGTAGCGGATGCTGGGGCTTCGGCGCCCTTAAACAGCACCTTCTAGGCGTCTTCGTACGTAGTGTCGAAGAGCCGGCTCAAGGTTTGGTGCTATGCCGGATCGAACTCCCACAAGTTAAAGGCCCGTTGTTGGCATGGGAGAATCCGGCGGATGAGCATCACCTGGATTACGTCGACAAGCCTAAGATTCTTGGCCACCAGGTTTCGGACGCATGTTTGAAGTCCGGATGTCTCGTCCGAATTCCCCCACGTCAGGCCCGTCTCTTTCCATGACGAGAGCCGTGTGGGGAAGCCAGATCTGAATTCGGGGGCCGCCACCCATTTGGTGTTGCGGGCTCGGTGATGTAGAACCACCCGATTACCACCCCTTTATTGTCTCCACGAAGGCGCCTTGAGCCATGGGACTTTGGCCATCTTGCCGACCATGGCGCCTCAAGACTCGCTTGACGGCCGCCCACTACCTTCGGCGGACGTTGAAGATCTTCAGCCATAAGCCGAAGTGGGGCTGGATGCAGAGGAAAGCCTCGCACACGACGATAAACACTGAGATGTTGAGGATGAAATTCGGGGCCAGATCGTGGAAGTCCAGGCCGTAATAGTACATGAGCCCCCGGACAAATGGGTGAAGTGGAAAACCTAGTCCGCGGAGGAAGTGGGGGAGAAACACTACCCTCTCATGGGGCCTGGGGTTGGAATAAGATGCCCGCGATCGGGCAGCTCAGTCGCGATGTTGCCGGACAAGTATCCGGCTTCCCACAGTCTTGTGATGTGCCCCTCCGTGACGGAGGAGGCCATCCACCTGCCTCCCGCTCCTGACATGGTTGGATAAGGTTGAGGTGGGATGTGCGGACTTGGGCGCTGGAGCTCGAGTGCGCGGAAATGGATAAGCAAAGGAGGAAGAAGGCGTAGGTGAAAAGGTGGATCCTTATCCCCTTATATGGACGGACGACGCTATGCGTCCCTCACCAGCCTGGTAAAACTCGCTTATTTCCCAAGCGCCGTAATCAATGGCGCGGATGGGTTACCCACGTCCGTATTGATGAGAATCCCGGAATAAGGGGGCACGATCTATGCTTTGATAAGACGTGCCAAGGAAACCGCCTCGCTAAACACGCTGAGGTGGAACAATAAAAATCGATTCATATAAAGGCCTGGCCGTGGTGTAATGTCACGCCGCGGAATACGTCAGCAGATCTGTGCAAAAATTGTTCTCTCTACGGTGTTATGTGGAACTTGTTTTGCAGAGCCGGACACTATCCTTGTGTTCAAAACCTTCTATGAAGTATTCAGAGGAGGAACCCGCCTCGCAATGCCGAAGACAATCAACACGCCGGACTCATCGTCATTGAAGCCTGGTTCAGGGGCTACTGAGGGAGTCCCGGACTAGGGGGTGTCCGGATAGCCGGACTATCGTCACGGCTGGACTCCAAGATTATGAAGATACAAGATTGAAGACTTCATCCCGTGTCCGGATGGGACTTTCCTTGGCGTGGAAGGCAAGCTTGGCAATACGGATATGTAGATCTCCTACCATTGTAACCGACTCTATGTAACCCTAGCCCTCTCCGGTGTCTATATAAACCGGATGGCTTTAGTCCGTAGGACTACATCATCAGAACAACAACCCTTACAATCATACCATAGGCTAGCTTCTAGGGTTTAGCCTCCTTGATCTCGTGGTAGATCCACTCTTGTAAACATCCACAATATCAATATCAATCGAGCAGGACGTAGGGTTTTACCTCCATCAAGAGGGCCCGAACCTGGGTAAAACATCGTGTCCCTTGTCTCCTGTTACCATCCGCCTAGACGCACAGTTCGGGACCCCCTACCCGAGATCCGCCAGTTTTGACACCGACAGGGGAGAAGAAACATAAGATCCAACTATTTCGTCCGCCAGTTTAAAGGAGGTGGACTTGGATCTTTTATCGAGTATCACGTCGTCCCTGTTCACCGTGGAGCGCATCGCAGTCAGTTCCTCGGCCGCTAGGGCTTCGGATAGTGCCTCAAGGGCCAGTGCAGCTGTCTTATTTTCGGCGCGGAGTGCTATGTCCGGGTCACTAGCAAGAGTGATGATTCCATTGGGCCCGGGCATTTTGAGCTTCATGTACCCGTAATGGGGTATAGCTTGAAAAATTGTGAATGCCTCTCGCCCTAATAGAGCGTGGTATTCGCTGCTGAACGGGGCCTGAGGGAATCCCGGACTAGGGGGTGTCCGGATAGCCGGACTATCATCACGGCCGGACTCCAAGATTATGAAGATACAAGATTGAAGACTTCGTCCCGTGTCCGGATGGGACTTTCCTTGGCGTGGAAGGCAAGCTTGGCGATACGGATATGTAGATCTCCTACCATTGTAACCAACTCTGTGTAACCCTAACCTATCCGGTGTCTATATAAACCGGAGGGTTTTAGTCCGTAGGACGAACAACAATCATACCATAGGCTAGCTTCTAGGGTTTAGCCTCCTTGATCTCGTGGTAGATCTACTCTTGTACTACCCATATCAACAATATTAATCAAGCAGGAGTAGGGTATTACCTCCATCGAGAGGGCCCGAACCTGGGTAAAAACATCGTGTCCCTTGTCTCATGTTACCATCCGCCTAGACGCACAGTTCGGGGCCCCCTACCCGAGATCCGCCGGTTTTGACACCGACAGGGCCACTTGGAACGTGACCTCCTGGGACTTGTAATTATCCGGCGTGCCGAACACCATATCCAGTGTGATTTTTCCTGTACAACACGCTTCCCGACCGGGGATTATTCCTCTAAAGGTTGTGCTACTTCGCTCAATGTGGCTCCAGTCTATTTCCATTTTTCAAAGGGTTTCCTCGTAAATGAGGTTCAATCCGCTGCCACCGTCCATGAGTACCTTGGTAAGGCGAAAGCCGTCCACTATTGGACAGAGGACCAATGCGGCTGGTGCTCGGGCTGTTCGGAATTTAGGTTCATCACTGGCATTAAAGGTAATAGCCATGTCACTCCATGGGTTTATCGTTGCTACTTGGTAGACTTCGAAAGGCTGTGGAGTGTTCGTTTCCGCATATTATTTGATGCGAAAGTCTCGAAGACTGTTAATACCGTACTGGTATCCCTGGGCTGGTGCTCTGTGGATTCTGGGGTTAGAAGCTCTTCGCCACTTTTGGCCACCTGCCGGAGTATCCAACATGCTCTAAGGCTATGAGTTGGTGTGGCGCCCTCTGTACTATGAATTTTACAGGGTCCATTGAGCCATCCCTCCAGTACGGTTCCATGCCCTGTAGGGGTTTTTTGTTTTTTTGTGTTTTACCCGGGTGACTGGCGATAATGCACCCTTTTATTTCAGACTGGGTTTGTATTCATGGCCGGATTGTCCCAAAATCTTACTTCGGTTTTCCAGGCGCTTTCCATCGCACAGTACTTTTGTACTATGGACGCCAAATCAGCAAAGCGTGTAATTTCACAGCGACCTATGGCGTTGAGGATTCCCTTGTCCATGCAATTATTGCAGAAGAATGAAATTGTGTTTTCCTCGCGGCAGTCCTTTATCCTGTTCATAAGGTGGAGGAATCGCCCAAGAATGATGTAATGCTTCCTCGGCTCTTGCCTAATTTTGGATAGATCACATATGTTCGGGTGGGTGGGTGGAATTAAATCCGAAACCTCACCCAATCTGAGACTCAAGGGCCAAGGAGTTTCCGAGCTCGGAAGTTTGGATTCTTGGATGTTGTCCAATGAATCTAGCCCGTTGCCTGACTCTAAGTTCAGGTCTTGAGTGACGCCCTCCCTCCGCGGTTATCCGCTTGAGGGATCGAATCCGGACATAGCTAGTCCTTAAGATAGATGAAGGGTCGCCGCATTGTTCCTCCACCACAACAACGTGATGGGTGACCTGGGGAGAGTTAATCTCTCTCAGATCGGGTTTAGGCCCAATCTGATCGTAGTCTGTAGCGACTCCCAGGGCGGCGATGCGATCCAGGAGCTCGTTTAAGGAAGAGAGCTCCGTCGGATCTAACTGCTCGGCGAGTTCCGAGTTGACGTGAAGATTGCTTTCGATGACCCGAGAAGTCATCGTCGGCGCGGCGGCCGAACAGGCGGTCATAAGAAAACCGCCTAGCCGGAGAGTTTGGCCGATAGCCAAAGCTCCTTTAGCAAAAGTGTCGTCTTTAAAGACGGGATGAGGCATCCTTCCTGATTGTGGCGGCACAGAGGAACTCTCAATGAAAACACCAATGTCGGTGTCAAAACCGGCGGATCTCGGGTAGGGGGTCCCGAACTGTGCGTCTAGGCGGATGGTAACAAGAGACAAGGGACACGATGTTTTTACCCAGGTTCGGGCCCTCTCGATGGAGGTAAAACCCTACTCCTGCTTGATTAATATTGATGATATGGGTAATACAAGGGTAGATCTACCACGAGATCAGAGAGGCTAAACCCTAGAAGCTAGCCTATGGTATGATTGTTGTTCGTCCTACGGACTAAAACCCTCCGGTTTATATAGACACCGGAGAGGGCTAGGGTTACACAGAGTCGGTTACAATGGGAGGAGATCTACATATCCGTATCGCCAAGCTTGCCTTCCACGCCAAGGAAAGTCCCATCTGGACACGGGACGAAGTCTTCAATCTTGTATCTTCATAGTCCAGGAGTCCGGCCAAAGGTTATTGTCCGGCCATCCGGACACCCCCTAATCCAGGACTCCCTCATCCCCCTCTACTCTCTTGTAATGGATTGAGTTGTCCCTTTGAAGTAATCTTATCGGATTGGGTCTTTAATGATTTGAGAACACTTGATGTATGTCTTACCATGCGTATCTGTGGTGACAATGGGATATCACGTGATTCACTTGATGTATGTTTTGGTGATCAACTTGCGGGTTCCGCCCATGAACCTATGCATAGGGGTTGGCACACGTTTTCGTCTTGATTCTCCGATAGAAACTTTGGGGCACTCTTTGAAGTACTTTGTGTTTGTTTGAATTGATGAATCTGAGATTGTGTGATGCATATCGTGTAATCATACCCACAGATACTTGAGGTGACATTGGAGTATCTAGGTGACATTAGGGTTTTGGTTGATTTGTGTCTTAAGGTGTTATTCTAGTACAAACTCTAGGGCTGTTTGTGACACTTATAGGAATAGCCCAACGGATTGATTGGAAAGAATAACTTTGAGGTGGTTTCGTACCCTACCATAATCTCTTCGTTTGTTCTCCGCTATTAGTGACTTTGGAGTGACTCTTTGTTGCATGTTGAGGGATAGTTATATGATCCAATTATGTTATTATTGTTGAGAGAACTTGCACTAGTGAAAGTATGAACCCTAGGCCTTGTTTCCTAGCATTTCAATACCGTTTACGCTCACTTTTATCATTAGTTACCTTGCTGTTTTTATATTTTCAGATTACAAAAACCTATATCTAGCATCCATATTGCACTTGTATCACCATCTCTTCGCCGAACTAGTGCACCTATACAATTTACCATTGTATTGGGTGTGTTGGGGACACAAGAGACTCTTTGTTATTTGGTTGCAGGGTTGTTTGAGAGAGACCATCTTCATCCTACGCCTCCCACTGTTTGATAAACCTTAGGTCATCCACTTGAGGGAAATTTGCTACTGTCCTACAAACCTCTGCACTTGGAGGCCCAACAACGTCTACAATAAGAAGGTTGCGTAGTAGACATCACTTCTATTAGTGAGCCTTCCTATAAATTCTATGCTTACTAACAAATTTGTTCCTTTCAAATCTTCGTACCCTTTAGTTTGGAAACCAAAGATCATTTTTTCAATAAATTCTTTTACAGGCACCATTAGGTCTGGAGCTATATAGGTTATTAATCTATTTTCATTTGTGTCTCCTTCTAAAAATCCTAATGTTGCTTTGTGTACCGATTCCCATCTTCTGTCTAATAAGGTTAGTAAAACCTTTTCTCCTAATTTCTTCCTTGTCATACCTTTGACTCCTATAATATACATAACTTGATGAATATATTTATAACCACAATATTTTAGCTCATTTTCAATATCTTTTCTTACACTTCTTAAATCTACCGGATGTGTTAACACACTTAACTCTACTTCTCTGGATATTCTGTATGGACCACTTTTACTCTCAAACATACCCATATGATATACTTGTTGTGGCTTTATTTTTCTTAGGGTATCTTTCAGATATCTTTCTAGATCTATTTGTATATCTATATCTTCTTCAATGCTATCAATATCATCAGCTTTGCATGATAATCTATGCTTCATGGCTAGAGGTCTTGAATCTTGCCTTACTAATTGGAGGGTTTTGTCTCTTCTAAGGAAGCCTTTAGATACGTCCATGATACATCTCCGACGTATCTATAATTTTTTAATGTTCCATGCTATTATATTATCAACCTTGGGTGTTTTATACGCATTTATATGCTATTTTACATGATTTTTGGGACTAACCTATTAACCTAGAGCCTAGTGCCAGTTTCTGTTTTTTTCTTGTTTTTGAGTTCTACAGAAAAGGAATACCAAACGGAGTCCAATTGACGTGCCAATTTTTGATGATTTTTTATGGACCAAAATAAGCCCCGGGAGTAAAAGAGTTGGGCCAGAAGAGTCCCGAGCCATCCACGAGGTTGCCCCCTATCTCGTGGACGACTCGGAGACCCCCCTGACTGAAGGAAATATGCCCTAGAGGCAATAATAAAGTTGTTATTTATATTTCCTTATATCATGATAAATGCTTATTGTTCATGCTAGAATTGTATTAACCGGAAACTTAGTACATGTCTGAATACATAAACAAACAAAGTGTCACTAGTATGCCTCTACTTGACTAGCTCGTTGAATCAAAGATGGTTAAGTTTCCTAGCCATAGACATGAGTTGTCATTTGATTAACGGGATCACATCATTAGAGAATGATGTGATTGACTTGACCCATTCCGTTAGCTTAGCACTTGATCATTTAGTATGTTGCTATTGCTTTCTTCATGACTTATACATGTTCCTATGACAATGAGATTATGCAACTCCCGAATACCGGAGGAACACCTTGTGTGCTATCAAACGTCACAACATAACTGGGTGATTATAAAGATGCTCTACAGGTGTCTCCGAAGGTGTTTGTTGGGTTGGCATAGATCAAGATTAGGATTTGTCACTCCGAGTATCAGAGAGGTATCTCTAGGCCCTCTCGGTAATTCACATCACTATAAGCCTTGCAAGCAATGTGACTAATGAGTTAGTTGTGGGATGATGCATTACGGAACGAGTAAAGAGACTTGCCGGTAACGAGATTGAGCTAGGTATTGAGATACCGACGATCGAATCTCAAGCAAGTAACATACCAATGACAAAGGGAACAACGTATGTTGTTATGCGGTTTGACCGATAAAGATCTTCGTAGAATATGTAGGAACCAATATGAGCATCCAGGTTCTGCTATTGGTTATTGACTGGAGACGTGTCTCGGTCATGTCCACATAGTTCTCGAACCCGTAGGGTCCACACGCTTAAAGTTCTGTGACGATCAGTATTATGAGTTCATATGTTTTGATGTATCGAAGGTAGTTCGGAGTCCCGGATACGATCATGGACATGACGAGGAGTCTCGAAATGGTCGAGACATAAAGATTGATATATTGGAAGCCTACATTTGGACATCAGAAGAGTTTCGGGTGAAATCGGGATTTTACCGGAGTGCCGGAGGGGTTACCGGAACCCCCCAGGGGTTAATGGGCCTTGTTGGGCCCTAGTGGAGAGATAGAGGGGCCGGCCAGGGAAGGCCACGCGCCCCCTCCCCCTCTGGTCTGAATTGGACTAGGAAGGGGGGCGGTGCCCCCCTTTCCTTCTCCTTCTCCCCCTTCCTTTCCCCCTCCTAGTAGGAGTAGGAAAGAGGGGAGTCCTATTCCTACTAGGAGGAGGACTCCTCCTCCTGGCGCGCCCTACAGGGCCGGTCGGCCTCCCCCCTTGCTCCTTTATATACGGGGGCAGGGGGCACCCTAGAACACACAAGTTGATCATTGATCTCTCCCAGCCGTGTGCGGTGCCCCCCTCCACCATAGTCCACCTCGGTCATATCGTAGCGGTGCTTAGGCGAAGCCCTGCATCGATAGCTTCATCAATATCATCACCACGCCTTCGTGCTGACGAAACTCTCCCTCGAGCTCTACTAGATCGTGAGTTCGCGGGACGTCACCGAGTTGAACGTGTGCAGAACGCGGAGGTGCCGTACGTTCGGTACTGAGGATCGGTCGATCGTGAAGACATACGACTACATCAACCGCGTTGTCATAACGCTTCCGCTTAACGGTCTACGAGCGTACGTGGACGACACTCCCCCCTCTCGTTGCTAAGCATCACCATGATCTTGCGTGTGCGTAGGAATTTTTTTGAAATTACTACGTTCCCCAACACTGTCGTGAGACCTACGCCAAAAATTCCTATAAATACCCAAACCTCCAGAAAATAACCTAGATCGGGAGTTCCGCCGCCGCAAGCCTCTGTAGCCACCAAAAACCAATCGAGACCCTGTTCCGGCACCCTGCCGGAGGAGGGATCCATCACCGGTGGCCATCTTCATCATCCCGGCGCTCTCCATGACAAGGAGGGAGTAGTTCACCCTCGGGGCTGAGGGTATGTACCAGTAGCTATGTGTTTGATCTCTCTCTCTTGTGTTCTTGATTTGGCACGATCTTGATGCATCGCGAGCTTTGCTATTATAGTTGGATCTTATGATGTTTCTCCCCCTCTACTCTCTTGTAATGGATTGAGTTTTCCCTTTGAAGTTATCTTATCGGATTAAGTCTTTAAGGATTTGGGAACACTTGATGTATGTCTTGCATGTGCTTATCTGTGGTGACAATGGGATATTCACGTGATCCACTTGATGTATGTTTTGGTGATCAACTTGCGAGTTATGTGACCTCGTGAACTTATGCATAGGGGTTGGCACACGTTTTCGTCTTGAGTTCTCTATTACTCAATTCTACTTGACCACTAGACTGTGGGTGATAAGGAGATGCAATTCTATGATTAACATCATACTTAGCAAGCATTTTACGGAAATCACCATGAATAAAATGTGAACCACCATCAGTCATTAAATATCTAGGGACTCCAAACCTCGGAAAATAACTTCTTTAAGCATTTTAATAGAAGTGTTATGATCAGCACTACTAGTTGGAATAGCTTCTACCCACTTAGTAACGTAATCAACACCAACTAAAATATGTGTATACCCATTAGAGGCAGGAAAAGGTCCCATATAATCAAAGCCCCAAACATCAAATGGTTCAATAACAAGCGAATTAATTCATAGGCATTTCTTGATGTCTACTAATATTACCAATTCTTTGACATTCATCACAAGATAAGACAAACTTACGGGCATCCTTGAAGAGAGTAGGCCAATAAAAACCAGATTGCAATACCGTATGTGCAGTTCTATCTCCAGCGTGGTGTCCTCCATAAGCTTCGGAGTGACACTTGCGTAGGATCTGTTCCTGTTCATTCTCAGGTACACAACGTCTAATAACACCATCTACTCCTTCTTTATAAAGATGTGGGTCATCCCAAAAGTAATGTCTCAAATCATAGAAAAACTTTTTCTTTTGTTGGTATGTGAAACTAGGCGGTATAAATTTAGCAACAATGTAATTGGCATAATCAGCATACCACGGAGTACTACGAGAAGCATTTATGACATTTAATTGCTCATCAGGAAATCTATCATCAATAGGTAGTGGGTCATCAAGAACATTTTCTAACCTAGACAAGTTGTCTGCAACGAGGTTCTCAGCTCCCTTTCTATCAAAAATATGCAAATCAAATTCTTGTAGCAAGAGAACCCATCTAATAAGTCTAGGTTCAGCATCTTTCTTGTCCATCAGGTATTTAATAGCAGCATGATCAGTGTGAATAGTTACTTTAGAATCAACAATATAAGGTATGAACTTATCACAAGCAAATACAACTGCTAAGAATTCCTTTTCAGTAGTAACATAATTTCTTTGAGCATTGTCTAGAGTCTTAATAGCATAATGGATAACATTTAATTTCTTATCAACTCTTTGCCCTATAACAGCACCTATAGCATAATCACTAGCATCACACATAATTCCAAAGGGTAAATTCCAATCAGGTGGCTGAACAATAGGTGCAGAGATCAATGCTTTCTTAAGTATTTCAAATGCTTCTACACAATCATCATCAAAGACAAATGGTATATCTTTTTGTAATAAATTAGTCAGAGGCCGAGAAATTTTTGAGAAGTCCTTAATGAACCTCCTATAAAATTCGGCGTGGCCAAGGAAACTTCTTATACCTTTGATGTCCTTGGGACATGGCATCTTTTCAATAGCATCAACCTTGGCTTTATCAACTTCGATACCTCTTTCAGAAACTTTATGCCCCAAGACGATACCTTCATTAACCATAAAGTGGCACTTTTCCCAATTCAAGACAAGATTAGTTTCTTCACATCTCTGCAAAACTCGATCAAGATTGCTCAAGCAATCATCAAAAGAGGATCCATAGACGGAAAAGTCGTCCATGAAAACCTCACAAATCTTTTCACAAAAGTCAGAGAATATAGCCATCATGCATCTTTGAAAGGTAGCAGGTGCATTACATAAACCAAAAGGCATACGTCTATAAGCAAAAGTACCAAAAGGGCGAGTAAAAGTGGTCTTTGATTGATCTTTAGCTGACACGGGTATTTGAGAGAAACCAGAATAACCATCTAGAAAGCAATAATGTGTATGTTTGCATAGTATTTCTAGCATTTGATCAATAAAAGGTAAGGGTTAATGATCTTTCTTAGTGGCCTTATTTAATTTACGGAAATCAATTACCATCCTATAACCTGTAATAATTATTTGCGGAATCAATTCATCTTTATCATTAGGAACAACAGTAACACCTCCCTTCTTAGGGACACAATGGACAGGACTTACCCATTGACTATCAGCAACGGGATAAATTATACCTGCCTCCAGAAGCTTTAGTATTTCTTTTCTTACCACTTCCTTCATCTTAGGATTCAACCGTCGTTGATGATCACGAACCGGTTTGGAATCTTCTTCCAAATTTATTTTATGTTGACATAGAGTGGGACTAATGCCCTTAAGATCATCAAGAGTATATCCAATAGCAACACGGTGCTTCTTCGGAGTTTTCAATAATCTCTCTTCTTCATTCTCTGAAAGGTTAGCACTAATAATAACAGGATATATCTTATTTTCATCAAGATACGCATATTTAAGATTATCAGGCAACGGTTTAAGCTCAAACACGGGATCACCCTTGGGTGGAGGAGGATCCCCTAGGATTTCAACAGGCAAATTGTGTTTCAGAATGGGTTCCTGGTTAAATAATACTTCATCTATTTCCCTTCTTTCATTCATAAACATATCATTTTCATGGTCTAGCAAATATTGTTCTAAAGGATCATTAGGAGGTACGGCAATTGAAGCAAGACCAATAATATCATCCTTACTAGGCAATTCTTCTTCACGGTGTTGTCTACTAAATTTAGAGAAATTAAACTCATGAGTCATGTCATCCAAGCCGATAGTAACAACATTCTTTTCGCAGTCTCTTAGCATTGACAGTGTTCAAGAAGGGTCTACCAAATATAATGGGACAAAAGCTATCTTGTGGGGAACCAAGAACAAGAAAATCGGCAAGATATTTAGTTTTCCCACACAAGACTTCAACATCTCGAACAATTCCCATTGCTGATATAGTATCTCTATTGGCAAGTTCAATTGTGACATCAATTCCTTCTAACTCAGCAGGTGCAATTTCATGCTTAATTTCTTCGTATAAAGTATGCGGTATAACACTAGCAATAGCACCCATATCACATAAGCCATGATAACAATGATCTCCTATTTTAACAGAAATAACAGGCACGCCTACCACAGGTCTATGTTTATCTTTAGCACAAGGTTTGGCAATTCTAGCGGTTTCACCGCAGAAATGAATAACATGCCCATCAATATTATTAGACAAGAGATCTTTAACAATAGAAATATTAGGTTCTACTTTAACTTGCTCAGGAGGTGTATAAGTTCTAATATTGCTTTTACGAACAGCAGTTGAAGCTTTAGCATGATCCTTTATTCTAACAGGGAAAGGTGGTTTCTCAACATAAGAAGTAGGAACAACAGGATCATTATAAGTGACAATCTTTTCTTCAACTTCAATAGGTGCAGCTACTTTTACTTCTTTGGGAGGATGATATTTAAACCACTTCTCTTGGGGGAGATCAACATAAGTAGCAAAAGATTCACAGAAATAAGCTACTATCTCAGAGTCAAGTCCATATTTAGTGCTAAACTTACGGAAAACATCGGTATCCATAAAAGACTTAACACAATCAAAATTAGGTGTCATACCTGACTCCTTACCTTCATCGAGATCCCAATCTTCAGAGTTGCGTTTAATTCTATCCAATAAATTCCATCTAAATTCAATAGTCTTCATCATAAAAGAGCCAGCACAAGAAGTATCGAGCATGGTGCGATTGTTTTCTGTAGCGACCCGACCCGAATGGATCAAGTCTCTGTGCTCGTTGTCATCCTCGGATCAAGAATGCTGACACCACACAAGATTTCAAGGATTTATAGCAGAGTAGCAATCACACACTTATTACATCGTTGTCCACAAGGAACTGAATACAATAATATGGCTTAAGGCCATCTAATAATAACAGCGAAGGCTTGGAAGATAAGCGAGTCCATCAACTCCAACGGCATCACCGAGTATAGAACCACGACCTAACACCTTACTCGTCAAATCTAAAAGTCTGCAACGTGAAAAGTTGCAGCCAAAACGGTCAGACATGGAATATGCCGGCAATGTAACACATAAGAGCAATGAATGAATAAGCCTATACTACATGCATATTTGGCTGGTGGTAAGGCTCTACGGTTACATTTGCATAAAGCTGATTTTTCCCTACATCAAAGGAATAATTTTATTTAACTATCATGGTGGTTGTTAAACATTGAGAATGGTTGACAGATCCTCAATCCCAATTTAAAAGTACTCATCAAAACCCAATAACTTTTATTTAGAAGTAACATGTTGAGATTCACATGATAATCAAGTACCGGATACTCAAATTGTCCATAACCGGGACACGGCTAATCATGATTAGTTTATACACTCTGCAGAGGTTTGCGACTTTTCCCCATTAAGACTCGATCGCCTCCGCTTGGTTCTCGTGACTACATGGTGTTTGAGAAACGGATGACCGAGACATAGTCTTTCGTAAGCGCTAGCACCTTACATGTGGGTAGACCGTACCAACCTACATCCCCTACATCAGCTAGCCTACCCGTAAGAGTTCGTGACGACTTAGTCAACTACGCCAGAGCCCATAATTGGCTTGTGGCTGCACACGGAAGTTTCCAGCTTGAATAATCTTATGATCCCTTAGAGCCTGGGTGGCGGTCCAAGAAATACAGCAAGTCTGATGGAAACCAGGTGCCTCAATCCACCCAGATGTGTGTTTAGGTTGCCACCTTAGATAAACCATTAATTAAACAATCTCACATCTGTCATGGATATTCACTCACCCAATCCACGCCTAC
Organism: Aegilops longissima; assembly: GCA_021605205.1. Taxonomy (NCBI): domain Eukaryota; kingdom Viridiplantae; phylum Streptophyta; class Magnoliopsida; order Poales; family Poaceae; genus Aegilops; species Aegilops longissima. The sequence goes on along the minus strand of CM038682.1, from coordinate 71,610,697 downwards.
TAGCATAGCATGGCATAATAAGCAAACGAGAAGTAACTCCCAAGGTTTCATAAGTAAAACAGTAATAGGTACTACTCAATCTACTTCCCAAACCCACAATTTAATTAGATCCTAATCATGCAAGTGTTTGAGGAATAGATCTAATGCATAAAACTGGGTATGAGAAGAGTATGATCAAAGTGTTACTTGCCTTGCCGATGATCCATGAGTCCTAGAGATTCAAGTAACAAGCGGCGCACTCCGGTGATCTAACGCAGACAAACAACAAGCATACAATAAGTACTCATCTAATGCACGGGAAATCTCGAATAAAAGATATAACCAGAAAGTTCAACTTAAGAACCCTGGTTGCAAAAGAATCGAATCAAAATAAACTCCAAAGTCGAAACTCGAGAGAGAACGACTCGGTTTAGCGATCTGAAATTAGGTCAAAATTTCACAGTGGCAAAACTCCGTGAAAGTAGGGTAGTCGAACGGCGGTTTCGTTTAAACTCCAGCGCTTGAATCACCTGATTCCGATAAACGAGCGAGAAATAAAACAGTTTTGAAAATCGGATCTCAAATCAAATCGAAAATAACGGATTAAATTCGATTAAAAGAAAAACGACGAACGGGTTAAAAGCGAACGTCGTTAATGTAACGAATCTAACGAACGCGTTCACTAAAACGAACGGTTCGGTGAACGTCTGCTAATTAAGAAAACCGAAAAAAACAAAACCAATCTAGGTTTTTTTAAAAACCGAACATATTTTTAAAAAACCGGATCGGTTCGAGGGGAGAAGACCGAATCGGGCGGCGGGCGGGCGGCTACCTCCGGCGATCGCCGGCGAGAGGTCCGGCGGGTCCGCGGGCTCGGCGGGTTCAAGGCGAGGGGGGGGGTCCACGGCGACGGGCGGGGGGGTCGGCGTCGGGCGCTGGTGGCGCTGGCTCGCTGGGCTCAAGGGTTGGGGTGAGAGAGGGGTCCGGGGTTATAAAGGGAGGCGGTCGGCTTGGGAGGGGGCAGGGCCGGGTCCGGCGGGACTCGGGCGGCGCGGCGGCGGCGGCGGGGCTCTCCGCCGGGCGCGGCACGCGCGAGGGAGGAGGCGGGAGGTGGGCCGGGGGCTGGGCCTGGGGCCTGGCTGGCTTGGGCCGGCTGGGCCTCGGTCCAGGGGGCGCCGATTTTTTTTTTAAATAAAAATTAAACCAAATGAAATAAAAAAATACCAAATGAACTCCAAATTAAATAAAACAAATTTTCCCCGACTCCTAAAAATGAGTCGAACAAAATGAACTTTAAAAACAGCAAACATGCATAAAATTTTTAAAATGCTCATTTTTGCCTAAGCAAAATAAATCTTTCAAAACCAAATTTGGTTTATTTATAATATCTTCATTTTTCCTAATTGTTTGGGAAAGTCATATTATTCCCTCTCAAATTATTTTTATAGGAAAACTTTATGAAGATAATTTAAATAAATCCAAATGATCCTATTTTCAAAATTTGAGAATTCCCAAATATGAAAATTGTGAAACTTCCAACTCTCTCCGAGGGTCCTTGAGTTGCGTGAAATTTCTAGGATCGGAAAATGCGAGAAAATATGATATGCATGATGACCTAATGTATAACATTCCAAATTGAAAATTTGGGATGTTACAAACCTACCTTAAGATGAATCTCACCCTCGAGATTCGGGTTGGCTAGAAAATAGGTGAGGGTGGTCCTAAGCAAAACTTCCTCTCTTTCCTGTGTGGCTTCATCCTCGGTGTGGTGGCTCCACTGAACTTTGCAAAACTTGATAACCTTGCTGCGGGTAACTCTGCTGGCATAATCGAGAATCTTAACTGGTTTTTCCTCATATGTCAAGTCATCCTTCAACTGAATTGCCTCCAATGGCACTGTGTCTCTTAACGGTACCTCTGCAATCTCGGGGTGACATTTCTTCAACTGAGAAACATGGAATACATCATGAACTCCTGACAGTCCTTCTGGTAATTCCAACTTATACGCAACTTCTCCCATGCGTTGCAAAATCTTATATGGTCCAATAAAACGGGGTGCTAACTTTCCTTTAACTCCAAAACGCTTAACTCCTCGAAGCGGGATACTCGAGATATACTCTGTCTCCAACTTCATACTCAATCGCTGGCGCTTTGAATCGGCATAGCTCTTCCGTTCGACTGGGCTACCTTGAGCCTGTCTCGAATCAACTTAACTTTCTGTTCGCACTCCTTAATCAAATCTGGTCCAAACAATCGACGATCTCCGTTTCGTCCCCATGACAATGGTGTCCTGCACCTTCTTCCATACAAGGCCTCGAAGGTGCCATCTTCAAGCTGGTTTGGTAATCTGTTATTGTAGGAAAATTCTGCATACGGCAAATTATCGTCCCAACTAGATCCATAATCTAGTGCACAAGCTCTCAAAGATATCCTCCAAAATCTGATTGACTCTCTCGGTCTGTCCATCGGTCTGTGGGTGGAAAGCTGTATCAATTCCAATCGGGTTCCCAATGTTTCGTGTAACCGGTTCCAAAATTTTGAAGTAAACCGGGTTCCTCTATCCGATACGATGCTCCTCGAATTCCGTAAGCATACAATTCTGGTCATGTATATCTTTGCCAACTTAGCACTGCTATAGGTAGTCTTGATCGGAATGAAATGAGCTACCTTGGTCAAACGGTCGACTATGACCCAAATCGAGTCATATCCTGAACGGGTCTTTGGCAAACCTGTGATGAAATCCATGCCTAGTTTATCCCACTTCCATTCGGGTATCGGCAATGGTTGTAACAATCCTGCTGGCTTCTGATGTTCTGCCTTTACTTTCGACATACGCCGCAAACTGCTACATACTCCGCAATATCTTTCTTCATTCCGTCCACCGAAAATATTCTTCAAATCCAAATACATCTTGGTATTTCCTGGGTGAATCAAATAGGGTGAATCATGGGCTTCTTGTAGAATCAACTTCCTGATCTCTGGGTCATTGGGCACATAAACACGGTCCTCAAACCATAGGGTATCGTGTTCATCCTCACGAAATCCTTTAGCCTTTCCTTTGCTCATTTTCTCCTTTATAGAGGCAACTTCCTTATCTGCCTTTTGGGCTTCTCTGATTTTGTCCATTAGGGTCGATCAATCTCCAATGCTGCTACATAGCCTCTCGGAACTATTTCCAAACATAGCTCTCAAGGTCCTCGCTAACTCATTGGGTATTTCTCCCATCATTAGGGTATTGACGTGGCTCTTACGGCTCAATGCGCCTGCTACGACATTAGCCTTTCCGGGTGATAATGCAATCTCATATCATAATCCTTGATTAGCTCTAACCATCTCCTCCGTCTCGAGATTCAACTCCTTCGTGTGAAGATGTACTTCAAACTCTTGTGATCCGTATATACTTCACAATGATTTCCAATGAGAAAATGTCTCCACGCCTTCAAGGCATGCACAACGGCTGCTAACTCCAAATCATGGGGGCATAATTCAACTCATGGGGCTTAAGTTGTCGTGAAGCATACGAAACAACTCTTCCTTCCTGCATAAGCACTGCTCCAAGTCCTCGACGTGAAGCGCCGCAATACACCTCATAATCCTTAGTTTGATCCGCAATATCAAACTGGTGAGGTAACCAATCTTTTCTTCAACTCCTTAAAACTTGCCTCACAGTCCTCACCCATATGAATTTGTTTTCCTTCTTCAACAATTCAGTCATAGGCTTTGCAATCCTTGAGAAATTCTCAATGAATCTTCGGTAGTATCCTGCGAGTCCAAGGAAACTCGAATCTCTCCAACTGTCGTTGGTGCTTCCCACTTGGTTACGGTCTCAACTTTTGTGGGGTCAATCGCTATCCCTTCTCCGGATATAACATGTCCGAGAAATCCAACTTCCTTTAGCCAAAACTCACATTTGCTGAACTTGGCATACAACCGGTGTTCCTCGCCTCCAAAACCAATCGCAAATGTTCCTTGTGTTCCTCTTCATTCTTCGAGAAAATCAAAATGTCATCAATGAACACCACGATTTAACTTATCCAAAAACTCCATAAACACTTTGTTCATCGTGTTCATGAAATAGGCTGGTGCGTTAGTCAGTCCAAATGACATAACGGTATACTCATACAGTCCATATCTCGTGGTAAATGTTGTCTTGGGTATGTCCTGCTCCCGAATCTTCGATCGATGGTACCACGATCGCAAGTCGATCTTAGAAAACACTTTGGCTCCTTGCAAGCGATCAAACAGATCGCTTATCATAGGTAGTGGGTACTTGTTCTTGATTGTTACTTCATTCAATCCACGGTAATCAACAACCATTCTCAAAGATCCATCCTTCTTCTCCACCAATAAACGGGTGATCCCCAAGGTGAAGAACTTGGGCTAATAAAACCTTTATCCAATAGTTCCTTAATCTGCTTCTTGATTTCCGCCAAATCCTTTGTGGGCATCCTCAGACGGTCGCTTCGATATCGGGCCTGTTCTCGCAACAGCTCGATCAAAATTCAATGTCTCTATCCGCGGCATTCCCGGCAATTCTTCCGAAATACATCAGATAATCCTTTACCACTGGTACTTCTTCCTGTACCACTCGATAAGCAATTAACTTGTGCTCTCCTCGGCTCGTGCCGTGATACATACTTAATCCTCCTTCCTTCCGTGTGGTGAGCAAAATTGACCTTGTGGTACAATCTATGTTTCCTCCATACTTTGATAACCAATCCATTCCTAATATCACATCCAATCCTTGGGATTCCGAACTATTAGGTCCGAGGGGAAAACATAGTGTCCAATCCTTAGTGGCGATCGATCACACCATTTACTAGCCATGTACTCGCCTCCGGTGAGGTTACTAGCATGGGTGACCTAAGGGCTTGGGTTGGTAACTTGTACTTATCCACAAATCCCTTGATATGTATGAATGCGATGCACCAAGATCAAAAAGAACAACCGCAGAAATGACTTAACCAAAACTTACCGACATCTGCATCGGGCTGATCTTCAACCTCCTCCACATCAATGTAGTTCACTTGTCCCCTGTTGAAAGGGTTGGGCTTCTTTCCGAGCTTCCATTGCCATTTCCATTCGCCTTCGGACAGTCATTTGCATAGTGCCCAGCCTTGCGGCACTTAAAGCAAGTAATGTGACTCAGTCTACCTTGGATGGTGTAGACGGGTTGGTGCGGTTCTGTCCGCTGCTTCCTCCATTCCCGCTCCCATTCTTGGTGCCATTATGGTTATGTGAATTACCTCCTCCATGGGTATGCTGAAACTGAATTCTGATTTAGGGTATAACGAGGCTTCGCTAGGATCCAGAGTTATACTTCCCTTGTCCATACTTCCGCTTGCAGTTCTCAATTTGTCTGCTGCTTTCCTTCAATCATGAGAGCTCGGTCTACTAACTCCTGGTAGTTGTTGAAACTTGCTACCATCAACGGCATGTGAACTCATCATTCAGTCCTTCTAGAAACTTCTCCGCTTAGCTGCATCCAGAGTAACGCTCATCCGGGGCATAACGTGCTAATTTGCTAAAGTCATCCACGATCGCCAACAGTCCTTCCTCCTTGGCGAGGTTGCGAAACTCACGCTTCTTCATGGCCATGGCTCCTGCTGAAACATGGGCTGTCGAAAAGCTTGTCAAACGGGTCCCATGTGATGTTGTTCACGGGTAAGTGGCTGTGAAATTCTCCCACCATGCTGCTGCGGTCCTTCAAGCTGATGTGCTGCAAACTTCACTCTTTCACCATCTGCATCCTGCAGTGGTCAGCTCCTTCCTATCTTGCGGAGCCACCATCTGCTACAATTGGCTCGGTGCTATCGGAATACACCGCGGTTCATTCTAAGAAAACGAGTCGATGATCCGCAGTGGTGGTGGTGGCGGTGGGTTGTTGTTGTTGTTGTTCGCACCAATGTTTGAATCAGGTATTCTGCTGCCGGATCAATTGGGTGATCTCTGGCGGGAAAACAAATCCGGGGTCGCGTCTCGGAGGCATCTGAAGGGTTTAGAAGAGAAGATAAATATAGAATAGAATGAGGTCTAAGGGGAATCACTACCCAAATGCACATGAGCAAATGCACACAAAATCACTTCATTCAATCAAACAAGGGCTTACAACGATCTAACTATCGCAAAAGTGCGTGTACTATACTGTTTACATGGAGGGAATACTACTATTATGTGGGGACTTCTACTAATTTGAACCGGTGGAAGACTCCATGATGTCTGCTCCAGCTTCGTCTTCAAAATCGGGTTCACTTGGATCCGAATCGGTGTCATCGATGTTGATGTAGTCGATTGGGTATTCGACATACTGGTCTTCATTCCTGAGCGCCAACTTCTTCTTGAGCTCTTCGATCTCGTACTTAAGATCGTTATTGTGTCTTGCCAAAGCTACGATCTCGTCCATGTAGTCCTTGCGTGTAGTCTTCAGTTCTTCTTCCAATTCGATGATCCTTCCCTTTGCATTCTGCAACTCCAACATGTCATTGCACATTTGGTTCTCCTGGCGTCGAATGTGCTGGTTTAACTCCTGGATGAAAGCTGCAATGGACCTATCCTTCTTGGTGTTGACGACGTCCCAGTTGTCATCTCGGCGTCCGCAAATCTGGTAGATGGTGTCCTTGAGGTCTTCTTGATAAACTTCTCCAATGCGTCCCATGGTGATGTGAGCTGCCATGCTCTTTCCTGCACTCCAAGTGGGTGCAATGAAAACACTATCTATAGGCTTGGTGATTGGGGCGAATGTCCTTCCCGAACGTGAGCGTGAATCTTCCAGCCCTCTTCAGCAGAGTGGCGTTGAAAGTCCCGTGAAGCTTGGTAATCCAATGTTCAGGTACTTAGTGACTTCCTTCAAGTGAAATCCAAAAGGTGTGCCTTCATCCGGTTGGGTGTACTTGATCTTTGCGTCCGCCATCCTAAAGAGAGTAGAAAAGATGAGGAGTTAGAAAATGGGAGGAGAGAGTGATCTATGGCTTTAACTTAGTGGTCGTGGTCTCTACAATCAGGTGCTCGATACCATTCTCTCAGAGCGACCCGACCAATGGATCAAGTCTCGTGCTCGTTGTCATCCTCGGATCAAGAATGCCGACACCACACAAGATTTCAAGGATTTATAGCAGAGTAGCAATCACACACTTATTACATCGTTGTCCACAAGGAACTGAATACAATAATATGGCTTAAGGCCATCTAATAATAACAGCGAAGGCTTGGAAGATAAGCGAGTCCATCAACTCCAACGGCATCACCGAGTATAGAACCATGACCTAACACCTTACTGTCGTTCGAAAAGTCTCATAACGTGAAAAGTTGCAGCCAAAACGGGTCAAGACATGGAATATGCCGGCAATGTAAAGCAATGAATGAATAAGCCTATACTACATGCATATTTGGCTGGTGGTAAGGCTCTACGGTTACATTTGCATAAAGCTGATTTTTCCCTACATCAAAGGAATAATTTTATTTAACTATCATGGTGGTTGTTAAACATTGAGAATGGTTGACACATCCTCAATCCCAATTTAAAAGTACTCATCAAAACCCAATAACTTTTATTTAGAAGTAACATGTTGAGATTCACATGATAATCAAGTACCGGATACTCAAATTGTCCATAACCGGGACACGGCTAATCATGATTAGTTTATACACTCGCAGAGGTTTATGACTTTTCCCCACAAGACTCGATCGCCTCCGCTTGGTTCTCGCACTACATGGTGTTTGAGAAACGGATGACCGAGACATAGTCTTTCAGAAGCACTAGCACCTTACATGTGGGTAGACCGTACCAACCTACATCCCCTACATCAGCTAGCCTACCCGTAAGAGTTCGCACGACTTAGTCAACTACGCCAGAGCCCATAATTGGCTTGTGGCTGCACACGGAAGTTTCCAGTTTGAATAATCTTATGATCCCTTAGAGCCTGGTGGCGGTCCAAGAAATACAGTAAGTCTCGATGGAAACCAGTGCCTCAATCCACCCAGATGTGTGTTTAGGTTGCCACCTTAGATAAACCATTAATTAAACAATCTCACATCTGTCATGGATATTCACTCACCCAATCCACGCCTACTAGCATAGCATGGCATAATAAGCAAACGAGAAGTAACTCCCAAGGTTTCATAAGTAAAACAGTAATAGGTACTACTCAATCTACTTCCCAAACCCACAATTTAATTAGATCCTAATCATGCAAGTGTTTGAGGAATAGATCTAATGCATAAAAACTGGGTATGAGAAGAGTATGATCAAAGTGTTACTTGCCTTGTCGATGATCCGCGAGTCCTAGAGATTCAAGTAACAAGCGGCGCGACCGGTGATCTAACGCAGACAAACAACAAGCATACAATAAGTACTCATCTAATGCACGGGAAATCTCGAATAAAAGATCAAACCAGAAAGTTCAACTTAAGAACCCTGGTTGCAAAAGAATCGAATCAAAATAAACTCCAAAGTCGAAACTCGAGAGAGAACGACTTGGTTTAGCGATCTGAAATTAGGTCAAAATTTCACAGTGGCAAAACTCTGTGAAAGTAGGGTAGTCGAACGGCGGTTTCATTTGAAACTCCAGCGCTTGAATCACCCGATTCCGATAAACGAGCGAGAAATAAAACAGTTTTGAAAATCGGATCTGAAATCAAATCAGAAAATAACGGATTAAATTCGATTAAAAAGAAAAACGACGAACGGGTTAAAAAGCGAACGTTCGTTAACAGAACGAATCTAACGAACGCGTTCACTAAAACGAACGGTTCGGTGAACCTCCGTTAATTAAGAAAACCGAAAAAAAACAAAACCAATCTAGGTTTTTTTTTTAAAAAAAAAACCGAACATATTTTTTAAAAAAAAACCGGATCGGTTCGAGGGGAGAAGACCGAATCGGGCGGCGGGCGGGCGGCTACCTCCGCGATCGCCGGCGAGGTCCGGCGGGTCCGCGGGCTCGCTGGGCTCGGCGGGTTCGGCCGAGGGGCGGGGTCCACGGCGGCGGGGCGGCGGCCCACTCAAGGCGGGCGGGTCGGCGTCGGGCGCTGGTGGCGCTGGCTCAAGGGGCTCAAGGGTTGGGGTGAGAGAGAGGGGTCCGGGGTTATAAAGGGAGGGGGTCGGCTTGGGAGGGCAGGGAGCCGGGTCCCAGGCGGGACTCGGGCGGGCGAGGCGCTTGGGGCTCTCCGCTTCGGGCGGCCAAGGCGAGGGAGGAGGCGGAGGTGGGCAGGGGCTGGGCCTGGGCCTGGCTGGCTTGGCCGGCTGGGCCTCGGTCCAGTGGGGCGCCGATTTTTTTTTTAAATAAAATTAAACCAAATGAAATAAAAAATACCAAATGAACTCCAAATTAAATAAAACAAATTTTCCCGACTCCTAAAAATGAGTCTAACAAAATGAACTTTAAAAACAGCAAACATGCATAAAATTTTTAAATGCTCATTTTGCCTAAGCAAAATAAATCTTTCAAAACCAAATTTGGTTTATTTATAATATCTTCATTTTTCCTAATTGTTTGGGAAAGTCATATTATTCCCTCTCAAATTATTTTTATAGGAAAACTTTATGAAGATAATTTAAATAAATCCAAATGATCCTATTTTCAAAATTTGAGAATTCCCAAATATGAAAATTGTGAAACTTCCAACTCTCTCCGAGGGTCCTTGAGTTGCGTGAAATTTCTAGGATCGGAAAAATGCGAGAAAATATGATATGCATGATGACCTAATGTATAACATTCCAAATTGAAAATTTGGGATGTTACATTTTCAGAAAGCCGAGCATAAAAACTTTGAAGAATTATTTCTCTTGGGAGCTCATGATTGGGGCATGAATATAACATTGATTTAAGCCTCCCCCAAGCTTGAGCGATGCTTTCTCCTTCACGAGGCCAGAAATTATATATATAATTGCGATCACGATGAACAAGATGCATAGGATAATACTTCTGATGAAATTCCAATTTCACTCGTTTATAGTTCCATGATCCCGTGTCATCACATATCCTATACCATGTCGATGCATCTCCCTTCAAAGATAAAGGGAAGACCTTCTTCTTAACAACATCATCGGGTATACCTGCAAGCTTAAATAATCCACAAACTTCATCCACATAGAGTAAATGTTCATCAGGATGTTTTGTTCCATCTCCTGTAAAAGTATTAGCTAGCAGTTTTTCCATCATACCCGAAGGAACTTCAAAGGGAATATTTTCATGTTCAGTAGGTTCAGTAGGTTGAGGAGCAACTCTTTGCTCTACTGGTCGGGGTGAAGATACCCAGAACAAGCCCCTCAGAGGATTACTTCCCATAATAACAAGTGACAGTAAATGTCAGCACACTATATAAAATTTTCCTTACCAAATTCCACCTACCAAAGGCGCTTCACTCCCCGGCAACGGCGCTAGAAAAGAGTCTTGATGACCCACAAGTATAGGAGATCTATCATAGTCCTTTCGATAAGTAAGAGTGTCGAACCCAACGAGGAGCAGAAGGAAATGATAAGCAGTTTTCGGCAAGGTATTCTCTGCAAGTACTGAAATAAGTGGTAACAGATAGTTTTGTGATAAGATAAGTTATAACAAGCAACAAGTAACAAAGTAAATAAAGTGCAGCAAGGTGGCCCAATCCTTTTTGTAGCAAAGGACAAGCCTGGACAAACTCTTACATAAGGAAAAGCGCTCCCGAGGACACATCGGAATATCGTCGTGCTAGTTTTCATCACGTTCATATGATTCGCGTTCGGTACTTTGATAATTTGATATGTGGGTGCACCGGTGCTTGGGTGTTGTTCTTGCTTGAACAAGCATCCCACTTATGATTAACCTCTATTGCAAGCATCCGCAACTACAACAAAAGTATTAAGGTAAACCTAATCATAGCATGAAACATATGGATCCAAATCAGCCCCTTACGAAGCAACGCATAAACTAGGGTTTAAGCTTCTGTCACTCTAGCAACCCATCATCTACTTATTACTACCCAACGCCTTACTCTAGGCCGAAATAATGGTGAAGTGTTATGTAGTCGACGTTCACGTAACACCACTAGAGGCTAGACAACATACATCTCATCAAAATATCGAACAAATACCAAATTCACATGACTACAAAATAGAAAGACTTCTCCCATGTCCTCAGGAACAAACGTAACTACTCACAAAGCATATTCATGTTCATAATCAGAGGGATATTCATATGCATATAGGATCTGAACATATGATCTTCCACCAAATAAACCAACTAGCATCAACTACAAGGAGTAATCAACACTACTAGAAACCTACTAGTACCAATCCCGGACTTGGAGACAAGAATTGGATACAAGAGATGAACTTGGGTTTTGAGAGGAGATGGTGCCGGTGAAGATGTTGATGGAGATTGCCCTCTCCCGATGAGAGGAGCGTCGGTGATGATGGTGGCGATTATTTCCCCCTCCCAGAGGGAAGTGTCCCCGGCGGAACAGCTCTGCCGGAGCCCTAGATTGGTTCCGCCAAGGTTCCGCCTCGTGGCGGCGGAGTTTCGTCCCGAAAGGTTGCTTATGATTTTTTCCTCGATGAAAGACCTCATATAGCAGAAGATGGCCATCGGAGAGCCAACAGGGGGCCCACGAGGTAGGGGGCGCGCCCAGGGGGTAGGGCCCGCCCCCCACCCTCGTGGACTGGTGGGCCCCCCTCTGGTGAACTTCTTCCGCTCGATATTTTTTATTATTTCCCAAAATGACTTTCATGGAGTTTCAGGACTTTTGGAGTTGTGCAGAATAGGTCTCTAATATTTGCTCATTTTCCAGTCCAGAATTCCAGCTGTCGGCATTCTCCCTTCTTATGTAAACCTTGTAAAATAAGAGAGAATAGGCATAAGTATTGTGACATAACGTGTAATAACAGCCCATAATGCAATAAATATCAAAATAAAAGCATGATGCAAAATGGACGTATCAATATCTTTTGTACAAAGAATTAAACTCTCTTTCTTCACTTATATCTATTTAGAGAGATGACAGGAACTGGTCATTCACATGGTTAGTCATAAAATCCTACATAAAACTTTTAGATCACTGAATATGATATGTTTGATTCCTTGTAATAGTTTTGCTAGTGGGTAGTTGTGGATTAGTAGAAATACTTGTGTTGAGGTTTGTGATTCCCGTAGCATGCACGTACGGTGAACCGTTATGTAACGAAGTTGGAGCATGAGGTATTTATTGATTTTCTTCCTTATGAGTGGCGGTCGGGGACGAGCGATGGTCTTTTCCTACCAATCTATCCCCCTAGGGGCATGCGTAGTAGTACTTTGCTTCGAGGGCTAATAAACTTTTGCAATAAGTATATGAGTTCTTTATGACTAATGTGAGTCCATGGATTATACGCACTCTCACCCTTCCATCATTGCTAGCCTCTTCGGTACCGTGCATTGCCCTTTCTCACCTCGAGAGTTGGTGCAAACTTCGCCGGTGCATCCAAACCCCGTGATACGATACGCTCTATCACACATAAGCCTCATTATATCTTCCTCAAAACAGCCACCATACCTACCTATCATGGCATTTCCATAGCCATTCCGAGATATATTGCCATGCAACTTCCATCATCATTATATACATGACTTGAGCATTTATTGTCATATTGCTTTGCATGATCATAAGATAGCTAGCATGATATTTTCATGGCTTTTCCGTTTTTTTATATCTTTGCTACGCTAGATCACTGCACATCCCGGTACACCGCCGTAGGCATTCATATAGAGTCATATCTTTGTTCTAGTATCGAGTTGTAATATTGAGTTGTAAGTAAATAAAAGTGTGATGATCATCATTATTAGAGCATTGCCCCAGTGAGGAAAGGATGATGGAGACTATGATTCCCCCACAAGTCGGGATGAGATTCCGGACGATAAAAATATATAAAAATATATAAAAAAAAGAGAAAGGCCAAAAAAAGAGAAGGCCCAAAAAAAGAAGGAAGAAGGAAAAAAATGAGAGAAAAAGAGAGAAGGGGCAATGTTACTATCCTTTTACCACACTTGTGCTTCAGAGTAGCACCATGTTCTTCATATAGAGAGTCTCTTGAGTTATCACTTTCATATACTAGTGGGAATTTTAATTATAGAACTTGGCTTGTATATTACAATGATGGGCTTCCTCAAATGCCCGAGGTCTTCATGAGCAAGCAAGTTGGATGCACACCCACTTAGTTTCCAGTTTGAGATTTCATACACTTATAGCTCTTAGTGCATCCGTTGCATGGCAATCCCTACTCCTCGCATTGACATCAGTTGATGGGCATCTCCATAGGACGTTGATTAGTCGCGTCGATGTGAGACTTTCTTTTGCCTTCTCACACAATCCTCCATCATCATATGCTATTCCACCTATAGTGCTATGTCCATGGCTTGCGCTCATGTATAGCGTGAGGGTTGAAAAGGCTGAAGCGCGTTAAAAAGTATGAACCAATTGCTCGGCTTCTCATCGTGGTTGTGCATGATTTGAATGCTTTGTGTGGTGAAGATGGAGCATAGCCAGACTATATGATTTTGTAGGGATGAGCTTTCTTTGGCTATGTTATTTCGATAAGACATAATTGCTTGGTTGGTATGCTTGAAGTATTATTGTTTTTATGTCAAATGATAGACTATTGCTTTGAATCACTCGTGTCTTAATATTCATGCCATGATTAGATACATGATCAAGATTATGCTAGGTAGCATTCCACATCAAAAATTATCTTTTTTATCATTTACCTACTCGAGGACGAGTAGGAATTAAGCTTGGGGATGCTGATACGTCTCCGCCGTATCTATAATTTTTTATTGTTCCATGCCAATATTATACAACTTTCATATACTTTTCGGCAACTTTTTATACTATTTTTGGGACTAACATATTGAATCAGTGCCCGGTGCCAGTTCCTGTTTGTTGCATGTTTTATGTTTCGCAGAAACCTAATATGAAACGGAGTCCAAACGGGATAAAAACGGACGGAGAATTATTTTGGAATATTTATGATTTTTGGGAAGTAAAATCAACGCGAGACGGTGCCCGAGGGGGCCACGAGGCAGGGGCGCGCCCTGGACCCTCGTGGGCACCCCGTAAGGCGGTTGATGCCCTTCTTTGGCCGCAAGAAAGCTAATTTTTGGGAAAAAATCTCGGCGAAGGTTTCAGTCCAATCGGAGTTACGGATCTCCATATATATACGAAACGGCGAAAGGGCAGAATAAGAAGAAAGCAGAAACAGAGAGAGACAAAGAGACAAATCCAATCTCGGAGGGGCTCTCGCCCCTCCCACGCCATGGAGACCATGGACCAGAGGGGAAACCCTTCTCCCATCTAGGGAGAAAGTCAAGGAAGAAGAAGAAGGAGGGGGGCTCTCTCCCCCTCGCGTCCAGTGGCGCCTGAGTGCCATCGGGGGCCATCATCATCACCGCGATCTTCACCAACACCTCTGCCATCTTCACCAACATCTCCAGCACCTTCCCCCCTCTATCTACAGTGGTCCACTCTCCCGCAACCCGCTGTACCCTCTACTTGAACATGGTGCTTTATGCTTCATATTATTATCCAATGATGTGTTGCCATCCTATGATGTCTGAGTAGATTTTCGTTGTCCTATTGGTGGTTGATGAATTGCTATGATTGATTTAATTTTCTTGTGGTTATGTTGTTGTGCTTTGGTGCCCATCATATGAGCGCGCGCGTGGATCACACCATAGGGTTAGTTGTATGTTGATAGGACTATGTATTGGAGGGCAAGGGTGACAGAAGCTTCAGCCTAGCATAGAAATTGATGCATATGGGATTGAAGGGGGACCAATATATCTTAATGCTATGGTTGGGTTTTACCTTAATGAACGTTAGTAGTTGCAGACGCTTGCTAATAGTTCCAATCATAAGTGCATAGAATTCCAAATCAGGGATGACATGCTAGAAGTGGCCTCTCCCACATAATACTTGCTATCGGTCTACTAAAGTAGTTAATTGCTTAGGGACAATTTTGCAACTCCTACCACCACTTTTCCACACTCGCTATATTTACTTTATTGTGTATTTATCTAAACAGCCCCTAGTTTTTATTTACGCGCTCTTTATTATCTTGCAAACCTATCCAAAAACACCTACAAAGTACTTCTAGTTTTATACTTGTTCTAGGTAAAGCGAATGTTAAGCGTGCATACAGTTGTATCGGTGGTCGATAGAACTTGAGGGAATATTTGTTCTACCATTAGCTCCTCGTTGGGTTCAACACTCTTACTTATCGAAAGAGGCTACAATTGATCCTCTATACTTGTGGGTTATCATTATTCTAGTACGAACTCTAGGATAGATTGAACTCTAGGATGGATCCTCCCATGGATTGATAAACCTTAGGTCATCCACTTGAGGGAAATTTGCTACTGTCCTACAAACCTCTGTACTTGGAGGCCCAACAACTTCTACAAGAAGAAGGTTGTTTAGTAGACATCAAGCAATTTCTGGGGCCGTTGCCGAGGAGGTGAGAGCTTGAAGGTATATCTTTAGGTCTTGCAATTGAATCTTTTAGTTTCTTGTTTTATCACTAGTTTAGTCTATAAAAGAAAACTACAAAAAATGGAATTGAGGGTGCCACATATGCTTCATCTTTTTAATATCTTTCGTGAAAATAAGGATTCCGATAATTGTGCCAAAATGCTAGAAGAAGAATGCATTAAAACGTTTGGCACTAAGTCTTTGAATGATGAGCATGATTGCAATGTTGTTAGTACGAACTCTTTGAATATCCATAGTACTAATGATGATTGCACTAGTCATGATGAAAATGTCTCTTATAAGCATGTCAATTTTTGTGTAGTGCATAGAGTTTGCAAGTACACACCAAATAGGGAAGATAGATTTTGCAAGAGGCATAAGTATTTATAAACCAAATGGTTGCAAGAAAGGCTAGATGTTTGTGCTGAAAATTTAAATTTTCTTATTCATCCTTGCGAACTTTGCAATGAACGTGGTCATTTAAATATCCAATGCAAATTGTTTCATGATCATATCGTGTCCAAAAATTGTGATGACTTGATTTCCCTTGCGCATCATAATGAACTTAGTTTGCTTGTGGGCTATGAAGAAATGAAACATATAACTAAGGATATGCCAGAATTTGTCCTTGATAAAGTTCTTGATTTTGATCTAGAGGAAATTTATATGTATTGTGCGGTGAATTGCATTGAAAATCCTTATATTGCCAATTACATAAAGACAAGAAAACAAATAGAAGATGAAGAGAATACTAATGAAAGGGAAGAGATTTCCCAATATCCTCCTATTATTTCTTATGATGAATCAGGTAACGAGGAGGAGCTTTCTATTCAACCAATCTCATTAATAAGGAGCTCTAAAAAGAAGATTAAACCCACACATGATGTGAAGAAGAAAAAGAGAAGACGGAGAAGCAAAGGTAAAAAGGTATCCCTCCCAAATGATGTTGCTGCTATTACTCATTGTGATGATGATAATTGTTATACTATTGGTGCTATCCATACTATTAATGATGATAGTGATTATGCTTATGATATGAAAAGGCCCAAGCTTGGGGATGCCATGTTTGATGAGAATGACAAGTTTGAGAATTTATTTGCTACAATTAATGATTGTCCCAAGCTTGGGGATGCTATGTTTTATGCAGATGATATGTTTAACCTCCCAAGTTTTGATATGCAAATTTATTATGATGATTGCATG
Organism: Aegilops longissima; assembly: GCA_021605205.1. Classification (NCBI taxonomy): domain Eukaryota; kingdom Viridiplantae; phylum Streptophyta; class Magnoliopsida; order Poales; family Poaceae; genus Aegilops; species Aegilops longissima. The sequence goes on along the minus strand of CM038682.1, from coordinate 71,594,044 downwards.
CCTCCTATTTATGATGGTTATATTGATGAAAGTGGGTTTGGAAGAGTGTCAACTTTAGGAAGTAATGATCCCACTATTTTGGAGGGTGTTGAATCTTATTGTGACAATTATGAAAGTGGATTTGGAGAGGTCATGACTTTATTTAGTAATGATTCCACTATCTTGGAAGAGGTTTCAATTGATTATGATGAGAACAAAGTTGCTACTTATGATGATTATTGTGATGACACTTATGCTATAAAAAGTAGTGATGATTATATTAAAACTTGTCATGATTATGATTACCCTTTTCTAAACATTACTATTCTAATGTGGAAACAATTTATAATATTCGAGTTTCTTATGATACTCCCACTATTCCGAATGAGAAGAATTTTGCTTATGTGGAGAGTAGTAAATTTTCTATGCTTGTTGATCATGAAAAGAATGATTTATGTGATAGTTATATTGTTGAATTCATTCATGATGCTACTGAAAATTATTATGAGGGAGGAACATATGCTTGTAGGAATTGCAATAATATCAAGTTTCCTCTCTATGTGCTTAAAGTTTTGAAGTTATGCTTGTTTTGCCTTCCTATGCTAGTTGATTATTGTTCCCATAAGTTGTTTTCTCACAAAATCCCTATGCATAGGAATTGGGTTAGACTTAAATGTGCTAGTCATATTCTTCATGATGCTCTCTTTATGTTTCAATTCTTATCTTTTATGTGAGCATCATTGAAATCATAATGCCTAGCTAGGGGCGTTAAACGTTAGCGCTTGTTGGGAGGCAACCCAATTTTATTTTTGTTCTTTGCTTTTTGATCCTGTTTAGTAATAAATAATTCATCTAGTCTCTGTGTAGATGTGGTTTTATGTTTTAATTAGTGTTTGTGCCAAGTAGAACCTTTGGGAAGAGTTGGGTGAAGTCATTGCGATCTTGCTGTAAAAAATAGAAACTTTTGTGCTCACGAGATTAGATGCCATTTTTTATTGGAGAGTTATTTTAGGTTGATTATTTTTAAAGATGATTAATATACAAATTCCTCACGTCCACAAATTTATTTCAGAATTTTTGGAGTTACAGAAGTATGGAAAGTTACCAGACTACTACAGACTGTTCTGTTTTTGACAGATTCTGTTTTCTATGTGTTGTTTGCTTATTTTGATGAATCTATGAGTAGTATCGGAGGGTATGAACCATAGAGAAGTTGGAATACAGTATATATTAAACCAATATGAATTTAGAATGAGTTCACAATAGTACCTAAGTGGTGATTTATTTTCTTATACTAACGGAGCTTACGAGTTTTCTGTTAAGTTTTGTGTTGTGAAGTTTTCAAGTTTTGGGTAAAGATTCGATGGATTATGGAATAAGGAATGGCAAGAGCCTAAGCTTTGGGATTCCCAAGGCACCCCAAGGTAATATTCAAGGACAACCAAGAGCCTAAGCTTGGGGATGCCCCGGATGGCATCCCCTCTTTCATTTTCGTTCATCGGTAACTTTACTTGGAGCTATATTTTTATTCACCACATGATATTTGTTTTGTTGGGAGTGTCAGTTTATTTTATTTAGTTTTTCTTTCTGTTTTAATAATATCCCAAGATCTGAAATTATTAAATGTTAGAGAGTCTTCACATAGTTACATAATTATTTGACTACTCATTGATCTTCACTTATATCTTTTGGAGTAGTTCGTCATTTGCTCTAGTGCTTCACTTATATATTTTTAGAGCACGATGGTCGTTTTATTTTTGAAGAAATTGATGAACTCTCAGTGCTTCACTTATATTATTTTGAGAGCCTTAAACAGCATGGTAATTTTCTTGGGTTATAAAACTAGTCCTACTATGATGGGTATCCAAGAGGGATATAATAAAAACTTTCATATAAAGTGCATTGAATACTATGAGAAGTTTGATTCCTTATGATTGTTTTGAGATATGAAGATGGTGATATTAGAGTCATGCTAGTTGAGTAGTTGTGAATTTGAGAGATACTTGTGTTAAAGTTTGTGATTCCCGTAGCATGCACGTATGGTGAACCGTTATGTGATGAAGTCGAAGCATGATTTATTTATTGATTGTGTTCCTTATGAGTGGCGGTCGGGGACGAGCGATGGTCTTTCCTACCAATCTATCCCCCTAGGAGCATGTGCGTAGTACTTCGTTTCGATAACTAATGGATTTTTGCAATAAGTATGTGAGTTCTTTATGACTAATGTTGAGTCCATGGATTATACGCACTCTCGCCCTTCCACCATTGCTAGCCTCTCTAGTATCGTGCAACTTTCGCCGGTACCATACACCCACCATTACCTTCCTCAAAACAGCCACCATACCTACCTAATATGGTATTTCCATAGCAATTCCAAGATATATTGCCTTGCAACTTTCCACCGTTCCGTTTATTATGACACGCTCCATCATTGTCATATTGCTTTGCATGATCATGTAGTCGACATCGTATTTGTGGCAAAGCCACCGTTCATAATTTATACATGTCACTCTTGAATCATTGCACATCCCGGTACACCGCTGGAGGCATTCACATAGAGTCATATCTTGTTCTAAGTATCGAGTTGTAATTCTTGAGTTTTAAGTAAATAAAAGTGTGATGGTCTTCATTATTAAAGCATTGTCCCATGTGAGGAAAGGATGATGGAGACTATGATTCCCCCATAAGTCGGATGAGACTCCGGACGAAAAAAATAAAAGAGGCCAAAGAGGCCCAAATAAAAAAAGAGGCCAGAGAAGCCCACCAAGAAAATGAAGAGAGAAAAAGAGAGAAGGGACAATGTTACTATCCTTTTTCCACACTTGTGCTTCAAAGTAGCACCATGATCTTCATGATAGAGAGTCTCTTATTTTGTCACTTTCATATACTAGTGGGAATTTTTCATTATAGAACTTGGCTTGTATATTCCAATGATGGGCTTCCACAAAATGCCCTAGGTCTTCGTGAGCAAGCGATTTGGATGCACACCCACTTAGTTTCTTTTGTTGAGCTTTCATACACTTATAGCTCTAGTGCATCCGTTGCATGGCAATCCCTACTCACTCACATTGATATCTATTGATAGGCATCTCCATAGCCCGTTGATACGCCTAGTTGATGTGAGACTATCTTCTTCTTTTTTGTCTTCTCCACAACCACCATTCTATTCCACCTATAGTGCTATGTCCATGGCTCACGCTCATGTATTGCGTGAAAGTTGAAAAAGTTTGAGAACATCAAAAGTATGAAACGATTGCTTGGCTTGTCATCGGGGTTGTGCATTATTAAATACTTTGTGTGATGAAGATAGAGCATAGCCAGACTATATGATTTTGTAGGGATAACTTTCTTTGGCCATGTTATTTTGAGAAGACATAATTGCTTGGTTAGTATGCTTGAAGTATTATTATTTTTATATCAATATTAAACTTTTGTCTTAATCTTATGGATCTTAATATTCTTGCCACAGTAAAGAAGATTACATTGATCAATATGTTAGGTAGCATTCCACATTAAAAAATTCTATTTTTATCATTTACCTACTCGAGGACGAGCAGGAATTAAGCTTGGGGATGCTTGATACGCCTCCAACGTATCTATAATTTTTTATTGTTCCATGCTATTATATTATCAATCTTGGATGTTTTATATGCATTTATATGATATTTTATACTATTTTGGGACTAACCTATTAACCTAGAGCCCAGTGCCAGTTTCTGTTTTTTTCTTGTTTTTGAGTTTTACAGAAAAGGAATACCAAACGGAGTCCAATTGACGTGCCAATTTTTGATGATTTTTGTGGACCAAAAGAAGCCCCCGGAGTAAAAGAGTTGGGCCAGAAGAGTCCCGAGCCATCCACGAGGGTGGGGGTGCGCTCTACCCCCCTGGGCGCGTCCCTTATCTCGTGGACGACTCGGAGACCCCCCCCCCCCCTGACGTGAGACTTACGCCAAAAATTCCTATAAATACCCAAACCTCCAGAAAATAACCTAGATCGGGAGTTCCGCCGCCACAAGCCTCTGTAGCCACCAAAAACCAATAGGGGCCCTGTTCCGGCACCCTGCCGGAGGGGGGATCCATCACCGTGGCCATCTTCGTCATCCTGGCGCTCTCCATGACGAGGAGTGAGTAGTTCACCCTCGGGGTTGAGGGTATGTACCAGTAGCTATGTGTTTGATCTCTCTCTCTCTCTCTCTCTCTCTCTCTCTCTCCCTCGTGTTCTTGATTTGGCACGATCTTGATGTATCGTGAGCTTTTCTCTTATAGTTGGATCTTATGATGTTTCTCCCCCTCTACTCTCTTGTAATGGACTGAGTTTTCCCTTTGAAGTTATCTTATCGGATTGAGTCTTTAAGGATTTGAGAACACTTGATGTATGTCTTGCATGTGCTTATCTGTGGTGACAATGGGATATTCACGTGATCCACTTGATGTATGTTTTGGTGATCAACTCGCGAGTTCCGTGACCTCGTGAACTTATGCATAGGGGTTGGCACACGTTTTCGTCTTGACTCTCCGGCAAAAACTTTGGGGCACTCTTTGAAGTACTTTGTGTTGGTTGAATAGATGAATCTGAGATTGTGTGATGCATATCGTATAATCATACCCACGGATACTTGAGGTGACATTGGAGTATCTAGGTGACATTAGGGTTTTGGTTGATGTAACATCCCAAATTTTCCTATTTGGAATGTTTTACAATTATAGCTAAGCATCCTATGCATCCTGTTTGAATTTGAATACCATTTGAAGTTTCAGAGAGTTTTGAGTTTGAATTTGAATTTCCAAACTTTGGCATGTGGGAAACAATTCCAAAACTAAGCCTGATAAATACTTGATCAAAAGTATGAGAGGAGCAAACATGACACTCCAAAAAAATATCAGAGGAAACAATGCCAAAAGAATTGGAATTCAAATCTGAGTTTTATTTAAATTTGAAAAAAATGGATTTTCATAAAGTTTGGATTTTGCCTTTGGAAAAATGTTCAAATGAAAGGGAATATTCCCCTGATCATTTTGGTATATATATACCCTATATAAAATATTTATAGTTTAGGTTTTATTTTTGGTTTTGTTTTTAATTAAAAAAAACAAAACTCTTGAGCGCCAAATGCCACCCAGGCCCAGCCAGCGCCACCTAACCCCTCGGCCACCCCGCGCCTGGCCCAGCCAAGCCGGCCCACCAGGGCCAGCCCAGCCGAGCGAGCCAGCCCAGCGCTGCACTCCCCCGCGCCCCCTCGCCCGATCTCCCTACGATTCGGTCGCCCGACCGAACCCTCCCCCTCTCTCTCTCACTGACCCGTGGCCCCAACCCCCTCTTCTTCCCCCTCACCCACGCTTGAACCTCGCGGAGATCCGCGGATCCCAAGAATCTGGGATCCCGATCGCCTGATGCCCTTCCGCCCCTCGCCGAGGCCCGGCTATAAAGCCAGACCTCCGCACCCCATTCCCCCCCTAGCCTCACGGAGCCCTCTCCTCTCTCCCGGCACGCCGGAGCCCGAGCTCACCTCCCGCCAAAACCCTCGCCGTCGCCGCTCTGGTGCACCCGACCTCCCAACTCCACCGAACCATCCCAGAGCTCCCAGCGTCTCCCGACGTCTCGCCAAGCTCGCCGACGCTCGAGCCCTCGAGCACTCACGCCGCCGCCGACGTCGCCGGAGTCCGGTGAGTCCCCGGAATCCCCCTCCACCGTTAGATCCTAAACCTAGGGTTAGGATTAGAAGCCCCCGAAGGGGTAAGTTTTAGTTAGAAAACCGGACGGCCGAGCGGTTTATTTTTTTAAGTTAGGTTTTATTTATTAGGCCGGTTCTGTTAGTTAAACCCTAGGCCCGTTTAGACTAAACTACGCCTAGTGCACAGTATAGGCCCATTGGGTTTTTTCTTTTTATTTTGATTTTCTGCTTTAGCCGATTTGTTTCAAATTTCAAAAATGTATATCTTTTATTCTGTTTAATATTTTTGAGTGATTCTTTTTTTGTTGGATTGCAACTTTTATGTAGTTTCTGAAAAACATATATTTAGCTATGTTAAAAATAATTAAAAATGCTTTAATATTGTTTTAGTCAGAATAGCAAATCTGCTATAGTTTTAGTTAGAAAAATTATTTTTGCATGATTCTTTTGCAATCACTTTATTTTGATATTGCCAAACCCTAGAAATTAACTTTGGTATTTTAGGATTAATAAATAATTAATTCTAGGCAGAATCCTATTTACCCTAATTAATTGATTAGTTCCTGTTTTCCTAATTAATAAATTAGTAAATTAATTTATTTTTAACTTGTGATTAGTTATTCTAGGTTAGTTTCTGTCATTCCATTAGATGAACTTTTATTTACAATTAATAAAAGTTTTAAATTAATTTTCCTAATAGGAATTGGATTAGGCCTAAAGTGAGTTTTATAATAGCTATTTAATTAATTCTTTTTGCTCCTAGTTGCTTAGTTAATCCTTTTCTGTTAAGTTAACCTAAAACCATGATTAGGCTATATTAAGGAATTTTTGTCATATAAAAACTATTTTTGTTATTGTTTGGAATAGGGAAAAACTTTGAATTTGATTTCTTTGAGTTCTTCCTTTTGATTTGGTTTTGATTGTTTTGTTGTGCTATGTTACTTTTGTTATCTTGTGTGATCCTCTTGCTTTGTGCTTATTATGTTATTGTTTGTCTCGGTAGAGTTCCCGGAGTGCGAAGCTTGCTACTACGACTCTTTAGCTTACGAGGATCATCAGCAAGGCAAGTTTTGATCATGTTATTTCTATACCTATGATTTTGTGCATCAATAGTTGTCACCACCCCACCATTGCATGCAGTAGTGAATTTTGAAGTCATTAAACTTGAGTAGTATCATGTGGTAGGATGAACCAATCCCCTTGTTACCATGACCCCCCGGGACGTCGTAGTTATTTTGCTATGCTCGTAGACGGGATTTTGGGGATGAGTGAAGTTCATAAGCAAGATGTGAGAGTCAATGATGATGACAACCCATGGACTACAATGATCAAGATGGACTTCGGAAAATCACTACTGGGTGGAGGACGGTTGACGGGCACCCTGGAGCACCCAGTGGTGGCCGGGATGCATGGAGAAGCGCCATGACATCCTGCGGAAAGCTTCACCCAGCCACGAAGAGAAGGATGGATGCCCCATGACCGGAAGCTTACCTGTGCAGCCGCAAGCCATTATGGGCTCTGGCTGGGTTGACCCTTGTAGTGAAGCTGGCTGGACGGTACTACGAGAAGTAGACGAACGGTAGGATTGGATGGGTACCGGCAGTGGCCAGAAGAACTCTTTGGAAGACCCTGTTTCATTCGTCCCGTCTTCAAACACCATGAAGTGCGAAGATTTTAAAGGAGGGAATGATTCTTGCGGGGAAAGTGCGCAAACCTCTGCAGAGTGTTATAACCTAATCGATTAGCCGTGTCCCCGGTTACGGACATTTGAGCATCTGGACCTTGGTAGTATTCGGATATCTCAACACTAAAACTAAAGGATAAATTTGATGGGTTTATGACTTAATAATAATTTGGGAACGAGATATTGGTTGGCGGAACCATCTCAATAACTACCAACAATTTGTAGTAATTTGCAAATAAGTCCATTGTAGTAGGATAAAATTGGCTTTACGCAAAATGATGAAACTTAGAGCTCCACAGCCAAATATGCATATAGAGTTAGTAACTTTATTATTGTTGTTCTTCATAACTTGCCAGCTTATTCCAAAAGCTGACCTACATGGCTGCAACGTATTATGTTGCAGAGATATATTCCGATCAGGAGTGAGGCTACGCTCCGCGCTTGGCGATTGCCCTTTGGAGTCGGATGGACTCGCTTACCTTCGACGCTTCCGCAGCATTTTAGTTTATTTCTCATGAGTTGGCCTTGAGCCGAATTTATTCCCTTGTAATAAAGACTCGATATGAGAACCGATTAATGATATTCAGGTGTGATTGAACTTTGATTACTTTATCGATGTAATTGTGAGTACCAAAGATGATCTTGGGATGGTATGCATACGTAGATTTGACCGATTTTGGGTCAGGTCGCTACAGTTGATTTGTGTCATAAGGTGTTATTCTAGTACGAACTCTATGATAGATCAAACGGAAAGAATAGCTTCATGTTATTTTACTACGGACTCTTGAATATATCGATCAGAAAGGATAACTTTGAGGTGGTTTCGTACCCTATAATAATCTCTTCGTTTGTTCTACGCTATTAGTGACTTTGGAGTGACTCTTTGTTGCATGTTGAGGGATAGTTATATGATCCAGTTATGTTATTATTGTTGAGAGAACTTGCACTAGTGAAAGTATGAACCCTAAGCCTTGTTTCGAAGCATTGCAATACCATTTACACTCACTTTTATTACTTGTTACCTTGTTGTTTTTATAACTTCAGATTACAAAAACCTATATCTACCATCCATATTGCACTTATATCACCATCTCCTCGCTGAACTAGTGCACCTATACAATTTACCATTGTATTGGGTGTGTTGGGGACACAAGAGACTCTTTGTTATTTAGTTGCAGGGTTGTTTGAGAGAGACCATCTTCATCCTACGCCTCCCACGGATTGATAAACCTTAGGTCATCCACTTGAGGGAAATTTGCTACTGTCCTACAAACCTCTGCACTTGGAGGCCCAACAACGTCTACAAGAAGAAGGTTGCGTAGTAGACATCAGTCCATTTTTTTTAATTAATATTTCTAGCAGAGGCAACTATTCGAGATGATGAAAGTACAATTTCTTTGTTGCTTTGAACACTATTTAGTTTATCTAAGATCTGGATTAATAGATGGAGGATGGTGTTCTTTTGTCTTATTATTACTTTGGAATCTTCTTTTGGGGAGTCGTGATCGGAGAATCCGATGGGAGGTGACAGAAATTTAGTTACTTCGTTTAATGCTTGAGTATATTCGGTCATATAATTATGAGATAATCAAAGTTTTAACCTCTTGCACCAACTTGTTTATTTCAAGTATATCTTGTCTTGATTCAGTGCGTGGGAGTGACTCTTTGCCTTTACTTAGGTGGCGGCCTATTGATAACACTTCCTCTGTAATATAATCGTTATTCTTGCAAACTGTATTCTGTCTAGCTTATGCTTGTTCTAGTTTATGTAAAGCTAGATCAATTTTATTATTCAACCCTGAATACTTATCAGTAAGTTTTTGGTATTCTTTAAATAAACTTTCAAATTTCTGGTCTAGATTATCTTGTCTTTTTCCCCAAGATATGTAAAAGTTATATACTAAATCGATGACTATATTTAACTGGCTATGGGATGTATGCCAGATATGCTCTTCAGAGGGATTTACTCTACACCTTATATTTAGATTTTCCTTAGTATTTATTACTTTACCTGTGCTAACTTTTAAGTTTAAATATTTTAACCTTTCAATGATTAAACGCTGGACCTGATACCAACAATATAGGGAATAAAAATTATATTAATAAATTAGATTAGATTTTGATTAGGTTAATATGGGATTAGGTGAAAGTGGTAGACGGCATGCTTTTTATCTGAATAGTATTTACTGTTCACTAGGTAGGGCACTATTCGCAATAGTGCTTTACTCTTGAATATACTATTTGGAATAATATTACACTATTCACACCAATATTTAATTCAATACTATTATTTACACTTTCTAAATTGATTATTTCTTTGATTCAGGATCTATTATGGGTAGGCGAGGCCAACAATTCGACCGACGGTGTGCGCAGTGGTGTAAAATCCTACTCAGTACTCACCATATTTTCATTATATTGTATTAGATGTAGCTAGTTACGTTCACTTAGTAGTTTTAATTGCAAATTTATGGGGTAAATTTCTATCGTCTTCCCAGGCAGTTCCACCCGAAGGGAACACTTCTCTACGGCCATAACTCATTCAAACACCACTCTGGGCTACATAGAGAACTACACACGCAGAGGTTTCTCCTATAAGATCCCTAGCATAAGAACTCGTCCCATAAATTCATAAATAAAAGTACCAAGTGAAACCAAGAAACTACATCATTTTCACAACATAATTTACATATGGCTTTCTATTTCGGGAAGCCCCGAAGGGATTACACAAACTAAGGAAAATTACCTTCTAACTACTTTCTTTAGCCTTACAATGCTCTGAATATTGTGGCTCTTATTGCAGGATGAGGAACTACTACTACTACTATTGAGCAACGAGCTTGCTAGCTGGGTCGCAGCTCTCTGCTCTATCGGTGGCTGGTGGTTCTTCTCCGTCTAGTGTTGTGTCTTTCTTCGCAGCAAATGTCTCCTTTTATAGGCGAGAGAGGAGCTCTCTGGATGGCTTCCGGAAGAATGCACCTCTATATTTTATATGTAGTAGGGATGCATGCGTGTCCCTCTAGGCGATAGATAAGAGTGAGAGATAGTGCCCCGACAAACTTCAGTTTTCAGGAATTTATCAAATCTTTGCTTTGTTCACGTGGGCATTGTCTCTCCGTGAATAATTGGCTGGCCTCTGTGTATCAGTCTTTGCTCTTCGACCATACAGATCTTCATGCGATTATCCTTCAGAGCTTCTTCTGCCTTCAAGAATCCTCGTGCCAGTGTATGCGTACATACATTCCAAGGCTGCTTAAATATTCAATATTCAACATTGCGTTATTTATTTTTAATTTAACTTGCTTAAATATTCAACATTGCTTATTCATTTTTTAGGGGTCTTCCATGCCCATATGACTGATAATACCTTATCAATATTTTGGGATTTCTATCAATATTTGGGTCAGGTATGGGTCCTCCGCGCCTGAATATCTATTAGTGTGGATTTTTTAACACCCGGGGACTATGCCATCCCTCTGGGTGGTAGTGCCACCCCATGTTATCCCCGTTCAATGCATGCCTCATGATCCGTGCAAACACTATGCTATCGTCATTCCTTTATCATGATTTAGTTAATGAAGCATACTAATGATCACACTAATGTGGTTCCAATAGAGTATGTGTTAGACTAGGGGTATCAAAATATTAGGTCATGAATACTTAACCAAAAAGATTCCCTAATATTATAAAAAGTAGTATAACTTATAACTTTCTATAATAGTACAAAAAAGTGGTTGGTGATTAAGACTTATATTCCTAAAAGAAGTTCCCCATGAACTCAAAAAAGATTCCTGAAAAAAGATTCATGTGTATGCACATGTATCAACATTTGACCTTGTTAATACTTAGTGCTACGAAGACTAATCAATGATAGACCTAAAAGAAGCTACACGGATATCAAAGCCATATCGCATTGAAGCGGAGGGTGGCAATGCCCACGGGTGGCAAAGACATAATCATATATATATATATATATATATATATATATATATATATATATATATATATATATATATATATATATATATACATACATAAACACTATTCTGATCACGGGATTAGAACAATATTCTGATCACAACCTGAACTGCCTGAGTAACGCGCATGAACTTCCCTCTGTACGAACCCGACCTTCGGGCTATCTTCGCAACCGTGGCTTTCCCCACGAATTATTCTTGTTAGTCGTGTTCTATATGATGTTAGTGTAATCTAGAAACATTTTTTAGCAACTAAATACCGGTTTTAAATAGGAATCTCGCTCGTTGGCGGATTTTGTTCTCGTGTCGTGATGAAATTGCGTTTTTTGCAATTTTACTGCCTGAGTTGTTCGACCTGAACTTCTCCCAGTGCTAGGTTGAACTTCCGCCAACATTGCCCAAATGGGGCTTGTGATATATTGTTGGAAAGCTATGGACACCAGTATCATGACCAAAGTTAATTTTTTGGCAAAATGTAAGCGGTTTAGAGCAGTTTTGAAAACCGTTTTTTCTTCATACAAAAAACGTGAATCGTATTTTCGATCGCATTTTAAAACTATTTATCGGAATGAGGCAAATAATATGGCGTTGAAAAGCTGCTGCAAAACCGCTCCTTCAACATGTTGAAAGTTCTTCTCTAATTCCCTACGACTAAAGAGTAATTTGGAAAACCGTAAAATTTCACAAACCGAACAGCTAAGTTCGTATTTTTGATGTCATTTCTAAACGGCTAATCCAATTGAGACAAATGATATGACGTTGGAAAGTCTATGAAAATGCGCTACTTTTTCATGTTGAAAGTTTTTTCTAATTTTGAACGGTTTAAAAGTGATTTATAAAACGGTCTAAGTTGCACCGAGTTCGTATTTTCGAGCTTATTTTTTAACGTACGTCCGAGTGTAGCAAATGATAAGTTGGAAATCTTGAGGAAATGCGAAAAAATTTCCTATATATTGTTTCTCCAAATTCCTTATTGTTTTAAGTCAATGTTGAAAATGGATAAAAAGGTATTTTCCCCGTAATTTCTACAAACTTTATCGGAATGGGGCAAATAATATACTGTTGAAAAGCTAAGGAAAATGCTAAACTTTTTCATGTTGATGATTTTCTCTGGTTCCTAGCCATTTTCAAGTAATTTCGAAAATGAAGAGATCATTCGTTCTGCCTATATCGCGAAACAAATTCTTCAAAAATGCACCGCGTGAAGAACCTGAACTTCTCGGCATGTCTACTTGAACTTCACTCTGTTTTTCACGTGCTTCTTTTCCGGTATCTCTCCATCCACTCACCAGAACACTCACCGGAATTGAGAAAATAATATACCGGTGGAAAGCTGATCTAAACACGCAATTTTCCCGTGTTGATAATTTTTTCATACTCGCGATGATTTTAAAAGTTTTTCATCTCAAATTCATTCACTTTAGTAGTCGAACTTCCTGCTGTTTTCACATTGAACTTCTGTGACGTATTTTTCGTTTGTAATTTTCTCATCCATTTCGTCAGTGTTACACAAATGATTTTCTTTTTGTACAAACCTCTCTTAGAATATATATTTTTAACTTTCTCCGACTGAGGACTTGAACTTATAACAACAAAACTTTTAGTCTTTGTTTTTTATTCTTTTTTAATACAAAATGCACATCGTGTAGTACGTGAATATCTAGCAGTTATCAATCTGAATTTCTCTCGGTTACGTGAGAATATCTGAATTTTTTATGAATTTTAATCTGAATTTCTTAATCCCTTTTTATGAATTTTGAAGCGCTCTATTTTTAAAAGTTGAACTTCTTGTTATTTTATTTTTGAACTTCTTGTTTCCATTCTTTAATAACGAGGAAAATCTGAGTTTTCTATAATCATCGAACTTCTCCGTCTTTTTAATATAGACTTCCTGGGTTTTTTCTTAATCTTTTTTATGAAATTTTGAAGCGCTCTATTTTTAAAAGTTGAACTTCTTGTTATTTCATTTTTGAAATTCTTGTTTCCATTCTTTAATACGAGGAAAATCTAAGTTTTTATAATCATCGAACTTCTCCATCTTTTTAATTTGGACTTCGTGGTTTTATTTCTCTTAGTAACGGGAAAAACCATGAACTTGCTGAGTTACACAACCTGAACTTTCCAATGTAGGAACCCGACCTTTGGGCTATCTTCGCAACCATGTCTCTCCGCGTGAATTATTCTGGTCAGTCGTGTTCTATGTGATGTAAGTGTAAAATTTATTTTTTAAATTGAACTTCATACTTTTATTTTTCTTAGAAACAAAAAGAATTTGAGTTTTAAATGTTTTGAAGTTAATTTTGAAAATAGCCAAAAATGTTTTCTTGTCGTCATATTTGCATAATTTATCGGAACGGGGCAAATGATACACCACTGGAAAGCTATCAAAAATGTGAAACCTTTTCATGTAGAGAGTTTTCTCTAATTCCAAGCCGTTCTGAAGAATTTTTAAAATGGCGAGATCATTTGTGATGCCTTCATCGTGAAAGCAGAGTTTTTAAAAAATGCACTTCATGAAGAAGTTGAACTTCTGGGCATGTCTGTTCGAACTTCTCCCTGTTTCCTTTCCGTAATGTGGACTTCTTTGTTTTATTCTTATGGACGCGAAAAGTGTGAGTTTTGTAATAATTTTTTAACCGATCCGCTTTTTCAAATTGAACTTCTTTATTAATGAGGAAAATCTAAGTTTTTTATATAGGCTGAACTACTTCGGTTTTCAATTTGAATTTCATGTTTTTATTCTTTAGTAATGAGAAAAAATCTGAATTTTTTTATAAACATTAAATTGCTCCATCTTTCAATTTGTTCGTCTTGTTTTATTTTCCATTAATCGCAAAAATCCAAGTTTTGTAAGAAACAAAAAACATTGAACCATTCCCTTATTTTAATTTGACCTTCTAGGTTTCTTTAGAAACGGGGATCATCCTTTTCATAACTTCAAATTTAAAACAGGCAAAATCCCATTTTTAGAAACGAGGGAGATCAAGGGACTTGAACGGCCTGGATTCACCAATTTGAACTTCAAGAAAAATTGAAAAATAATTATTTACTCGATTTATTGCAAACGAGGGATATCTGGACGTACATCAAGTCATTTTTTTCATAAGCCAAGTACAGAAACAATGGATCAAGAAAAAAACATATTTTTAGTTATTCTCTCGGCTTGTTGCCATACCAACAAAGACATGTTGTATCTCTCATTTCTCACCACGCTCTAAACTAAAAAAACTGTAGAAAAACACTCTTTTGGGGATGGTCGGTGCTCCCTCAAGCTTGGGGAAATAACTACAGAGTACCAAAACTGATTCTTTTTATGTTGGCACTTTAGGTGAACGAAACCACATGCTCCTTTTTTTCATCAACTCATCTTTTTTCTAGTTTTTGGTGAAGTTCAATTTGTGGCCTGCTGATTTGTAGTACCATAGTAGTGCAAGCATATTGCGGGGGCGTCGATGAGCGAAAGTATGAAATCAAAACTATGAGGCCAAAATCTCGTCAGAGCATCCGGGGGCGCTACATATGTGAACCTCCAGCGGTGGTGTAGTTGAATGACCCAGAGGTGGCATTGATGAACGTCATGCTCCAGCGGTGGCGCCGATGAAACAAACTTTTTTTACTCTCATATCACTGTTCAGAACACATCTAGAATCAAGGACGAATAAGAGGAACACACCACTAAAAATATTCCATGTCCAGTGTCCAAGCGCATAAGCATTATGCACTTTACGAGATCATGCTTTTGTACTAACTAGCACAACCAGAGCAACTTTAATGCCTCAAGAAGAAAAGAGCGGCTTTACGTAGTCAGCAACCTAGTTACCTGAACTTCTGAAGAACAAAAACAAGGACGATGTAGAGTTAGATTTTTAGAGTGACAAGTTCCTCCAAATTGCCAAACAAGAATCACTTGTGAAGACAGATGGGTAGTCGCCTTAGTACAAACATGCAGAAGCGGTGGCATCACAACAAGCAAGGCAGTAGAGGGAGAGAGCACCAGGAACGCCACACCATCGTCATTGATGCTGCCGCGGCTGCACTATTGCATTGCCTGAACTTCTCTGTCTCTGTCTTGCGTGCACACTCGTATGAAGGTATTGCATTCTGCTTCTAGCTTGGCTTCTGTTAACACAGCATGTGGCTGTCGTGTGCACGCGAGCACCACACACGCTACGGCCGTGAACCGGACACAAGCACACATGCGCCGTCGGACTGCACAGGCTCACCGGGCGAACTTCATAGGCTGGATGGAGCTCCTTCTTTCTTCTAGCCGAGTCGCGCCCAGTGCCGGCGAGCAAGACCATGCCTTAGGCCAGCTCCGTTGGTCACCAACCAGCAGGATGATGCAACTGGTCAAAGACGAACTATGTGTACGCGCCGCCAAACTGCAGCCTCCCCGGCTCGTGCGTGCCACTGAGCAACCTCGTTCATGGACCGAGGAGAAGCCACCGTTGACTGAAGGTCATCCACGAGGAGCAGGGGCGGAGTTGAACGACCTGATATATTGCGAAGTTGAACGGCCCAGGTGTGCAGTGCCGACCGTAGGTAGTGTGGATTGTTGTGGCGGCGCTTGGCTAGCTGCAGGTCGAGATCCCTTGTTGCTGCAGGACGACATCTCCTCCACCTGCAGGTAGTGCCCAATCTGCACATGGGCTGGTGGTCGCCGGCGAGTGGAGCGTGGAGACGCCGCGCTCGGGGTTGGAGGGAACAGGAGGAGGCAGCCATCGACGCGCCATGCTCGTGGACGGAGTACCTAGCCGGAGCAGCACCACCTCCCACGCACAACCCATCGGACTTGTGGCTTCGGTGAAGTTGAACTGAGCGGGATCCACGGCTCGGAGGCGGCGCACGGGATCCACGGCTCGCGACGACACGCGGGATCCAGGACCGCAGCGGTTGCTCGGGTGGTGGTGTTGGGGAGCCGTGGTGACGATGAACGGACGCGATGGGGATCAGTGGCGGCGGCGCCGGGCGGAGGCGATGGGGACTTGCGGCGGCGACGGGTGGAGGTCCTGGGGAGGCACGGTGGCCATAGAAGGTAGAATGGTGGTGCCGGAAGGAGGCGGGGCGACAGCTCGCCGGAAGGAGAAGCGGGCGGCAGCGCCGGGAGTAATCGGGGTCGGCAGCGGGGTGGTACTGGTGTCGGGGTGGAGGTGGTTGGGAGTCGGGACGGCGACGCGCCGGGTGGAGGTGGTGGGATGGTGCGGCGCCGGTGGCCCGAAGCCGGGCCGGCGCCCCGTCGGTGACTCCAGGGGAGATCGGGAGGAGGTTGGGGATCGGCGGAGATGACGAACGAGTGGGCGTGCAGTGGCCTTTTTCTTTTTTCTTCTCGGCGGGTTCCGGAGTTCGGGAACGTCTCCGACGCGCCCTATAGAGTCGATTGTGATCTAAATAGCTATTCTGATTCCAGAATCAGAATAGTCTTATATATATATATATATATATATATATATATATATATATATATATATATATAAAACAAATTTTCCTACTATCGGGTGTAGTTACTCCCACTGTTGTTTAATACGTTCTAGGTAGTATCTATTATATCGGAGAGTATGTACGCGTAGTATGTAGTATATAATAATGTTTAGGTAGTATATATACTATTTTTTGTAGTATGTACCATATTTTATGTATATTTTATTTCGCATACAAATATGTACGTATTTCATAAATACAATAAAATTATGAGCTCACTTGCAATTTTTTCATATAACTCACTTTGGAGTATGTTAGATATAGTATATGACATACTAAAAATAATAAAGTAAAGTATATACTACCACATGATAGTATATGAGAAATGGGTGTAGCTACACCCGGTAGTAGGAGGCATATATATGTTGGGTCTATTCTACAACTGATCGTAGAATAATATTCTATGATAGGCAAGGAGAAGTACATCGCTAGACGCAGTGGCAGCTGCACGCACGGCATCGACGGATTCGCATCAGCACGGCGTGCTACTTAGAGTATAGCGGGACGTTGGATTTTGGTTTGCATGGTATACGCGTATTTAAAGCACCAATCTGACAGCACGGTCTGACATAAGGCTGCTACACGCTCCAGACGCCCCATGCACCCTGATCAATCACGCTCAGGCTGGTCATAGTGGGAGTAACATAAGTAGTAACATAGATGCCACATAAGCAAAAGTGATGATGTGTCAAGTAGTTAATGAGGAGAGAGACAAATAGAGTAACATAATATGTTACCATCACCTAGCGGTTCCCAATGCTAAATGAGTCTATGAAGTAATAAATGAAGTGATGCATGACACTACATATATGTTACTACCCACTATAGAGGTAGTAACATAGCCTAGTAACATATACATGTTACTAGTCTAAGTTACTCCCCACTATGACCAACCTCACACAGCATTGACCGGTTCCACTAGCTGTTTCAACCACACACAAGCACACAAGTGGCCCATTTGTCTAATCCACCGTGATTGAGCCAGGATGCCTCAAAGTTCGTCCTCTGCTCGCTGTCTCCGGACAGCTCTACCACGGCTGCCATTGATCTTCTGCCCAAGGTGCCCCGGGACCAGGAGAAGGTGGTTTTTGTCCGGGACAGACCGGAACCCAGACATCCGGTTTTACAAATACCTGAACCAGGCAGTATGTTGCACTGAACAAGTATCCGATTCTACAAATGTCCGAGCCAGGCAAAAGGTTTTAGTAAAATAAATATGAGAATGGTGTGCACTTTTTTTGAGAAAACAAGAATGGTGTGCACTCAGTAGGCAGCGAATAGCTTGTTGTATCGTTGGGCAAGAGAATGAATGTAATACCATTCTGGAATTAGCTTTTCAATCAATAAATCTGTCCACATATAGTTATACATCAGTCACCGATGAGCTCCGAGACACGCACCCTGGATGCACGGTAAAAAGCCTCACGACAACGTGTCATAACGGCAGCTTTCACATGTGAGCGTGGACACCATATTCGCAAGTACAGCACCTTTTTTTTAGCGAAGCAAGAACAGCACCTAAGCTTGGTACACGCAACCAGTGGCGAATCTAGCAGGACATTGGAGGGTGGGCTTAAACATAAATTTCCTAAGTCTAATTAGCAAATGCATTGCAATTGTTGCTTGTAAAGCACCAGAATATACTTGTCAAGTGGTACTTTTAGCTTAAATAGGATTTTGGAGGGTAGGCTTAAGCCTATTGAAGCCTCTCTAGTGGAATCGCCACTGCACGCAACCATTTTAGTACTAAAACCAGAGTCGGGCCTGCGACGTAATAAAAGTCATGCCCTGCAGGCCTGGTCGTTTCCCTGCATTCTCTGAGCGGACCGACCCTTGCATACGTCAAAACCGTACCAGGCGACCCCACCGAAAGCGACGTGTGCTGCGTATTTGTGTATCGATCGAATATATGCCCGCTTTGCTTAATTTCATGTTTTCTTTTGCACACATCACCTCGCGCGCCGCGGCCGTCGATGCGCTGCGTGCATCTGCTGCTGCGTGCAGGAAGGCCGCTCTCAATAGGCAAGCCCCTATATAAGGTAGTTTTGAATCGGAGACCGACCAGACCAGGCAACACCTGCCCGGATCCCGAAAACAGATCCCCTGATCCCGCCGCCACCTCCCCACCCCCGATCCCGTCCTCTCCCTCCCGGCGAACCATCCCACGCCCGCCGCGCGCACCTCTCCCTCGCAGGCGAACCATCCCACCCCCGCCGCGCGCACCTCCCTCCCCGGTGAGCCATCCCACCCCGCCACACCTCTCCCTCCCCGGCGAGCCATCCCACCCCATTGCAAGACCTCTCCTCCCCGTGAGCCATCCCACCCCGCCACGTGCACCTCCCTCCCCGGTTAACCACCTTCTTCCCCCGGTGAGGCTGCCTCGTTCCCCTCAGCCGAGGACAAAGACAAAGCGGCGCGAGATCGACGAGATCTCGACCGGTGGCGCGCCCCAGTTAACCACCTTCTACGGGTGCGGGGTTATTACGGGTTCCAACGTCGAGCACAAGCACGAGCTCCTTCTCTAGCGAGAGGTGCCAGGTAAAAATGTACTTCTCTTCATCGTGGCATTCTGTGGCATTCTTTTTACTCTGGCGGAAGGTGAGGAGATTGAATGAAATTTGGACCTGCTGAGTGGAGAATTACGGGAAGTATAAAGGTAGCAGTAATGGGAAGTACATACAATACTTAGGTAGAAGTATAGAGCAGTGCAGCATGCGAACGAGGAAGTACCTGCTGAGAATTATTCCTGCTAGGGAGGCAGTACTGTAGTTACACTGATAGAAGTATCGAGTAGTTTGAAGTAGCAGTACAGGGTGTCCTTTATGCTAATTTGGTACTCATCTTTTGCAGCTGCTACTTGGAGCTGTGGAATTAGCAAGCTTAGGGAAGTGCAAAAAGGTTCTCTGTAGTGAAGAGTAGCAGTACAGAATATCTTGAAGCAGCAGTGCAGAGCAACACAGAAAATCACTACATCCAAGCAGTGCAATACCTTATTTTGCCGAGCAGTGCGAAAAATACAAAACTAGCCTTAATAAAAAATTGTGTAATTGAGAAGTACAAACCCCTATAAGATCAAGAAGTACGAAACTGATATCCCGAAGAAGTACAAGATACATGTCGAAGGAAGCTGAGTTATGTAAAATAATTTACGAGCAATACAATTTAATCATTTTGAGTAATACAAAAAAATTATTGCAGAGCAGTACGAAACTCGTATTCCACAGAAGTACAAGGCAAAGTTGTGTTCTTTTTTTAAAAAATCCAAGCAGTACAATTATTATTATTATTAATGGGCAGTACGAAACTCATATACATAGAAGTACAACGTACATGTCGAGGGAATTTGAGTTCTCTGGAAAAATTATGGGCAGTACAATTTAATCATTTTGAGCAGTACGAAAACTTCTTTATTGTCGGGCAGTACGAAACTCATATTCCGCAGAAGTACAATACTATGTTTCCTTGTAACAGGAAAAATCTTGGTATTTTGAATATTGTTCAAAAACCGTGAAGAATTAGAAAAATGTTAAAACACAAAAATTTGCTAAATTTCAATACCTTTCCAACGCCATATCATTTGCATCATTTCGAGGTCCAAAGAACATCAATGAACATATTTTAATAGATCTAAAATTTAGTATTTTCAAAAATGTTTCAAAACTATGCATAATTTGAAAAAACTTACAAAAAACGTTTTTAAATTTCAGTAGATTTCCAACTGTATATCATTTGCGCTATTCCGATAAGTGGTTAAAAAATTAATATATAATTACTGTTCGTCTATTTTGAATGAATCTCGGTATTTTCAAAACTGCTCAAAAATTATGTAAAATTTGAAAAACATTAATACACGAAAAAGATGGGAATTTCAGTACATTTCCAACACCATATCATTTGCATCATTTCGATATCCCAAAATGATCCATGATCCTCTTTTAATAAAACAGATTTTTAGTATTTTCAAAACTGTTCCAAAACTGTGCAAAATTTGGAAAAATTTAAAACATGAAAATGTTTGTAAATTTCAGTAGCTTTTCAACGGTATATCATTTGCTATATTTCGATAAGTGGTTAAAGAATTTCGTTCAAAACACTTTTTATTCAGCTTATGATGATTTCTGTTTTTTGAAAATTCATAATAAAAAATAAAAAAGTGAAGCAAGTTAAAATATAAAAAAGTTGAGAATTTTCTGTAACTTTCCAACGGTATATCATTTGTGCAATTCCAATTAACGGTTTAGAATCTATTAGTGAATTACTACGCAAATAGAGAAGAGCAGTACCGACTTTACGAAATAGAAGTACCGTAGTGTTATGCAGAAGCAGTACCAGATCTTTATTCCGGGCAGTACAAGATTATTGCAGAATATTATTCTATCATCGATTATAGAATAGACGGTATATATAAAATTCATAAATAAAAGTACCAAGTGAACCAAGAAACTAAATCATTTCGACAACATAATTTACATATGGCTTTCCCTTTCGGGAGGCCCCGAAGGGATTACATAAGCTAAAAAAAATTATCTTCTAACTACCTTCTTGAGCCTTAAAATGCTTTCGATATGGTGACTCTTATTGCAGGATGAAAACTACTACTACTACTACTGAGCAACGAGCTTGCTAGCTGAGTCGCAGCTCTTTGCCTATCGGTGGCTGGTGGTTCTTCTCCGTTTGGTGTTGTGTCTCTCTTTGCAGCAAATGTCTCCTTTTATATGCGAGAGAGCACCTCTCTGGATGGCTTCCGGGAGAATGCACCTCTTTATTTTATATGTAGTAGGGATGCATGCGTGTCCCTCTAGGTGATGGATAAGGGCAAGAGATAGTGCCCGACAAACTTCAATCTTCAGGAATCTATCAAATCTTTGCTTTGTTCACGTGAGCATTGTCTCTTTGTAAATAATTGGCTGGCCTCTGTGTACCAGTCTTTGCTCTTCGGCCATACGGATCTTCATGCGATTAGCCTTCAGAGTTTCTTCTGCCTTCAAGAATCCTTGTGCCAGTGTATGCGTACATACATGCGAAGGCTGCTTAAATTTTCAACATTGCTTATTCATTTTTATTATTATTATTATTATTATTATTATTATTATTATTATATATATATATATATATATATATATATATATATATATATATATATATTATACAGGGTTCTACCCTGCTCATATGATTGATAATACCTTATCAATATTTAAAATATTTAATTTTGGAATTTTTATCAATATTCGCGAATAGGTCCTCGGTGTCCGAATAATTGATAGCAATATCAATATATGCAATTTGGGCTTTATTCAGGCTGCTGCCCATGACTTGCTATATCCATATTATCATCATCATCATCATTTAACAAATTGAAATCATATTTTTGATCGCATTCTTTCTTTATGTCTTCAAATTTTCATCCATTTCATGCCTTAATTCTTTCAATAATTTTCTTTTAATTATTTCTTTATTATTTTTGAACATTCTTCAAATCTTTTTTCCATTTCTTGATCTATGTATTCACTGTCTAAAGGGTCAAGGCCCTTTAGAAGGCATTCTTGATATGTCTTATATTTTGGAGATTCTTCCTTCTTTATATTTTTTGAGCTTGATGCCTCCCCCTTTGTGGGAGTTGGTGAAGCAGGTATGCCTCTTCTCATTTGCATATAGTCTTTAGCCTTTGTGTCAATATAATAATCTGGTCCTAATATCTTTCTTGCCCAAAGTAAGGCATCGTATATACTATAATATCTTTTGAATGTTAAATCTTGTCCTTCTCTTTTTGCATCTAATTTTTCAATCATAATATTTTCCCATTCCAAATATATGCCAGGTTTATTTCCATCAAATATAAGATATAGTGTTTCTTCTTTTGGTATTTCAATCTTTTTTGGATTTGGCAAATTTTTGTTTAATTCATTAAAATATTCTGCCAAACTATTGAGAATTGATAAAAATATCCTTTTCCTCTCTCTTGAGAGTATATTGGAACCATAAATTATCCAATATGCATCTTTGAGCTTCATCAAGCTTGATATGGGTTTTTGGCTTGAAATTGAATGTATTTGACTGAAATACTTTCAGCCTATTTTCTTCTCCAAAGAAGAGATATTCATCCCTGGTGGCGAATAATCCTTTCCTCATTTCTGCAAATTTGATGCACGAGAAAATATGTCAGGTAAGGTATTAGCCTTCCCCTTAATATGCTCAAAAATAACTTTATAACCATTCCCAGCTATGGTGTTTTCAAATAAGACCCATCTTCTGGTTGAGCTTTTCTTACTATTAATTTTATTGTAATATCGACATATAGCTTCACAGTCGGTTCGCACTATAAATTCTTTAAATCCTATATATAGCCTAAATGCATTTATTGCATTTACAATTGTAAGGATTTCCCTATCAATATTATTTACCGTCTTTAATTTGTAACTTCCTGACGCATATCTGCATATTTTTTCATCTGCTTTTGGAGAGTATTTATTGGGCTTTTGTTTTAGTATCGCACCCCATCCTACTTTAGATGCATCTGTCTCAATTATAAAATAATTGTCTTCTAGAGGCAATTCTAGGGGTTTTAAATTCTTGATTTTTTTTCTTTGATGGCCTTTACTAATTATTTATCTTCAGAAAAGCGCATAGTTTACAATTCCTAGGAACTGTTGTAAAACCTTTTTATCACTCATATTATCAGGAAACTCTAATATTTTCTTTGCAATATGTTCTTGTAGATATATCTTTCCTTCTCCTATTTCATGACCAAGGAAATTTATTTTTCTCTTTGCAAATTTCCATCTTCTTTTTGGATAGCATCAGCCCATTTTGTTCTACCTTTCGAAAGAACACTTCAAGATGGGCTATATGTTCTTTGTATGATTTTGAGAATACTAACAAATCATCTACGTATACCAATATAAATGCTTAATTCTCATTAAATATATTTTGCATTTTTCTTTGAAATAATGCAGGCGCATTCTTTATACCTAATGGCATTACTAGCCATTCATAATGGCCTTGTGGACAAGTAAATGATGTCCAAGGAATAGATTCTTCAGCCATTTTTATTTGCCAAAATCCTGCCTTTAAGTCGAATTTAGAGAAATATTTACTTCCTTGTATTCTTTTAATCCGTTCCTACTTATTAGGTATATTGTATGCATCATCAACTATATTATCATTAAGTCTTTTAAAATTAATTACCATTCTTGATTTACCTCTAATTTCTTCATCATGATTTCTAACTATAAAAGCAGCAGATCGATGAGGGGCTTCTGCTTTCTCTTATAGCTTTTAGCTTTAGTAACTCTTCAATATGCATTTTGAACTCTTCGATATCTTTAGGAGTAGCTTCTATTGGTCTGACTTAATTATGTAATATGGATTTATGATATTTATTTTGCAAACTATAGAGTTCTTATCCCAATGTTTCATTTGTATTTCTCCAATAATCTGTATGCTTTCTAGTCTTTGCACAATTTTATCTATATCTTTGTTAGATTTTATATCTCTATACCAATTTGGCGATCATTTTCGCCAAATTGGTATAGAGATATAAAATCTACATCATTTTCGCCAAATTGGTATAGAGATACAAAATCTAAAAAATAGATAAAATTGTGCAAAGACTAGAAAGCATACAGATTATTGGAGAAATACCAATGAAACATTGGGATAAGAACTCTATAGTTTGCAAAATAAATATCATAAATCCATATTACATAATTAAGTCAGGACCAATAGAAGCTTCTCCTAAAGATATCAAAGAGTTCAAAATGCATATTGAAGAGTTACTAAAGCTAAAAGCTATAAGAGAAAGCAGAAGCCCTCATCGATCTGCTGCTTTTATAGTTAGAAATAATGTTGAAGAAGTTAGAGGTAAATCTAGAATGGTAATTAATTTTAAAAGACTTAATGATAATACAATTGATGATGCATACAATATACCTAATAAGCAGGAATGGATTAAAAGAATACAAGGAAGTAAATATTTCTCTAAATTCGACTTAAAGGCAGGATTTTGGCAAATAAAATGGCTGAAGAATCTATTCCTTGGATAGCATTTACTTGTCCACAAGGCCATTATGAATGGCTAGTAATGCCATTAGGTATAAAGAATGCGCCTGCATTATTTCCAAGAAAAATGCAAAATATATTTAATGAGAATCAAGCATTTATATTGGTATACGTAGATGATTTGTTAGTATTCTCAAAATCATACAAAGATAGCCCATCTTGAAGTGTTCTTTCGAAAGGTAGAACAAAATGGGCTGATGCTATCCAAAAAGAAGATGGAAATTTGTAAAGAAAAAAAATTTCCTTGGTCATGAAATAGGAGAAGGAAAGATATATTTACGAGAACATATTGCAAATAAAATATTAGAGTTTCCTGATAATATGAGTGATAAAAAGGTTTTACAACAGTTCTTAGGAATTGTAAACTATGCGCGAAACTATATAGACAACTTAGCAAAGCTAGCAGGACCTTTATATGCTAAATTAAGGAAAAATGGTGAAAGATTCTTCAATTCTGAAGATATATAATTAGTAAAGACCATCAAATAAAACGTCAAGAATTTAAAACCCCTAGAATTGCCTCTAGAAGACAATTATTTTGTAATTGAGATAGATGCATCTAAAGTAGGATGGGGTGCGATACTAAAACAAAATCCCAATAAATACTCTCCAAAAGCAGATGAAAAAATATGCAGATATGCGTCAGGAAGTTAAAAACTAAAGACGGTAAATAATATTGATAGGGAAATCCTTGCATTTGTAAATGCAATAAATGCATTTAGGCTATATCTAGGATTTAAAGAATTTATAGTGCGAACAGACTGTGAAGCTATATGTCAATATTACAATAAAATTAATAGTAAGAAAAGCTTAACCAGAAGATGGGTCTTATTTGAAGACACCATAGCTGGGAATGGTTATAAAGTTATTTTTTAGCATATTAAGGAAAAGGCTAATACCTTACCTGACATATTTTCTCGTGCATCAAATTTGCAGAAATGAGGAAAGGATTATTCGCCACCAGGGATGTATATCTCTTCTTTGGAGAAGAAAATAGGCTGAAAGTATTTCAGCCAAATACATTCAATTTCAAGCCAAAAACCCATATCAAGCTTGATGAAGCTCAAAGATGCATATTGGATAATTTCTGATTCCAATATACTCTCAAGAGAGAGGAAAAAGGATATTTTTTATCAATTCTCAATAGTTTGGCAAAATATTTTAATGAATTAAACAAAAATTTGCCAAAGCCAGAAAATATTGAAATACCAAAAGGAGAAACACTATATCTTATATTTGATGGAAATAAACCTGGCTTATATTTGGAATGGGAAAATATTATGATTGAAAAATTAGATGCAAAAAGAAAAGGACAAGATTTAACATTCAAAAGATATTATAGTATAGATGATGCCTTACTTTGGGCAAGAAATGTATTAGGACCAGATTATTATATTGATCCAAAGGCTAAAGATTATATCCAAATGAAAAGAGGCATACCTGCTCCACCAACTCTCACAAAGGGGGAGTCATCAAGCTCAAAAAATATAAAGGAGAAAGAATCTCCAAAATATAAGACATATCAAGAATGCCTTTTAAAGGGGTTTGACCCTTTAGACAGTTAATGCATAGATCAAGAAATGGATAAAAGATTTGAAAAAATTTCAAAAATAATAAAGAAAGAATTAAAAGAATTAAGGTATGAAATGGACGAAAAATCTGAAGACATAAAGAAAGAATGCGATCAAAAATATGATTTCAATCTGTTAAATGATGACGATGATAATATGGACATAGCAGGGCATGGGCAGCAGCCTGAATAAAGCCCAAATTGCATATATTGATATTGCTATCAATTATTCGGGCACGGAGGACCTATACCCGAATATTGATAGAAATTCCA
This sequence comes from Aegilops longissima, assembly GCA_021605205.1. NCBI lineage: Eukaryota > Viridiplantae > Streptophyta > Magnoliopsida > Poales > Poaceae > Aegilops > Aegilops longissima. The sequence continues at coordinate 71,567,353 of CM038682.1, read as the reverse complement.
AAAATAGATATTTTAAATATTAATAAGGTATTATCAATCATATGGGCAGGGAAGACCCCCTGTAAAAAAATAAATAAGCAATGTTGAATATTTAAGCAAGTTAAATTAAATTAAAAATAAATGAATAAGCAATGTTGGAAATTTAAGCAACCTTGGCATGTATGTACGCATACACTGGCACAAGGATTCTTGAAGGCAGAAAAAACTCTGAAGGCTAATCGCATGAAAATCTGTATGGCCGAAGAGCAAAGACTGGTACACAAAGGCCGGCCAATTATTCGCGGAGAGACAATGCCCACGTGAACAAAGCAAAGATTTGATAGATTCCTGAAGATTGAAGCTTGTCGGGGCACTATCTCTCGCTCTTATCCATCACCTAGAGGGACACGCATGCATCCCTACTACATATAAAATAAAAAGGTGCATTCTCACGGAAGCCATCCAGAGAGCTGCTCTCTCGCTTATAAAAGGAGACATTTACTGCGAAGAGAGACATAACACTAGACGAAGAAGAACGACCAGCCACCGATAGAGCAAAGAGTCAGGACCACCTAGCAAGCTCGTTGCTCAAGAGTAGTAGTAGTTTTCATCCCGCAATAAGAGCCACCATATCCAGAGCATTGTAAAGCTCAAGAAGGTAGTTAGAAGGTAATTTTCTTTAGCTTGTGTAATCCCTTCGGGGCCTCCCGAAAGGGAAAGCCATATGTAAATTATGTTGTGAAAATGATGTAGTTTCTTGGTTCACTTGGTACATTTATTTATGAATTTGTGGGACAAGTTCTTATGCTAGAGATCTTATAGGAGAAACCTCTGCGTATGTAGTTCTCTGTGTAGCCCAGAGTGGCGTTTGAATGAGAACCTTGTGGTCAGAGAGAAGTTTCCTTGGGTGGAACTGCACTGAAGACGATAGGAATTTACCTCAGAAATTTGCAATTAAAACTGCTAAGTGAACGTAACTAGCTACATCTAATACAACATAATAAAAAATATGGTGAGTACTGAGTACGATTTTACACCACTGCGCACACCGTCGGTCGAACTGTTGGCCTCGCCAGCCCAGAATAGATCCTGTATCAAATAAATAATCAAGTTAGAACGTAAAGGTAACAATATTGAATAAAATATACCCGTATTTTTTTCACATAGTAATTCCACCCTTAACTAGATAATTATGTAGAATATATTAAGAAAATACATCTTAGATTTCTTCAACAAGCATAACCACTCAAATATATATTTATATTCATACACCTCAAACAGTATAGCTGTACACGTGTATTACAAATCTTTGGAAAAAGAAAATGAAGGGAGACCAGACTGCTAATCTATACAACAATGCCACACCAAATTAGACCAACCTAAAAATATCTCTGTGTCAACCAGAATAGCATGACACATTTTAGACAGACACTGACCACCACTCTCACGTGCACAATAGATTAATAGTTAATGGGTCAACAGTATAGTCTATGTATGGGCTTCAACCTTCAGCCAATTAGAAGCTAGCATCTGTGAGAATAATGAAGAAGGGGATGGGCAGCCATACCAGCCAAGGAAGATGGTTTTCTGATATTAAAAGGAGAGAGAGCAGAGCAAGCCATTGCCAAGAGTTCACACGTCTCCATTCTTTCCCAAATAGCCAAACCAGCAGCTTGTCTTCCTCCCACTGTCTTCACCTTTCTATCTGCAACCAACAAAGATCCAAAAACAATTAGAGATGGTGACCTGAGAAATCATAGTAGATCGAAGGAGGAAGGCTAGAGCAAGAAGTTAGCCTACTGGACTGGGATCTGGAAGTAGGAGCAGCACTAGTAGGAACAGCAAAGAAGGCAAAAGAAGAAAGGTGAGTTCTTCTTCTTCTTTTTGTCATTCCTTCAGCACTCACACTCACAAAGAAGCTAACCCAGATGTACCCACAATATTCCTCACTAGTTCTTCACAGATGCACACAAAAGCTAAATCATTCCATTAGTATCATATATCCCAGATCTTAAAATCAACAGTACAAGAAAGCATGGATAATGCCTTAACCAAGTAAAATAAAATGGAGCAAGATAACGTACAGCATTAGTACCCCAACATCTTGCACAAGAGGAATTGGTTCAGTACACACACATGCACATGAGACTAAATTAATTTACTAAATCTGAGAACTTGAGCATAAAAACAAAATAGGAAGAGGAACAAGGGCATCACTAACCTGCACTTATGCTCGATCTGCTCCATGGCCATGCCTTTGAACTCTGATATGCAACACCCAGCGGCACCGCGGACACCAACGCCGGCGGCTTCAATCTGGAGCAGGGGAATCACATCCCCAATAGGGTTTGACCTGCAAGCCAAAAAGAACACACATACAGAGGGGGATTAGAGAGTTGAGGTTGAAATTCATGAGGATAATATAGGGATTCACATCAGGGGAGAGAGAGTGTGGAGGATCTAGCAGCGGCATCTTTCCCGTCGCTGGCGGCGCCGCCGATCTGGGCAAGGAGCAGAGGAGCATCAGCCTGTACGTGTGTACTGTGTTCTTGGTGGACTAGTACTAGTGTGTGTTGTGTTCGGCGGAAGACTCGTACAGGAGAGAGAGACTTAGAAATAGAGAAAAGGAGAGGGCACGTGGAGGTTTCTAGCCGTAGTAATTACCCAGGTGCACATCTAATAATTATCTATTCTAAATCGACCTACTAATGCAAGCTTAGTAAGGCTGGCCATAGTGGAGAGTAACTTATACTAGTATCATGCATGTGATGCTAGTCTAAATTACTATCTCTATAGTGCAAAGTAACAAAGTAATAGTGTCATACATAATTTCATTAATTAGCTTGTAGACTCATCCTTTCACAGGAAGCACTATGTTATAGTACTCTAAACACCTTCCTACATGCCACATAAGCAAAAAAAGTTTAAAGTACGCTATGTTACTACCTAAGTTGCTCCCACTATGACTAGCCTAAAAGAATACTAGGTAATAAAAGAAATAATAATGTTTGACTGTAGGATGACCACACTACACCAACGTACATTTTTATTTCCCTCGTATTCACTCGACTTAGTCTTGATATATATATATATTTATTTATTTATTTATTTGCCGAACTGCAGGAAGTGAGTACAGTCCGGAGAAGGAGGCGCTACAGAAGCAAATTGAGTCCGGAACTCCGGATCTGAGTACGAAAACTCAGGCAAGCTCTCCTTGATCATGCTGGGCAGAACTATTTTTGAAGAAAACACTATTCTCTACTATTTTATCATCAACTTACATAAAATGTTTTGATAATAAATTGTGTGGAGTGACTGTTGACAAAAAGTTGGGTTAGCTGAAGGAGCAGCTAATCCATTGATTTATTTATTTTTATAATTATTTGGTGGGTAGAGGGTGCCCTGGATGGACATACTGGAAGGTGGGGCCCTCTACATATCGTTAGTATATTACGATTAAATAACTTTCACTCGTTTTATGCGTCGTACTACAACCGTATCAACCATGGTCTTGTCTAAGACGAGTTGAGCCCAATACCATCAAGTTATTATACTCTTCAGATGGGTAAGTAGTAATAGGATGGGCGATGAGTTTCCACGCTAATGCCGGATGGGTGCATTAGCAAGCGCTATATATTAAGCGTTGGTGGAGTGCGGGTTTCGAAACCCGACACAACGGCTAGTGACCACTAGTTGGGTGGAGATATAATATACACAATGGGAAAAAGCTTTATGTTTTGAACCATGTCTCGCATCTAAGGAAATGCAGATGGCAATTATGGCTTCGAGCTCCATGAGTAAAGTGATACAAACTCTGTAGAGTTAAACTAAAATATGAATTCATGGCAGTCTCTTGGATTAGGGACTACGGGGACCTATTGGTGATCTATCTCGCAATACGAGTGTTTGATAGCTTTTATAAATTGAAATGGACTTTCTGCAGTAAATGTTCTTTTTTTTAAGGGGTTGAGTTGAGGTAGGACTTGTTGATTTATATTGAGCTATCATGAGTGTTGCATTCTTCTATTTGAGCTTGCTGGGTACTTTGTACTCACTCTTGCCATTAATCATCTTTTTCTTAGAGCAAAGCTTGTATGAGAATCCTGCTGGACCAAGTGAAGATAGCAATGGTGATGGCTACAACTACACAGGGGACCTAGATGTGGATCCATCTAGTGCTATGTATGACCTGGATGCCACATATGGGGTTGGGATGAATAAATAACTTACGAGATAGCTATGTAAACTATGAACTATTTTATCACAACCAATCTAGGACTGCTAGTTGGAACTCCAGTGTTAGGAGATGTAATAATTTGGTGAACATGTGAGAAGCCTACTTGAGACTTTTAGCCCTGCGTGGCATGGTATTGTAATATAAATGACCATCTCTAGCTATTCCTTGTTGCAAATCTCTAACATGGATTACTATTTGACAAGACAAGATTTTGTCAAGAAATAATCCAAGGACTAGTGTCATTATCTATATTAATAATGACACGGGTCGTCACAATATAATAGTAGTGACCTAGGTCAATATTGATCCGTACCGGGGGCGCACCTCCCAGGTGTCCCTGATCGGGGCAGCCCACATGGGTTAACTTTAGACTTCGCTACGCTCGTTAGAAGTTAGCCTTTATACTTGTGTGTGTGTGTGTGTGGGGGGTGTGTGTCCTCTCCTTTCCACTGGCTGGTTTTAATATGTACTTAATACTAAATACCTAACATGTTAATACTATTTATCAAGATTATGACAATGTTTAGATCAAAAAAATATTCCAAAGGCGGGTCTAGGGGATAGCGGGTCTCCGAGCTTAGTATTGACACACTAAAATCAACATATACCCATATACGTATGAAATAGATGGTGTGAGGAACACGCAAACCTATTTTGAAAATATATATACATTACTTTCAAACCGAGTATCCAAATCAAAATTGATGTTCGTCGTTGCATCCTCACGACGAGATCTTCGAAATTACATCACACGTCCTATATTTGATAAATATTTTTGAAAAGCAGCTTAGTATCACGAACAAGTTTTAGTTCAAACATGTGTTTCTAACACAAACATTTATTTATGGAGGGATTATTAATAAGTTGGGATTGGATTTGAGTAAAACTTGATTTCAAATGGACATGTTCTCATAATATAATTGAAAACCAACTTATATGTCCCAGAACTACAATCTTCCATGCTCATTCCCTTGGTGCCTCCTCTCCGTCTCTTTTCTGGGCTAGGGAAGGAAATGGGAGAGGGACTTAGCGGTGGGCGGTTGAGTTAACTTGAAATATCGGGTTGGGTTATTCAGGTTATTGACGAGGGACTGGATCTAGGAGAAGTTAGGAGTGCGGGAGAGGAGGGGTTGCTCCGATATGAGGAAGGGGGATTGGGGACTGGGCGACATAATTGTGCACGTATGTATGCAAGTGCTTCTATTTGCTGCTCGCTGAGGCAACTGCTTGAGGTAGCACATGTGTCCTTTATTAGATGACCTCACAGCCCCCTCCCCCATATTTCCTGATTTTCTTATAAAGAATACGTTTTTGAAATACATTCTTAAACATATTGTAAAACAAGTTTAACTATTTATTTATTTAAAATAAATTAGTTACTCCTCAACTGTTTATGTAATTGACTTTTTCCCGCATATTTCAAGAAAAATGTTCATGGAAATAAAAAGTGGTTGTTCTTTCAAAACAATGTTCACGTAATATAAATAACGTTTACGTAATCTAAGAATTTTCATATTTTATTATAAAAGTTGTTCTATATTTTTTCAAAAATAATGTATATTGAATAAACATCTGTGTAATTTTACTATTGTTCAGGTCTTGTTCATGTTTCAGTGTAAAAACATAAAATTTCTATATAAGGATAATGAAAATGGAAGAAAAAAATAAGAATTTGAAAAAGTAAAAGAATAAAATGAACACAAACAGACAGAAGATTGAATATACATTCCTGAAACAAGATGAAAACTGAATAGTAGGAAAAAATAGTCAGAAAAAAATGGAAAAGATGGCACAATTGCTTGTGCCGCTGTATGTTTGCCCGCCTTCTTAACGCAATGAATGCGTGTTGAATAGGGTTTAGCCACGCATGGGCGGGCGATAGGGACACGTGGAAGTTGCTGGGCTTTGGGCCTAATGTGGTAATCCTTGCGCTGGGTTGCATCCAGTGCACAAAACTATTTGGGTGATGGGCCGTGCCACTCGAATTTCATGAATTTAATTCGTGTTTTCGATTTTAACACCCGAGCAAACACCCAACGCCAAATAGGATCACACTGGTACTCTATGGAATTTTGGGAAATGAGCCAAAAGATGTTAGAGAGAGATAGAATCTAGATTGGAGGTGGCGATTCGAAATGTTGATGCACCAAGACACTTTTTATACTTTAAAAATAATTGAGGACGTGCGCCCAAGCAGACCAAACTTTTTTTTGCAGAAAAAGCACACCAAACTAGTTGAGGAGCGCTCCTTCTGGAGCCTCCTCAAGGGTCATTCGGGGTGGGCTGAGAGCGCGCCACTTTTCGCGCTCTCGGTTGCCGCCACGTGTCGCGCTCTGGGTGCTTCCTTCGGATTTCGTTTTTCTTTTTTTTTTGCACGCATTTTTGACTTTCTATATGATTTTTTTGGCTTTTCGGTTTTTCGTAGGTCTTTTTTAGCTTAAAAAAAACTTTTTTGAATGAAAAATATTTTTTTTTTGCTTTTGCGAGAGGCGTGGTCGTGCCTCTTGAAAACGAAAAAAATATGTTTTTTTCTTTTTTCTTTCCATGAGAGGCAAGGTTTTGCTTCCTAGAGGTAGGGTTGTGCCTTTCGGAATCGAAAAAAAATGTTTTTTTTCCTTCCGTAAGAGACACTCCCGTGCCTATAGAAAACGGAAAAATACGTGTTTTCTCTTTTTTTTGTGAGAAGCACGGTTTTCCTTCCGCGCGAGACATGACCGTGCCTCTCGGAAACGAAAATAAATGTGATTTCTTTTTTTTATGGGAGGCACAGTTTGTTCAGGGAGTCTCGGAGACGGAAAAACGTGTTTTCATTTTTTCTTTCGCGAGAGGCACTGATTCGCTTCCATGAGAGGCATGGTCGTGCCTCTCGCAAAGGAAAAAAATGTGCTCCCGTTTCAGTTTTTGTTTAGTTTTTTTCTGAAAAAAAGGTTCATCAAAACCTATCAACATAGAATCTAATTTTGAAGATCTCAACGTGAAGAATCCAAAGATGAAAACGGTTTGAGATTTGGACGTATTGTTTAAAAGATAAACTGTTTTGAATAAACGAATCTAAGAAAAAAGAAAAAAATCATAGGTTGCGACAAGTGCGCACATGCAGCATGCCACTTGTAGCAATCTGAGGAGGGTCAAAGTGATCTTTGAAAGAAGTAGTACTCCTCAATTACTAGTTACTTCGCTATATTTAAGAATCAAGGATGAGCTTGTGAGTCATGGCTCGATGATTGGTTGTGGCGGTGCCCACCCAGCCCGCCCAAGATCGACACCTTGGATCGATATGGGTGTCTTACTCAGGGTATTTTCACCTTGCAAGCACCTCACATGTCTACGAGCGACAAAAATGACGATGTATCCGGCGTTTACGGAGTCAGATGATTTCAAAAGTTTCTCAAGAGATGTCTCGTGCATATAGGTTGTATAACTTAATAGACGCGTAATAAGGTGCGTGCACAAGTTTGATGTGTGTTGTTCAACGTCCACAACATGTATTCATAAGGCTCGAAGAAACTATTTTTGAGAATAAGGTAAGTTGACATGATGAATTTCTCAAAAAAAGTAAGAAAAAACAGAATGATGAATAGCAAACCAATATGTGGTTGGATGGTTAAAAGGACATTAATGTTGGCCTCAGTTGCCCTGCTTCTGCGTGGGGAACCCCGGATCTGGAGCGGCGGCTTCATTGGCAAGGCACGGCCGGCTAGCAGCCGTGCGGGCGGTGGATCTGGTGTCCCGGCCTTGCGGGCAGCGAGATCTGATGGTCGTTGGTGGCCGGCGGCGGCTTTTGCGGCGATTGGTGCGCACGATCTGGCGCCTCCCCTCCTCCCATGTTTGGCGTGCGGGCCAACCTGGTCAGGCCGCGCTTCCTCTTGGTCGTCGGTTCTGTACAAGAGGCGCTGGTGGTGGCGGGGATCTAGTTCGAGCGAAATCCCTGGCCGGCCATCACCGGCCGCGCCGACAACGATGCCTGAGGGCGTCGTTCCCCTCCTTGGAGGCGTCGGTATGGACTGATCTCCTCACTTCACCTTCCCCTAGGTCTCCCGGGCAAAAGCCCTACTTTGTTGGGCGGCGGCGGCGCTCACGACGCCGTTCCCTTCTTAAAGGCGCCGCTTTAGGAACCTTGGGATTGGGTGGCGCTTGTTGGTGGTGGGTGACGGCGGTGGTGCGGCCCTATCCTAGCATGGGTTTGCGTCCGTTGCTTGGAGATGGACTCGCGTAGGTGAAGGTCGTCGTCTAGCGACGTGGTGGCGTCAATGGCGGAGGACCTGCCAAGGCTTGCGTAGGTGGAGGTCGTCGTTTGGCGTCGTGGTGGCGCCGATAGCAGAGGACCTGCCAAGGTTGTCACCTCACTCTGCTCTGAAGCTGGACCAGTGAAAGATGGCGGCGACGACACATGTGAGTGCGCCGGACCGGTTTGAGCCCTGGACCCGGCAGATGGCTCGGGCGGGGCCTCCGGCTTTAGATGTTAGGTTTAGGTGAGAGGTCTGGTTATGTGGCCCAACTTGCACCCCTTCATCATTTGGATATGAGTAGCTGCAGATGTTGCCAAGATGACGGATTCAAGCATATTGTTGTTCTACTTTGTAAGGTCCTCGAGAATAATCAATAAAATGGCAGCATGCATCTTCCAGATGCAGAGGCCGGGGGTCATCCTCCTTTTTAAAAAAAAAACTATGTTAAAAAAAATTGCTAGGAGTACAACGGTTGGCACGCACTGAAGTATCCAAGATCCTTCTCGATCTCCTCTTCCCCTTAACATTCCCCACCCACGGCTAGGTTGCAAACCCTAGCTCCTCGCTGATGTGAGCCTCCCGGAGATTCCCAATCCAGCTGCCACCCCACTCCGGCGCCCGACTCCGTCCCCGGTCCTCCTCCTCCTCCTCCTATCCCCCTCTCGCACAAGGTGCTGAAGACTCGTCCGCGGTGAGCCCCTCCATCTGCGCATCCTCAACCTAGGAGTTTTAGCACTGTAGCTTGTTGGGGCAGATCGATCGAGGCTCTGCCTGACCAACATCGTTTCTTTTTTTTTTCAGTAGATCTATCTATTATCTGTGGTTGGTGGTGCAGTTTTTACCTGAAATGCTTGCGGATTGCTTCTTTACCTAGCCAAAATGCGTTCCTTTTAGTAGATCTATCTAGTACGCCTGGTACAAATGGTTAGGAATGTTTAGTTGGTTCTGATGCAGACATGCCGCCGTTTCAATACGTTTTACAGGAAGCAGATTGAACAAAATTGCTACTTTGCCTCATAGAAATCTGTTTTCCTTTAGTTCATGTGAGCTTGGCAATGGAGTTAATTTTTGATCTGGTATACAAGCAACAAACAACAAATGTCCAGTAATTTTCCGTCTGCCCTCTTCATCTAAACAGAAATGAAAATGGTATGTGTGGTCACTGATGCTGGGCCATTGCAAGAACGCATTTCTTATACAGCTCGTCATACTCTGCTCCTGTTGGTGTCTCTTGCCAGAGGAAGGCAAATAAAAGTTCCTTCTTTTCTACTACTCCCTCCGTTCCTAAATATATGTCTTTTAAGAGATTTCAATATGGACTACATACGTATTTTAGAGTGTAGATTCACTCATTTTGCTCCGTATGTAGTCCATATTGAAATCTCTAAAAAGGCTTATATTTTGGAACGGAGGGAGTAGTTTATTAGTGATGCACCTGGTTCTCTGTAAAAACATGCTCTGCGTACTGTTTAAGCTTAGTTGCGGCTACTACTTTCTGCAGCTGTTGTCACCAATTGCAAGAAGCATTCCTATATACTTCCTCCGTCTCCATTCCTCCGACAAGTATTTCCTGACGGAGGGAGTATTATATAGTGCCAGTTAGGTGGTGCGGTGAATTTAGCTTTACTACTTCCTTTCTGTCTGATGGATTGATGGTTTCTGCCGCATCTACATATTTTCATTATGCTCTGAACTTCAGCCTTTTTTATAAAATTGAGCTGATGGCCTTTGGTCTTATAATTGTACAATAAGCATCTCTAGTTGCAGCTTTTACTCTGTTTAACTATGAATCCTATTTCTTCTCCTGTAGACTTTGCACGATGGAGGCTGCGCGGTACGGACCTTGGTCAGATCTTCCGCCGGAACTCCTGGGCCTTGTCCTCAAGCGCCTCCCTTCGCTAGCTGACCGTGTTCGTCTGAGAGCAGTCTGTCACCCATGGCGCTCTAATGGTCTGCTGCAACAGCTTCCCGTCCCATTCCCGTGGCTCACCCTTCCTGATGGTACCTTCTTCAGCATCCCAGGAGGCGAGGTTCACCGCATGCCTATACCAGATGGCGCTAGTTGCTGTGGCTCCATCGACAACTGGTTATTCCTCATGAGCAGTGATGAGACATGCACGTTGATGAACCCTTTCTCCAAGACCACGTTCGAGCTTCCTAATCTGGTCACAGTTTGGCGGCGTGAGGCGCATTATGAATCTGATGCTAAGCAACTTTTGTACAAGTTGGTCACACCCTCGCCCCTGGACATATCACCTGATTCCCTCATTGCGGCATTGACCAAGGATGGTGGCAATGGTACACTTTGCATTAGCCAGCCACCGATTGCCACTTACATGGTACAGGGCAATAGGAAGCCATTGCAGCACCTATTTGATGTTGCCTTCTTTGATGGAAAGTTGTACGCGGTGTCTGCCTTTGGCAATCTCTTCAGCCTTAAGTTTCGCAACAACCTTGGTAGTAAGCCAAAGATCAAATGCGTAATTGAGTCTTTGGGTGATTGTCGTGGAGGACCAGAATGCATTCCCAGAGAGGAAGTGTGTACATACAGGTTATATCTAGTTGAATGTGGTGGTAGACTGTTGATGGTTAAACGATTTATTCGTCGCATAGGCCCTCTCTCTAGGGATGATGTGTTTGCAAATATGCAGACTGGTGGGTTTGTTGTCCTCGAGGCAGACTTGGGCTCCAACCCTTGCCGATGGAGAAGGATCAGAGAGTTGGGTGGCCATGCTCTCTTTATTGGCCAGCATGGCTCCAAGTCTATGCCTGCTAGAGAATGCAGCGGATCTGAAGAAGATTGCATCTACTTCATTTGTGACTATCCCCATCCAAAGTATTTTTGAGTCCATTTCACGACTGTGGTGTGTACAACATGCGAAATGAGAGGATCACGCCATTGATGTCTCAGACGGCTGCACCGGCACATGATGCCGGCCAGTGGCGCCCGGCATGGTTTTTCCCTGCTGAACCTGTGTGATCAATCTACCAGGGTTTACTCTGCTGAAGCTTTTATGAACAGAGGGGTGTGCAGATTCTCATATGTATGCCCAACTTGCTCTGCTGAAGCTTTGTGATCATGCCAGACTGGGCGCTGGCCATATTTATCCTAGTGATGTGTTATCGTGCGACTTAAGTTATTCGTTAGTAGTATGATGATATCAACCAGCCTGGTTCTGGTTCTCTTTATCCTAGTACCATTGTGAACTTTTAATTAGTATGCTGGTGTACGCTTCCAATCATACAAATCTTACGAATGATCTCAATGGGATGTACTCCCTCTGTACCATAATGTAAGATGTTATTACATCTAATATGCAAGTATATTGGATATAGTAACATCTTATATTATGGGGCGGAGGGAGTATTTGGATGTGCAACATCATCTGAGTGATATGTAAGCTATGCCATGTAACCTGAACAAACATTTCAGCTTTGAAGGTGAACAAACTTCTCATCTCCGAAGGTGAACAAACTTGGACACTATCACCTGAATCCTGACCACTGTAAGTAAGCCTGGTGTGTGCTTATCTTTATCCTAGGGCGTATGTTTCAAGCTCCTACATGGGATGTACCCAGTTCTTCTCACAACTATGCAATTAGTCTTACAGCAACCTGATTCCTTTTTTCGTTTTTGCCTTTTCTTGTTCTTTTGTTCCTTTTCTGTTTTCATTTTTATTCTTGTTTTTCAATTTGCAAAAATCTTTAAAATTCGCGAATATTTTTTTGAAATTGTGAAGCTTTTGTGAGATGATTAACATTTTTGAAATATGTGATTTTTTTGAAATTGTGATTTTGTTTTTACAAAATTCATGAACATTCTCTTAAATCATGAACATTTTTTGAAACCATGAACATTCTTTAGAACTAACTAACATTTATTCAAACCGTGAACAATTTTTAGAAATATGTGAACATTATCTTAAATCATGAACATGTTTTCGAATTCGTGAACATTTTTCTTGAAATCATGAACATTTTTTTGAATCATGAACACTTCTTAAATTCAAGACTAATTTTTGAAATCATGAACATTTTTTCAATTCATGAACAGTTTTTTACAGATTCGTGAAACATTCTCTTAAATCGTGAACATTTTTTGAATTCCCAAGCTTTTTTTAAATCATGAATATTTTTTTTGAAATCATGATTTTTTATTCATAATTAGCAACTTTTTCTGAAATGGAACTTTTTGATATCCCGAGTTATTGAAAAAAAAAAGTAAAAAGAAGAAGAAAAAACAGGCGGCATCCTGGCTCGGCCGACCCAGCGGGGCGTGAAAGGGGAGGGGGGGGGGGGGGTTTCCGCGCTCGCTTCGTTCGCAGCTCGTTAGGCTGCCTCCAATGCACAGGTGCTTAGATGAGGTGCTAAGCATATTAAATAGCTTAGCAACCAAACTCCCCAATGCATAGGTGCTTAGCTTCCTGTAGCTAAGCTTTCTTCATTTAATTAGCCGTAGGATCTTTTGTGGTATGTATACTTTGTGGCCTATTCCTGCCACATAATGCATAAATGACGCAAGAACAAAAACACAAGTAAATAGAAGCTTCGCCGTAAGCAGCAAAATATGCAGTAGTTTTATCTACTAAACTTACGGAATATAGGTCGTTTTCAACTGTTGTTGCCCCGCAAGAGATTCTTGTTAATATCTTTTCAGGAATACAGAGATCAGCATGCCCTTCTCAGCTGGGAATTCATTAATCTTCAGCAAGCTGTTTAGTTCTTATGGCACAATTTAGTTCTAGCTAGCTGGCGAAGTGCAAAAGAGTTCAGTCTATCACATGCTATGCAGAATAGACTCTCCATCTTATGGTTCAGTCTATCAATTACATACTGTTCAAACTATCTATTAGCAAGAAGCAGAGAAAAAACTCATATAAGCATGGACGGGAGAGAGACAAGCACGGGGTGAAATTGAACACAGAACACGGACACGTTTTGAATGAAATCTGGAAAATAAGTACTGAAAATATCACAAAACACATCAACTTGTTCTCGTGAGGGTAACCGTTCACAGGAATGAGGAAATAGCATTGATCTTACTTTCCTTGAGAAAATATAAATAACATAGGTTTACATCCCACTTGATATATCCAGCACAAGGTAGAGACATGCTTACACCACATGCATATAGTTCATCTAATAGATTCGATCAATGAGTTCTGTCACACTACAGAGTTAACATGAATAAGGAAATAGCATAAACCTCACATTTCTTCTGGAAATAGTATAGACCTCAGACTTGCCATTGCCTTGGCACGTTCAACTTTCGTCGTCATCCATGGCACTTGTATCAGCAAACAATAACTTCTGGTAGAGCTCAATCAATTTTGTCTCCTTGGCAAGTTTAGCGGTTTCAAGCTGCTGACTTGAGAGTTGATGTTGGCTATCTATAACCTTCTGCCGCTCCAGCCTAGACGTTTTCTGGGTCTCAATAAAAGTGTCAAGTTTTTCTCCAAGCAAAGTAACCGACTCCTTCGGTTTGCGCTACCATCACGCTCATCCTTAGATGTATCACGACCCGGAGGGCGCTCCTCATCTTCCACATCAATAGCACCAGATGTTATATCTATTTTATCTTGCTCCCCATTCATTTTTTTCATTGCTGCAAGCCACTTTCCGTTGTCCTTAAGTTCTCTCCACATTGTCAAATGTTGGAAAGTTGATTGTTGGTTGGCTTCATATTTCTCCAAGGCGAAGGCCTGTAGCTGCTCCTCACCATAACCACTAGTGTATAGCTTACACATAGCATTATATGCACCATGGAAAATGTTGATCTTTCTCTTCACCTTTTGAAAATGGCTCTTCAATTGCACGGCATCTCTATGACGATCTGCGGGGGTTAGACTGTTATATTGAACAGCTATGTCATCCCAATACTTATCTCTCTTCTTGCCATTCCCTTCAATGGGATCAGTTGAAAGTTCCAACCAAGCGCTTGCCTACATAAGGAACATATAATTTAACATGCAACCAAAATTTATATGGAAGTAATCGATATTTCACACTGACAAGAGCACGCACCAATCTCTTCTCTTCCTGTTGTGTCCAATTCAGACGCTGCGCACACCTTGAAGGCTCTGGATCATCTTCAAGCTCTACAACATGGGCTTTTTTTTGTAAAGAACCTCTACCTGAAGCGGACTCGGATGTTTTTTTTTTCCTTTTACTATGAACTGGTGGCGGTGGTTGCGGCGGCGGCGTTGAGAATGCAACATGTGAGGGGACACCGACAAAATGGAGATTCTCCTGTTGCTCTTGTTGAGGAGGCGGACATGCGATGGATAGTGCATTGGCTGGAATGGTGGGGTTCGTGGACTGCCTGATAAACTAAGAAAACCATCAGGTGGATGGGTATACATTGGCCTGAAACAAGCAACAACAAAGTAAAGAAGACAACATCACTTGTTTAGATTCCTGAACAAGAGAACAATTCATGGAGGTTAAGTAAAACACTTTTCATACTAACAACTTTTGACAATTCTAAACTGTAGTTTGTATAACTAGGAAACTATTTGACAAAACTTAACTGACAATTTGTATGACTAGATAGCAGAACTTTGAAATTTCTTGTTGATTCTGAACTAGACTGAACCTAGTCTGTATAACAATGGAATCAGCAGCAGACCCCCATTCTTTGATCATCTCCACAGGGTTACTAGACCAGCAAGAAAACAATGGGAGGTGCCCTCCAATTGCTGCCTAGATCAGGAACGGAAGTGTTTTATCTTGGTAAGATGAAATTAAAACCCTCACTAATTGGATGACGGGGATTCAATCTCCTTGCTTGTACCACGTACGCACACAATGCTTCAATCAGTAGACTCTTAGGAGATTAAAATCCATTGGGATTGAATGGGTTCCAGAGAAAACTGAATTCAGTAATCCTTTGCTACAGATTTACATATACATACTACAGATTTTGCAATGTAGGCTCCTTACCAAAGACCAGGTGCTGACTGGCCGGAGGAGCTGTTGGCGGCTGCGAACATAGGAGGAGCCGGTGGTGTAGCGGCGAACAGAGGCGGAACCGGTGGTGCCCCGGCAAACTTCTCCCGGCGACTGTCCATGCGGCCGGTTGAAACTGATCAGCGGCGGGGCGGGGCTGCTGGTGGAGGATGGAGCGGCTGCATCAGGGCGACGGCGCTGGGCGAGGAAGAAGAAGCGGCGGCAGGGGTTGCGCGTGGGGGAGTTGGGGAAGAACGAGAAAAAAGGAGGCGACTGCTCGGTACCCAGCCGCACGGGATCGATTAACTCCACCTTTTGCCTAGGTATCTGCGTCTGGCACCGTTTCTTCGTGGGGTTACTGAACGAGACTCTCTCCTCATTAATTAACGTGACACATCAGCTTTTTGCTTAGCTGCCAGGCTTAGCACCGATCCAGGCTGGAGCACTGGGACTAGCCTATGCGCTGTGTTGGAGCTCCCTCTTTAACACTAACCCTGACACAGATGTAGTCCTGCTCGTACATCAGATTCTGTTGAAATATAGGATGGGCCTTGGGCTCATCTAACAATTTTTGAAAAATCTCCAAAGAGGCATGTGGGTTATGTGACTAGTGGAGAGTATAGTCCCACACAGGATTTGAAGAAAGAGTTGGACCTTTTTATGAGGATTCTTCTTACACATCCTATTGGAGCTTGAGAAGAGCACGACACGCCTCGCGCGAGCACGTCCTATTTTCGAGAATGAGCCAAGCCGAGCTCATATTTATGTCACTTGTGCGCCTGCACTTACTTTTTGCCGGTTAGGAACAGAGAAGACTTTAGCAGGCGAGGCACAATCTGAAACATCAGATCATGGGCTGTTGCCGACTTGAACATGGGTCCGGCCCACGTCTCTTCACTTGGGCATGACTATATATTGAAGGCGAAGGCTAACCCTCGCTGTAATGAAGTACATATCACTTTTTCTCTGCCCCCACACGCACTGCCCACCGTTGTTCTACTCTCTATTGCTGTCGCCAACGATCCCATCCTGTCCATCGCATGCACGGTTGGCGGGAGAGCGGTCCTCCGAAACCCCGCCTCTCGAGATCCTGTACAGGAGAGGGGCGATTACATTTTTGGGAAGCGTTTCCTACGCGACTGCTCGCCGTCGTTTGTCTACTTACACTACTTCATCTACGTCGTTGCCGCCTTCGCCATCACCATGAGCCAACAATACGAAGCCGACAAGAAGGCCGCCGAGGACCAGGCTGATGAAGGGACTGCCACCGCCGCGGCTAACGCTTGGGCGACTGAAGAGTATAACTCGTAGGCCCTGGAGTGGCTGCGACAATGACACATCAGGGGCTCCATCTGACGGCCGCAGTGGTTGTTTCGTGGCTCAAGAATCTCAATTAATTTTTATTATGTTTGATGCCTATTATAATAGATCTGAGTCGTTTTTGCGATTTTTTAAACTATTTCTTCAAAAAGAAAAAAGTGTAGAAATGAACACACTTTCGCATCAAGTGAGAGAAAACCAACACCTAGATTTCCATGACATTTCCTGTTCCCCTTCTCCTCCCCACCCACGGCTAGGTTGCCAACCCTAGCTCCTCCTGATGTGAGCCTCGCGGGAGATTCCAGATCCAGCTGCCACCCCCACTGTCGGCGCCCGGCTCCGTCCTCCTCCTCTCCCCCTCTCGCTGGCTAGGCCAGGCCACTAGGTGGTCAAGACTCGTAAGCGGTAAGCTCCTCCGTCTGCGCGATGTGACAGTGCCTACCCATACCTAGGATGAGCACTTGAGCTGGTTGGGCAGATCGATGCTCCGCCTGAGCAACATTTTTTCTTTCTTTCAGTAGATCTATCATCTGTGCAGTGGTAGTGCAGTTTTTATCTGACGCGCATCTCCCGTTGTTTCACCCTGTTCCTGAAAGAAAAGAAAAGAAAAGAAATGGCACATATTTTTTTTTGCGGGGTAGAAATGGCACATATTTTGCAGATTACTACTTTACCTACCCAAAATTTGTTCCCTTCAGTAGATCTATCTATTCCGCCTGGTACAAATGGTGAGGAAATATACACTCGGCTCTCCGATGCGGGCCTATCACCGTTTCAGCATGCTTTACATGAAGCAGAGTGGCACAGATTGCCACTTTACCTCACTGAAAAATTGTTTTCTTTAGTTGAGACAATGGAGTTTATTTGATCCGACAAATGCCGTACAAACAAAAGATGTCCTCCAAGAATATACTTTTTGGCCAGATTGACGACGCTCCGCGAAAGGTGGGGGATGGCGCCACCAGAGGCGACTCGAGGACACCCGCGGCGATCGTCGCCGGTCTTCGGCCGGAACCTGCGGATCTGACGGATACGCGCGTAGGAGGCCGGTTCTGGGTGCTGGCGGACTCGGAGGATGAGGAGGACGACGATCCGGCGCCGGACTACTCGCCCACACCATCCGACGTGATTTGCGAGGCTTTCAATCCTGGATACTCGGAGGAAGAAGTCGCTGCGTTAGTTGATGAAATCGTGCCGGGAGAGGATCCGGCGTGGATCGGACTGCATTCTGACGATCGAGTGGAGGTGGTTCGCCGGATTGTCCACCGGAGGACGGCGGCGACGGTGATCCGGCCTTGGAAAGGGCCTCTGCCTAAGGTATGCATTCAACCTACTACTTTGTCAGATTTTTTTCCGCAAGATGATTGGAATATCGTAGTTCGTAAGAAGAAGAAGAAGAGAGGGAGGCGGATCCAGCGCCGCCGCGCCGCGATCGTGGCGGCGGACGGGATCGAGGCGGCCAGAACTTCCGCTTGAATTTCCTTCTCGGTAACGAACGGGCCGGTCGAGTGGGCCGGATGTCGGAATATGCATGGGCATGAGGCACATCATGGGGGGTAGACGAGGGCTTGGTCCGATCAGCCTCGACCGGGTATGTGGCCCAGAGAGCTGCGTCCCCCCTCTCGGCCCGACGAGATCGCATGCACGTCACGACGATAGCTGCGTGCCTATCGCTCGTGCGCCGCCGCCTAGGGTTCGCAAGGCCGGGACGAAAGGTTTCTTCCCGTGGGGATCGACGTGCACGACGATCCGTCCGCTGCCGCCATGGCAGGCCGAGGGAGGCTCAACCGCCAAGAAAGCGACCCTCTTCCGCGCCGCAGGTCGGGTGGGCGGCTCCGCCGCCGGCGGCGATCACGGACGGGAGTCCAGCGCAGAGTGGCCAAAGGCCGCCGGCGGGAGGATCCGTCGCGGCTGGTGCCGCGGACCGAGGTGTGCCCCCTGTGGGTGCGCCGCCTCCGGGACAGCCTCCTTCGCAGTTGGCTCATGGGAGGGGAGGCTTGAGGCCGCCGGCGCCGGGCACGGTGCCCGCTGCCAATGCTGCCGGGAGGGGTGTGGGGAGACCACCAGCGCCTGGTGCGCCGCCCCTTGCTCCCCAGGCTGCGGGTCGAGGGGGACCTCGACCTCCCGCGCCGGGAACTTCTGGAGACGTGCCGGCTGGCCGCGGCGGCGGACTTCGGCCTGTTGGAGGTGTGCCGGCAACCACAGGCAAACCGCCACCTTATTACGTTGCTAGGCCGGTGCAGAACCGGTCCAGTCAGCCTCAGTCGCACAATAAAGAGCCTAATGTTCCGCCCCGAGGCCAGTGGGGGGATGATGGGTATGATGCATACGGTGCAGGACAGCATCGAGGCTCCTCTTCTACGGGAGGAGGGCGTGGTTACGCTTGGCAGAGCGACGGATCGGCCGAGAGACTGTTTCTTGGCCGCAGCGGTTTTGTTGAGGGCCTCCGCCCGGATCTCCGCCGAGAGGAGGCTATCGTGGCAATCGTGGCGGTCGGAGTTGGGGCCGTGGGAGATTTCGCCGCCCACCACCGCCTAGGGTGCCTGTTCCTACAGATGCAACGGAGGAGACTCAGCATTCCGCAGAGCTTCCTTCACAGGCGATGGAGGTGGTGAAGGAGTTGGCACATGTTGATGTTTCTGGGGCTGGGACGGTGGATGAGGCTACCGACAGATCTGATGCAGAGAGGGCGTCCAAATATGCCCGTAAGAAGGAGAGAATGATTTGCTATCGTTGTGGTGAGAAGGGACACTTCATTGCTGAGTGTGTGGCTCAGCTGTGCGAGTCATGTGGCAAGATTGCACATGAGTCGGGAGAGTGCCCGCTATTGCGTGACCTACCTCCGACTCGAACATCTATGGAGTCTCTTGTCTGGCTGAGCTTATGTTTTTTAGTCCCCGGCGTAGAGAGGTCCCGGAGGATAACCCCAGTTTGACTACTGGGATTGTGAGAGCGACCCAGAGCGAGGTGACTGAGGCACAGATTGTGAGGAGGCTGCAGGAGCTAGCTCCCGGTGATTTTGTTTGGGATTTGGTGCTCATCGAGGACAGAGTTTTTAAGGTTGATTTCCCGTCTGTCGATGACTTGCAGAGATTGTTGAGTTTTGGCTTGTGTAAAGTTCCCGGTACTAAGTGTATCCTGGAGTTTAACGAGTGGAAACAGGTTGAGCCTAAGGGAAAGCCGCTTACACAGGTCTGGCTGCGGTTTTTGGGGGCTCCATCTAAGCCTCTGCAGGATGCTCGCGTTGTGGCCAGTTTGGGCATCATGGTTGGAAAGACAGAAAAAGTGGACATGGCTTTCACTCGTGCCAATGGGATTGCCCAGATTCTAGTAAGCGTTCTGGATATTGAGTTTGTGCTCGATAAGGTCAACTGGACTTATAGGGGAGATGTGTTCCCGCTAGATATTGAGTTTGAGGACACCGACTTATTTGATGACGCAGTTAATGGTAATGATGTTGACATGCACGACCGGGAGGGTGATGCGGGGGCTAAGGGGGCACCGTCAGATGAGCCCATGCGAGAGGGATCTAACGGTTCTCACGCTCAGTCGGCCGGGAATGGATCGGAGGCCGAGCCCACAGTCTCACCGGCGGTACCCATGACTACTCTGCGTTTTGGGTCTTTCGAGCCAGCCTCGGCACCTCCCAGGCTTTGGAGTGATAGGGTGGAGTCTGGTGACGATCTTGAGCACACGCTTCCTTCGTTGGAGTTCGAGAGGGAGCCTGGTTTGTCTGCTGATCGTCAGGCGAGTTCTTTGGGAGGTGATTCGGAGAGGAGGCCGGTTGATGGTTCGCTTGGTCTGCCGACTCCCGCGGGCGCGACTTCGGTGTCGGCGATCGCGGGAGCGATGGGGTGTGGGGGAGGGGGTTCGGGACATGGAGTCCTCTCTTCCCCCGTTCCGATGCCGATGCCGGTGTCGTCGGTGGCGTCGGCCCCGAGGGGGTCGGCTCCGGCTGCGAGAGGGAGCCCGAGGCAGGCGGCCTCGACTCCTTCGGCGACGGTGGTGACAACCACTGTGGCAGCTGCTGCGTTTGGGGGGACGCCAGGGCAGGAGGCCCTGTCTCCTCCCTCTACACCGATGGTCAGGAGGACCACCTCGCCGATGGCTTCCCCGTCTGAGTTGGCGGCTGGGGCGGGAGGAGGCCGCGGGCAGGAGTGTTGGAAATATGCCCTAGAGGCAATAATAAATTAGTTATTATTATATTTCCTTGTTCATGATAATCGTTTATTATTCATGCTATAATTGTATTGTCCGGAAATCGTAATACATGTGTGAATACATAGACTGCAATACGTCCCTAGTAAGCCTCTAGTAGACTAGCTCGTTGGTCAACAGATAGTCATGGTTTCTGACTATGGACATCGATGTCATTGATAACGGATCACGTCATTAGAGAATGACGGATGGACAAGACCCAATCCTAAGCCTAGCACAAAGATCGTAGTTCGATGCTAAAGCTTTTCCAATGTCAAGTATCTCTTCCTTAGACCATGAGATCGTGCAATTCCGGATACCGTAGGAGTGCTTTGGTGTATCAAACGTCACAACGTGGCTGGGTGACTATAAAGGTGCACTACAGGTATCTCTGAAAGTGACCATTGGGTTGACACGGATCGAGATCGGATTTGTCACTCCGGTAGACGGAGAGGTATCTCTGGGCCCACTCGGTAGGACATCATCATAATGTGCACAATGTGACCAAGGGGTTGATCACGGATGATGTGTTACGGAACGAGTAAAGAGACTTGCCGTAACGAGATTGAACAAGGTATCGGCATACCGACGATCGAATCTCGGCAAGTACAATACCGCTAGACAAAGGGAATTGTATACGGATCGATTGAGTCCTTGACATCGTGGTTCATCCGATGAGATCATCGTGGAACATGTGGGAGCCAACATGGGTATCCAGATCCCGCTGTTGGTTATTGACCGGAGAACGCCTCGGTCATGTTCATGATCTCTCCGAACCCGTAGGGTCTACACACTTAAGGTTCGATGACGCTAGGGTTATATAGGAAGCTTGTATGTGGTTACCGAATGTTGTTCGGAGTCCCGGATGAGATCCCGGACGTCACGAGGAGTTCCGGAATGGTCCGGAGGTAAAGATTTATATATGGGAAGTCCTGTTTTGGTCACCGAAAAGTTTCGGCGATATCGGTAATGTAATGGACCACCGGAGGGTCCCGGGTCCACCAAGTGGGGCCACCTGCCCTGAAGGCTGCGTGGGACAAGTGTGGGAGGGACCAGCCCCTAGGAGGGCTGGTGCGCCCCAAGGGGCCCAAGGCGCAGGATGGGTGGGAGGGGCAAACCCTAGTCCAGATGGGCCCTAAGGCCCATCTAGTGGGCCTCCTCTCCTCCTCTCTTGGCCGCCCCCAAACCCATCTAGGGCTGGCCGCCACCCCTAGGGGTGGAAACCCTAGAGGGGCGCAGCCCTCCCTTCCCTATATATATGAGGCCCAGGGGCTGCCCAGACACATGAGAACCTCTCCTCTTGGTGCAGCCCCGCCTCTCCTCCTCCTCCTCTCCCTTGGTGCTTGGCGGCCTGCTGGGATTGCCACGCCCTCCATCACCACCATGCCGCTGTGTTGCTGCTGGATGGAGTCTTCTCAACCTCTCCCTCTCTCCTTGCTGGATCAAGGCGTGGGAGACGCCATCGGGCTGTACGTGTGTTGAACGCGAGGTGCCGTCCGCTCGCACTAGGATCTCTCGTGATTTGAATCACGACGAGTACGACTCCTTCAACCCCGCTCACTTGAACGCTTCCGCTTAGCGATCTACAAGGGTATGTAGATGCACTCTCCTTCCCTCGCTGCTAGAATCTCCATAGATTGATCTTGGTGATGCGTAGAAAATTTTGAATTTTCGCCACGCTCCCCAACAAAGGCATCATGAGCTAGGTCTATTATGTAGATTCTTTGCACGAGTAGAACACAAAGTAGTTGTGGGCGTTGATGTTGTTCAATATGCTTACCGTTACTAGTCCAATCTTGTTTCGACGGTATTGTGGGATGAAGCGGCCCGGACCGACCTTACACGCATCATTACGTGAGGAGATGGTTCCACCGACCGACATGCACTTGGTGCATAAGGTGGCTAGCGGTGCCGCCTCCCACTTTAGTCGGAACGGATTCGATGAAAAGGGTCCTTATGAAGGGTAAATAGCAATTGGCATATCACGTTGTGGTTTTGGTAGGTAAGAAACGTTTTGCTAGAAACCCATAGCAGCCACGTAAACATGCAACAACAATTAGAGGACGCCTAACTTGTTTTTGCAGGTATGCTATGTGATGTGATATGGCCAAGAAGAATGTGATGAATGATATGTGATGTATGAGATTGATCATGTTCTTGTAATAGGATTCACGACTTGCATGTCGATGAGTATGACAACCGGCAGGAGCCATAGGAGTTGTCTTTATTTATTGTATGACCTGCGTGTCATTGAACAACGCCATGTAATTACTTTACGTTATTGCTAACCGGTAGCCATAGTAGTAGAAGTAATAGTTGGCGAGACAACTTCATGAGGACACGATGATGGAGATCATGATGATGGAGATCATGGTGTCATGCCGGTGACGATGATGATCATGGAGCCCAAGATGGAGATCAAAAGGAGCAAAATGATATTGGCCATATCATGTCACTATATAATAGCATGTGATGTTTATTATGTTTATGCATCTTGTTTACTTAGAACGACGGTAGTAAATAAGATGATCCCTTACACAAATTTCAAGAAGTGTTCTCCCCGACTCGTGCACCGCTGCTACAGTTCGTCGCTTCTAAGCACCACGTGATGATCGGGTGTGATGGATTCTTACGTTCACATACAACGGGTGTAAGACAGATTTACACAGCAAAAACACTTGGGGTTAACTTGACGAGCCTAGCATGTGCGGACATGGCCTCGAACACGGAGACCGAAAGGTCGAGCATGAGTCGATAGTAGATACGATCAACATGAAGATGTTCACCGATGATGACTAGTCCGTCTCACGTGATGATCGGACACGGCCTAGTTGACTCGGATCATGTAATCACTTAGATGACCAGAGGATGTCTATCTGAGTGGGAGTTCATAAGATGAACTTAATTATCCTGAACATAGTCAAAAGACCTTTTGCAAATAATGTCGAAGCTCGCGCTTTAGTTCCACTGCTTAGATATGTTCCTAGAGAAAATATAGTTGAAAGTTGAAAGTAGCGATTATGCGATCAAGAGAAAGCTTATGTCCTTAATGCACCGCTCAGTGTGCTGAACCCCAAACATCGCTTGTGGATGTTACGAACATCGGACATACACGCTTTTGATAACTACGTGATAGTTCAGCTTAAACGGTTTAGAGTTGAGGCACCAAAGACGCTTTTTGAAACGTCATGAACATATGAGATGTTTCGAGGGCTGAAATTGGGATTTCAGGCTCGTGCCCACGCCAAGAGGTATAAGACCTCCGACGATTTTCTTAGCCTGCAAACTAAGGGAGAAAAGCTCAATCGTTGAGCTTGTGCTCGATTGTCTGAGTGCAACAATCACTTGAATCGAGTGGGAGTTGATCTTCCTGATGAGATAGTGATGTTTCTCCAAAGTCATTGCCACCAAGCTGCTAGAGCTTCGTGATGAACTATAACATATCATGGATAGATATGATGATCCTTGAGGTATTCACGATGTTTGACACCGCGAAAGTAGAAATCAAGAAGGAGCATCAATTGTTGATGGCTGGTGAAACCACTAGTTTCAAGAAGGGCAAGGGCAAGAAGGGATACTTCATGAAACGGCAAATCAGTTGCTACTCTAGTGAAGAAACCCAAGGTTGAACCCAAACCCGAGACCAAGTGCTTCTGTAATAAGGGGAACAGCCACTGGAGCAGAATTACCCTAGATACTTGGTAGATGAGAAGGCTGGCAAGGTCGATAGAAGTATATTGATATGCATTATGTTAATGTGTACTTTACTAGCACTCCTAGTAGCACCAGGGTATTAGATACCGGTTCGGTTGCTAAGTGTTAGTAACTCAAATAAAGAGCTACGGAATAAACGGAGACTAGCTAAAGGTGAGCGAAGATATGTGTTGGAAGTGTTTCCAATTTTGATGTGATCGAACATCGCACGCCCTCTACCATCAAGATTAGTATTAAACCTAAATAATTGTTATTTGGTGTTTATGCTGAGCATAGACATGATTGGATTATGTCTATCGCAATACGGTTATTCATTTAAGGAGAATAATGGTTACTCTATTTATTTGAATAATACCTTCAATGGTCTTGCACCTAAAAGAATGGTTTATTGAATCTCGATTGTAGTGATACACATTTTCATGCCAAAAGATATAAGATAGTAATGATAGTACCACTTACTTGTGGCACTGCCATGAAAGTCATAAACGCATGAAGAAGCTCCATGTTGATGGATCTTTGACTCACTCATTTTGAAAAGTTTGAGACATGCTAACCATGTCTATTGGTGTATACGCATGAAGAAACTCCATGCAGATGGATCGTTTAGACTCACTTGATTTTGAATCACTTGAGATATGCAAATCATACCACATGGACAAGATGACTGAAAAGCCTCGATTTCAATAAGATGGAACAAGATAGCAACTTGTTGGAAGTAACACATTTTGATGTGTGCAGTCCAATGAGTGCTGAGGCATGCAGTGAATATCGTTATGTTCTGACTTCACAGATGATTCGAGTAGATATTGAGTATATTTACTTGATGAAACACAAGTCTGAATTATGGAATGGTTCAAGTAATTTCAGAGTGAAGTTTAAGATCTTCGTGACAAGAGGATAAAATGTCTATGATATGATCATAGAGATGAATATCTGAATTACGAGTTTTGGCACACAATTAAGACATTGTGGAAATTGTTTCACAATAAATACCGCCTGGAATACCATAGTGTGATGGTGTGTCCGAACATCATAGTTGCACTCTATTGGATATGGTGCGTACCATGATATCTCTTATCGAATTACCACTATCGTTCATGGGTTAGGCGTTAGAGACAGCCGCACTCACTTTAATAGGGCACCACGAAATTCCGTTGAGATGACACCGTATGAACTATGGTTTAGAGAAACCTAAGCTGTCATTTCTTAAAAGTTTGGGGCTACGACGCTTATGTGGAAAAGTTTCAGGTTGATACGCTCGAACCCAAAGCGGACAAAATGCATCTTCATAGGACACCCAAAACAGTTGGGTATACCTCCTAATTCAGATCCGAAAGCAATAGGGATTGTTTCTTTAGTCGGGTCCTTTCTCGAGGAAAAGTTCGTCTCGAAAAGTTGAGTGGGAGGATGGTGGAGACTTGATGAGGTCATTGAACCGTCACTTCAACAAGTGTGTAGCAGGGCACAGGAAGTTGTTCCCGTGGCACCTACACCAATTGAAGTAGAAGCTTATGATAGTGATCATGAAGTTTCGGATCAAGTCACCGACGCACTCGTGGGGTGACAAGGATGCGTTACTACAGAGTGGTACAAGAATCATGTCTTGAAAGTCATGTTGCTAGACAACAATGAACCTCGAGCTATGGAGAAGCGATGGTGGGCCCAAATTCCGACAAATGGTTAGAAGCCATGAAATCCGAGATAGGATCCATGTATCGTAACAAAGCATGGACTTTGGTGGACTTGCCCGATGAGCGGCAAGCCATTGAGATGAATGGATCTTTAAGAAGAAGACGGACGTGGACGGTAATGTCACCTTCTATGAAGCTCGACTTGTGGCAAAGAGTTTTCACAAGTTCAAGGAGTTGACTACGATGAGATTTTCTCATCCGTAGCGATGCTTAAGTCCGTCGGAATCATGTTAGCATAAGCTGCATTTATGAAATCTGGCGATGGATGTAAAATGAGTTTCCTTACCAGTTTTAGTAAGGAAAGGTTGTATGTGATACAATCGGAAAAGTTTTGTCGATCCTAAGGATGTTAAAGGTATGCTGGCTCCAATGATCCTTTCTAAGGACTGGAGTAAGCATCTCGGAGTTGGAATGTGTGCTTTGATAAGATGATCAAAGATTTTGGGTGTATACAAAGTTTATGAGAAACTTGTATTTCCAAAGAAGTGAGTGGGAGCACTATAGAATTTCTGATGAGTATATGTTGTTGACATATTGATGATCAGAAATGATGTAGAATTTCTTGAAAGCATATAGGGTTATTTGAAAGATGATTTTCAATAGAAAACCTGGATTAGGCTACTTGAACAATAAGCATCAAGATCTATAAGATAGATCAAAATGTTTAATAATACTTTCAAATGAGCACATACCTTGACATAATCTTGAAAGTGTTCAAGATGGATCACCAAAGAAGGAGTTCTTGCCTGAGATGTAAGGTATGAAGTTAAGAGTTAAAGCTCACCACGGCAGAAGAGAGAGAAAGGACGAAGGTCGCCCCTATGCTTTAGACGTAGGCTCTATAGTATGCTATGCTGTGTACCGACCGAAGTGTGCCATGCCATGAGTCACTCAAGGTACAAGAATGATCCAGAATGGGGATCATTGGACAGCGGTCAAAATTGTCCTTGGAGTAAATAAGGACATGTTTCTCGATTATGGAGGTGATAATGAGTTCGGCGTAAGGGTTACGCCGATGCAAGCTTTAACACCTATCCGAGTGACTCGAGAAGCAAACCGGATAACGATAGTGGAGCAACCATTTGGAGCAGCTCCAAGTGGAGCGTGAAAGCAGCATTTACAATATGACATAGAGAATTATGAAGTACACACGGATCTGAAAGGTTCGCACCGCTGACTAAAACCTCTCTCACAAGCAAAACATGATCAAACCCCGTAACTCATTGAGACTTAATCACATGGTGATGTGAACTAGTTTAAGACACTAGTGAACTCTTTGGATGTTGGTCACATGGCGATGTGACCTATCACTGTTAATCACATGACGATGTGAACTAGATTATTGACTCTAGTGCAAGTGGGAGACTGTTGGAAATATGCCCTAGAGGCAATAATAAATTAGTTATTATTATATTTCCTTGTTCATGATAATCGTTTATTATTCATGCTATAATTGTATTGTCCGGAAATCGTAATACATGTGTGAATACATAGACTGCAATACGTCCCTAGTAAGCCTCTAGTAGACTAGCTCGTTGGTCAACAGATAGTCATGGTTTCTGACTATGGACATCGATGTCATTGATAACGGGATCACGCCATTAGGAGAATGACGTGATGGACAAGACCCAATCCTAAGCCTAGCACAAAGATCGTAGTTCAGATGCTAAAGCTTTTCCAATGTCAAGTATCTCTTCCTTAGACCATGAGATCGTGCAATTCCCGGATACCGTAGGAGTGCTTTGGGTGTATCAAACGTCACAACGTAACGGGTGACTATAAAGGTGCACTACGGTATCTCCGAAAGTGACCATTGGGTTGACACGGATCGAGATCGGATTTGTCACTCCGTAGACGGAGAGGTATCTCTGGCCCACTCGGTAGGACATCATCATAATGTGCACAATGTGACCAAGGGGTTGATCACGGATGATGTGTTACGGAACGAGTAAAGAGACTTGCCGGTAACGAGATTGAACAAGGTATCGGCATACCGACGATCGAATCTCGGCAAGTACAATACCGCTAGACAAAGGGAATTGTATACGGATCGATTGAGTCCTTGACATCGTGGTTCATCCGATGAGATCATCGTGGAACATGTGGGAGCCAACATGGGTATCCAGATCCCGCTGTTGGTTATTGACCGAGAACGCCTCGGTCATGTTCATGTCTCCGAACCCGTAGGGTCTACACACTTAAGGTTCTGATGACGCTAGGGTTATATAGGAAGCTTGTATGTGGTTACCGAATGTTGTTCGAGTCCCGGATGAGATCCCGGACGTCACGAGGAGTTCCGGAATGGTCCGGAGGTAAAGATTTATATATGGAAGTCCTGTTTTGGTCACCGGAAAAGTTTCGGGCGATATCGGTAATGTCGGGACCACCGGAGGGTCCCTGGGTCCACCAAGTGGGGCCACCTGCCCTGTAAGGCTGCGTGGGACAAGTGTGGGAGGGACCAGCCCCTAGGAGGGCTGGTGCGCCCCACAAGGGGCCCAAGGCGCAAGGATGGGTGGGAGGGGCAACCCTAGTCCAGATGGGCCCTAAGGCCCATCTAGTGGGCGCCTCTCTCCTCCTCTCTTGGCCGCCCCAAACCCATCTAGGGCTGGCCGCCACCCCTAGGGGTGGAAACCCTAGAGGGGCGCAGCCTCCCTTCCCTATATATATGAGGCCCCGGGGCTGCCCAGACACATGAGAACCTCTCCTCTTGGTGCAGCCCCGCCTCCTCCTCCTCCTCTCCCTTGGTGCTTGGCGAAGCCTGGGATTGCCACGCCCTCCATCACCACCATGCCGCTGTGTTGCTGCTGGATGGAGTCTTCCTCAACCTCTCCCTCTCTCCTTGCTGGATCAAGGCGTGAGACGCCATCGGGCTGTACGTGTGTTGAACGCGGAGGTGCCGTCTGCTCGGCACTAGGATCTCCGGTGATTTGAATCACGACGAGCACGACTCCTTCAACCCTGCTCACTTGAACGCTTCGCTTAGCGATCTACAAGGGTATGTAGATGCACTCTCCTTCCCTTGCTAGAATCTCCATAGATTGATCTTGGTGATGCGTAGAAAATTTTGAATTTTCGCTACGTTCCCCAACAAGGAGGCCCCTGTCCTACACTCTTCCCCACTGCCAGGTGTGGGGCACTCGTCCAAGGGGATCGGGAGCCCGCAGACGCCTTCTCTAGTAACCTCGGCACCACCTTTCAGAGTTTCGGTGCCAGGTTATACTAGGGAGGAGGTGATCGCGTTTGGTGGGATCCCGGACCCTATCTCCGAGGGGAGACGGATGAGTGCTCGATCCTCGACGCCCCGAGGTGGACGATATGCAGCAGCGATGCGCTATGAGGGCGCCAAGCTTCAGAGGCTGCTTTTCTTCCGGTATGTCCGTCAACTTGTCTAATTCCCTATTGCATTTTTCTAATGAGGACATTATAAATAATGCAAACCAATTAGGAGTTTCACTAGGTGCTACGGATAGTGAAATTACCAATTCGGTGAATGATATTTTAGACTGAGGCGGAACGTGCTTTAGAGACTATTCGTAATCTTGCAGCAGTTAAACCAATGAATGATGATGAGATAAATGCGTTAGGGTTAGAGTGCTTGATAGCCTGTGTGCGGATCTAGCACCCACCAACCATGACGCCGAGGAAGATGATATATCCCTAGAGAATGATGCTAGCTATATTTGTGAACCCGTCATGAGGACGGGTGATCGAGCTTAGTAAACCTAAGCGTAAGTGGAAACGGAAGATCTATCCCGATTCCGCAGTTCGTAGGAGTGCTAGGATTCAAACCACCAAAAATTCCATGATGAACTATGAGAGGAATATTTTGGAATAGCAGAGGTCTAAAGGACTTGGCTAAAGAAGATTCTGGCTGAGACAGCTCTAGAGCGAAGCTAGATTTTGTTGCTCTTCGTAAACGGGTAGAGATAACTTTGCACCACGCTTTCTCTCTCTCTGTTGGTGGTATTGATTTCGATTGGCATTGCCTCCCTCCGCGAGGAAGATCGGGTGGTATCTTACTAGGTGTGAGATGCGATTCGCTTGAAGTCCTAGTGTAGTGATGGGCGACTTCGCGGTAAAGTTTCGAGTTAGGTCTAGGACGGATGGCTTTAACTGGGCTTTGGTGGCGGTATATGGTGCCGCGCAGCCCAAGCTTAAAGCGGAGTTTCTGGCAGACCTTGTTCGAATTTGTGGGTCAGAGCAACTGCCGATTTTAGTTGGAGGTGATTTCAATATCATCCGGAGGAGAGAGGAGAAGAACAATGATAACTTTGACGGCAGATGGTCCTTCATGTTCAATACCATTATTGAAAGCTTGGATCTGAGAGAGATAGAGCTCTCGGGTCGAAAGTTTACATGGGCTAACGCTCTGCCAAACCCAACCTACAAAAACTTGATCGAGTTCTTGCAAGCGTGAGTGGGAACAAAATTCCCCGGTTACGGTGCAAGCTCTTTCGAGGGGAATATCTGATCATACCCCATTGTTCGTGGACTCGGGGAGCCGAACCACGTGGGTAACAAGAACAACTTCTCCTTTGAGACGTCATGGTTTAAACGTGAGGGGTTCTTAGATTTGATAGCCAGGGAATGGGTTAAAGATGTTCGAGGCAAAACTCCTATTGAGCGGTGGCGAATAAGATTAGGAACTTGAGAAGTTTCTTACGGGTTGGGCTAAGCACCTTAGCGGGGATGTATAAGATTGAAAAGGATAGACTCCTTTCTCTTATACATGACCTGGACATAAAAGCTGAATCCAATATTTTGTTACCTGCAGAGCTTCAAGTTAAAAATGAGGCGGAGAAGAGGTTAAAAGAACTACTCCGCGAAGAAGAACTGAAGTGGGCTTTATGTGCTAAAGCACGCAGAGTGGTCCAGGGGACGCGAATACTCGCTTCTTCCATTTAATTGCTAATGGCAAACACAGAAAGAAGCTAATCTTTCAGCTTGAGCAGGGCGAGGTACTATTTTAGGTCAGATAACCTAAAAACATACATTACCGACTATTATAAGCAGCTATTTGGTCCACCGGAGGATAATACGGTGTCCCTCGATGAGTCCAGAACTGAGGATATACCTCAGCTTTCGGCTGCTGATAATGAGCTTCTGGTTGCCCGTTCTCGGAGAAGGAGGTTTTGATGCTATTGCACGATGAAAAATAATAAGGCTCCGGACCGATGGTTTCCGCCGAGTTCTATAAGAAGTGCTGGCACATTATTAAGGGGATTTACTACCTATGTTTCATGGTCTATTCTCCGGACAGCTTCAATTATTCCACTTGAATTTTGGAACTATCACACTACTTCCTAAGAAGACGGATGCGATCGAATTGAGCAATTCAGGCCGATCTGTCTCCTTAATGTTAGTTTCAAAATTTTCACCAAGGTCGGGACCAACAGCTCACACAGATTATGATTCTCGTGGTGCAACAATCCCAAACCGCGTTCATGCCGCATGAAATATCCTAGAAGGGTGGTAGTCCTGCATGAACGCTCCATGAAATCCACTCCAAAAATTAGATGGAGTGATTTTTAAAGTGGATTTCGAGAAAGCGTATGATAAGGTCAAGTGGCCATTTCTCCAACAATCTCTCACGTATGAAAGGTTTTGATGAAGCTGGCGCAGCAGGTTCAATCATTTACGCAAAAAGGTAGTGTGGGAATTAGAGTTAATGATGACATAGGTCACTATTTCCAGACACATAAAGGCCTACGACAAGGAGACCCGATGTCCCCTATCTTGTTTAACATTGTGGTAGATATGTTGACAGTTTTGATAGGAAGGGCTAAGGAAAATGGTCAAGTAGGTGGATTGGTGCCTCATCTTGTTGATGGAGGTGTCTCTATCCTACAATACGCTGATGATACAATCATCTTTATGTAACATGACTTGGCTAAGGCAAGAAATATGAAGCTGGTGTTATGCCTATTTGAACAATTGACCGGGTTAAAGATAAACTTTCATAAGAGCGAGCTGTTCTGTTTTGGTAGGGCCAAAGATGAACATGATGCTTATAGGCAATTGTTTGGATGTGAGTTGGGAGAGCTACCATTCTCATACTTGGGGATTCCTATCCACCATCGTAGGCTAACAAACAGAGAATGGAAGTGCATCGAAGACCGATTTGAGAAGAAAATGAGCTGCTGGAAGGGCAAGCTCATGTCATATGGAGGCCGATTAATCCTAATTAATTCGGTACTCACGAGTATGCCGATGTTTCTTCTTTCGTTCTTTGAGGTACCAGTTGGTGTTAGGAAGAGACCGGACTTCTATAGATCGCGGTTCTTCCGGCAAGGTGATGAGCTTAAAAGAAAATATAGGCTTGCTAAGTGGGATATCATCTGAGACCGAAAGACCAAGGGGTCTAGGTATTGAGAATCTCGAAATTAAGAATAAATGCCTTCTTAGCAAGTGGCTGTGGAAGCTTTAAATGGGACCGATGCTATGTGGGCATAGATCCTTCATGGCAAGTACCTCCTGTCAAAAACTTTGTCACAGGTCTCTGTAAGGCCTACCGACTCGCCATTCGGAAGGGTCTCATGAAGGTCAAGCAGGCATTGTTTAATAGGACAAAGTTTGTTGTTGGAAACGCACGAGTACACGCTTCGGGAGGATACTTGGCTCGGTGACACACCCTTGGCCATCCAATATCCCTCTTTGTACCGCATTGTTCAACGAAGGGAGGCGTTCGTTGCTTCGGTCTTCCAATCTACCCCTTAATATTCAGTTCAGACGAGTGCTAGCGGGCAATCGTTGGGAAGAATGACTCCGTCTAGTTAGGAGACTGATGGACGTCCAGCTTTCTCAACAACCCGATGAATTACGCTGGAAGTTGACTAAGTCTAGAGCATTCACGGTTAAATCAATGTATATTGATGTTATTAATTCGAACTCCATTCCTACGTCCAAACATGTTTGGGATGTCAAAGTTCCTTTGAAAATAAAAGTGTTTATGTGGTTTGTCCATAAACAAGTAATTTTAACTAAGGATAACTTGATGAAGCGTAATTGGACAGGACCTACTAGGTGTAGTTTCTGCGGTCGGGATGAGACTATTAAACACCTTTTTTTTGATTGCCCGCTGGCCAAGGTACTTTGGCAGACGGTCCACATTGCTTTCAGTATCAAACCCCCGAATTATGTTAATGTGTTATTTGGGACATGGCTTAATGTGATTGAGCCTAACTTAGCGAGACATATTCGGGTTGGGGTTTGTGCTTTGCTGTGGACTATCTGGAATTGCATAAACGATTTGGTCTTTAACAGAATATCATGTATACATTTTTTGCAGGTTTTATTCCGGACTACGGCACTGATCCGTTCGTGGTCGCTACTCACCCAGACGGAGGCCAGGGAGCATTTGGTTACTGGGTCTGTCCGCTGGGAGATGGTAGCTCGGGATATCTTCAACCGGTTTGGATGGCGGTCATGTAATAGGATAGACATTTAGTATTCCTATCTAGTTTACCCAGCCGGTTGTGGCATCTTGATGTGGCTAGTTGATGTTTCTAGCCTCTTTTGGCTCTGTGTGAGCTTTTTCTGTTTTTTTAAGACTTATGAGGACCTTTGGAACCATGTTGGCACTACTTTATTTTGTTAATAAGAAGGCCGTATGCATCGTACTGATGCAGAGGCCGGGGTTTTCCCCCTTTTCGAAAAAAAAGTAATATACTTTTCTCGGATGCGCTTCGTCTTCGCCATGTACTTGAATAACACAACACTTCCTTTTCAGCACATACCACAGATGAATGCCGTCAGCCTTTTTGGTCTAAAACAAAAATGGAAGTGACAAGTGTGCTTCGACTAGGAGGGTCACCGATGTGGGGCCATCACAAGAACAAATTATTTTATAACTCTTCATACTCTGCCCCTGTTGTTATTTCTAGTCATAGGACGCCAGTCAAAGGATCCTTACTTTGTTTTTGATTCATGCACCTCATTCTCTGAAGAAAAATGCCTAAGCGCACTGCCTAAGTTTAGTTGCAGTTACTACTTACTACTTACTGCAGGCATACGTAGTGCAAGGTTAGGTTGTATGGTGGATTTAGTTTTACTACTCCCTCCGTTCTCAAATAATTGTCTTTTTAGCCATCTCAAATGGACTACAACATACGGATGTATGTAGACATGTTTTAAAGTGTAGATTCACTCATCTTGCTCCGTATGTAGTCACTTGTTGAAATCTCTAGAAAGACAATTATTTAGGAGCGAAGGGAGTAGTACTTTCTTTCTGTCTGGTGGATGGATGGTTTCCGCCGCATCTTCATATTCTCATTATGCTCTGAACTTCTTCAGCCTCTTTTATTATACTGAGTTGATGGCCTTTGTTCTTAGAATTGTACAGTAAGCATCGCTAGTTGCAGTTTTTATTCAGTTTTAACTATGGCTCCTATTTCTTCTCTTGTAGACTTGCGTGATGGAGGCTCCACAGTATGGACCTTGGTCAGATCTTCCGCCGGAACTCCTGGGCCTTGTCCTCAAGCGCCTCCCTTCGCTGGCTGACCGTGTTCGTCTGAGAGCAGTCTGTCACCCATGGCGCTCTAATGGTCTGCTGCAACAGCTTCCCCTCCCATTCCCGTGGCTCACCCTCCCTGATGGCACCTTCTTCTGCATCCCAGGAGGAGAGGTTCACCGCATGCCTGTACCAGATGGTGCTAGTTGCCGTGGCTCTGTCGACAGCTGGTTATTCCTCATGAGCAGTGATGACACGTGCACGTTGATGAACCCTTTCTCCAAGAGCACGTTGGAGCTTCCTAATCTGGTCACATTTTGGCAGCGTGAGACATGGCACGATTTTGATCCTAAACAACTTCTGTACAAGTTGGTGGTACCCTCACCGCTGGACATATCACCTGATTCCCTCGTTGCGGCATTGCTCAATGATGGTCATGGTACACTTTGCGTTATCCAGCCACCGAGTGCCACTTACTCGTTACGACGCAGTAGGCAGCCATTACAGCACCTATCTGATGTTGCATTCTTTGATGGAAAGTTGTACGGGGTGTCTGTCTTTGACAAGCTCTTCATTATCAAGTTTCGCACCAACCTTGGTAGGAAACCAAAGATGAAATGCGTAATTGAGTCTTTGGGTGATTGTCGTGGAGGACCAGAGTGCATTCCCAGAGGTGTGCCGTGTACATACAGGTTGTATCTAGTTGAATGTGGAGGTCGACTGTTGATGGTTGAACGATTTATTTGTCGCCTGGGCCCTCCCTCTAGGGATGATGTGTTTGAAAATATGCAGACTGGTGGGTTTGTTGTCCTCGAGGCAGACTTGCACTCCAACCCTTGCCAGTGGAGAAGGATCAGAGAGTTGGGTGGCCATGCTCTGTTTATTGGCCAGCATGGCTCCAAGTCCATGCCTGCTAGAGAATGCAGCGGATCCGAAGAAGATTGCATCTACTTCATTTGTGACTATCCCCATCCGAAGTACTTTTCGAGTCCATTTCGTGATTGTGGTGTGTACAACATGCGAAATGAGAGCATCATGCCATTGATGTCTCAGACTGCAGCACCTGCACATGATGCTGGCCAATGGCGCCCGGCATGGTTTTTTCCTCCTGAAGCTGTGTGATAAATCCAGCAGGGTTTGCTCTACTGAAGCTTTATGATCAGAGGAGTGTGCAGATTCTCGTATGTATACCTAACTTGCTCTGCTGAAGCTTTCCGATCAACGAACCCAGCCTGGGTTCTGCCCATCTTTATCCTAGTGTTATGTTATCCTGCGACTTAAGTTATTAGTTAGTAGTATGTTGATCAACCAACCTGTTTCTGGTTATCCTAGTGCTATGCTATGTACCGTCTAGTTGCAAACTTTTTATTCTCTTCTTCTTAATTAATCGATGAGGCAAAACTTTTGCCTCCGTTTCGAAAAATTCGAAAAAAAAAAGTTCTTATGAATGGTCTCAAATTCTTAATGGGATGTATTCGGATGTGCCACCTGAAAATGTACCACCTGTTAATCTCTGAAGGTGAACAAAATTGGTCACTAGCGTCTGAATCCTGACCACTGTATCCTAGGGCTATGTTGCCGTTTGACTGTGAACTCTTAATTATCAAGCTCTTAGAGTAGATGATCTTAATGGGATGTATCATCGAATGTGAAAGTCTTGCTTACAGCAACCAGATATTTTTTTAGTCCTGTGCAATGTTTTTTTGTTGTTGCGAAAAATATGCAATATAGTTGAACAAGCTTCTTCCCTGAAGGCCAAAGTGGTCAACAAACCTGGGTGTCTCATTAGCCCAAGAATCCTGATCGGTGTCGCTGGGCGTACAGAGTTTTGTTCATAACTATGATCAGTTTTCGGATTGCTTCGCCCCTATGCAAAGACAAGTTTCTTCTCCTCCCTTGAGATTAGAAATCACTTTCCCTACGCGTGATCCTAAATCCAATTATCTTGCACATGTATGTTCATATATCTACATTTTTTAAATTAGAAAAATATGTTAATTTCTAGGCTCCACAAAAGTAAATAAAAATTGTGGATACCAGAATTGAAAAGACAAAGTCAAATGATTCGATTGTTTCCCAGGCCTCCCCGAAAAATGATTCGTTCGATCTGTTTTTTTCTAGAAAAGGAGAAGGACCCCAGCCTCTGCATCTGAATGTTGCATGCAGCCACTTTATTAATTATTCAGACAAGACCTTACAAAGTTATACAACAGTAAGACTAAAGCCACAGCCGAACCTAACATCTAAGAACTAAGGTCCCAACCAGGACGCCTGTCGGGTATGGGCACCCACCAGTCTGGCGCACTCCTCAACCAGGACGCCTGCTGGTATGAGGCTGCTGCAGCCACCTGCCACCAATCGATCTTCAGTGTTGTACTGCTGCATCTACCTTGCCCGGTCTAGCTGCCATCGACGCCACTACGACACCAGACAACACCACCATCCTGCGCTCGTCCATCATCACACGCCCACCCGCAAGACTTCCGCTGCTCCATGACGCTGAGACCCGTCGTTGTCGACGTGCCAGATGCCACGCCGCTCCTCCGACGCGAAAAACCACCTGTTGCCACTGGTCCCATCCCCTCCGTCTGCAGTTCTTCAAACCGAGCACCCAAACGCCCCATGCGGCGCCTCCGAGAAAGGTACGACATACGCAGTGCCGCCGCCGCCCAATGTAAGGAGATTTAGGGTTTTCACCTGGGCATGGGGTCGGGGTGGAGGGCAGGGACCTCGACGACATCAGCAAGGAGGAGAACGACGACCCTGGTCGTCGCCACCATCGGGATGAACGAGTCATCCAGAGTTTCCTCCGGTCCAATGTCACCTCTACCAGCCCCCGCGAACACACCGAGGCCGACGACCGCGATCATAAGCCACCAAGTGCAGCGGGAGAGAGCCTGCAGCGCGGAGGAGATCCACCGGCGACTCACCGCCCACGCGGTCAAGACGTCGTCCATCCACCCCCCGCGAACGTCGCCAGCCGAGGGTGCCGTCGCCATGCCTAACGGGCCACCGTCCCTGGTCCAGGTCCCTCCACGAAGGCCGGAGTAGCGAGATCCGCCACGAGCGACGAGATCTGGCACCACGCGGCCGACGCCATCGCCCAAGCCCGTCGTCGACCGATCCCGCCACTGCCGGGAGTCCCACACCCATGGATCTAGGTACCCGTGCACCGCCGCAAGTCCGCCGCCTTCGGGATCCGCCACACCGTCAGGAGGGCCGTACCCCGCGGATCAAGACGCCCACGCCGCCGCGGATCCGGGAACGGGAGGAGAGACCCTCCGCCGCCACCGTCGCACGCACGGGCTTTGCCCGGCGCCGACCATCGGCAATAGCGGAGGGGGAGAAGGGCGCTGGAGGGACTAGGCGGCAGCGGCGGCTGAGCCCTCCCGAGTCGCGCGTGGGGGAGGCGACGTGAGAGGGACGCGAGAAGGGTGCTTGAGGCGAAGGTGGATTCGTTCGATCTGTGAACCTTGCAAATCTGACATTTCCCAGATATTCAGGTCCTTAATAACAGAGATGTGATGAATACTAGTTTAAATTTTTTGATTATGTGGTCGAGGCATGGTGTAACGTTAACTTTGAAGTACCCATACAGTAAGCATACGTGTTTAGCATGTGCAAAGGATAAAGGAATTGCTAACTGAGACTTCTCAATCGATTATTCGTAAGATCTTATGTGGATATCTGTGCAAAAAAGATTTAGTTTTTTTCTTTCTTATAATATGTCATTCGACTTAAACTTAGTCAATCTGAGACGACTGAGACCTAGCAACACCCAAAAGATAATACCGTATATGTCACACATGATATTTTTGAGTCGTCATGTGATAGGATCCATACGATATTCTAATATTTAACTACGGATCGTGCATGAATCAGTGTCGATAGCTGACGGATGTGATTTGTTATTTCAAAAAGACACATCAGATCATACTGCTGCAGCATAATATTCTTATACTGCAGGACGTTCGTAGTCAGTGGAGGGAGTGTCACACACCAACCACCAATGGGCCGGAAGATTCAGGCCAACAAAACCAATTCAAATATGGTGTAGGAGCAGCGCACTTGCACTCCATCGCTAACCTTTCTGTTGATTGTTATTTCGCCATGAGTTCTCGCGTGCGGCTTGTCAATGTCACCTGTGCCCACCCTGCCCGTGCCACTGCCGCCGACGACCTCGAGCTCGCCTTTTTCGACATCGCGCAGGTCGCCAAGATACCGATCCAGCGGCTCTTCTTCTTCGACGGCCCCGGCCTCCCGCCGTTCCCGTCCGTCGTCAGCGCCCTCAGGTCCTCTCTCGCCGACACCCTCGCCGTTTTCTTCCCGCTCGCCGGCGAGCTGGCCTTCCGCCCCTCCTCCGGCGCCGTCGTCGTCGACTGCTCCCCGGCCGCGGTCTCCTCAGGCGTCAGGTTCGTGGAGGCCGAGTACTTGGGCAGCGCCGACGACATGCGCCGCCTGGCCCGCAAGGAGGAGCACGACACCGAGGCGTTCTCGCAGCTTGTCCCGGACCTGGACGTGGCGCAGCTGCCCGCTCGCGTTCTCGCCGTGCAGGTCACCAGGCCGGCGGCGGGCCACGGCGCCGTGGCGGTAGGGCTGACCATCCTGCATGCGGTCGCAGACGGTCAGGCCGTGTGGCAGTTCATGCGGGCGTGGTCGACGGCGTCGCGGGAGGGCGCCGCCGCGCTAGGGGGGCTCGTGCCGCCGCCCACGTTTGACCGGTCTCCGATCCTGCAGCACCCCATCGCCGCGGAGCTGTACCGAACGTTCTTGCGCTTCTTCGCGCCGGC
This sequence comes from Aegilops longissima, assembly GCA_021605205.1. Classification (NCBI taxonomy): domain Eukaryota; kingdom Viridiplantae; phylum Streptophyta; class Magnoliopsida; order Poales; family Poaceae; genus Aegilops; species Aegilops longissima. The sequence goes on along the minus strand of CM038682.1, from coordinate 71,527,799 downwards.
GCTGCCTGTGGTTAGTAACCAAATATCACTCGACGTTGACTATTGATTCAATTCCTCGACCCAATTCATTCAATTCGCATGCACGAACGAACAATTTAATGGCACAGGTGAGGCCGCCATCCAGTGCATCTTCCACGGTGGACACGGCGCCGCAGATCCGAAGGACCTTCGTGCTCACCGCCAACCAGATCCGGTCCCTGAAGCAGCAGTGCGTTCCGCAAAGCGGCCAGAGCCTGCCGCCTGCGAGCACCTACGTCGCCATCTCGTCCCTCGTGTGGGCGTCCATCGTCCGCGCCAAGTCCATGGACCACGCGGACGACACCCACTTCATGGTCGCCGCGGACTGCCGGCGCCGGCTGCGCCCGGCGCCCGGCGAGGGCTACTTCGGGAACTGCATCAGGCCGTGCTTCGCGAGGGCGAACGTGGGCGAGCTGCGCGGCGAGGGCGGGGTGGCGCGCGCAGCGGCGGCCATCCGGGAGCGCGTCCGCGAGGACCTGGAGCGGACCTCGGACCCGCTGGAGGGAATGGAGCGCGTGCTGGATGTCGTCCGTGGCATCCCCAAGGAGAGGCTGACCTCGGTGGGCTCGTCGCACCGGTTCATGGCGTACCAGACGGACTTCGGGTGGGGCGCCCCGAGCCGCGTGGAGCTCGTCTCCATGTTCGCGGCGGAGCTGGTCACCCTGCTCGGAGCCAAGGAGGCCGGCGCCGTGCAGGTGTCCGTGGCGCTTCGCCGGCCGTTGATGGAGGCGTTCGCGGCCAACTTCCTTGCGTTGGCCGGGAGCAGCTAGCTTCTTCTTTTCTTCTTCTTTTTGAATTGAGCTGCTTCTTTTTTCGTGCAAGGAAATGAGCTGATTTCCTTTGAAATTACTGTACCACGAAGTGTGTGTCAAAATTCTTTTTAGAGCGTGTCAAATGTTTGGCCATAATAAGAAACGGACCGGTTATCTTTAAGAGCATTTACGACTAGACTTAACAAATCCGATCCCTCAAACGCCCGCGGACTTAGACAAAATGACATAATGTTGGTAATATCTTCACTTTATCTCTAGCTCGGTACCAAGACAACTAACCTTTTATCCTTAGTGATATTGATGTAACAATGATTTTTTTATTCTTTCCTTCACTAAATGTACTCTCTCAAACAGATTAAACAAAACTAATAAACACCACTACCCTCTCACAGATCATTCATCAAAACATGGCTAGTAAATAAACTAATACTCTAGATCAGAAAACATGTGTATTTGTAAATGCAGCAAAGAACCAAGAAAACCCAATGAAGTTCACGTACTAGATGTGCCATAAGTGTTGCACATCTATGTCCTATTTCATTTATCTTACGTCGAGATTCGTGTGAACATTTCCTTTTTCTTTTTTCTTTTTTTATGCTTGATTTACTCACTTAGATGTGCAATAACTAGAGCACATCTAAATATGCACTAGACACACCCATTATAAAACGATCATTGATCACATTGCAACAAACACATCAGAATATTACATCACATTGATCACAAATCATGCCAAGCGGTTCAATTCTCAGTTGCGAGGCCCAAAATACCAAAGTGGTGCGCAAGGTACGTATCCACCCGTTGTGATACATATTGTGCAATCTTCCACGTGTGGTCGGACGTGGGCCGAGATCCAGCTACGTAGAGAAAGGAAAACAAGTAGTGGGTTTGCATCGGTTTTAGAAGCTTCCATTGGGTTTTGGGAAGCTTCCAGCCTTTTCCCTTCTTTTCTCTCTTTCCCTATGAAATTTTCATTTTCCATTTTCGTTCTTTCTTATTTTTATTTTTCTCATTTTTATAGTCTTTTTTACTTTTCAAATTTGTGACCTATTATTGAAAATCATGAGAATTAAATTTTAAAACACTAAATTTTCAGACATTTTTAACAATTTTTTTGAATTACTTAACTTCCCTGATTTTTTAAAAATATTTTCAATTTCATGAACATTTTGAATCTGTGAAAAGTTTTCAAATTCATGAAGATTTTTAGAATCACGTATTTTCTTTTCAGATTTGAAACAGTTTCAAAAATTCCTAACACTTTATAAAATTGTAAAGATTTCAAAATTCAAAATCATGTTTTAAATCCATCAGAAGTTTCTCAATTTGTGTTTTTTTTGAATTCATGAATATTTTCATAGATCCGTAAATATGTTTTAGATTCTTGAATATTTTAAAATTAATTCACATGTTTTACTTCATGATCATTTTTTAGAATTTTAAAATATTATTTCAAATACATTAAAGTTTTTGTAATTCATGAACATTTTTTGAATTCATCAGCACCTTTTCGATCCACGACCACATTGTGTCAAATTCCTGAATACTGTTTCATGAATATATATTTTTATATAAAATTTCATATTTTTTAGAATAAAACTGAAAAGGGCAATGTTGTGAAAAAACCGTAAAATTGAGATTAAATTTGGAATTTAAAGATACATATAAAACTGGCGAATAACAAAAACTTTCACTGGAAAATCAAAAGAAATACAATCCTAGGTGGCCGGTGCACAAAAGAGTGTTGCAGGCGAGCAAGTGCCTTCATTCCGCAGGATCTATTTCTCGATCAATGTGACACGGCTAGCCCAATAATGTAGTTGTCGCCTTAGAATTTTTTGTTGTGGTGGTCTTGTGTAAGTTTTTCACTGTAATGCGTCGGTTTTCTCTGGGTATACTATGGATTTTCCTTTTTTTTATTTTCTTCTGTTTTATCTATTTAGTTCTATGATTTTATCAGTTTTATTTCTTTTCCTTTTTATGTTTTTACGCAACACATGCTAATTTTGTCATACAAATTTTAGATTTTATACACGTCGATTTGTTTAAAATATGCTTAACAATTTTCAGTACTTGATTAAAAATTTCACATATATTTTTGATATCTACTTTTTGATGCAGATTTTATATTTTCCTGTACATCTAATACATTTTATAAACCTTAAAAAATTGAAACCCTGATTAGGATCCTTTCGAAAACATGTTTTCAAATTTTATGAATACATGTTAAACATTTTTTAATACACGGTGAAACATTTTGAATGATATGTTTTTTCTAAAACTTTAAGAATATTTTTATATTCCTATACTTTTTAAAAGATGCAATCATATTTTGAGATGTGTGAACATTTTTTAAAATCTAACGTACATTTTTCTGAATGACAAATGTTTTTTGAAGTACATGAACATTTGTTTTACATTCTATAACGTTTTCTAAAGTTATAAACGACAATTGTTTTGAACACATGAACATTTTTAAATGTACATCTATTTTTGAAATGGTACAAATATTTTATAAAAGTTGAAAAAACTTTTTTTACACTTAAACGTGAGATGAACACTTAAGAAAATTACTAAATTACATTTTGTAATATATGAATTTAATATTTTTGAATATAAACAAAAGTAAAAGGAAGTTGTGTGACTTTTGAATGACGAACCCACATGGCTGCTGGGCCGGCCCACTACCGGCTCCGATGAGCTCAGCTACTGTCTAGCAACCCCTAAAAAAAGCTACTGTCTAGCATAAAGCAATACATAGTCGCACCTCGTTCACGCTCTCTATAATACACTAGATGACCCGGTTGCGCCAATGGCGCAAGAAGCCAGTTAGAAGCGATGTTAGTAATGCCTAAATTGGTTTACAGATAGTAAAATGACATAGATCGGTTAATAGAAATAGAGTTATATGTAGGCCGACTCACAGCTTATTTAGATATATTAGTCTGATTAAATCAGCACCTCCTGCCCCTAGTGCCATAAAACCACATAATTCTTTGCCACCAACTCCCGACCTCATTGCCAATTTTATCCAACACATGGAAATTCCAAAAGCACACTGTGACAAATGTACTGGTCATCAACAAATAGTCGAGCATATAATTATTAATTGATAATTATCAATAATATTTAACAATCACCTAGGATTTTGGCTCTTCTCAAGAACAAAGAAACGGTTACCTTGATACTAAAGTGACCTAATTATAATTCATTTTAGAGGAGAATAACTATTGTGGAAGCAACAATCATATAGAGAAATAACATCAAGAAATGGTGCTACTGAATTAGGGTAGAAAAGAAAAAATATACATAACAAAAAAGTGATATTGATATATTTTACATGCCCTGCACAAGGTATGTACTAATTAATTAAAGCATGGAATTTCTCAATCTCATGCCAGGTACCAAATATTAATCTTACAACATGAAACTGCAAAAGCTGAGACACGGGAACATATTCCTGAATTTAATCAGCCGATGGGGTCGTCTGTAGGAAAACTAACTACGGAGTACAGGCTACCCATTGCGGCAGTGGTGACCAACAGACGAAGGAATCACTGGAGACAGCGTCCGGAAGAAGATGGGCTTGAGAGACCAAGGAAACAAAAAAGTTCAACACCTAACTTGAAACACCATTTATCAGGAGGTAAATTGCACTTCAATTAACAGATAATGATCCATGCCAAATAAAATCAGATAATGACGATGAGAAGTCGAAGGTGCTTCCGTTTTCGCTTGGCTCAGTTTTGAAAAAAGAGGTCGTGACCTCTGTTTTAGATACTGCAAAGAAACCATGGTATGAAAGATACCACCGTTTTTCATACTACAGTATTCTTCTCATCCAAACACCCCAAAATATTTAATACCAAGGTTTTTTCAAAAACTACAGTATTCCTAAAAAACTGTAAAACTACTTTGCATCCAAACGCATCCTAACTGGCAAAAAAAGGCTGTTGCTACAGTTGGTGGTGCAAAATCTCCTGGCCACCCAAATCCACATGCGAATCAAAAATGAAATTAGAGAGCAGGAGGAGCTGAATCAGGGAGGAGGAGCTCCACAGCGCCATGGCTTGGCCAAGCCGCCTCCCTGGCTCATCAACTACCGTATGGTCAACACCAAACATGTGAATCTACAATATAGTATTCCCTCCGTTCCCAAATATAAGTTTTTTTAAAGATTCCAACAAGTGACTACATATGAAGCAAAATTGATGAATGTACGCTTTAAAATATGTCTACATACCTCCGTATGTTATAGTCCATTTAAAATGTCTAAAAAGACTTATATTTAAGAACGGAGGGAGTAGTATGTTGTATTTAGAAACACATTTGTTTTCCTTAAAAAATAGACACATTTATTTTATTTTTTGCAGCAAAAAAGTAATCTTGACAAAAATTATAGCATCACACTTTGATATTATTTTTTATGAACCTCCGGTTTACTTATTCTGATAATTTGGAGACCCGATGGACATGAGCCAAGGCGCCTCTCTATACGGTCCTTTTGCCGTAGCTGCCAACATCCTTTCCTTTCTAGAGGTTGCAAACCTGTAGCTGCAGCACAAGGATGCCATACACAAATTCAGCATTTCCCCGAGATTCAGAACAGGAAAGCGCATGCAAAACCAAAACAGAGGTTGACGCCGATCAAACGTGGTGATTTGTCTCTCATCATGCGGTGGACTGCGACAGACACGACCAGTGAGTCCCCACTTGCCTCAAAGAGATGTTTCCTGTAAATTTAAATTTGGCCCAACCATTATGGTTAGAATCACGGAGGCCATTCCCAGTAGAAATTATGGAGGCCATTGCCAATAGAGCAGACCCCTTAATTACAGCTGATACAGTTAGAACTTGAAGGCGAAAATATGCCACAAGTCGAAGATGTTTTTATCAAGCCCCGTCATTTGAGTTCCAATAGAAGTCACCTCCTTCGGTCGAGTAACCATATGGGAGATGAGGCCCATAAACAACACTGCCATTCAAAAATGTCATCTGGTCCACCTGCGATGCTGCCTGGTAAGCGTCCGGAACATTAGCCTGAGCCGTGTTGTTTTGAACCGGAAGATGTTTGTGCTGACATCCTTTGTCCGCGCATGTGCGGTCCGCTTGTTCTACACGGGACCATCTGTGCCCAGCCTGACCATTTGCTGCTGGATTTCAATCAGTGGACTGCAAGTGAATTTTGACTTAGCGCTCTTCTTTGCGTCCGTAGACTTGAATTCGAGCCGGTATAAGGCAAAAGCATAGCGATCGTTGATCTCGTACTCATAGAGGTGCCATTTGTAGCTGCTAGATGGTTGTGGATCCATGTAGTATGATCTCTTTAGACCTCCAAAGTCTTTCGTCACCTGCTTCCTTGATTCATGCCAGCCACGACCGATGTAATCTGGCAGTGACCTCTGCTTCCGGTTTCCACTGTCGAACGCCCTTCTTGGTTTGTCAAAGAAAAGCCGTTCTCTCATAGATTCACCTTCAAAGATGTAAAGGTCGATAAGTTCTGCAAACGATAGAAATAAAAGAACCAACAGTCAGAACATAAATTAATTACCAGTACCGATACAAACGTGAGAACATGAATTATGCGGTAAGAAGTTACCAGGTGCGTTCCAAGGGAACTTCGTAGTTGCAGCCCCTTCACAGACAGGAACACCAACATGCTTTCCTTGGATTTTCGCACTAAGAGCAGCAAACAAAGGGCCATCTTTTAGATCAGTACCTCTCGGGCGGATCACAGGCATTGTGCCTGGAGGGCCCTCTTCACAGGCAATTCAGCATGGTACATGCTGCAGTAATCTTGCCAGCTTTCAGATCCTTGAGCAGGCCGAGGGCAGTCCCAGAGAGCGCACTTTGGCCTCAGGAATGAAGCAGGTGCTGGAGACGACATTGTTGTGAGCAAGTCTGACATCTGGAGGAAAACATCTCCAGCATTCTGCCCATAGTTGTTCATATCAACATATGCATTAGGGGGCAACTCTTGTGGCAAATTGAACTGCGGATATTCTTGGTGAGCAACCCCTTCAAGGTTATTGAGGATTTCTAGATTGGACCCAGGAAGGCTTATCTTGTAATCATCGTCATAAAGAAAATCCTCAACAGTAAGATCCTGGTTCACGTAGTACATCTGGAAGGACATGGCAAAATCTCGTTAAATTTAGCTCAATTACATCAATGGTAAAATTCAAGAAATGGAAGTGACAGAAAGATAAAATCGACAAGAAACATCATAACAACACAGCAGCTTCTAGAATGAGCATTCATTGCATGGCAAAACTCCCAAGGACCTGGCACCGAGCCTTAACAAGATGTCATGTAGAAAGCATAGATCAAGATGTGTCTGTTCTCAACAATGCAAGATGATTGATGATCTTAGCACAGGATGACCCTTCTCCAGGAATTCACTATGCTATGCCTGCAGGCAGCACGATTCCAACTAATCCCAGGGCAAAGGTACAAGACTGTGACGCTTCACCCTACGCATGAGAGTACAAAGAAAATCGTTCTACAGGATGAATTTTCTTGGTTCGATTCAAACCAAATTAAACACCCCACAAGAAAACCACGGGTGCCTTTGAAGTGGCGCTTCTACATTTGGTAGCTCGTGCAAAGGAGGATCCTGGCTTGCTTGTGCAAAACTGGCAAAATAACTGTTTTTGTCAGCTGTGTCGCACAAAGCTGGAAACCATCACTCTTCTTGAGGAGCAGTGCTAGGTGTATGACGAATTTTTATACGGTACTGGTCCGACGTGGCAAACCAGCATGAGATGAAACACCTACTTGAACCACGAAGGTTGATCCTAGTGTTGTACGCATGTTGGACACAAAATGTCGTATGCAAAGCAAAATCGCTTCTTGAATGCAGCTTGGCAAGACAAGTTTTGCGGAGAGGCTTTTATGGTCAAGATCACCAGGCTTCAGTCTGGATATCTGGGACTGTCGGACCAGGAGAACCCAGCTCCAATCATATTGTGGTTCATGAGCAGAAGCAAGCACAAGATAGATGCAATGTAAAATGGCTAAGTATGGCGACTCCATTGTTCAGGATGTTTGGACAGTAAAGGATTGAACACCAGGGGTAGGGCCAAGAACGGTGAAGGATGCCGGCACATTGCACGCGTCAAGCACCTAATTTGCAGAAAGGGGACGCCACGATCCGCAGAAACAGGGAGGGGGCGAGAGCAGAGGACGGGGGTGCACCAGTATTGCATGAGCTTGCACCCGGAGCACTTCTTGGTGCCGGTGGCGACGCACTGGGCGCAGGGCCCCAGCTTGGCCGCGACCTGCTTGCCGGGCCCCTGCGGCGAGGGGGGCTGCTGCCGATCCCCCTGGAGCGGCATCGCGTAGGCGGGGTGGTGGTCCTCATAGGCGGCGGCGAAGCCCGCGTCGTCGACGACGAAGTAGCGCGAGGCGGCGCTCCGCAACACCAGTGCCATGCCTGGGCGAAGCCGCCTCCCTGGCTCCCCCACGGTGCCCCATCTGAAACCATGGAGTGGATCGAGCCGCCGCCAACTGCCAAGTCCGGCCCAACCTCGCCACCGCACGCCGACGCCGGCCGACGCACCTCCAGCTACTCTTTCTCCCTCCTCTCCTTCCTTCTCTCTCTCCCTCTCCTCTTCTCTCTCCTGCAGCAGGGACTAATCCATAGTTGCATCGTCCACATCACGTGGTCTGGATCCGGAGGCAGGGAAGGAGGAGAGGAAGGGGAGGAGGAGGCGTTGAAGGCGGAGGGGGCGAGGCGGCCGTGAGGGACGGGGAAGAGGAGCAGGCGGCGGCGGCATGAGGAGGGAGAGAGGAGATATTTTCAGCTGCGGTCTCGCAGGACGTGGCGGATGTGGTCCTTTTTTCTCTCGCTATGGACCCTTTCTCTCGTCGGTGCACGAATAAAAGGAGACGTGGCCACGGTCGTTAGTTGGGCGCAGTCCTTCATCTTTTATATGTTCAATTCCCAAGTGGTGGCAGTAGCAGCCTAGTGGCTCGGTAGCCAGGCACGGCTCGAGAGCAAGGTGCGTGATGTGGCAGGCGCTAGAGTGTGCAGAGCTGAGGAAAGACAATGAGTTGGTTTTTAAAAAAAATACCACAACTGCCAATCGAGAGAGAGTCAGATCGTGGTGTACGTCTTTTTTTTTTTTTTTCGAAAAGATCGTGGTGTACGTCTTGCCATCAAGAAAGGGAAGGATGATTTGATGACGGAGGATCTGGTGTTCTTCCCTGGGAATGACACCGGTATGCGTTAGATCGGGATCCCGGACTGAGTCAGGAATGTCTCAGCCGACACGGCATATCGTCAAATAGCTGGTCTACAGGTTCAGTCTACGGCTCACAACGGCTTCAAGGCTACGACACTAGTCTGGATTTTGGTTTGTTGGTGTTCTGTCTCCTCCTATAGTGTGCATTTCGGCCACGCTAGTGGCCACAAGATGTAACCAACACTACTACCAACTCACATGTATCAATCTGAGATTAGAGACAAAGATTGGATACAAGAGATGAACTAGGATTTGGAGATGAAATGGTGCTGATGAAGATGTTGATGGAGATGAGTCCTCCCAGGATGAGAGAAGCATTGGTGATGATAATGGTTTCGATTTCCCCCTCCTCGAGGGAAGTATTCCCAGCAGGATCGCTCCGCCGGAGAGTAAAAGTGCTCCTGCCCAGGTTTCTCTTTGAGAGGCGGCAACCCGAGAGTCTTCTTCTGATTTTTTTTTCTTGGGAAAATGGCTTCATAGAGCGGAAGATGGACATCAGTGAACCTCCAAGGGCCCCACAAGCTCATTAGGTGCGCCCAAGGGGTAGGGCGTGCTCCCTGAGCTTGTGGGCCCATGGACGGTCCTCTCTGGTATATTTATCTTCCAGTATTTTTTATATATCCTAAAATAAATCTCCGCAAGTTTTCACGTCATTTGGAGCTTTGGAGAATAGCTATTTCTGTTGTAACTCTTTACAGGCTCAAAGTTCCAGTTGCCGACAATCTCCCTCTTGTGATAAAATTTACAATTTAAGAGAGAAAGGGCATTAAAATTGCATGCCAATTGAAATATAACTTTAAAACAATAAAAATAATAGTAGAAAACATGATAAAAAATGAAGGTATGAACGACGGTTTCAAAACTGGTTGTTGCAGGGACCCAAGGGACTTATTTATAATATTCTTTGATTTGTGGTTCTTTCGACAAAATTTCCTAGACACTTGTCTTGTCCCATTTAGTATCCACATATCTATGCAGTTGTATTCTATTTATTGATTAATATAATGTGTGTGGTTCAAAAAAAAAGAGAGGACAGAGTCCAGAACTTGTGTGTGTGGTAAATTGGAGTTTGGCTAGCTTTTAGTGCTTTATCTCCTTGGTACATGCATATTGGAAGGTTAGGTTATACGACACGAGGTGGAGTATGATTGCAGTCGGATAGCTCGACTGGTCACACGCATAAGTCAAATGAACAGGGGTTGATCCAGCGGAGGTGCATGGCACCCAAAAATTGCAAGAGAGTTTATTTTTTTATGAAGACACTAATTATCTAACATTAATTATCTAACATTTAGTGTTATTTTGGGGCTTTTTGTCAGAATTATGAACTTAGACAAACTTACACTATATGTACTGTAGTTTTCATGAAATTTATGAAAAGAAATATGCGTTGGAGTGAAGTTATATTGCCTATACATTGCATATTTAAACTGCGGCACCCCTAAAGCTAAGATTCTAGGTCCGTCAAAGCTAAGATTCTGAAGGAAATATGCCCCAGAGGCAATAATAAAGTTGTTATTTATATTTTTTATATCATTAGAAATATCTATTATTCATGCTAGAATTGTATTGACCGGAAACTTGATACATGTGTGATACATAGACAAAACAGTGTCCCTAGTAAAGCCTCTACTAGACTAGCTCGTTAATCAAAGATGGTTAACTTTCCTAACCATAGACATGTGTTGTCATTTGATGAACGAGATCATATCATTGGAAGAATGATGTGACAGACAAGACCCATCCGTTAGCTTAGCATAATGATCGTTAAGTTTTATTGCTATTGCTTTCTTCATGACTTATACATATTCCTTTGACTATGAAATTATGCAACTCCCGAATACCGGAGGAATATCTTGTGTGCTATCAAGCGTCACAACGTAAATGGGTGATTATAAAGATGCTTTACAGGTATCTCCGAAGGTGTTTTGTTCGGTTGGCATAGATCGAGATTAGGATTTGTCACTCTGAGTATCGGAGAGGTATCTCTGGGCCCTCTCGGTAATGCACATCATAATAAGCCTTGCAAGCAATGTGACTAATGAGTTGGTTACGGTATGATGCATTATGGAATGAGTGAAGAGACTTGCCGGTAACGAGATTGAACTAGGTATGATGATACTGACGATCGAATCTCGGGCAAGTAACATACCGATGACAAAGGGAATGACGTATGTGTTGGGGAACGAGTAATTTCAAAAATTTCCTACGATCACGCAAGACCATGGTGATGGCATAGCAACGAGAGGGGAGAGTGTCCGTCCACGCACCCTCGTGAGACCGAAAGCGAAGCGTTATAACAACGCTGTTGATGTAGTCGACGCCTTCACGATCCGACCGATCCAAGCACCGAACGTCACGGCACCTCCGAGTTCTGCACACGCTCAGCTCGATGACGATCCCGGACTCGATCCAGCAAAGTGTCGGGATGAGTTCCACAAGACGACGGCGTGGTGACGATGTTGATGCTCCACCGACGCAGGGCTTCGCCTAAGCTCATGACGATATGACTTCTCCGCGCGAGGCTTCGCTTAAGCTCCGCGACGATATGACCAAGTGGAATATGGTGGAAGGGGCACCGCACACGGCTAAGGAAAGATCCGTAGATCAACTTGTGTGTCATGGGGTGCCCCTGCCTCGTATATAAAGGAGACAAGGGGAGGTGGCCGCCCAAGGGGAGGTGCACCAGGAGGAGTCCTACTCCCACCGGAGTAGGACTCCCCCTCTCTAGTTGGAGTAGGATTGGGGAGGGGAAGAGGGAAGGCGCGCCCCTCTCCTTGTCCTATTCGGACTGGAAGGGGAGGGGCGCGCAGCCCACCTTGGCCGACCTTCTCCTTCTCCTTGAGGCCCATGAAGGCCCATATACCCCGGGGTTCCGTAACCCCGGTGTTCCGTAACATCCTGTTTCACTGGAACCATTCAAGTCCAAACATAGGCTTCCAATATATCAATATTTATGTCTCGACCATTTCGAGACTCCTCGTCATGTCCGTGATCACATCCGGACTCGAACAAACTTCGGTGCATCAATACTTATAAACTCATAATGAACTGTCATTGAAACGTTAAGCGTGCGGACCCTACGGGTTCGAGAATTATGTAGACATGACCTAGAACCATTCTCGGTCAATAACCAATAGCGGAACCTGGATGCCCATATTGGTTCCTACATATTCTACGAAGATCTTTATCGGTCAAACCGCATAACGACATACGTTGTTCCCTTTGTCATCGGTATGTTACTTACCCGAGATTCGATCGTCGGTATCCAATACCTAGTTCAATCTCGTTACCGGTAAGTCTCTTTACTCGTTCCGTAATACATCATCTCACAACTAACTCATTAGTTGTAATGCTTGCAAGGCTTAAGTGATGTGTATTACCGAGAAGGCCTAGAGATACCTCTCCGACAATCGGAGTGACAAAACCTAATCTCAAATACGCCAACCCAACAAGTACCTTTGGAGACACCTGTAGTACTCCTTTATAATCACCCGATTCGTTGTGACGTTTGGTAGTACCCAAAGTGTTCCTCCGTAAACGGAGTTGCATAATCTCATAGTTATAGGAACATGTATGGGTCATGAAGAAAGCATTAACATACTAAACGATCAACTGTTAAGCTAACGGAATGGGTCATGTCAATCAGATCATTCAACTAATGATGTGACCTTGTTAATCAAATAACAACTCCTTGTTCATGGTTAGGAAACATAACCATCTTTGATTAACAAGCTAGTCAAGTAGAGGCATACTAGTGACATACTGTTTGTCTATATATTCACACATGTATTATGTTTCCGGTTAATACAATTCTAGCATGAATAATAAACATTTATCATGATATAAGGAAATAAATAATAACTTTTATTATTGCCTCTAGGGCATATTTCCTTCATCTCCCACTTGCACTAGAGTCAATAATCTAGATTACAAAGTAATGATCCTAACACCCATGGAGTCTTGGTGCTGATCATGTTTTGCTCGTGGAAGAGGCTTAGTCAACGGGTCTGCAACATTCAGATCCGTATGTATTTTGCAAATCTCTATGTCTCCCACTTGGACTTGGTCCCGAATGGAATTGAAGCGTCTCTTGATGTGCTTGGTCCTCTTGTGAAATCTGGATTCCTTTGCCAAGGCAATTGCACCAAGATTGTCACGAGAAGATCTTCATCGGTCCCGATGCACTAGGTATGACACCTAGATCGAAATGAACTCTTTCATCCAGACTCCTTCATTCGCTGCTTCCAAGCAGCTATGTACTCCGCTTCACATGTAGATCCCGCCACGACGCTTTGTTTAGAACTGCACCAACCGACAGCTCCACCGCTTAATAAAAACACGATCCGGTTTGCGATTTAGAATCGTCCGGATCGGTGTCAAAGCTTGCATCGACGTAACCATTTACGACTAGCTCTTTGTCACCTCCATATACGAGAAACATATCCTTAGTCCTTTTCGTATTTCAGATGTTCTTGACCGCTGTCCATGATCCACTCTGGATTACTTTGGTACCTTCCTGCCAAGCTTACAGCTAAGCATACGTCAGTGTGGTACACAACATTGCATACATGATAGAGCCTATGGCTGAAGCATAGGAACATCTTTCATTTTCTCTCTATCTTCTGCGTGGTCGGGCATTGAGTCCGACTCAATCTTACACCTTGCAACACAGTAAAAACCTTTCTTTGCTCGATCCATTTTGAACTTTTTCAAAACTTTATCAAGGTATGTGCTTTGTGAAAGTCCAATTAAGCGTCTTGATCTATCTCTATAGATCTTGATGCCCAATATGTAAGCAGCTTCACCGAGGTCTTTCATTGAAAAACTTTTATTCAAGTATCCTTTATGCTATCCAGAAATTCTATATCATTTCCAATTAATAATATGTCGTCCACATATAATATTAGAAATGCTACAGAGCTCCCACTCACTTTCTTGTAAATACAAAGCTTCTCCAAAAGTCTGTACAAACCCATATGCTTTGATCACACTATCAAAGCGTTTATTCCAACTCCGAGAGGCTTGCACTGACCATAAATTGATCGTTGGAGCTTGCACACTTTGTTAGCACCCTTTGGATCGACAAAACCTTCTGGTTGCATCATATACAACTCTTCTTCTAGAAATCCATTCAAGAATGCGGTTTTACATCCATTTGCCAAATTTCATAATCATAAAATGCGGCAATTGCTAACATGATTCAGACAGACTTAAGCATCGCCACGGGTGAGAAAGTCTCATCGTAGTCAACCCCTTGAACTTGTCGAAAACCTTTTGCAACAAGTCGAGCTTTGTAGACAGTTACATTACCATCGGCGTCGGTCTTCTTCTTAAAGATCCATTTATTTTCAATGGCTTGCCGATCATCGGGCAAGTCAACCAAAGTCCATACTTTGTTCTCATACATGGATCCCATCTCAGATTTCATGGCTTCCAGCCATTTTGCGAATCTGGGCTCACCATCGCTTCTTCATAGTTCGTAGGTTCGCCATGGTCAAGTAACATGACTTCCGAAATAGGATTACCGTACCACACTGTGCGTATTTTACTCTGGTTGACCCACGAGGTTCAGAGTAACTTGATCTGAAGCTTCATGATCATCATCATTAGTTTTTTCACTAATTGGTGTAGTTGTCACAGGAACCATTTCTTGTGATGAACTACTTTCCAATAAGGGAGCAGATACAATTATCTCATCAAGTTCTACTTTCCTCCCACTCACTTCTTTCGAGAGAAACTCCTTCTCTAGAAAGGATCCGAATTTAGCAACGAAAATCTTGCCTTCAGATCTGTGATAGAAGGTGTACCCAACAGTCTCCTTTGGGTATCCTATGAAGACACATTTTTCCGATTTGGGTTCGAGCTTATCTGGTTGAAGTTTCTTTACATAAGCATCGCATTCCCAAACTTTAAGAAACGACAACTTTGGTTTCTTGCCAAACCACAGTTCATAAGGCGTCGTCTCAACGGATTTTGACGGTGTCCTATTCAACGTGAATGCGGCCGCCTCTAAAGCATAACCCCAAAGCGATAGCGGTAAATCGAAATAGACATCATAGATCGCACCATATCTAGTAAAGTACGATTCGACGCTCGGACACACCATTTCTCTGTGGTGTTCGGGTGGCGTGAGTTGCTAAACTATTCCACATTGTTTCAAATGTAAACCAAACTCGTAACTCAAATATTCTCCTCCACGATTAGATCGTAGAAACTTTATTTTCTTGTTACGATGATTTTCCACTTCACTCTGAAATTCTTTGAACTTTTCAAATGTTTCAGATTTGTGTTTCATTAAGTAGATATACCCATATCTGCTCAAATCATCTGTGAAGGTGAGAAAATAACGATACCGCCAAGGCCTCAACATTCATTGGACCACAAACATCAGATGTATGATTTCCAACAAATCAGTTGCTCGCTCCATAGTTCCGGAGAACGGCGTTTTGGTCATCTTGCCCATGAGGCACGGTTCGCAAGTACCAAGTGATTCATAATCAAGTGATTCCAGAAGCCCATCAGTATGGAGTTTCTTCATGCGTTTACACCGATATGACCTAAACGGCAGTGCCACAAATAAGTTGCACTATCATTATCAACTCTGCATCTTTTGGTTTCAACATTATGAATATGTGTATCACTACTGTCGAGATTCAACAAGAATAGACCATTCTTCAAGGGTGCATGACCATAAAAGATATTACTCATATAAATAGAACAACCATTATTCTCTGATTTAAATGAATAACCGCCTCGCAATAAACAAGATCCAGATATAATGTTCATGCTCAACGCTGGCACCAAATAACAATTATTTAGGTCTAAAACTAATCCCGAAGGTAGATGTAGAGGTAGCGTGCCGATCGCGATCACATCGACTTTGGAACCATTTCCAACGCAGATCGTTACCTCGCCCTTAGCCAATCTTCGCTAATCCGTAGTTCCTGTTTCGAGTTGCAAATATTAGCAATGAACCAGATCAAATACCTGTGTACTATCTGCGAGTATTAGTAAGGTACACATCAATAACATGTATATCACATATACCTTTGATCACCTTGCCATCCTTCTTATCCGCCAAATACTTGGGGCAGTTCCGCTTCAAAGGTCCATGCGCTTGCGGTAAAAACACTCGATTTCAGGCTTAGGTCCAGACTTGGGTTTCTTCTCTTGATCAGCAACTTTCTTGCTGTTCTTTTGAAGTTTCCTTCTTCTTCCCTTTGCCCTTGAAACTAGTGGTCTTGCTGACCATCAACACTTGATGCTCTTTCTTGATTTCTACCTCCGCTGCTTTCAGCATCGCTAAGAGCTCAGAATTGTCTTAGTCATCCCTTGCATATTATAGTTCATCACGAAGCTCTTGTAGCTTGGTGGCGTGATTGGAGAATTCATCAATGACACTATCATCCGGAAGATTAACTCCCAGCTGAATTAAGTGATTGTTATACCTGACATTTTGAGTATGTGCTCACTAATGTAACTATTCTCCTCCATCTTGCAGCTATAGAACTTATTGGAGACTTCATATCTCTCAATCCGGGCATTTGCTTGAAATATTAACTTCAACTCCTGGAACATCTCATATGCTCCATGATGTTCAAAACGTCGTTGAAGACCCGGTTCTAAGCCGTAAAGCATGGCACATCGAACTATAGAGTAGTCATCAGCTCGCTTTGCGGACATTCACAACTTCGGCTCAAGATCTCGCAGCAGGCCTGCTCACCCAATGGTGCTTCCAGATTAATTTTTCGTGCAGCAATGAGGATAATCCTCAAATTACGGACCCAGTCCGTGTAATTGCTACCATCATCTTTCAACTTTGCTTTCTCAAGGAACGCATTAAAATTCAATGGAACAACAGACGAGCCATCTATCTACAGAAACATAGACAAGCAAAATACTATCGGTACTAAGTTCATGATAAATTTAAGTTTAATTAATCATATTAAAACCTCCCACTTAGACAGACATCTCTAGTCATCTAAGTGATTACGTGATCCAAATCAACTAAACCATGTCCGATCATCACGTGAGATGGAGTAGTTTCAATGGTGAACATCACTATGTTGATCATATCTACTATATGATTCACGCCGACCTTTCGTCTCTCGTGTTCCGAGGCCATATCTGTTATATGCTAGGCTCGTCAAGTTTAACTTGAGTATTCCGCGTGCGCAACTGTTTTGCACCCGTTGTATTTGAACGTAGAGCCTATCACACCCGATCATCACGTGGTGTCTCAAAGACGAAGAACTTTCGCAACGGTGCATACTCAGGGAGAACACTTCTTGATAATTTTTAGTGAGAGGTCATCTTATAATGCTACCGTCAATCAAAGCAAGATAAGATGCATAAAGGATAAACATCACATGCAATCAATATAAGTGATATGATATGGTCATCATCATCTTGTGCTTGTGATCTCCATCGCCAAGCACCGTCATGATCACCATCGTCACCGCGCGACACCTTGATCTCCATCGTAGCATCGTTGTCGTTTAGCCAACTATTGCTTCTCGACTATCGCTACCTCTTAGTGATAAAGTAAAGCAATTACATGGCGTTGCATTTCATACAATAAGCGACAACCATATGGCTCCTGCCGATTGCCGATAACTTCGGTTACAAAACATGATCATCTCATACAATAAAATATGCATCACGTCTTGACCATATCACATCACAACATGCCCTGCAAAAACAAGTTAGGCGTCCTCTACTTTGTTGTTGCAAGTTTTACGTGGCTGCTACGGGCTGAGCAAGAACCGTTCTTACCTCGCATCAAAACCACAACGATACTTCGTCAAATAGACTCCGCTTTTAACCTTCTCAAGGACCGGCGTAGCCACACTCGATTCAACTAAAGTGAGAGAGACAGACACCGCCGGTCACCTTTAAGCAACGAGTGCTCGGAGCGGTGAAACCAGTCTCGCGTAAGCGTCTGCGTAATGTCGGTCCGGCCGCTTCATCTCACAATACCGCTGAACCAAAGTATGACATGCTGGTAGGCAGTATGACTTGTATCGTCCACAACTCACTTGTGTTCTACTCGTGCACATGACATCAACGCATAAAACCTGGCTCGGATGCCATTTGTTGGGGAACGAGTAATTTCAAAAATTTCCTACGATCACGCAAGACCATGGTGATGGCATAGCAGAGAGGGAGAGTGTCCGTCCACGTACCCTCGTGAGACCGAAAGCGAAGCGTTATAACAACGCGGTTGATGTAGTCGACGTCTTCACGATCCGACCGATCCAAGCACCGAACGTACGCACCTCCGAAGTTCTGCACACGTTCATCTCGATGACGATCCCGGACTCGATCCAGCAAAGTGTCGGGATGAGTTCCACAAGACGACGGCGTGGTGGCGATGTTGATGCTCCACCGACGCAGGGCTTCGCCTAAGCTCCGCGACGATATGACTTCTCCGCGCAGGGCTTCGCCTAAGCTCATGACGATATGACCGGTGGAATATGGTGGAAGGGGCACCGCACACGGCTAAGGAAAGATCCGTAGATCAACTTGTGTGTCATGGGGTGCCCCATGCCCCGTATATAAAGGATACAAGGGGAGGTGGCGGCCCAAGGGGAGGCGCGACAGGAGGAGTCCTACTCCCACCGGAGTAGGACTCCCCCCTCCTAGTTGGAGTAGGATTGGGAGGGGAAAGAAGGAAGGCGCCGCCCCCTCTCCTTGTCCTATTCGGACTGGAAGGGGAGGGCGCGCAGCCACCTTGGCCGGCCCTTCTCCTTCTCCTTGAGGCCCATGAAGGCCCATATACCCCCGGGGTTCCGTAACCCCGGTGTTCCGTAACATCCTGTTTTCACTCGGAACCATTCCAAGTCAAACATAGGCTTCCAATATATCAATCTTTATGTCTCGACCATTTCGAGACTCCTCGTCATGTCCGTGATCACATCCGGGACTCCGAACAAACTTCGGTGCATCAATACTTATAAACTCATAATGAACTGTCATCGAAACGTTAAGCGTGCGGACCCTATGGGTTCGAGAACTATATAGACATGACCTAGAACCATTCTCGGTCAATAACCAATAGCGGAACCTGGATGCCCATATTGGTTCCTACATATTCTACGAAGATCTTTATCGGTCAAACCGCATAACGACATACGTTGTTCCCTTTGTCATCGGTATGTTACTTACCCGAGATTCGATCGTCGGTATCCAATACCTAGTTCAATCTCGTTACGGTAAGTCTCTTTACTCGTCCGTAATACATCATCTCACAACTAACTCATTAGTTGTAAAGCTTGCAAGGCTTAAGTGATGTGTATTACCGAGAAGGCCTAGAGATACCTCTCCGACAATCGGAGTGACAAAACCTAATCTCAAATACGCCAACCCAACAAGTACCTTTGGAGACACCTGTAGTACTCCTTTATAATCACCCGATTACGTTGTGACGTTTGGTAGTACCAAAGTGTTCCTCCGTAAACGGAGTTGCATAATCTCATAGTTATAGGAACATGTATGGGTCATGAAGAAAGCATTAACATACTAAACGATCAACTGTTAAGCTAACAGAATGGGTCATGTCAATCAGATCATTCAACTAATGATGTGACCTTGTTAATCAAATAACAACTCCTTGTTCATGGTTAGGAAACATAACCATCTTTGATTAACAAGCTAGTCAAGTAGAGGCATACTAGTGACATACTGTTTGTCTATATATTCACACATGTATTATGTTTCCGGTTAATACAATTCTAGCATGAATAATAAACATTTATCATGATATAAGGAAATAAATAATAACTTTTATTATTGCCTCTAGGGCATATTTCCTTCAGTATGTTGTTATGCGGTTTGACCGATAAAGATCTTCGTATAATATGTAGGAGCCAATATGAGCATCCAGGTTTCGATATTGGTTATTGACTGGAGATGTGTCTCGGTCATGTCTACATAGTTCTCGAACCCGTAGGGTCCGCACGCTTAACGTTTGATGACAATTTGTATTATATGAGTTATGTGTTTTAGTGACCAAAGGTTGTTCGGAGTCCTGGATGAGATCACAGACATGACGAGGAGTCTTGAAATGGTCGAGAGGTAAAGATTGATATATTAGAAGGTTGTATTCGGACACCAGAAGGGTTCCGGAGTGTATTGGGTACATACCGGAGTACATGAGGGGTTACCGGAACCCCCCGGGGAAAGATATGGGCCATAGGAGGGAGGCTAACCAACCCACAAGGGGCTGGTGCGCCCCCCACAAGGGAGGAAGCCGAATTGGTTTAGGGAAGGGGGCATCACCCCCCTTTCCTTCTCCTACTCCCTCTCCTTCCCCCTTTCCACCTACACGAGAAGGAAAAGAGGAGGGCCGAATCCTACTAGGACTAGGAGTCCTAGTAGGACTCCCCCCTTATGGCGCGCCCCCTAGGGCCGGCCTCCTCCCTCTCCCTCCTTTATATACGTGGGCAAGGCACCTCTTGGAGACACACCAATTGTTCCAAGTCGTGTGCGGCATCTCCCTCCACGGTTTACTCCTCCAATCATATTCACGTAGTGCTTAGGCGAAGCCCTGCGCGGATCACATCACCATCATCGTCACCACGCCGTCATGCTGATGGAACCCTCCCTCGACACTTTGCTGAATCAAGAGTTCGAGGGATGTCATCGGGCTGAACGTGTGCTGAACACGGAGGTGCCGTACGTTCGGTACTTGGATCGGTTGGATCGTGAAGACGTTCAATTACATCAACCGCGTTAACATAACGCTTCCGCTTTCGGTCTACGAGGATACGTGGACACACTCTCCCCCTCTTGTTGCTATGCATCTCCTAGATAGATCTTGCTTGATCGTAGGATTTTTTTTTGAAATTGCATGCTACGTTCCCAACAGTGGCATCAGAGCCAGGTCTATGCGTAGATGATATGCACGAGTAGAACACAAAGAGTTGTGGGTGATAATAGTCATACTGCTTACCACCAACGTCTTACTTTGATTGGGCGGTATTGTTGGATGAAGCGGCCCGGACCGACATTACATGACCGCGTTCATGAGACTGGTTCTACCGACGTGCTTTGCACATAGGTGGCTGGCGGGCGTCTGTTTCTCCAACTTTAGTTGAATCGAGTTTCACTAAGGCCGGTCCTTGTTGAAGGTTAAAACAACACACTTGACGAAAAATCGTTGTGGTTTTGATGCGTAGGTAAGAATGGTTCTTGCTAGAAGTCCGTAGTAGCCACGTAAAACTTGCAACAACAAAGTAGAGGACGTCTAACTTGTTTTTACAGGGCATGTTGTGATGTGATATGGTCAAGACATGATGTGATATAAGTTACTGTATGAGATGATCATGTTTTGTAAAAGTTATTGGCAACTGGCAGGAGCCTTATGGTTGTCGCTTTATTGTATGAAATGCAAACGCCATGTAATTGCTTTACTTTATCACTAAACGGTAGCGATAGTCGTAGAAGCAATAGTTGGCAAGACGACAACGATGCTACGATGGAGATCAAGGTGTCAAGCCGGTGACGATGGAGATCATGACGGTGCTTTGGAGATGGAGATCAAAGGCACAAGATGATGATGGCCATATCATGTCACATATTTTGATTGCATGTGATGTTTATATTTTATGCATCTTATTTTGCTTAGTACGGAAGTAGCATTATAAGATGATTGTCGGTGTCAAAACCGGCGGATCTCGGGTAGGGCATCCCGAACTGTGCGTCTGGGCGGATGGTAACAGGAGACAAGGGGCACGATGTTTTTACCCAGGTTCGGGCCCTCTCGATGGAGGTAAAACCCTACTCCTGCTTGATTAATAATGATGATATGGGTAGTACAAGAGTAGATCTACCACGAGATCAGAGAGGCTAAACCCTAGAAGCTAGCCTATGGTATGATTGTTGTTCGTCCTACGGACTAAAACCCTCCGGTTTATATAGGCACCGAATAGGGTTAGGGTTACACAGAGTCGGTTACAATGGTAGGAGATCTACATATCCGTATCGCCAAGCTTGCCTTCCACGCCAAGGAAAGTCCCATCCGGACACGGGACAAAGTCTTCAATCTTGTATCTTCATAGTCCAGGAGTCCGGCAAAGGCTATAGTCCGGCTATCCGGACACCCCCTAATCCAGGACTCCCTCAGTAGCCCCTGAACCAGGCTTCAATGACGACGAGTCCGGCGCGCATATTGTCTTCGGCATTGCAAGGCGGGTTCCTCCTCCGAATACTCCATAGAAGATTTTGAACACAAGGATAGTGTCCGGCTCTGCAAAATAAGTTCCACATACCACCGTAGAGAGAATAATATTTACACAAGTTCAATCTGCTGACGTATTCCAAAACGTGACATCACACCACGACCAAGCCTTTATTCAAATCGTTTTAACTGTCCTCAGCGCGTTTAGCGAGGCGGTTTCCTTGGCATGTCTTGTCAAAGCAGAGATCGTGTCCCCTTATTCCGGGATTCTCATCAATACGGGCATGGGTAACCCAACCGCGCCATTGATTACGGCGCTTGGGAGATAAGTGAGTTTTATCAGGCCGGTGGGGACGCATATCTTTGTCCGTCCATATAAGGGGATAAGGATCCACTTTTTCACACACGCCTTCTTCCTCCTTTGCTTATCCATTTCCGCGCACTCGAGCTCCAGCGCCCAAGTCCGCACATCCCACCTCAACCTTCTCCAACTATGTCCAGGCGGGAGGCAAGTGGATGGCCTCCTCCGTCATGGAGGGCACATCGAAAAGCTGCGGAAGGCGGATACTTGTCCGACGACATCGCGCATCGGCTCCCCAACAAGGGAAGCTCATCCCACCCCCAGGCCCCATGAGAGGTGGTGTTCCTCCCCACTTCCTCCATGGGACTAGGGTTTCCACTTCACCCATTTGTCCGGGGCTCATGTTCTACTACGGCCTAGATTTCCATGATCGGCCCCAATTTCATCCTCAACATCTCGGCGTTTATCGTCGTGTGCGAGGCCTTCCTCTGCATCCAGCCCCACTTTTTCTTATGGCTGAAGACCTTCAATGTCAAGCCGAAGGTAGTGGGCGGCCGCCAAGCGGAGTGCGGAGGTGCCATGGTGGGCAAGATGGACAACGTCCTATGGCTCGAGGGCTCCTTCGTGGAGACCATAAAGGGGTGGCAATCGGGGTGGTTCTACATCACCGAGCCGCGCAACTCTAAATGGGCGGTGGCCCCCGAATTCCGATCTGGCTTCCCTGCATGGCTCACCTCATGGAAAGTGACGGGCCTGACGTGGGGTAATTCGGAAGAGCTGACCGGACTCCAAACCTGTGTCCGAAACCTGGTGGACAAGAAGCTTAAGCTTGTCAACGTAGTCCAGGTTATGCTCATCCGCTGGATCCTCCCATGCCAGCAACGGGCCTTCAACTTGTGGGAGTTTGATCCGGCACAACACCGAACCTTGAGCCGGCTCTTCGACACTACGTACGAAGATGCCTGGAAGGTGCTGTTCAAGGGCGCCGAGGCTCCCGCATCCGCTACCGAAGATTGCGGATTCAGTTCGCGGCATCAAGCCAGTGAGGTAAGCTATTTTACCCTTTATGGGACTCTTTTTTCATAGTTTGACTCTATGCGGGATCTAAAACTCCCTCACCTTTGACAGGACTGGCAGAAGACGTCCGGACAGGTTAACTGTCCGACTCCCTTGCCAGAAGACCCAGCGGACGCCTGCTTGACGGGGCTGTTGGTTCCGGCACCTTACGTGGTGCCGAAGAAGAAGGCCACGGGGACCCGAAGGAGTTCCCGACGCTAGGTGTTGGCGGACTCATCGTCCGATGACTCCGAGGCGGACTCCTCCCGCGAAGACGAGGAGGAGGAAAAAGAGCCTCTCCCAGTGAGGGAGAGAAGAAAAGGAAGGCTGCCCCAATTGGGGAGGCGGAGGGTCAAGAAGGAAGGACCCTCCTCCGGACTACACCGCCAACGCCGACGACGGCGGAGAGGAGGGCCACCAGGACCAAGCCCTGGCGAAATCGTAAGTGTCCGGACACGAGAATAACTCATGGCGTTCCATTTGTCGCACAAGATCTTCTAACGCCGAATATAACCATGCAGCCGCCCAAGGGCGGGCTCGACGATTAGTCGGCGGCTCCTGGATTCGCTCGGATGTGAATAGCACCTCACTTCCGACCGCCTCGTCTCCTCCCGCCGCGGATGGCGCCGGGTGGAGTCCCAAAGGGCCCAGCCGGAGGAGGTGGCCAGAGGCGCCGCAAGGCGACCTCCGGACTTGAGCGCAAGGGATAAAACCCGAAGGGCTTCAAGTCGGCCTGTGCGGACTCCGTCTGAACCTTCAGTGGTCCCGGAGTCCGGCAGGCGACCCCTTCGTAAGAAGGGCAAGACTGCGACGCCGGTGACCTCCGTCCAACCGGAGGCACCGGATGATTTGATGGAGGCGCTTAACGGCACTTACATCGATGAGGAGCACCACACTGTTATGAGTGTGCCGAAGCCTGTGCCAGCCTTCTAACGGGCTTTGAGGTATGTATTTAAGATATGTAAAAATATTACCGCATAGACAGTAGCCCCTGATGCTCAGTTTGGTGTTCGGAAAGAAATAGCCGAACTGAGGATCTAAAAAGATATACGCAGGAGTCTAACATAAGTATGTTAATATGGGATTGCAGGCTGCGCTGCTGACCTCTGCCGCACTGACTACGGAGGTTGATGCATTGAAGCAGAGCCTCGAGCGGTCCGAGAACGAGATCGGGCTTGCCAAAAAGCGGCTCGAGGACAAGTAAGGTAAGTAATACCTTATGGGAGTATTTAAAAGATGTGGTTGCAAAAAATGACAGGAATAACGTGAATACTGCAGGGGCCACGAACAAGGTGGTGACCCTGAAGGAAGCGGTGTCCAAGGCCGAAAGCAATGTGGCCGCGGAGCGCACCGAGCGAGAGAAATAGGAGGCGCGGGTGGCGGAGGTGCGGCAAGAGCTCCAGGCTCTCGTGGAAAAACACGAGAGTTTGGAGCGTGACTCAAAGACTCGAGAGTCCGAGCTCGCCTCGGCCCTTGAGAGCGCCAAAGCCGCTAAGGCCGAAGCCCAAAAAGCCCTCCAGGAAATTGAGGCAATGAAAAAGATAGAGGCGGGTAAGGCATTCTATATGCAAAGCAAGCATGTGAAAGTGAATTATCTACTACTTACCCGAATTCGGAGCTCTCCAGGAGCATTCGCAGATCTGCCCCGCAGTGTGTCTGATGCTGCCGCATTCTACCGAGCCGAGGAGGGAAGCTCGACGGAGAAGGTGTTCTGGTCTCAGTATGCTGAGGCCGGACACCCGGTGCCCTTAAGGGATCTGTTGAAGCAGCTGGTCGAACTCCATAAGGTGGCCGAACAGGCCATGAAGGGCCTCATATTTTGGCTGTGGCCGAAGGAAGCCATGCCTGGGAGCTACTTCGGGCTGGTGAGGCGGCTGGTGGACGCCTGTCCATGGGTTGAAGTCATCAAGCGCTCCGTCTGCATCGAAGGTGCCCGTAGGGCCCTTGCCCTTGCTAAGGTGCACTGGGGCAAGATGGACGCTGAGAAGCTTGTGACAGACGGACCACCACCGAAAAAGGAGCATTGCAAGCCTGAAATGTATTATGAGGGCGTCCTGAAGGGTGCCCGCCTTATAGCGGATGAATGCTCCGAAGATGTAATTTTTGAGTAGACTCGCATTTGTTATCCTGTACGCTCAAAACTTGTTCATATGCGCTAAGCAACACTTTTGAATTTAAAATATTACCTTCTGTGCGGCCGTGTATTAAATTTGAGAGATGGCGAGTCGTCGGCTTCAGCCCCCATGCCTCGAGTGCTGGGGTGTTCGGGATAAACTTGAGCTCTCTTGTTCCCATTCTTGGGTCCTTCGAGGGAGGTGCTCAACGCAACGAACAAGGCAACCGGACTATAATGCTTGAACACTCTCACTTAGCCATAGAATTCTATAATTTTAAATTTCGGCGAAGCCCCTAGTATTCAGAAGACCGAGTTCGGGGCGCTATCCACGCCTAGGCCGGACAATGCCGACTCCTCGCTCTAAGCGGCCTAAGTCTTTAGGGACTCGAAAACCTCTCGAACAACGACCGGCTCTCGCCCTATCATGACGGTCAGTTTTAGCTTTCTCCACTGAGGTGCTTAACCCAGCTCAACCGGGGCACTATCGCAGTGGTTCTCCCAGCGCACCTTAGCCGATATAACGGAACATAAGGTACCAAAACATGGGAGCCGGGCAAACCCAACTATTGACCCAAGACATGATTTGGAGCCGATGCATATAATGCTATAAGTTCGGGGTGCCGCACTTGTGAAAGTGTTCGGACTTATCACACCATATTGTGGGGTACTTAAGCCCCTGGTGTATTGCCCATACCAAAGTGTACGGTTGCACAATGTCATAAATGAACATATATATATATATATATATATATATATATATATATATATATATATATATATATATATATATATATATATATATATATATATATATATATATATATAAAGGAATTCAATAATAGGCAAAAGCTATGTATTGTTTATTCAAAAGGGCTGCAGTAAGAGCAGAACGATACAAATAGCGTGATAAGAAAGGGACGAGACTTTTTAACATGTCCCCCTCCAGGGGTAAGCCGCGGGATAGTGTGAAAACAGGTATACTGCTCGTAATAGAGACCACCTGGACACTCGAGTAGCTTTCTGCTTCCCTGGCTGTTGCATCGTGTGTTCGGCGATTCTATTGCCAGATAGGGCTTCATGAGAACGGAGTCCTGAAAGTAATAATAAAAAAATAAAGAAGAAAAGAATGACACAATCGGGAGCCCCTGGTGCGGTTGAGCCGCATTCTGGGCATGCCGTGGTCGTGCCCCTCACCCTATGCCCATGGTATTTCCAGAGCGTAATTATGTACGCGTAGTACTGGTTTCGCAATTTCGCGAGGGCTGGGGCTTGGGCCGCATTGCTATGCGTTCTCGGGCGTGCAGCGGTCTTGTTGTAGGTTACTCGGGCGCGCTTTGCGGTGTCCGGACGTTTAATAGCCGTACTCGAGAATTGCCTTAAGAGGCTGCTTTGTACTTCCGCCGCGAGGGCCGCCGTATGCTCCTCCGTCCGGAGAGAGCGTTCGGTGTTTCCATTGACCGTAATGACTCCTCGAGGACCTGGCATCTTGAGCTTGAGATATGCGTAGTGCGGCACCGCATTGAACTTTGCAAACGCGGTTCGTCCGAGCAGTGTGTGATAGCAGCTGCGGAACGGGACTATGTCGAAGATTAACTCCTCGCTTCGGAAGTTATCCGGGGATCCGAAGACCACTTCAAGTGTAACTGAGCCTGTACGGTTGGCCTCTACACCTGGTATGACGCCTTTAAAGGTCGTCTTTGTGGGTTTAATCTTTGATGGGTCTATGCCCATTTTGCGCACTGTATCCTGATAAAGCAGGTTTAGGCAGCTGCCGCCATCCATTAGGACTCTAGTGAGGTGAAATCCGTCAATGATTGGGTCTAGAACCAATGCGGCGAATCCGCCATGGCGGATGCTAGTGGGGTGGTCCCTTCGATCAAAAGTGATCGGGCAGGAAGACCACGGGTTGAACTTTGGGGCGACTGGCTCCATCGCATATATGTCCCTTAGTGCACGCTTCCGCTCCCTTTTGGGTATGTGGGTTGCGTATATCATGTTCACCGTCCGCACTTGCGGGGGGAAGCCCTTCTGTCCTCTATTGTCCGGCGGTCGGGGCTCCTCCTCGTCATCGCTATGTAGCCCCTTGTCATTGTTTTCGGCATTTAACTTGCCTACCTGCTTGAACACCCAACAATCCCTGTTGGTGTGATTGGCTGGTTTTTCGGGGGTGCCGTGTATCTGGCACGAGCGATCGAGTATTCGGTCCAAATTGGACGGGCCCTGAGTATTTCTTTTAAATGGCTTTTTCCGCTGACCGGGTCTAGAGCCTATGAATCCGGCATTTACTGCCGTATCCTCAACATTATCGCCGTTAATGCGGTGCTTGTGCTTGTTGCGACGCGACCTGCCATTGATGTCCTTGGTATCCGAATTACCAAGGTTCTTGGTCATGTTGTTGCTACAAGCTAGCCAGCTGTCCTCTCCCGTGCAAAAGTGGGTCATGAGTGTTGTGAGGGCTGCCATGGATTTCGGCTTTTCCTGTCCTAGGTGCCGGGCAAGCCACTCGTCGTGGATGTTGTGTTTGAAGGCAGCAAGGGCCTCTGCATCCGGACAATCGACGATTTGATTTTTCTTGGTTAGGAACCGTGTCCAGAATTGTCTGGCCGATTCCTCTGGCTGCTGAATTATGTGGCTTAGGTCATCGGCGTCTGGTGGTCGCACATATGTGCCCTGGAAATTGTCGAGGAATGCGGCTTCCAGGTCTTCCCAACAACCAATTGACTCTGCTGGCAAGCTGTTAAGCCAATGCCGGGCTGGTCCTTTAAGCTTGAGTGGAGGTATTTGATGGCGTGTAGATCATCGCCGCGGGCCATGTGGATGTGTAGGAGATAGTCCTTGATCCAAACCGCAGGATCTGTTGTGCCATCGTATGATTCAATGTTTACGGGTTTGAAACCCTCAGGGATTTGATGATCCATCACTTCATCTGTGAAGCATAGTGGGTGTGCGGCGCCTCTGTATTGGGCTATATCACGACGCAGCTCAAATGAGCTTTGTCTACTGTGTTCGGCCCGGCCGGAGTTGCCATATCCGGCATGACGGTTATCGTCACGTGTCGTGGGGCGCCCACGCGATCCGTAGATCGATCTTGTTTGCCTTGCCTTGTCCTCCAATATATCTCGCAGGTCTGGCGCATTTCCCCGCGCCTTGGTATTTTTTGAGCGGCGCCGGGTGTGGCTTGAGTTGAGGGCCGAGAGGCCTCTCGTCATGACCACGAGGTGGCCGGTCAGCCGTATCATGCGCTGGTGATGTAGGTTTGGGTGCTTCCTCCTCTGATCAGGGTAGCAGCCTGCGTTTTGGGTAGCTCTTGGAGGGGCGCTCGAGTTCATACTCTTCGGCCGCAAGGACTTCAGTCCATCTGTCAGCTAGCACGTCTTGGTCAGCTCTAAGCTGTTGCTGCTTTTTCTTGAGGCTGCTTGCCATGGCCATGAGCCCGCGTTTGAAACGCTCTTGTTCGACGGGATCCTCGGGCATGAAGAATTCGTCGTTGTCGAGGCTTGCCTCATCTTCGGAGGGAGGCATGTAATTATCGTCCTCTACCTCTCTTTCTGCCGCTCTCTCATGAGGGATGGCTTCTCCATCCTCCTGCGCTGAATCATGCTGGAGGGGGTTATCTTCGACACTATCCGGGGTGTTATTGTCTCCCGTGCCGGAATCACCGTTTTTGCTGTGGGGGGATTTAGAGCGGCGCCGCTGACGCCGACGCTTAGCTTTTTCTTGGAGGGGTCATCCTCCGCTGTTCCATTGCCATTCCCATCTTTTGGGATGGCCACCATGTATATGTCGTATGACGAGGTGGCCATCCAGTGCCATGTGGGCGCTGGTTCTTGGTCGTCTCCTGCATCATCGTGCATATCGTCGATGTCTTCGGAGTCGAAGTCGAGCATGTCGGTTAAATCATCGACAGTGGCTACGAAGTGGGTGGTGGGTGGGCTTTGAATTTCTTGTTCGTCCGCATCCCAACCTTCCTGACCATAATCCGACCAGGGCTCTCCTGATAGAGAGAGAGACTTTAGTGAATTCAGGATGTCGCCAAAGGGCGAGTGCTGAAAGATGTCCGCGGCGGTGAATTCCATGATCGGCGCCCGATCGGATTCGATTGGCGGGGGCGCGGAAGGCTCGGAGTCCGGAGAGGAGTCCGGCACCTTGGAGTCACGAGCTTCGCAAAGGACGGGGTAGGTGTACGGCTCAATCGCCGTAGAGATTGCAGCCCCCGAGGCGGTGTCCAGCCACCCGTCCTCGATCGGCGCAGTCGGCTCCGAGCTAAAGGTCGGAGCGGACACTGGTGCGGCCTCCAGGACACTGTTCGGCGGCAAAGCTAGACCATGCCCCTCGTGACAGTGCGGCGCGCTTGGCTGTGGCTCGAACCCGTAGTGCAAAGCCGCCGAATACGAAGATTTGTCCGGGGAGAAAAGTCTAACCCTGGAGCGCATCATTGTTGATGATCGGAGGAGCCATCGGGCCTAAAGATGACGACACAGAGGAACTCTCAATGAAAGCACCAATGTCGGTGTCAAAACCGGCGGATCTCGGGTAGGGGGTCCCGAACTGTGCGTCTAGGCGGATGGTAACAGGAGACAAGGGGCACGATGTTTTTAGCCAGGTTCGGGCCCTCTCGATGGAGGTAAAATCCTACTCCTGCTTGATTAATATTGATGATATGGGTAATACAAGAGTAGATCTAGCATGAGATCAGAGAGGCTAAACCCTAGAAGCTAGCCTATGGTATGATTGTTGTTCGTCCTACGGACTAAAACCCTCCGGTTTATATAGGCACCGAATAGGGTTAGGGTTACATAGAGTCGGTTACAATGGTAGGAGATCTACATATCCGTATCGCCAAGCTTGCCTTCCACGCCAAGGAAAGTCCCATCCGGACACGGGACGAAGTCTTCAATCTTGTATCTTCATAGTCCAGGAGTCCGGCCAAAGGCTATAGTCCGGCTATCCGGACACCCCCTAATCCAGGACTCCCTCAATGATCCCTCACTAAATTTGAAGTTATAAGTGTTCTCCCTGAGTATGCACCATTGCTACAGTTTGTCGTGTCGAGACACCACGTGATGATCAGGTGTGATAAGCTCTATGTTCATATACAATGGCTGCAAGCCAGTTTTGCACGCGCAGAATACTCGGTTTAAACTTGATGAGCCTAGCATATGCAGATATGGCCTCGGAACACTGGAGACCGAAAGGTCAAACATGAATCATATAGTAGATATGATCAACATAGAGATGTTCACCATTGAAAACTACTCCATCTCACGTGATGATCGGACATGGTTTAGTTGATTTGGCTCACGTGATCATTTAGATGACACGAGGGATGTCTATCTAAGTGGTAGTTCTTGTTGGAAATATGCCCTAGAGGCAATAATAAAAGGATTATTATTATATTTCCTTGTTCGTGATAATTGTCTTTTATTCATGCTATTATTGTATTATCCGGAAATCGTAATACACGTGTGAATAGATAGACCACAACATGTCCCTAGTGAGCCTCTAGTTGACTAGCTCGTTGATCAATAGATAGTCATGGTTTCCTGACTATGGACATTGGATGTCATTGATAACGGGATCACATCATTAGGAGAATGATGTGATGGACAAGACCCAATCCTAAGCATAGCACAAGATCGTGTAGTTCGTTTGCTAAAAAGCTTTTCTAATGTCAAGTATCATTTCCTTAGACCATGAGATCGTGCAAATACCGGATACTGTAGGAGTGCTTTGGGTGTACCAAACGTCACAACGTAACTGGGTGACTATAAAGGTGCACTACAGGTATCTCCAAAAGTGTCTGTTGGGTTGACACGGA
The DNA here is from genome assembly GCA_021605205.1 of Aegilops longissima. Taxonomy (NCBI): domain Eukaryota; kingdom Viridiplantae; phylum Streptophyta; class Magnoliopsida; order Poales; family Poaceae; genus Aegilops; species Aegilops longissima. The sequence continues at coordinate 71,496,288 of CM038682.1, read as the reverse complement.
TCGAGACTGGGATTTGTCACTCCGTATTACGGAGAGGTATCACTGGGCCCACTCGGTAGTGCATCATCATAATGAGCTCAAAGTGACCAAGTGTCTGGTCACGGGATCATGCATTACGGTACGAGTAAACTGACTTATCGGTAACGAGATTGAACGAGGTATTGGGATACCGACGATCGAATCTCGGGCAAGTAACATACCGTCTGACAAAGGGAATAGTATATGGGGTTGCTTGAATCCTTGACATCGTGGTTCATCTGATGAGATCATCGAGGAGTACGTGGGAGCCAACATGGGTATCCAGATCCCGCTGTTGGTTATTGACCGGAGAGCCGTCTCGGTCATGTCTGCATATCTCCCGAACCCGTAGGGTCTATACACTTAAGGTTCGGTGATGCTAGGGTTATTAGGAATACTTGTATGTGATTACCGAATGTTGTTCGGAGTCCCGGATGAGATCCCGGACGTCACGAGGAGCTCCGGAATGGTCCGGAGGTGAATATTTATATATGGGAAGCTGTCATACGGTCACCGGAAAGTTTCAGGGGCATATCGGTATTGTACCGGGGCCACGGAGGGGTTCCGGGGTCCACCGGAGGGGCCACCTCTCGGAGGGCCTCATGGGCCGTGGGGGCAGGAACCAGCCTGGAGGGCTGGGCGCCCCTTTGGGCCCATGCGCCTAGGGTTGGGGAAACCCTAGTGGGGCGCCTTGCTTGGGGGCAAGCCCCTCCTTGGCTGCCCCCTCTAGATCTCATCTAGAGGGCCCGCCCCTGCCCTTCCCCTTCCCTATAAATAGAGGGGGGGGAGGGCTGCAACACACATCCAAGGCGCACCCCCTCCCCTCGCCAACACCTCTCCTCCTCCGTTAAGTGCTTGGCGAAGCCCTGTCGGAGTACTGCCTCTCCACCATCACCACGCCGTCGTGCTGCTGCTGGAGCCTTCTTCCTCAACCTCTCCTTCCCCCTTGCTGGATCAAAAAGGAGGAGACGTCATCCGCTCCGTACGTGTGTTGAACGCGGAGGTGCTGTCCGTTCGGCACTTGGTCATCGGTGATTTGAATCACGGCGAGTACGACTCCATCATCCCCGTTCTCTTGAACGCTTCCGCACGCGATCTACAAGTGGTATGTAGATGCATCTCTCTCCTATTACTCATTGCTTAGATGAACTCATAGATGGATCTTGGTGAAACCGTAGGAAAATTTTTATTTTCTGCAACGTTCCCCAACAGTGGCATCATGAGCTAGGTCTATGCGTAGTTCTCCTTTTGCACGAGTAGAACACAATTTGTTGTGGGTGTAGATGTTGTCAACTTTCTTGCCGCTACTAGTCTTATTTTGCTTCAGCGGTATTGTGGGATGAAGCGGCCCGGACCGACCTTACACGTACGCTTACGTGAGACAGGTTCCACCGACTGACATGTACTAGTTGCATAAGGTTGTTAGCGGGTGTCTGTCTCTCCCACTTTATTTGGAGCGGATTCGACGAAAAGGGTCCTTATGAAGGGTAAATAGAAGTTGACAAATCACGTTGTGGTTATTCGTAGGTAAGAAAATGTTCTTGCTAGAACCCAATTGCAGCCACGTAAAAGATGCAACAACAATTAGAGGACGTCTAACTTGTTTTTGCAGCAATTGTCATGTGATGTGATATGGCCAGAAGTTGTGATGAATGATGAATGATATATTGTGATGTATGAGATCATGTTCTTGTAATAGGAATCACGACTTGCATGTCGATGAGTATGACAACCGGCAGGAGCCATAGGAGTTGTCTTAATTATTGTATGACCTGCGTGTCATTGATTCAACGCCATGTAAATTACTTTACTTTATTGCTAAACGTGTTAGCCATAGTAGTAGAAGTAATAGTTGGCGAGCAACTTCATGGAGACATGATGATGGAGATCATGATGATGGAGATCATGATGATGGAGATCATGGTGTCATGCCGGTGACAAGATGATCATGGAGCCCCGAAGATGAAGATCAAAGGAGCTATATGATATTGGCCATATCATGTCACTACTTTATATAATTGCATGTGATGTTTATTATGTTTTATGCATCTTGTTTACTTAGAACGGCGGTAGTAAATAAGATGATCCCTTATAATAATTTCAAGAAAGTGTTCCCCCTAACTGTGCACCGCTGCTAAAGTTCGTCGCTTTGAAGCACCACGTGATGATCGGTGTGATAGATCCTTACGCTCACATACAACGGTGTAAGACAGTTTTACACATGCAAAACACTTAGGGTTAACTTGACGAGCCTAGCATGTACAGACATGGCCTCGGAACACAAGAGACCGAAAGGTCGAACATGAGTCATATGGAAGATACGATCAACATGGAGATGTTCACCGACGATGACTAGTCCGTCTCACGTGATGATCGGACACGGCCTAGTCGACTCGAATCATGTAACACATAGATGACTAGAGGGATGTCAAATCTGAGTGGGAGTTCATTACGTAATTTGATTAGATGAACTTAATTATCATGAACATTAGTCTAAAATCTTTGCAAAATGTCTTGTAGATCAAATGGCCAACGCTCATGTCACCATGAACTTCAACGCGTTCCTAGAGAAAACCAAGCCGAAAGACGATGGCAGCAACTATTCGGACTGAGTCCGGAACCTGAGGATCATCCTCATAGCAGCCAAGAAACAATATGTCCTAGAAGCATCACTAGGTGAAGCACCCATTCCAGAGAACCAAGACATTATGAATGCTTGGCAGTCTCGTGCGGATGATTACTCCCTCATTCAGTGCGGCATGCTTTACAGCTTAGAACCGGGGCTCCAAAAGCGTTTTGAGCAACACGGAGCATATGAGATGTTCGAGGAGCTGAAAATGGTTTTTCAAGCTCATGCCCGGTCGAGAGATATGAAGTCTCCGACAAGTTCTATAGTTGTAAGATGGAGGAAAATAGTTATGTCGGTGAGCACATACTCAAAATGTTTGGGTTGCACAACCGCCGTCCAACTGGACATTAACCTCCCTGACGAGGCGGTCATTGACAGAATCCTTCATCGCTCCCACCGAGCTACAAGAGCTTTGTGATGAACTACAATATGCGGGGATGGTGAAAACTATTCTGAAGTATTTTCAATGCTGAAGTCAGCAGAGGTTGAAATCAAGAAAGAACATCAAGTGTTGATGGTCAATAAAACCACTAAGTTCAAGAAGGGCAAGGGTAAGAAGAACTTCAAGAAGGACGGCAAGGATGTTGCCGCGCCCGTAAGCCGCTTGCGGGAAGAAGTCAAAGAATGGACCCAAGCACGAGACCGAGTGCTTTTATTGCAAAGGGAAGGGTCATTTGAAGCGAAACTGCCCCAAATACTTAGCGCACAAGAAGGCCGCAACACTAAAGGTATATTTGATATACATGTAATTGATGTGTACCTTACCAAGACTCGTAGTAACTCCCGGGTATTTGATACCGTGCCGTTGCTCATATTTGTAACTCACAGCAGGAGCTGCGGAATAAACGGAGACTGGCGAAGGGCGAGGTGACGATGCGCTGCGTCGGGAATGGTTCCAAGGTCGATGTGATCGCCGTCGCACGCTACCTCTACATTTACCTACGGGATTAGTTTTAAACCTCAATAATTGTTATTTAGTGCCAAGTTTGAGCATGAACATTGTATCAGGATCTCGTTTAATGCGAGATGGCTACTCATTTAAATCTGAGAATAATGGTTGTTCTATTTATATGAGAGATATGTTTTATGATCATGCTCCGATGGTCAATGGTTTATTCTTAATGAATCTCGAACGTAATATTACACATATTCATAGTGTGAATACCAAAAGATGTAAAGTTGATAACGATAGTCCCACATACTTGTGGCACTGCCGCCTTGGTCACATTGGTGTCAAGCGCATGAAGAAGCTCCATTCTGATGGACTTTTAGAGTCTCTCTATTATGAATCATTTGACACATGCGAACCATGCCTCATGGGCAAAATGACCAAGACTCCGTTCTCCGGAACAATGGAGCGAGCAACCAACTTATTGGAAATCATACATACCGATGTGTGCGGTCCAATGAGCGTTGAGGCTCGCGGAGGATATCGTTATGTTCTCACTCTCATAGACGACTTGAGTAGATATGGGTATGTCTACTTGATGAAACACAAGTCTGAGACCTTTGAAAAGTTCAAGGAATTTCAGAATGAGGTAGAGAATCAACGTGACCGAAAAATAAAGTTCTTACGATCAGATCGTGGAGGAGAATATTTGAGTCACGAATTTGGTACACACTTAAGGAAATGTGGAATCGTTTCACAACTCACGCCGCCTGGAACACCTCAGCGTAACCGTGTGTCCGAACGTCGTAATCGCACTCTATTGGATATGGTGCGATCTATGATGGCTCTTACCGATTTACCGCTATCATTTTGGGGATATGCTCTAGAGACAGCTACATTCACTTTAAATAGGGCACCGTCTAAATCCGTTGAGACGACACCGTATGAATTATGGTTTGGGAAGAAACCTAAGCTGTCGTTTCTAAAAGTTTGGGGATGCGATGCTTATGTCAAGAAACTTCAACCTGAAAAGCTCGAACCCATGTCGGAAAAATGCGTCTTCATAGGATATCCTAAGGAAACCATTGGGTATACCTTCTACCTTAGATCCGAAGGCAAGATCTTTGTTTCCAAGAACGGATCCTTTCTTGAAAAAGAGTTTCTCTCGAAAGGAGTAAGTGGGAGGAAAGTAGAACTTGATGAAGTACTACCTCTTGAACCGTAAAGTAGTGCAGCTCAGGAAAATGTTCCTGTGGTGCATACAACGACTGAAGAGGAAATTAATGATGATGATCAAGGTACTTCGAATCAAGTTGCTACTGAACTTCGTAGGTCCACAAGGACACGTTCCACACCAGAGTGGTATGGCAACCCAGTCCTGGAAATCATGTTGTTAGACAACGGTGAACCTTCAAACTATGAAGAAACGATGGCGGGCCAAGATTCCAACAAATGGCTTGAAGCCATGCAATCCGAGATAGGATCCATGTATGAAAACAAAGTATGGACTTTGACAGACTTGCCCGATGATCGGCGAGCGATAGAAAACAAATGGATCTTTAAGAAGAAGACGGACGCGGATGGTAATGTTACCATCTATAAAGCTCGACTTGTCGCTAAAGGTTATCGGCAAGTTCAAGGGATTGACTACGATGAGACTTCCTCTCCCGTAGCAAAGCTGAAGTCCGTCCAAATCATGTTAGCAATTGCCGCATACTATGATTATGAGATATGGCAAATGGACGTCAAAACGGCATTCCTTAACGGCTATATTAAGGAAGAACTGTATATGATGCAGCCGGAAGGTTTTGTCGACCCTAAGAATGCTAACAAGGTATGCAAGCTCCAGCGATCCATTTATGGGCTGGTGCAAGCATCTCGGAGTTGGAACATTCGCTTTGATGAGATGATCACAGAGTTTGGGTTTATGCAGACTTATGGAGAAGCCTGCGTTTACAAGAAAGTGAGTGGGAGCTCTGTAGCATTTCTCATATTATATGTAGATGACATACTTTTGATGGGAAATGATATAGAACTTTTGGACAACATTAAGGCCTACTTGAATAAGAGTTTTTCAATGAAGGACCTTGGATAAGCTTCTTATATATTAGGCATCAAGATCTATAGAGATAGATCGAGATGCCTGATAGGTCTTTCACAAAGCACATACCTTGAAAAGATATTGAAGAAGTTCAAAATGGATCAGTCCAAGAAAGGGTTCTTGCTCAGACATACAAGGTGTGAAATTGAGCGGCTCAATGTCCGACCACGACAGAAGATATAGAAGAGATGAGTGTCATCCCCTATGCATCAGCCATAGGTTCTATTATGTATGCCATGCTGTGTACTAGACCTGATGTAAACCTTGCCGTAAGTTTGGTAGGTAGGTACCAAAGTAATCCCGGCAAGGAACACTGGACAGCGGTCAAGAATATCCTGAAGTACCTGAAAAGGACTAAGGGCATGTTTCTCGTTTATGGAGGTGACGAAGAGCTCGTCGTAAAGGGTTACGTCGACGCTAGCTTTGACATAGATCTGGATGACTCTAAGTCACAAACCGGATACGTATATGTTGAATGGTGGAGCGAGAAGCTGGTGCAGCTGCAAGCGAAGCGTCGTGGCGGGATCTACGTGTGAAGCGGAGTACATGGCAGCCTCGGAGGCAGCGCATGAAGCAATTTGGGTGAAGGAGTTCATCACCGACCTAGGAGTCATACCCAATGCGTCGGGGCCGATCAAACTCTTCTGTGACAACACTGGAGCTATTGCACTTGCCAAGGAGCCCAGGTTTCACAAGAAGACCAGGCACATCAAGCGTCGCTTCAACTCCATTCGTGAAAATGTTCAAGATGGAGTAATAGAAATTTGCAAAGTGCATACAGATCAGAATGTCGCAGATCCGTTGACTAAACCTGTTCCGCGAGCAAAACATGATCAACACCAGAACTCTATGGGTGTTCGATTCATCACAATGTAACTATATTATTGACTCTAGTGCAAGTGGGAGACTGTTGGAAATATGCCCTAGAGGCAATAATAAAAGGATTATTATTATATTTCCTTGTTCGTGATAATTGTCTTTTATTCATGCTATTATTGTATTATCCGGAAATCGTAATACACATGTGAATAGATAGACCACAACATGTCCCTAGTGAGCCTCTAGTTGACTAGCTCATTGATCAATAGATAGTCATGGTTTCCTGACTATGGACATTGGATGTCATTGATAACGGGATCACATCATTAGGAGAATGATGTGATGGACAAGACCCAATCCTAAGCATAGCACAAGATTGTGTAGTTTGTTTTGCTAGAGCTTTTCCAATGTCAAGTATCTCTTCCTTAGACCATCAGATCGTGTAACTCCGGATACCGTAGGAGTGCTTTGGGTGTACCAAACGTCACAACGTAACTGGGTGACTATAAAGGTGCACTACAGGTATCTCCGAAAGTGTCTGTTGGGTTGACACGGATCGAGACTGGGATTTGTCACTCCGTATTACGGAGAGGTATCACTGGGCCCACTCGGTAGTGCATCATCATAATGAGCTCAAAGTGACCAAGTGTCTGGTCACGAGATCATGCATTACTGTACGAGTAAAGTGACTTGCCGGTAACGAGATTGAACGAGGTATTGGGATACCGACGATCGAATCTCGGGCAAGTAACATACCGTCTGACAAAGGGAATAGTATACGGGGTTGCTTGAATCCTCGACATCGTGGTTCATCCGATGAGATCATCGAGGAGTATGTGGGAGCCAACAAGGGTATCCAGATCCCGCTGTTGGTTATTGACTGGAGGGCCGTCTCGGTCATGTCTGCATATCTCCCGAACCCGTAGGGTCTACACACTTAAGGTTCGGTGACGCTAGGGTTATTAGGAAGACTTGTATGTGATTACCGAATGTTGTTCGGAGTCCTGGATGAGATCCCGGACGTCACGAGGAGCTCCGGAATGGTTCGGAGGTGAAGATTTATATATGGGAAGCTGTCATACGGTCACCGGAAAGTTTCGGGGGCATATCGGTATTGTACCGAGGCCACCGGAGGGGTTCCGGGTCCACCGGAGGGCCACCTCTCGGAGGGCCTCATGGGCCGTGGGGGCAGGGAACCAGCCTGGAGGGCTGGGCGCCCCCTTGGGCCCATGCGCCTAGGGTTGGGAAACCCTAGTGGGGCGCCCCCTTGCTTGGGGGCAAGCCCCTCCTTGGCCGCCCCCTCTAGATCTCATCTAGAGGGGCCGCCCCTGCCCCTCCCCTATAAATAGAGGGGCGAGGGGAGGGCTGCAACACACATCCAAGGCGCAGCCCCTCCCCTCCCCAACACCTCTCCTCCTCCGTTAAGTGCTTGGCGAAGCCCTGTCAGAGTACTGCCTCTCCACCATCACCACGTCGTCGTTCTGCTGCTGGAGCCTTCTTCCTCAACCTATCCTTCCCCCTTGCTGGATCAAGAAGGAGGAGATGTCATCCGCTCCGTACGTGTGTTGAACGCGGAGGTGCTGACCGTTCGGCACTTGGTCATCGGTGATTTGAATCACGGCGAGTACGACTCCATCATCCCCGTTCTCTTGAACGCTTCCGCACGCGATCTACAAGTGGTATGTAGATGCATCTCTCTCCTATTACTCGTTGCTTAGATGAACTCATAGATGGATCTTGGTGGAACCATAGGAAACATTTTATTTTCTGCAACGTTCCCCAACAGTTCTTAAGTAATATGATTAATTGAACTTTAATTTATCATGAACTTAGTCCTGATAGTATTTGCAAATTATGTTGTTGATCAAGTGCTCGCGATGTAGCTCCCCGTTTATTGTTTGATATGTTCCTAGAGAAAAATAAGTTGAAAGATGTTAGTAGCAATGATGCGGACTGGGTCCGTGATCTGAGGATTATCCTCATTGCTGCACAGAAGAATTATGTCCATGATGCACCGCTAGGTGACGGACCTATTGCAGGAGAAGATGCAGATGTAATGAACGTTTGGCAAGCTCGGTATGATGACTACTTGATAGTTTAGTGCACCATGCTTTACGGCTTAGAACCGGGACTTCAAACACGTTTTGAACGCCATGGAGCATACAAGATGTTCCAAGAGCTGAAATTGGTATTTCAGACTCATGCCCGAGTCAAGAGGTATGAGACCTGTGATAAATACTTTGCCTACAAGATGGAGGAGAATAGATCAACCAGTGAGCATGTGCTTAGAATGTCTGAGTAATACAATCACTTGAATCAAGTGGGAGTTAATCTTCCAGATAAGATAGTGATTAACAAAGTTCTCTAGTCACCATCACCAAGTTACTGGAACTTCGTGATGAATTATAATATGCAAGGGATGACGAAAATGATTCCCGAGCTCTTTGTGATGCTAAAATCGGCGAAGGTAGAAATCAAGAAAGAGCATCAAGTGTTGATTGTTAACAAGACCACTAGTTTCAAGAAAAAGGGCAAAGGAAAAGAAAGGGACCTTCAAGAAGAATGACAAGCAAGTTTCCACTCCCGGGAAGAAGCCCAAAGCTAGACCTAAGCCTGAAAATGAGTGCTTTTACTACAAAGGGAATGGTTACTAGAAGCGGAACTACCCCAAATACTAGGTGGATAAGAAGGATGGCAAAGTGAGCAAAGGTATATTTGATATACAGATTATTGATGTGTACCTTACTAGTGTTCATAGTAGCCCCTGGGTATTTGATACCGGTTCAGTTGCTAAGATTAGTAACACAAAACAGGAGTTGCAGAATGAATAGAGACTAGTTAAGGGTGAGGTGACGATGTGTATTGGAAGTGATTCCAAGGTTGATAAGATCACCATCGCACACTTCCTCTACCTTCAAGATTAGTGTTGGACCAAAATAAATGTTATTTGGTGTTTTCGTTGAGCATGAATATGATTGGATCATGTTTATTGCAATACGGTTATTCAGTTAAGTCAGAGAATAATTTTTGTTCTGTTTACATGAATAAAACCTTCTATGGTCATTGCGACGCCCTCGATTCAATCGTACACTAATCATGCACACAAATGTGTACGATCAAGATCAAGGACTCACGGGAAGATATCACAACACAACTCTAAAACATAAATAAGTCATACAAGCATCATAATACAAGCCAGGGGCCTCGAGGGCTCGAATACAAGTGCTCGATCATAGACGAGTCAGCGGAAGCAACAATATCTGAGTACAGACATAAGTTAAACAAGTTTTCCTTAAGAAGGCTAGCACAAACCGGGATACAATCGAAGAGGCGCAGCCTCCTGCCTCGATCCTCCTAACTACTCCTGGTCGCCGCCAACGGGCTGCACGTAGTAGTAGGCACCTCCGGTGTAGTAGTCGCCATCGACGGTGGCGTCCCGCTCTGGCTCCATCGTGCTGTTGCAGCAATCGGGTAAAGAAAGGGGGAAAAGGGGGAACAAGGCAACCGTGAGTACTCATCCAAAGTACTAGCAAGCAAGGAGCTACACTACATATGCATGGATATATGTGTAATGGGCCATATCAGTGGACTGAACTGCAGAATGCCAGAATAAGAGGGGGGTAGCTAATCCTGTCGAAGACTACGCTTCTGGCAGCCTCCGTCTTGCAACAAGTAGAAGAGAGCAGACGGAAGTCCTCCAAGTAGCATCACATAGCAATAATCCTACCCGGCGATCCCCTCCTCATTGCCCTGAGAGAGAGCGACCACCGGTTGTATCTGGCACTTGGAAGGGTGTGTTTTATTAAGTATCCGGTTCTAGTTGTCATAAGGTCAAGGTACAACTCCAAGTCGCCCTGCATACAAGATCACGGCTATTCAATAGATTAAACTTCCTGCGCAGGGTGCACCACATAACCCAACACGCTTGATCCCATTTGGCCGGACACACTTTTCTGGGTCATGCCCGGCCGCGGAAGATCAACACGTCGCAGCCCCACCTAGGCACAACAGAGAGGCCAGCACGCCGGTCTAAACCTAAGCGCACAGGGGTCTGGGCCCATCGCCCAATGCACACCTGCACGTTGCGAGGGCGGCCGAAAGCGGAACTAGCCCCCTTAATACAAGAGCAGGCTTACGTTCCAATCTGGCGCGCGCCGCTCAGTCGCTGGCGTCACGAAGTGCTTTGGCTGATACCACGACGCCGGGATACCCATAACTACTCCCACGTAGATGGTTAGTGCGTATAGACCAAATGGCCAGACTCAGATCAAATACCCAGATCTCGTTAAACGTGTTAAGTATCTGCGAACGCCGACCAGGGCCAGGCCCACCTCTCTCCTAGGTGGTCTCAACCTGCCCTGCCGCTCCGCCACAAAGTAACAGTCGCGGGCCGTCAGGAACCCAGGCCCACCTCTACCGGGATGGAGCCACGTGTCCTTTCAGCCCCCATCTCCGAATAATATCACAGGTAACGTAATGGTGTAAAGTATATAGTATATGCCCGTGATCACCTCCCAAAGTGATCACAGCCCAATAGTATAGCATGGCAGACGGACAAGAGTGTTGGGCCACTGATGGAACACTAGCATCCTATACTAAGCAATAGGATAGCAGGTAAAGGTAACAACAGTAGTAGCAAGGACAAAGCTATGCAGCAAGATAGGATTAATCAAAGCAAGAATATGCTACACTACTCTAATGCAAGCAGATAGAAAAGAATAGGCGATATCTGGTGATCAAAGGGGGGGCTTGCCTGGTTGATCAGACAAGAAGGAGGGGTCGTCAACACCGTAGTCGATCGGGGTACCAGCAGCAGCATCCATCTCGGGGTCTACCGGGGAAGAAGAGGGGGAAGGAACAGTAAATACGGAGCAAACAAAGCATCACAAAACATAACGAGGCAATACGCGGTGCTCGGTATGCCCTAATGCGGTAGGAGGTGATACCGACGAAGGGGGGAATCATCCGGGAAAGTATCCCCGGTGTTTCGCATTTTTGGGCAGAGGAGCCGGAGGGGGAAAGTTGCGAGTTCGATAGGTTAGGGATGCGTATCCGGAATCGTCTCGTCGTTCTGAGCAACTTTCATGTTGAAAATATTTTAATCCGAGTTACGGATTAAAAGATATGATTTTCTAAAGATTTTATTAATTTCTGGAATTTAATTAATTATTTAAATTAATTCGAAAATGGGTTTATGACATCAGCATGATGTCATGCTGACGTCAGCAGTCCACAGGGTTGACTGGTCAACCTGACGGTGGGACCCGATCGTCATTGATTGTTTAGTCTAATTAGGGTTTAAGTAATCTAATTACTGTTTAATTAAACTAACTAGTTAATTAGGTTAACTAAACAGGATTAATTTAGTTAATTAATTAATTAATTAATTAAATTTATTTTATTTTATTATTTTAATTCTCTTTTTTTTTATAAAACCGTGCTGGGGCGTGGGCCCCAATTGTCATTGGGCCAGGGGGCCGATGCGGGTTTGCGGGTGCTGGGTGTCGGCGCCCGTCTGGGCGATTGCCCAGATCGACAGGCAGGGGGGCGCCAGCCACGGGCGTGGCGAGGCCGCCGGTGTGGCCTGCGGCGCCCACGACGCCGGCCAAGGGAACGGAGGGCGGCGCCACGGGAGGGCGGCAAGAGCAGCAGCAGGGGAGGCGGCCACGGTGGGCGCGCACGGGGCGGGGCGCGTGCGAGGCGGTGAGCAGTCCGGGCGCGCAGGGGGAGAGCAGCACAACGGGCGCAGCGGCTCACAGAGGAGCAGGGGGCGCGGCCATGCGTCGGGTGTGGACGCCGAGGCGTTCGGCCAGGTCGTGGCCGGCAGCACCAAGTAGGAGCGGGGCGGCGTGGGCGCGTGGCCGGCACGGGTGCACGCGGAGGAGCACGTCGGGCCGAGGGAGAGAGAGAGGAGGGATAGGCGCGTGCTCACGGGGCCGGTAGGGATTCGGGGCAATGGGGGTTGAGGAGGTCGACGGGGACGACCGGGCGACGGGGAGGAAGCAGGCCGGCGATGGCGTCCGGCGACGAGGTGACAGCGACGATAGCGGGGTCCGGTGAGGAAGAGGCCGTGGCACGGCGCGAGGGAGAGGGGTTCGTCGCCGGCGGGTGGCTCGTCCACCGCGGTAGGGTCGCCGGGCGGCGCGGGGCTCGAGCACGGAGCCAGGGCGGCATCGGCGACAGTTCGGTCCTTGCCCCCGATCTCGATCCAGATCGGGGGAGGAGGAGTGGGCGACGTGGGGTGGAAATGGGTGTGTGGGGGGTTAGGGTTTCTGGGTCCAGGGGATAAGGGAGAGTGGGGGCGGGCCGACATGGGCCGGTGGGGAAAGTGGGCCAAGCAGCCCAAGAGGGGTCTGCCCCCTCCCCCCCATTTGTTTTGTTTTTTTCTTTGTTTTCCCTTTTTATTTTTTAAATGTTTAGCACCTAATTGATTTTTATAATATAGGGGAGCTAGCTCACAAATTGCAGTGCATTAGATCCTAGCACCAAAAACTAGTTTGGGTGAAATACTATTTCATATTAGATTTAAATTAATTAAAAGGTTATTAAATAATGTATTCAACCACTGTTTGAGATTGTTTAGATGACTTATCGTATTTCAACAATGTTGTTTACGATTTTATCCTAGCCTCTGATTTATCTACTATTTATTGAACATTTTAGTTTTTAAGTTTGAAAACTTTTGTTGTTTGCCTTTAATTAAATTTTGAATTTGAATCGTTTTGAACTAACGCGAGATTAGCAACAGTAATCATGGTGACGTGGCATCATTAATAGAAGGTTACTGTAGCTTAATTATCCGGGCGTCACAATTCTCCTCCACTACAAGAAATCTCGTCCCGAGATTTAAGAGGGGTGCAAGGGGGGAAAGTTTTGGTTACGAATTTCTAGCGAGTGTTCCCAGTCTTGGTTGCTCTTCTCGAAGAGGTCGATCCATTACATTGATGTCTTCATTTCTCTACTTCAGGTCATCATGATCAAGTCGTCATCCTTTCTTCGGGATTCCATCGTACTTACGTAAGAATAAAGGGTGGGTATTCCGGGGGAACGAACCTCTGCAAGGTTAACTAACTGGTCGATAACATGGAGGAAGGTGGCGGAAAGTAACTCTCGAATCGAATCTTAAGAAATTATCGAGAGCAAATTAAGGAGGTAACCTGGTAAGTTTCGAGCGGGCAGGCAATCGTTCAATGCCTGTAATAGGGCGTGAAAGGGTCAAACAACGGGAATAAGTATTGTGTCCGATATCAGACCTAAAGGTGGCTCGTGAATTACATACGAGGTCACGCGTGAGGAACAACCTTGGGAACAGGGGGTGTAGGAGAGTCAGGTTTCGATCCCGTGGAACTGTGGGTTATGGGCCCAACATGTGGGTTAAGAGTAGGAAGGGCGGTAACGTCTTGCACGATCATGTACGCAAGGCATGTCAGAGGATAGCCTGTTAGTTATGTCGGCAACAACGTCGGTACCAAGGGCGAGGGACGAAGAGAACCATTTTCCCGCTCGTTGAACGAGGCGGACCAATAGGCAAAGTTCTCATCCATCAGTGGTTACCGGAATGTCATCAACAATAGAAACAGGGTCTTACTGACACGGTTTGTACACCAAGGTGTTTTACATATAGATCACAAGAAGGGTTAAGCAAACCAATGGAAAGGAAAATGATATTCTCAGATTAAACAGAACAATGGAAAGGAAAATGTGTTTAAACACATATTTCAGGGGTATATCCTTCCCAAGGATAAGCAGAGCATGATATCCATGACAGGATATAATGTAGAAAACTCTTTAGGTAGGGGAGAGAATTTTCATGACATTACCCATACATCGGTGTTTGGATAATTGAGCAAGAAACATTTAGCATTGGGCTTCAAATGTTCTTGTTGAAAATCGGAGTACCATAGACATGCTTCGAGATAGCATTGACATGGTCTTCAAGCAAAGGTTGGATCTTGGATACACAAAGTATCCATCAGGATCAACTTATAGAATAAGTCTTACAAATTTCCTCCAGGAAGAATGGTTATTTTGCAAAAGAAATTATAATGATAGGTCCTCCAGCCGGGGGGGGGGGGGTGCTAGGCATGACATCATGTTACCGGGTCATCAAAGGATCAACATCATAACTCTTGGAAAGTTGTCCCAACCATCATATCTGACCGAGATTCATATCCAATTGGTGTCATGATACCTCAGACTCAGGGGGTCCGAGAGGAAAAGGTGCAACACAAGTTGACGAGATGACATTGTAAGATTCTCGGGGAAATGAACTATGAAGTGATTTCCGTTAACAAGAGTCCATCATTAACCCAAGGAGAGGACAAGGAGGTGTCTGGTGAACTCAATGGCAATTCATCGAGATTCCCAAAAGATGGATTTCCACAATTAAGTGAACAAGGAGATAACATTTGACTGATCAAATGATATAAGGAAGTATGCTCGAGGAAAACATACACAATTAAACATTGGTTGAAAGGTGCGCCCGAAATATGGGTTGGGTTGCACGACCAATGTCAGAATGGTGATTCAATAATCAATAGCCTAAGAATGAACTTTCGACCATTAACTTCAAAGAAATAGGGTTGCTAGAAGGAAAGAATCCAAACAACACCGTTCACTTGGTGGAATTAACACGGGGACCAAGAAAGAATGGTGATGGTGAGAAGTATTTCTATGTCAAGAATTCTCAAGAGGTGGAACAAATCTCAGAACATTCTTGACATAAAGGATGGTAATACTCCGAGGTAAAGAAGAACATTGCTGGATAGCAAGGAACTCAAGGTATAACACCAAACATGAACAAGCTTGTGTTGGTGGGAAGGCAATAAAGTGGTCGATGATAATACAATTCATCGAGGGCAAGGATGGTATTTCTCATCATGAATTCAATTGATATCCTGGATGAGCTCAGAATGTTGATGATCACGACACCTTTGTCGCGAGAGTTCATGAAGATGTAATCGATCGGCGACGACATCAAGTCAAAGTAATGATGAAGTGAAAAGTTATTGGAACCAAGGGTACGACACAAACTCGAAACCAAGCTTGTTGTTCAAGGCAACATGATATGACGATGAGGATCGACGTAAGGTTAGTTCATCGTCGAAAATTGTGCTCCGAGAAGAAGGACCGGGTAGCACAGTTAAAATCATCACGACAATGATATAGCCAAACAGGCTAGGAATGGCGTGATCGGGTACAAACTCGCACTTATAGAAGCTATCAAGAGTTGTTGAACCGTAGTGCGGACTCGGTTCAGTTATCGGTGTCTTTGAGTGTATAATAACTCAGAGCCCGTGAAAAATTGGAATCAGTGGGAAGGTAGCACTTGATGAAGAACTCATAAGAAGTTATGCAGTTCCATGATAATCTCGAAATACCAGGGGGGTAATACTCGACACAAAATCAAGTAAAGGTTGGACTGGTGTATTGATCCATAGAAGACAATTGTTTTATCTTGTCCGAGAAATGGAATCAAAGAAGAACAATCATGGTCGGAACCACGGTTGCAAGGGATCAATTCACAGATACCATATGTTAGCTATCAAGGAAATAGTTATTATTACAAGAAGCTTCCATGATAGGATATACATCGCGTCCATGGGCATGAACACAAAGTTCAAGGTCGACTCCCACTTCCTCAATGCATAATCTTCCATTCACCTCTCATATTTCGAAGATGACATTAGTTGTTGAAAGTTTTACCTGGTGCAATACCAGATAAGTATGACTCGTGAAATCTTTCGGGTTCACGCCGATGAGGGAAGGCGTTGGTTCAATCCCATCGGGGCTCCTTACGAACATATACCATAAGCTTCAAGAGTAAATATCACCAGCTCGAAAGCAGAGCAAGGTTGACAAAAGGAAGGATACAAATTACCAAAGGCATTATGTATCGGAGAAAGAACTCACAAAGTGATTAATTATGAAGGAAACGGTCGGATAATAATCCAACAGTGGATATGGCGATCCACAATGGGGCTGATATGAGTATCGATACCCAATCAGAGGAAGAAAGAATGCGAATGCAACAAGTTATGGAGTCATCTGAATAATTCAAAGCTTAAATGCAAAGGAATTATATTTCCAAAACAAGGGATCAGAAGCAGACGTTCTGATCAAGGATGGATCAATTGTATATACCAGAGCCACAATCGACGACAGATAGTTTGGTCGAGAACCAGCTCATGTTCAAAATGACGTCTGAGCCGGAAAGATAATCCTAGGACTCGGCTGATGATTGTGAACATTCACAACGTATTGAATCAACGGACTCAAAAATGATGGTGACAAAGGATGCTAATATTATTACTATACTTATGGGATTAATCATAATGAAAGCAAACAAGAAATTCCAGAGCAATAGGTTGCTGAGGATTTTTGGAATATCGAATGGTATTTCGAAGACTTTTGTGTAACACAGGAACAACTGGGGGATGAGCTGATACTCGATAAGTGCGAGAATTAACCGTAGGGGTATTCAGGTGACAAGGAACATCACGGCAGTAAGCTCGAAGGATTATCGAAACAATGACGAGTTTTTCAGGGTATCTTGTAATAACAAGACCAAGTGGGGATGAGGGTAAGAATAACAACTGCAAGTAGTTATCCATAAGGGTTTACGGTGGGAGGGGAATTGCAAACGCGATGAACACAAGTTCTCGAGTTAACAGCGGAGAGTATCTTCAGGGTCTTCTGGTGCAGCAGATGATCATCAGTAATAAGGGGCTCTCCGGGTGAAAGTGATAACGAGACCCTAATGTTAGATTTAGTAAAATTCATTTAATCCGAATAGAGGAGAGATCAGAGTCCCAGAGTAAAGGTCGAGGAGTAAAAGATCCTAATACCACCCAATGGCGACGTGGGCCCGTAAGGCACACAACCATGTTAGTAAAAGTTTCACAATGACTAGACTCGACTTCGGCCAAGGAGTGTGGAAGGGGAATTCCTACAGGCAGTCGGCTCTGATACCAACTTGTGATGCCCTCGATTCAATCGTACACTAATCATGCACGCAAATGTGTACGATCAAGATCAAGGACTCACGGGAAGATATCACAACACAACTCTAAAACATAAATAAGTCATACAAGCATCATAATACAAGCCAGGGGCCTCGAGGGCTCGAATACAAGTGCTCGATCATAGACGAGTCAGCGGAAGCAACAATATCTGAGTACAGACATAAGTTAAACAAGTTTGCCTTAAGAAGGCTAGCACAAACCGGGATACAATCGAAGAGGCGCAGGCCTCCGCCTCGATCCTCCTAACTACTCCCGGTCGCCGCCAACGGGCTGCACGTAGTAGTAGGCACCTCCGTGTAGTAGTCGCCATCGACGGTGGCGTCTGCTCCGGCTCCATCGTCTGCTGCAGCAATCGGGTAAAGAAAGGGGAAAAGGGGAAGAAGGCAACCGTGAGTACTCATCCAAAGTACTGCAAGCAAGGAGCTACACTACATATGCATGGATATATGTGTAATGGGCCATATCGATGGACCGAACTGCAGAATGCCGTAATAAGAGGGGATAGCTAATCCTCGTCAAGACTACGCTCGCAGCCTCCGCCTTGCAACAAGTAGAAGAGAGCAGACGGAAGTCCTCCAAGTAGCATCACATAGCAATAATCCTACCCGCGATCCCTCCTCATTGCCACGAGAGAGAGACCACCGGTTGTATCCGCACTTGGAAGGGTGTGTTTTATTAAGTATCCGGTTCTAGTTGTCATAAGGTCAAGGTACAACTCCAAGTCGCCCTGTTATCAAGATCACGGCTATTCGAATAGATTAAACTTCCCTGCAGGGGTGCACCACATAACCCAACACGCTTGATCCCATTTGGCCGGACACACTTTTCTGGGTCATGCCCGGCCGCGGAAGATCAACACGTCGCAGCCCCACCTAGGCACAACAGAGAGGCCAGCACGCCGGTCTAAACCTAAGCGCACAGGGGTCTGGGCCCATCGCCCAATGCACACCTGCACGTTGCGAGGGCGGCCGAAAGCAGAACTAGCCCCCTTAATACAAGAGCAGGCTTACGTTCCAATCCGGCGCGCGCCGCTCGATCGGCCGGCGTCACGAACGGCGCTTCGCCGATACCACGACGCCGGATACCTATAACTACTCCCACGTAGATGGTTAGTGCGATAGACCAAATGGCCGACTCGGATCAAATACCCAGATCTCGTTAAACGTGTTAAGTATCCGCGAACGCCGACCAGGCCAGGCCCACCTCTCTCCTAGGTGGTCTCAACCTGCCCCGCCGCTCCGCCAAAAGTAACAATCGGGGCCGTCAGAACCCAGCCCACCTCTACCGGGATGGAGCCACGTGTCCTTTCAGCCCCCATCTCCTAACAAGATCACGAGTAACGAATGGTGTAAAGTATATAGTATATGCCCGTGATCACCTCCCAAGTGATCACAGCCCAAAGAGTATAGCATGGCGATTTGGACAAGAGTGTAGGGCCACCGATGGAACACTAGCATCCTATACTAAGCAATAGGATAGCGGTAAAGGTAACAACAAGAGTAGCAAGGACAAAGCTATGCAGCGAAGATAGGATTAATCGAAAGCAAGAATATGCTACACTACTCTAATGCAAGCAGATAGAAAAGAATAGGCGATATCCGGTGATCAAGGGGGCTTGCCTGGTTGCTCGATAAGAAGGAGGGGTCGTCAACACCGTAGTCGATCGGGTACCAAAGCAGCAGATCGATCTCGTGGTCTACCGGGAAGAAGAGGGGAAGGAACAGAATACGGAGCAAACAAAGCATCACAAAACATAACGAGGCAATACGCGGTGCTAGGTATGCCCTAACGCGTAGGAGGTGATACCGACGAAGGGGAATCATCCGGAAAGTATCCCCTGTTTCGCATTTTCGGCGAGAGGAGCCGAGGGGAAAGTTGCGAGTTCGATAGGTTAGGGATGCGTGGCGGGCATTTAACAGGTTGCTTATCCGAATCGCCTCGCTGCTTACGAGCAACTTTCATGTTGAAAATATTTTAATCCGAAGTTACGGATTAAAAGATATGATTTTCTAAAGATTTTATTAATTTCTGGAATTTAATTAATTATTTAAATTAATTCGAAAATGGGTTTATGACATCAGCATGATGTCATGCTGACGTCAGCAGTCCATAGGGTTGACTGGTCAACCTGACGGTGGGACCCGACCGTCATTGATTGTTTAGTCTAATTAGGGTTTAAGTAATCTAATTACTGTTTAATTAAACTAACTAGTTAATTAGGTTAACTAAACATGATTAATTTAGTTAATTAATTAATTAATTAAATTTATTTTATTTTATTTTTCAGTTCTCTTTTTTTTATAAAACCGTTCTGGGGCGTGGGCCCCAATTGTCATTGGGCCAGGGGGCCGATGCGGGTTTGCGGGTGCTGGGTGTCGGCGCCCGTCTGGGCGATTGCCCAGATCGACAGGCAGGGGGGGCGCCAGCCACGGGCGTGGCGAGACCGCCGGTGTGGCCGCCGGCGCCCACGACGCCGCCAAGGAACGGAGGGCGGCGCCACGGGAGGGCGGCAAGAGCAGCAGCAGGGAGGCGGCCACGGTGGGCGCAAGACAAGGCGGGGCGCGGCGTCGGCGGTGAGCAGTCCGGCGCGCAGGGAGAGCAACTGTAACGCGCAGCGGCTCACAGAGGAGCAGGGCGCGCCATGCGTCGAGTGTGGACGCCGAGGCGTTCGCCAGTCGTGGCCGGCAGCACCAAGTAGGAGCGGGCGGCGTGGCGCGTGGCGGCACGGGTGCACGCGAAGGAGCACGTCGGGCCGAGGGAGAGAGAGAGGAGGGATAGGCGCGTGCTCACGGGGCCGGTAGGGATTCGGGGCAATGGGGGTTGAGGAGGTCGACGGGGACGACCGGGCGACGGGGAGGAATCAGGCCGGCGATGGCGTCCGGCGACGAGGTGACAGCGACGATAGCGGGGACCGGTGAGGAAGAGGCCGTGGCACGGCGCGAGGGAGAGGGGTTCGTCGCCGGCGGTGGCTCGGCCCACCATGTAGGGTCGCCGGCGGCGGGGCTCGAGCACAGAGCCAGGGCGGCGTCGACGGCAGTTCGGTCCTTGCCCCCGATCTCGATCCAGATCGGGGAGGAGGAGGGCGTGGGGTGGAAATGGGTGTGTGGGGGGTTAGGGTTTCTGGGTCCAGGGGATAAGGGAGAGTGGGGGCGGGCCGACATGGGCCGGTGGGGAAAGTGGGCCAAGCAGCCCAGGAGGGGTCTGCCCCCTCCCCCCATTTGTTTTGTTTTTTTTCTTTGTTTTCCCTTTTTCTTTTTTAAATGTTTAGCACCTAATTGATTTTTATAATATAGGGGAACTAGCTCACAAATTGCAGTGCATTAGATCCTAGCACCAAAAACTAGTTTGGGTGAAATACTATTTCATATTATATTTAAATTAATTAAAAGGTTATTAAATAATGTATTCAGCCACTGTTTGAGATTGTTTAGATGACTTATCGTATTTCAACAATGTTGTTTACGATTTTATCCTAGCCTCTGATTTATCTATTATTTATTGAACATTTTAGTTTTTAAGTTTGAAAACTTTTGTTGTTTGCCTTTAATTAAATTTTGAATTTGAATCGTTTTGAACTAACGCGAGATTAGCAACAGTAATCATGGTGACGTGGCATCATTAGTAGAAGGTTACTGTAGCTTAATTATCCGGGCGTCACAGTCATACACCCAATGTAAATGGTTTACTGAATCTTGATCGTAGTGATACACATATTCATAATATTGATGCCAAAAGATGCAAAGTTAATAATGATAGTGCAACTTATTTGTGGCACTGCCGTTTTGGTCATATCGGTGTAAAGCGCATGAAGAAACTACATGCGGATGGACTTTTTGAATCACTTGATGCTTGCGAACCGTGCCTCATGGGCAAGATGACTAATCCGTTCTCCGGAACAACGGAGCAAGCAACTGACTTATTGGAAATAATACATACTGATGTATGCGGTCCGGTGAGTGTTGAGGCTTGCAGCAGGTATCGTTATTTTCTGACCTTCACCAGATGATTTGAGAAGATATGGGTATATCTACTTGATGAAACACATGTATGAAACATTTGAAAGGTTCAAAGAATTTCAGAGTGAAGTGGAGAATCATCGCAGCAAGAAAATAAAGTTTCTACGATCTGATCGCGGAGGTGAATATTTGAGTTGTTTGGCCTTCATTTAAAACAATGTGGAATAGTTTCACAACTCATGCCACTTGGAACACCACATCATAATGGTGTGTCTGAACGTCGTAACCGTACTTTATTAGATAATGTGCGATCTATGATGTCTCTTATCGATTTACCACTATAATTTTGGGGTTATGCATTAGAGATAGCTGCATTCACTTTAAATAGGGCACCATCTAAATCCGTTGATACGACACCGTATGAAGTGTGGTTTGGCAAGAAACCTAAGCTGACGTTTCTTAAAGTTTGGGGTTGCGATGCTTATGTGAAAAAGCTTCAACCTGATAAGCTCGAACCCAATCGTAGAAGTGCGTCTTCATAGGATACCCAAAAGAAACTGTTGGGTACACCTTCTATCACAGATCCAATGGCAAGATCTTTGTTGCTAAGAATGGATCCTTTCTAGAGAAGGAGTTTCTCTCGAAAGAAATGAGTGGGAGGAAAGTTGAACTTGATGAGGTAATTGTTGGGGAATGTAGTAATTTCAAAAAATTTCCTATGCAGACGCAAGATCATGGTGATGCATAGCAACGAGAGGAGAGAGTGTTGTCCACGTACCCTCGTAGACCGTAAGCGGAAGCGTTATGACAATGCGGTTGATGTAGTCGTACGTCTTCACGATTGACCGATCCTACTACCGAATGTACGGCACCTCCGCGATCTGCACACGTTCGGCTCGGTGACCTCCCACGAACTCACGATCCAGCAGAGTGTCGAGGGAGAGCTTCCTCAGCACGACGGCGTGATGACGGTGATGATGAAGCTATCGGCGTAGGGCTTCGCCTAAGCACTATGATGATATGACCAAGGTGGATTATGGTGGAGGGGGCACCGCACACGGCTAAGAGATCAATGATCAACTTGTGTGTCTATGGGGTGCCCCCTCCCCCGTATATAAAGGAGTGGAGGAGGGGGAGGGCCGGCCCTCCTATGGCGCGCCCCATGGGGAGTCCTACTCCCACCGGGAGTAGGATTCCCCCCTTCCCTAGTTGGACTAGGAGTGGAAGGAAGGGGGAGAGAGGGGGAATGAAAGGGGGGGGGGACCCAATTCGGATTGGGCTTGGTGGGGGTGCGCCCCCTCCTAGGCCTCCCTCTCTTCTCTCCCACTATGGCCCAATAAGGCCCATATACCTCCCGGGGGGTTCCGGTAACCTCCCGGTGCTCTGGTGTATGCACGAACTCACCCGGAACCTTTTCCGATGTCCAAACATAGGATTCCAATATATCGATCTTTACGTCTCGACCATTTCGAGACTCCTCGTCATGTCCGTGATCATATCCGGGACTCTGAACTACCTTTGGTACATCAAAACACATAAACTCAAAATACCGATCATCACCGAACATTAAGTGTGCGGACCCTACAGGTTTGAGAACTATGTAGACATGACCGAGACTCATCTCCAGTCAATAACCAATAGCGGAACCTGGATGCTCATATTAGTTCCTACATATTCTACGAAGATCTTTATCGGTCAAACCGCATAACAACATACGTTGTTCCCTTTTTCATCGGTATGTTACTTGCCCGAGATTCGATCGTCGGTATCCCAATACCTAGTTCAATCTCGTTACCGACAAGTATCTTTACTCGTTCCCTAATGCATCATCCCGCAACTAACTCATTAGTTACATTTCTTGCAAGGCTTATAGCGATGTGCACTACTGAGAGGGCCCAGAGATACCTCTCCGACAATCGGAGTGACAAATCCTAATCTCGATCTATGCCAACTCAACAAGTACCATCAGAGACACCTTTAGAGCACCTCTATAATCACCCAGTTACGTTGTGACGTTTGGTAGCACACAAAGTATTCCTCCGGTATTCGGGAGTTGCATAATCTCATAGTCAAAGGAACATGTATAAGTCATGAAGAAAGCAATAGCAATATACTAAACGATCAAGTGATAAGCTAACAGAATGGGTCAAGTCAATCACATCATTCTCTAATAATGTGATCCCATTAATCAAATGACAACTCATGTCTATGGCTAGGAAACTTAACCATCTTTGATTCAACAAGCTAGTCAAGTAGAGACATACTAGTGACACTCTGTTTGTCTATGTATTCACACATGTACTAAGTTTCCGGTTAATACAATTCTAGCATGAATAATAAACATTTATCATGATATAAGGAAATATAAATAACAACTTTATTACTGCCTCTAGGGCATATTTCCTTCAGTATCCCACTTGCACTAGAGTCAATAATCTAGTTCACATCGCCATGTGATTTAACACCAATAGTTCACATCACAATGTGATTAACACCCATAGTTCACATCGCCATGAGACCAACACTCAGAGGGTTTACTAGAGTCAGTAATCTTAGTTCACATCGCCATGTGATTAACACCCAAAGAGTACTAAGGTGTGATCATGTTTTGCTTGTGAGAGAAGTTTAGTCAACAGGTCTGCCATATTCAGATCCATATGTATTTTGCAAATTTCTATGTCAACAATTCTATGCACGGAGCTACTCTAGCTAATTGCTCCCACTTTCAATATGTATCCAGATTGAGACTTAGATTCATCTAGATCAGTGTCAAAACTTTCATCGACGCAACCCTTTACGACTGAACCTTTTGTCACCTCCATAATCGAGAAACATATCCTTATTCCACTAAGGATAATTTTGACCGCCGTCCAGTGATCTACTCCTAGATCACTATTGTACTCCCTTGCCAAACTCAGTATAGGGTACACAATAGATCTGGTACACACCATGGCATACTTTATAGAACCTATGGATGAGGCATAGGGAATGACTTTCATTCTCTTTCTATCTTCTGCCCTGGTCGGGCTTTGAGTCTTACTCAATTTCACATCTTGCAACATAGGCAAGAACTCTTTCTTTGATTGTTCCATTTTGAACTACTTCAAAACTTGTCAAGGTATGTACTCATTGAAAAAACTTATCAAGCGTCTTGATCTATCTCTATAGATCTTGATGCTCAATGTGTAAGCATCTTCACCGAGGTCTTTCTTTGAAAAACTCCTTTCAAACACTCCTTTATGCTTTCCATAAAATTCTACATTATTTCCTATCGACAATATGTCATTCACATATACTTATCAGAAAGGCTGTAGTGCTCCCACTCACTTTCTTCTAAATACAGGCTTCACCGCAAGTCTGTATAAGACTATATGCTTTGATCAACTTATGAAAGTGTATATTCCAACTCCGAGATGCTTGCACCAGTCCATAGATGGATCGCTGGAGCTTCCAAACTTTGTTAGCACCTTTAGGATCAACAAAACTTTCTGGTTGCGTCATATACAACTCTTCTTCAATAAATCCATTAAGGAATGCAGCTTTGCTATCCATTTGCCAGATTTCATAAAATGCGGCAATTGCTAACATGATTCGGACAGACTTAAGCATCACTACGAGTGAGAAAATCTCATTGTAGTCAACACCTTGAACTTTGTCAAAAACCTTTTTCGACAAGTCTAGCTTTGTAGATAGTAACACTACTATCAGTGTCCGTCTTCCTCTTGAAGATCCATTTATTTTCTATGGCTTGCCGATCATCGGGCAAGTCAACCAAAGTCCACACTTTGTTCTTGATACGTCTCCAACGTATTGATAATTTATGAAGTATTCATGCCATGTTTACTATTGTTTTATATGATCTTGGTATTATTTGATTAGAACTAACCCGGACTGACGCTATTTTCAGCAGAACTACCGTGGTGTTGTTTTTGTGCAGAAATAAAAGTTCTCGGAATGCGCTGAAAATCAATGGAGAATTTTTCTGGAAAATAAAAAAAATACTGGAACAAAAATCTACCGGAGGGGAGTCCCGGGGGCCCCACGAGGGTGGGGGGCGCGCCCACCTCCCTGGGCGCGCCCCTGTGCCTCGTGGACTACCTGTGGGGCCCCCTGTCTTGTTCTCGACGCCAACCTCTCCTATAAATACAGAAACCTCTAGAAGTTAACCTTGATTGGAAGTTCCGCCGCCGCAAGCTTCTGTAGCCACGAGAAATCAATCTAGGCCCTCTCTGGCACCCTGCCGGAGGGGGCCATCATCACCATAGGCCATGGAGGAGGATCCTGAGGGGCCATTGAGGGAGTCCTGGACTAAGGGGTCCTTGGGCATCCAACCTGTTATACATGGGCCGGACTGATGGGTTGTGAAGATACAAAGACCGAAGATTCTACCCGTGTCCGGATGGGACTCTCTTTGGCGTGGAAGGCAAGCCTGGCGGCTAAATATGAAGATTCCTTTCTCTGTAACCGACTTCGTGTAACCCTAGATCCCTCCGGTATCTATATAAACCAGAGGGTTTAGTCCATAGAGGAGGGACATATAAACAATCATAGTCATAAAGGCTAGACTTCTAGGGTTTTCGCCATTACGATCTCGTGGTAGATCAGCTCTTGTAATACTCATATTCATCAAGATCAATCAAGCAGGAAGTAGGGTATTACCTCCATAGGGAGGGCCGAAACCTGGGTAAACATCATGTCCCCCGTCTCCTGTTACCATCAACCTTAGACGCACAGTTCGGGACCCCCTACCAGAGATCCGCCGGTTTTGACATCGACATTGGTGCTTTCATTGAGAGTGCCACTGTGCTGTCCCCAAAAGGTTTGATGGATCCTTCAATCGTCAACGATGATGCTGTCCAAGGGGAAACCTTCCTCCCCGGACAGATCTTCGTGTTCGGCAGCTTCGCACTGCGAGCCAACTCGCTTGGCCATCTGGAGCAGATCGACAGCTACGCCCCTGGCCATCAGGTCAGATTTGGGAGCTTGGACTACGTCGCGGATATCCGCGGAGACTTGATCTTCGACGGATTCGAGACCACGACAGTCGCTCCCGTTGCCACGATGAACATGACTTAAATCTGTCATCGGGCCATGCCGAGGAAATTGAACCTATAATCGCTCTGGCCTTAGATCCGGAGCAGATCGCGCCATCCTTGGACGGGAAGCTCAACCCCGTCACAGAAGCCGTTGATTCAGCGGCATTGGAGCTGCACACAGACCTAACCTCAGGTGATATCTGTGTCTCCGGAACCTCGGACTCGTTTCCGGCTATAAGTTCCGAACCGTCTGCGTCCGCGCATGTCGAGCAGGGTCGATCATCGATCGCCGAATTCAGCGCCGCGGACATCTTCCGGTACTCGCCTTTAGGCGACATACTCAACTCATTAAAAAATCTATCCTTAGCGGAGGGCTCACAGCCTAATTTTATCCAGTTTGAACTGGAGGCTGATGACGGTGAATTTCGCTTCCCACCCGCCACCTACTTCATAGCCACTGTCGAAGACTTAACCAACCGCTCAATTACGGCTCCGAAGACATCGACGATTTTGACGATGATGCCGATGAGGAGCAGAGCCAAAACCTGCCGTTCACCAGACGTTGGACGGCCACCTCTTCGTACGACGTATACATGGTGGATACACCTAAAGAAACTAACGACGATGACAAAGAAGATCTAGTTGAGGATAAACCTCCGAGACACAGCCCAGACGCTGGCGTCAGCGGTGCCGTTCTTAGTCACGTCATGCAAAAGATAACAACACCGGCACCAGAGAAAATAATACTCCGGACGAGGCCGAAGAAAATGAGGACCCTGTTGAGGTAGCCTCCGAACTAGATGAACGGGAAAATGGGCACATTAGCCCTGATGAACAGGCCGCACACGAAGACTCGGAGGACAGTAATTATCTTCCACTCTACAAGGATGAGGAGAGCCTCGGCAACGAGTATTTCATCGTGCCTGAGGAACCTCTCGAGCAAGAGCGTTTTAAACACCGGCTAATAGACACTGCAAGGAGCCTGAAAAAGAAGCAGCAGCAGCTTCAAGCTGACCAAGACCTGCTCAACAATATACGGACAGATATCCTAGCAGCCAAAGAATACGGCCTCAAGTGCCCAATCAAGGGTCACCCGAGGCGCAGATTGCTACCTCAGTTCGATGAGGAGGCGACGGAACCTGTACCACGCGGTCGGGACAATGCGGCTGACCGACCACCACGCGGTCGGGATAAAGCGGCAACTCAAGCCGAACACCAGACCGCTCCACCGCACCGTAAAGGCATAGACAAAGCAGCTCGGGGTTACACATATGACCTTCGGCAGGACCTGGATAGTAGAGCATGACATACAAGATCGATCTATGGATCGCGAGGACGTGCCTCGACACGCGACGACGGCTACCTATTCGGATGTGACAAACCTAGTCACGCACGGGCCGAAAACCGCAAACGGACTCCGTCTGAGCTACGCCGTGATGTGGCCCAATATAGAGGCGCCACACACCCTCTTTGCTTCGCTGATGAAGTAATGGATCATGAATTCCCAGAAGGGTTTAAACCCATAAACATCGAATCATACGATGGAACAACTGACCCAGCGGCGTGGATCGAGGATTTTCTTCTCCATATCCATATGGCCCACGGAGATGACCTCCACGCCATCAAATACCTCCTGTTAAAACTCAAAGGACCAGCTCGGTACTGGTTAAACAGTCTGCCAGAAAAATTCTATTGGCAACTGGGAGGACTTGGAAGACGCCTTCCGCGACAACTTCCAAGGAACATATGTCCGGCCACCGGATGCCGATGACTTAAGTCACATTGTCTAGCAGCCCGGAGAGTCAGCTAGGAAGCTCTGGACTAGGTTCTTAGTTAAAAAGAACCAAATCGTCGACTGTTCGGATGCGGAGGCCCTAGCGGCCTTCAAACACAGCGTCCGGGATGAATGGCTCGCCCGCCACCTCGGTCAAGAAAAACCAATATCCATGACAGCCCTTACCGCTCTAATGACCCGCTTTTACTGGAGAAGACAACTGGCTCGCTCGTAGAAGCAACAGCGCCAGCGATCCGGGCACTTTCGAAGTCCGAGACGGCAATGGCAAGCCACGACGCAGTAAACACGAATGTTGCAATGATATTGAAAGAACACACGACACGGCGGTGAACGCCGGATTCAGCAGCCCCAAACCGGTCAACGGAAAAAGCCATTCAAGGCTAACCGAGATGGACCATCCAATTTAGACAAGATATTGGATCGGCCCGCCAGATTCATGGCAACCCCGATAAACCAGCTAATCACACCAACAGAAGTTGTTAGGTCTTCAAACAAGCCGGCAAGCTCAATGTCGACCACAAGGGGAAGAGGCCGCCCGGTGATAGCAGTGACGAAGAGACTCACCAACCAAAAGCCGGGGGTCAGAAGCAATTTGCCCCCAAAGTAAACATAGTGAACATGGTATTCACGACACACACCTCTACAGGGGAGTGCAAGAAACGTCCCCTCCGGATAGAGGACCAAACTACGGCTACTTCAGCCGAAGTACAAAGCGGTCTTATCAAACCGCATACCTTGTCGGCCATTAAGCCACCGGTCTCCATTCATCAAGATCGATCAATTTCGGAGTTGGACTAGCAGTTTGGCTTCCGCCGCCCGCCTAATATACCTGCCAAATATGTACCGCGCATACATAACTATGCACTCAAAATACCATGGGCATCGGCGGAATCACTATACAGACGGGCCTACAAGTACTCCCATAACCTCCTTACTTTTTCTTTTCCAACTACCTTTTCTTTTTACCCTTTACCATAGGTGGTTCAAAGATCGCTCATCTCACGGACTTTTTAGAGTTCGGATTCGGAAATTCACCCAGGGGCTACTCCTGTTAAAGGAGCCCTTTCATTAAGAAAAGGCGGCGTAGATGTGCGACAGGAGGTCCAAAACAATTTTTTGTAGACCGCACTCTCTATTTTGTGAGCCTATAAAATGCATGTTTCCTCAGCCGTCGACCCCTGGCATGTCAAATAGCCGGGGTTGTGGCTTTACTATCTATAAAATGATGATTGGCATATCACTCAGGTTCCAGTGAACATAATCCATATCCAGCATTCACTTTTCTCTAAAGAACTGAATTTTGCTCGCGTGGATGTTTCACACACACCTCGGCTCAAAAATTGCCAGGGGCTCGGTATTGGAGCAAATGAGTTGCCAACAAGTCCGAACAGCTTTATAGCATACTTCGGCGTCGCGAGTTCGGCCTTATATGCATCAGCTCTGAATCATGTCTTGGGTCAATAGTTGGGTTGCCCAGCTCCAGTGCTTACTACCTTACGTTCCGCTCTATCGGCTAGGATAGTAAAGGGAGAACTACTGCGTTTGTGCTTCCGGTTCATCTGGTCAAGTGATGACCCACAAGTATAGGGGATCTATCATAGTCCTTTAGATAAGTAAGAGTGTCGAACCCAACGAGGAGCAGAAGGAAATGATAAGCGGTTTTCAGCAAGGTATTCTCTGCAAGTACTGAAACAAGTGGTAACAGATAGTTGTGTGATAGGATAATTTGTAACGAGCAACAAGTAATAAAAGTAAATAAGGTGCAGCAAGGTGGACCAATCCTTTTTGTAGCAAAGGATAAGCCTGGACAAACTCTTATAATATGAAAAGCGCTCCCGAGGACACATGGGAATATCATCAAGCTAGTTTTCATCACATTCATATGATTCGCGTTCGGTACTTTGATAATTTGGTATGTGGGTGGACCGATGCTTGGGTGCTGTTCTTACTTGAACAAACATCCCACTTATGATTAACCTCTATTGCAAGCATCCGCAACTACAACAAAACTATTAAGGTAAACCTAACCATAGCATGAAACATATGGATCCAAATCAGCCCCTTAGGAAGCAACGCATAAACTAGGGTTTAAGCTTCTGTCACTCTAGCAACCCATCATCTACTTATTACTTCCCAATGCCTTCCTCTAGGCCCAAATAATGGTGAAGTGTTATGTAGTCGACGTTCACATAACACCACTAGAGGCTAGACAACATATATCTCATCAAAATATCGAACGAATACCAAATTCACACGACTACTAATAGCAAGACTTCTCCCATGTCCTCAGGAACAAACGTAACTACTCACAAAGCATATTCATGTTCATAATAAGAGGGGTATTAATATGCATATAGGATCTGAACATATGATCTTCCACCAAATAAACCAACTAGCATCAACTACAAGGAGTAATCAACACTACTAGCAACCTACTAGTACCAATCCCGGACTTGGAGACAAGAATTGGATACAAGAGATGAACTAGGGTTTTGAGAGGAGATGGTGCTGGTGAAGATGTTGATGGAGATTGCCCTCTCCCGATGAGAGGAGCGTTGGTGATGACGATGACGATGATTTCCCCCTCCCGGAGGGAAGTGTCCCCGGCAGAACAGCTCTGCCGGAGCCCTAGATTGGTTCCGCCTCGTGGCGGCGGAGTTTCATCCCGAAAGGTTGCTTCTGATTTTTTTCTCGACGAAAGACCTCATATAGCAGAAGATGGGCATCGGAGAGCCACCAGGGGGCCCACGAGGTAGGGGGCGCGCCCTAGGAGGGGGGCCCCCACCCTCGTGGACAGGGTGTGGGCGCCCTGGTCTTCATCTTTGGCGAGGATTTTTTATTATTTATTATAAGATATTCCGTGGAGTTTCAGGACTTTTGGAGTTGTGCAGAATAGGTCTCTAATATTTGCTCCTTTTCCAGCCCAGAATTCCAGCTGCCGGCATTCTCCCTCCTTATGTAAACCTTGTAAAATAAGAGAGAATGGGCATAAGTATTGTGACATAACGTGTAATAACAACCCATAATGCAATAAATATCAATATAAAAGCATGATGCTAAATGGACGTATCAACTCCCCCAAGCTTAGACCTTGCTTGTCCTCAAGCGAAAGCCAATAATGATAAATATGTCCCCATGTTTAGAGGTAGAGGTGTCTATAAAAATAAAAATACGGACATGAAGGCATCATGATTATTCTCATAACAACAACATATATAGGTATTGTCATATGATTTCTTATGTTTAAGTAATAATCAATTCACAATGCAGAGTACGAATCATAAACTTTATTGAAAACCAACAAACTATAATCTCAGTCATTAAAGCAATTGCAATTTATCATAACATCGGAAAGAGTCTATGTCAGAGCTTAGCAAGTCCACATACTCAACTATCATTTAGTCCTTCATAATTGCTAACACTCATGTGATACTTGTGGTTACGGAGTTTTAATCGGACACAGAGAAAGATATGGGCTTATGGTTTCGGCTCCCAACCTTTTACCTCAAGGGTAATGTCAACAATAATAACTCATGCCTCCTACATCCAATTAGATATATCAATCAGGATCTTTCCAACACACTATGCTTGCCAAAGGATAAAATGTAAAAGGGAAAGGTGAAGATCACCTTGACTCTTGCATAAGGTAAAAGATAATGATACAAGATAGGCCCTTCGCAGAGGGAAGCAGAGGTTGCCATGCGCTTATGGTTGGATGCACAAAATCTTAATGCGAAAGAACGTCACTTTATATTGCCCCTTGTGATATAAACCTTTATTATGCAGTCCGTCGCTTTTATTTCTTCCACGTCACAAGATCGTATAAAGCTTATTTCTCCCACACTAATCAATCATACATATTTAGAGAGCAATTTTTATTGCTTTGCACCGATGACAACTTACTTGAAGGATCTTATTCAATCCATAGGTAGATATGGTGGACTCTCATGGCAAAACTGGTTTAAGGGTTTATGTAAGCACAAGTAGTATCTCTACTTGGTGCTGAGAATTTGGCTAGCATGAGGGGCAAAGGCAAGCTCAACATGTTGGGAGATCCATGAAAATATACTTTATCTCAGATATAAGAAAACATAACTCATTACGTTGTCTTCCTTGTCCAACATCAACTCTTTAGCATGTCATATTTTAATGAGTGCTCACAATCATAAAAGATGTCAATAATAGTATATCTATATGTGAAACCTCTCTTTCCTTATTATTTCCTATTAATTGCAACGATGACCAAAGCTATGTTTGCCAACTCCCAACAACTTTTAATCATCATACTCTTTCTATGTGAAGTCATTACTCTTGATAAGATCAATATGAACTCTTTGTTTCTTTTTATTCTTTTTCTTTCTTTTCTTTTATTCACTCAAGATCATGGCAAAACAATCAAGCCCTTGACTCAACACTAATCTTTATTATATAGCTTACGGACTCGATTACATAGAGAGATCATAAAGCAAAAACTCGAAACTAGATTATGCCATAAACTTTATTCTACTAGATCAAGATACTACTAATAGGATCGAACTAAGAAAAATGGTAAAGATAGGAGATGTGGTTGTGATACGATACCGGGGCACCTCCCCCAAGCTTGGCAGTTGCCAAGGGGAGTGCCCATACCCATGTGATTATGTCTCCTTTGTCGGTGAAGATGGTGGAGGTGATGGATAGTCGTACATCGAGCGTAAGAGGTCCTCCAACTTGCGAATAATGCCCTTGAGTGCAACGATATGCTACTTCAACAAAATATTTTCACTTGTGAGATACTTGTTTTGAATACGAGCTAACTCAATCATCTTGAAAGCTTCGATTTCAGTTGGGGTGAGAAAGTTGTGATCAAGAAGGGTGTCTTCTGCTGCCGGAGCTTGGTCCTCCGTGGCCTTCTTGATCCCTTCATCCTTGTTTATCTCCATGGGTTCTTCCCTCTTCAGTTCTATCTTCATTAGCCAAGCATCTTTGTCACCATTGTTGGAGGAGGGGGACGACATGATGCCTGGCTTTGACAACCCTGACAGAAAACAGCTCGAAACAAGAACAGATGATAATTGCGTGATACGGGAGTCAAAACCTTCGGGAGAATATATAATGATTTTTTACCGACCAAAATACGTATCGTGCAAGAAAAACGGAGTCCGGAAGGCACACGAGGTGTCCATGAGGTAGGGGGGGGGGCGCCCAGGGGGGTAGGGCGCGCCCTCGACCCTCATGGGGCCCTCGTGTCCTTCCCGGACTGCTACTTATTTTTCTATTTTTCTAAATATACCAAAATGGAGAAATATTGCCTTAAAAACCGTTTTGGAGTCGGTTTACTTACGGTACCACATACCTATTCCTTTTCAGAGTCCGAAACATTCCGGAAAGTGTCCCTTATGTATTCCTCCTGGGTTACGGTTTCAATAACATTGGTTTCAACATTTATAGGATTACCTGAGATATAGTGTTTGATTCTTTGACCGTTTACCACCTTCGGATTTGTGCCTTCAAAATTATTGATTTTTATGGCACCGGAACGATAGACCTCCTCGATAACGTAGGGTCCTTCCCATTTAGAGAGAAGTTTTCTTGCAAAAAATCTTAAACGAGAGTTTTATAGCAATACATAATCACCTACATTAAACTCACGCTTTTGTATCCTTTTATCATGCCATCTTTTAACTTTTTCTTTAAACAACTTGGCATTTTCATAAGCTTGGGTCCTCCATTCATCAAGTGAGCTAATATCAAATAACCTCTTCTCACCGGCAAGTTTGAAATCATAGTTGAGCTCTTTAATAGCCCAATAAGCCTTATGCTCTAGTTCAAGAGGTAAGTGACATGCTTTTCCATAAACCATTTTATACGGAGACATACCCATAAGATTTTTATATGCAGTTCTATAGGCCCATAATGCATCATCAAGTTTCTTGGACCAATTCTTCCTAGACCTATTGACAGTCTTTTGCAAAATTAATTTGAGCTCTCTATTACTCAATTATACTTGACCACTAGACTGAGGGTGATATGGAGATGCAATTCTATGATTAACGTCATATTTAGCAAGCATTTTAGGGTAAGTACCATGAATAAAATGTGAACCACCATCAGTCATTAAATATCTAGGGACTCCAAACCTCGGAAAAATAACTTCTTTAAGCATTTTAATTGAGGTGTTATGATCAGCTGTAGCGACCCGACCTCAGACGGTCAAGCCTCTGTGTTACTGTGCCATCCCTGGATCAGTATGCTGGCACACACAGTACATCAATGTATATATCAAAGTGCAATCACATGCATAAATAACGTAGAATTGATATATACCTCATAATACTCAGCGGAAACAATCAAACGGGTGTGGAGTCCCATCAACGCCATCGGCAGGTTGAGTGTAGACCGTAACCCTGTATCGTAACTCTTACTCGTCGAGGAAAATATCTGCAACATGATACGTTGCAGCCGTGTAGGTCAGTACATTGAATGTACCGGCAAGATCACAATAAAAAGAACAGATGATAAAACTATACTATATGCAATATGGCTTTGTGGCTCTGTGTCTGAGTTTTGTTTTGCATAAAAGCTAGTTTTATTTTACCTACATCAAAGGAATAAATGAAGTCTGTACTATGGAGTTTTTCTGTCATGACATGGTTCCGCCAACCGATGTCTCATAGCCCAAATTCATCATAAGTTGCCCACAATTAAGTTATCAGTCCGGTGTTGAGAGTTCCGAGATAGATCCAAGTCCAGATGCTCAATTTGTCCGTAACCGGGGACACGGCTAATCGATTAGGTTTAAACCCTCTGCAGAGGTTTGTACACTTTACCCGCAAGATTCGATCCCTCTCGTTACGTTCTCGCACTTCAGGGTGTTTGAGAACAAGATGACCGAAACATGGTCTTCCAAAGAGTTCCTCTGACCACTGTCCGGTACTCAACCCATCCTACCGTAGTTCTACATCTGCTAGTACCGTCCCAGCCAGAGTCACAACTAAGGTCAACCAAGCCAGAGCCCATAATGACTTGCGGTTGCACAGGTAAGCTTCCGGGCGTGAAGTATTCTTCCGTCTCTTTGAGTCTGGGTGAAGCTTTCCGCAAGATGTCATGGCGCTTCTCCATGCATCCCGGCCAACCACTGGGTTCTCCAGGGTGCCCGTCAACCGTCCTTCACCCAAGAGTGTGTATTGAATTCTTGTCTTGAGTCTTGAAGTCTTGAGGCCTTGAAGATGCAGTCCTTGCAGATTCCATCATGGAGTTGTCGTCATTGACGAGAATCCTCCATTCTCACACCACTCCAGTACTCATACCAAACCCGTCTACTATAGCATAGCATTAAATAAAATATCATCCCGGCTTGGTAACAGGGGTGGGTTCCTACCTCATGCATACTACTCAACTACAAGGATTCAATAACACTACTTGAGGGGTGGTTGCAAAGATGTCACTAAATGCAATAAAACATAGGCAGGAAAGCATGGTCAAAGTGAACTTGCCTTGTTGACGATCTTGAAAAAACTAGGGTTTCAGTAGTAGCAATCTTCGCACTCGGAAATTCTACCGAGGCAAACAATAACTATAATAAGCACATAGCATAACATAGCATAACAAAGTAACACACCAAAACCAACAAAGCAAAACCCAAAGGAAAACTTAAAGAAAAAACAACCCAAAGTTTTCCTACTTCAAATAACAATAAAATAGTTTTATATAACAAAATTTCTTAACATCACCTAATCATGGTTTTATGTTAACTAAACAGAAAATATTTCATTAAGCAACTAGGAGCAAAAAGAATTAAATAAAAAATCTATTATGAAACTCCCGCAATAAGCAAAACAAGCTTTAATTCAAATCTGATCTAACTCAATTTTTATAAATCCAAACATAGACAAATTATATATTTTTGGAAACTACAAGAAAATTTTGATCTAAAGCAAAAAGAATCAGCATCATTGGACTTCTAGATCAAAAGTTATAGGCTAAACAAGAACGGAACTAAATCTGTTACGGAAATAAATCTAAAAACGAAAACGGAGTTACCTGTACGTGAGGTAGAGATGGCAGGAAGGAGACGGCGATGTGGAGGGCTGCTCCGACGAGGGGGCAAGGTCGCCAAGCGGGTGGGGGTGGAGGAGGAGGGGTCGGCGCTTAGGAGGTGGCGCTGGGCGATGGGAGGTTCCAGGAGAGCTCTGGTGGCGTTCTAGGCAGGAAAAGGAGGACGGTGGCGAGAAGGCTACGGGCAGGGAGGCGTGGTGATGGGAAAAATGGAGCGAGAAGAGGAGGGGTTTTATAGGCGGTCTCGGGAGGCGCTGGGATGGAAAGACGAGGGAGATCGGGAAGGTGCAGTTTCTGTCTCCATGGATATGGAAAGCTTCAGAACGTGAGAGGAAACAGAGGAAGGAGATGATCTCTTGTTGGGCTACAATAGGAAAGTGCTTAATGGGCCAGCAGGTTTTCCTAATAAAACGATTCCATTCCTATTTTTAAAATTAGGAAACTAAAACAATAAAAAGGAAATCAAATCAATTCGAATCAAGAGTTTTATATACTAAAATTATCAGAAAAATAAAATGTAGATGATAAGCATTATTCCACGGCCAAAATAAAAACTTAAAAAATGTTTTCAGAAAATCCTAAAGGCTTTATTTCTTTTGCAAATAATTTTTAAATAAAACTTTGGTTTTTCTTGGCTCAAATATTTTCAAAATGCCCCTGATTTTGGAGGGTCATTTTCCTCCGCTCTTTCTTGCTTGCAAGAATTTATTTTCGGGTATTTCTCGGGAAGAAAAATAGAGAAGCAAGTGCAAATATTTGAAAGAATTAAATTGCAAAACTCCGTTCAAATTCTTTATAGTTGAAGAAGTCATGTCATCTTCTCTCATTGATTTTAATAGGATGAATTTGAATTTACGGAGAAGGGAAAGTCATTTTATTCCCTCTCATTGAAAAGTTTTTGAAAAGGTTCAAATTTACCTCAAGTTTAATTCACTCAAGCAAACAAACAAACAATTCAATTAATTATATTAACATTCCAAAATTTGGGATGTTACAAACCTACACACTTAAAATGAATCTAGTCCTCGAGATTCAAGAAACTAACAAGAAAAGGTTAGGGTTGGGGTCTTCTAGCAAATGTCTTGGTCGAAAGCGTCGGGGTGCTACCACACTTAAAAACAAGGTCATGGTTCCAATAAACTCAGATATTTCCTCCGGAGGGCTGACAATGTATGTCTCTTCACATATCTTACAATAGCTCCTTCATTAAAGCTCTTCCATCGAAGCATAGAGTTTTCCTCAAAAGCTTGGGTCGGTTCGTCAAAGTTGAAGTTAAATCCGAGACTGGATCTTCTTAGCTGATGGGTCTGTGTCCATTCTAAACAACTATCGAAACACTCATGGTGGTCTACAATTTATGGTTTTCTCCTGCAGAAAACGGGTCTGGTTGAACCTCACCGTATAACCTACGTTTGTAGCGGTTGCTGTAATGGGGTTCCATCGTCCTACCATTTTATGGTTTTATGGCTTATCGCGTCGACACTCTTCTAAGTTTTTCAAGGCTCTCGATTTTCCATCAACATATGATAGTTCATGATAGATGTCTCCGGTATGGGGCCAATCCATCCCGTGCTTGAATCATTACCACATATGTAAATATCGAATCACGTATTTTAACACTTGGGCATACTCACAAGCATTGCAGAATTTCTCTTGTTCTCGAACTGAGTTCGTATAAATCCATGGTTTCTGCATGCCAAACAAAACATCTATCGTTACTTCACCACTCTCAGGTTTTTGCGTAACCTCCTACGAAACGTATGCTGATTGGACTGCTGATTCCTCCAATTTATTCCTTTATCAAGGTTATATCAGTTTCCTTTCAAATTCCTGGGCCTGTGGGTTGTGGCCCAATTCAACACTAGTGCAGCTTTAACTCATCCTTGGAGTAACTCTCTTGTTACACCTCCTTAAATCCAGTAGTACTCTGTTTCTTCATACCATCATATCAAAACAAAACTCCAACTTATTTTGTCCAGCTTCCTTCTATGGCCGTCATGAATAACACGCTTCTTTCTTCATTGATCCTGTGGCTTTATAGAGTACTATGTCCAAAAGAAGTGCACAAGTTTATCCATAAAATCTCATTATTCTCATATCAATCTTTCATTACATCCTTAACCATTTTCGTAAATCCAAATTCCAAAAAGTACTTGTTACAAATGCTGCCACCCACATGATTTGGTATGGTCAGACATTACTTCCACTTTATTTATTTATCCTCCTCGAGGATTCTTGATCCACCGGAATTGTGCGACATGAGCCTTGAAATCTTCAATCTTCTGTTTCGTCATGGTGGTCTTGAGCTTCACCTTCATCATCTCTGCATGCACTTCGCTTAGGTATTCCGAGTATAACGGAGTCTTGCTTCAAGTATTTCTCCGATCTGGCGATGGCTTCCATGGCTGCTTCACGAACGGCATCGAAGAAAGTTGCTTGTGGCACACGTGAGATGAAAAAGTAATGCCCCATCCTCTTTGGGCAAACTCCTTTCAAGCGGTGGAGGTGTACCTCCACATACCAAAGTTCCACTCCTTTTGCATGAAGGGTTAGCCTTTGTAGACTGCATCTCCTTCAAGGTGAATATGCTTCATCATGTCCTTCAGGATCTTGGGTAATCATGATCACTTGTCGTGGTCATGATGGTTTCCGGACCTTTAAGGAAAGACTCGTAAAGGGTCGTCATCTGCGAGTTAATGGAACAGAAATGATGCTCGAAATTAAGGTACTTATCTCCGGGGCATACATTCATATCATCCAAATAGAACTTCAAACTCAATTTCCAATTTCCTGTTTTATGCATCACAACTCACTTTCTTCCATGTTCATCAAAAATATTAATTTCCAAGATAAAACATGGCAACTCCTTAAAGCTTTTCAGCATGGGACATTACAACTTTATTGAGTCATGAACTATTACAAACTCTGAGAAATCTATTACATAACTCAACTCATTGAGCTCATGAAAAGGAAATTGCTTTCTACTACTCTTATTACCCATATCAAAATTCCAACTACTCAACTCCAGCTTTCATCTTGTCGGGACATTTAATAGCATAATGTCCTGCCTCCTTCAGCGAAAACAAATGACTTCCGACATGTCTCGGGCTTCTTTGTGATTATCACGGGCTCCTTGGATTCTTGGCTTCTTTTACGGCATTTACTAGCGTAATGACCTAAATCCTTACACCTGTAACAGGTGATATGACTCAAGTCCTTCTCTGCAAAAATTGTGTTGCTCTCGGGTTGCCTTCCTTTTCTCTTCTGGATTTCTCTGTAATGATCGAGTTTCTATCTCCGGGGTCAAACTTCACTTCGCTGTCGGAAATATCCTGGATACTCCTTTCTTTCCTTGGTGCAATCTTGTGAAAATGTCCTTCTTCCACATGAATAGCAGGCATTGGAGTAAAATCTGTTGAGACCTTCTCCATCCAGGTCTTCAACACTTTCATTCATTACTGGTTCTTCTAGATCTTCCTTGAGGGCTTCTTTCATTCCATCTTCCCCTTGAATAGTTTGTTGCACCGTGGAGTAAATGGGACACTGCACGGGTAGTGGGTGGTTCCTTCACACAGAAGCAAGTCACACAGCTAGTTGGGCATTCCTCACTGGGTGTTTCTCCTCACAATGAGGGCATCCATCCTTGTGTTCCTCCAGGTGTGTCCTATTTCTCCATAAATCTTGCAGCACAAGGTTTACTTCTTGGTGCATCATTGTGCTTCCGGATAAGGCGTGATTTCAACAGTGTATTCTTGAATTCCTCCCAAGTTCTTGCTCCATTAAATCCTGTATGGCTTGGTGCATGTTCCACCAGGTTGCAGCACTTTCAGAAGGTATTGAAGAGCATATTGAACCTCATACTTCCTTGAAACCAAATTGCTCCCGAAGTGATTTTCCATGTTCTGCATCCATAGCTCTGCCTCGGGCTGAGTCTTCGGTCCAGAGAATATCAGTCCAACTTCATTCATCATCTATGGGGTCCAAAAGTTTTGGGATGAGATATGAGAGAGGTGGGGAGGGATATACACACAATACAAACAATAGTTTTTGAAGAAACAAGTTTTATTATTGGGGCTGTCGGAAAAACATCAAACAAAGGACAGCTCACAAATCAGCGCATCTAACGTAAGTGTATAACAAGGGTTTGGTCTTCTAAAGGTCAAATAATTTTTTTTTCAGATCCTTCAAGTCATCGGAGTCTCCAACTGTTGTACTTCAATCCTTCTATTACATGGTGAAATCCTCTTAACTCTGAAGTGGTCATCAGTTTATTCGATATGTAATCCTTCTTGGAGGGTCTTCAGTTGATCCTCCGGGTGATCAAAGGATAAGGGGTATATTCTAACTATTTGGGGTGAGAGGGTCTATTTGATAAAATCAGAAAAGGTGAGAAGTAAGAGTCTTTTTGTAAATAAAGTTTTTGAGATATCCTGCCCTAGGGGATTTTCCGGTTTCTAGGGTCACGTCCTCAGATCAACATGTGCTCGATACCATTTCATGGCGACCCGACCTCGAGACAGTCAAGCCTCGTATTCTTGTGCCATCCACGGATCAGTATCTTTGCACACAGTACATCAATGTATATATCAAAGTGCAATCACATGCATAAATAACGTAGAATTGATATATACCTCATAATACTCAGCGGAAACAATCAAACGGGTGTGGAGTCCCATCAACGCCATCGGCAGGTTGAGTGTAGACCGTAACCCTGTATCGTAACTCTTACTCGTCGAGGAAAATATCTGCAACATGATACGTTGCAGCCGTGTAGGTCAGTACATTGAATGTACCGGCAAGATCACAATAAAAGAACAGATGATAAAACTATACTATATGCAATATGGCTTTGTGGCTCTGTGTCTGAGTTTTGTTTTGCATAAAAGCTAGTTTTATTTTCCCTACATCAAAGGAATAACTGGAGTCTGTACTATGGAGTTTCTGTCATGACATGGTTCCGCCAACCGATGTCTCATAGCCCAAATTCATCATAAGTTGCCCACAATTAAGTTATCAGTCCGGTGTTGAGAGTTCCGAGATAGATCCAAGTCCAGATGCTCAAATTGTCCGTAACCGGGGACACGGCTAATCGATTAGGTTTAAACCCTCTGCAGAGGTTTGTACACTTTACCCGCAAGATTCGATCCCTCTCGTTCGTTCTCGCACTTCAGGGTGTTTGAGAACAAGATGACCAAACATGGTCTTCCAAAGAGTTCCTCTGACCACTGTCCGGTACTCAACCCATCCTACCGTAGTTCTACATCTGCTAGTACCGTCCCAGCCAGAGTCACAACTAAGGTCAACCAAGCCAGAGCCCATAATGACTTGCGGTTGCACAGGTAAGCTTCCGGGCGTGAAGTATTCTTCCGTCTCTTTGAGTCTGGGTGAAGCTTTCCGCAAGATGTCATGGCGCTTCTCCATGCATCCCGCCAACCACTTTGGTTCTCCAGGTGCCCGTCAACCGTCCTTCACCCAGTAGTGTGTATTGAATTCTTGTCTTGAGTCTTGAAGTCTTGAGGCCTTGAAGATGCAGTCCTTGCAGATTCCATCATGGAGTTGTCGTCATTGACGTAGAATCCTCCATTCTCACACCACTCCCGAGTACTCATACCAAACCCCGTCTACTATAGCGTAGCATTAAATAAAATATCGTCCCGGGCTTGGTAACAGGGGGGTGGGTTCCTACCTCATGCATACTACTCAACTACAAGGATTCAATAACACTACTGAGGGGTGGTTGCAAAGATGTCACTAAATGCAATAAAACATAGGCAGGAAAGCATGGTCAAAGTGAACTTGCCTTGTTGACGATCTTCGAAAAAACTAGGGTTTCGTAGTAGCAATCTTCGCACTCCGGAAATTCTACCGAGGCAACCAATAACTATAATAAGCACATAGCATAACATAGCATAACAAAGTAATACACCAAGACCAACAAAGCAAAACCCAAAGGGAAAACTTAAAGAAAAAACAACCCAAAGTTTTCCTACTTCAAATAACAATAAAAATAGTTTTATATAACAAAAATTTCTTAACATCACCTAATCATGGTTTTATGTTAACTAAACAGAAAATATTTCATTAAGCAACTAGGAGCAAAAAGAATTAAATAAAAATCTATTATGAAACTCCCGGAATAAGCAAAACAAGCTTTGATTCAAATCTGATCTAACTCAATTTTATAAATCCAAACATAGACAAATTATATATTTTGGAAACTACAAGAAACTTGTGATCTAACATAAAAAGAATCAGCATCATTGGACTTCTAGATCAAAAGTTATAGGCTAAACAAGAACGGAACTAAATCTGTTACGGAAATAAATCTGAAAACAGCGGAGTTACCTGTCGTGAGGTAGAGATGGCAGGAAGGAGGCAGCGATGTGGAGGCTGCTCAAGGCGAGGTCACCGGCGAGGTGGGGGTGGCGGAGGAGGGTCGGCGTTTAGGGAGGTGGCGCTGGGCGATGGGAGGTTCGGGAGAGCTCTGGTGGCGTTCTAGGCAGGAAAAGGAGGACGGTGGCAAGAAGGCTACGGGCAGGGAGGCGTGGTGATGGGAAAAATGGAGCGAGGAGAGGAGGGGTTTATAGGCGGTCTCGGGAGGCGCTGGGATGGAAAGACGAGGGAGATCGGGAAGGTGGAGTTTCTGTCTCCATGGATATGGAAAGCTTCAGTAACGTGAGAGGAAACAGAGGAAGGAGATGATCTCTTGTTGGGCTAGAATAGGAAAGTGCTTAATGGGCCAGCAGGTTTTCTTAATAAAACGATTCCATTCCTATTTTTAAAATTAGGAAACTAAAACAATAAAAGGAAATCAAATCAATTCGAATCAAGAGTTTTATATACTAAAATTATCAGAAAAATAAAATGTAGATGATAAGCATTATTCCACGGCCAAAATAAAAACTTAAAAAATGTTTTTCAGAAAATCCCTAAAGGCTTTATTTCTTTTTGCAAATAATTTTTAAATAAAACTTTGGTTTTTCTTGGCTCAAATATTTTCAAAAATGCCCCTGATTTTGGAGGGTCATTTTCCTCCGCTCTTTCTTGCTTGCAAGAATTTATTTTCGAGGTATTTCTCGGGAAGAAAAATAGAAAGCAAGTGCAAATATTTGAAAGAATTAAATTGCAAAACTCCGTTCAAATTCTTTATAGTTGAAGAAGTCATGTCATCTTCTCTCATTGATTTTAATAGGATGAATTTGAATTTACCGGAGAAGGGGAAAGTCATTTTATTCCCTCTCATTGAAAAGTTTTTGAAAAGGTTCAAATTTCACTCAAGTTTAATTCACTCGAGCAAACAAACAAACAATTCAATTAATTATATTAACATTCCAAAATTTGGGATGTTACATCAGCACTACTAGTTGGAATAGCTTCTACCCACTTAGTAACGTAATCAACAACAACTAAAATATGTGTATATCCATTAGAGGCAGGAAAAGGTCCCATATAATCAAAGCCCCAAACATCAAATGGTTCAATAACAAGTGAATAATTCATAGGCATTTCTTGACGTCTACTAATATTACCAATTCTTTGACATTCATCACTAGACAAGACAAACATACGGGCATCCTTGAAGAGAGTAGGCCAATAAAAACCAGATTGCAATACCTTATGTGCAGTTCTATCTCCAGCATGGTGTCCTCCATAAGCTTCGGAGTGACACTTGCGTAGGATCTGTTCCTGTTCATGCTCAGGTACACAACGTCTAATAACACCATCTACTCCTTGTTTATAAAGATGTGGGTCATCCCAAAAGTAATGTCTCAAATCATAGAAAAACTTTTTCTTTTGCTGGTATGTGAAACTAGGTGGTATAAATTTAGCGACAAGGTAATTAGCATAATCAGCATACCATGGAGTACTAAGAGAAGTATTTATGACATTTAATTGCTCATCAGGAAAGCTATCATCAATAGGTAGTGGGTCATCAAGAACATTTTCTAACCTAGACAAGTTGTCTGCAACGGGGTTCTCAGCTCCCTTTCTATCAACAATATGCAAATCAAATTCTTGTAGCAGGAGAACCCATCTAATAAGTCTAGGTTTACCATCTTTATTTTCCATCAGATATTTAATAGCAGCATGATCAGTATGAATAGTTACTTTAGAATCAACAATATAAGGTCTGAACTTATCACATGCAAATACAACTGCTAAGAATTATTTTTCAGTAGTAACATAATTTCTTTGAGAATTGTCTAGAGTCTTACTAGCATAATGGATAACATTTAATTTCTTATCAACTCTTTTCCCTAGAACAGCACCTACAGCATAATCACTAGCATCACACATAATTTCAAAGGGTAAATTCCAATCAGGTGGCTGAACAATAGGTGCAGAGATCAATTCTTTCTTAAGTATTTCAAATGCTTCTACACAATCATCATCAAAGACAAATGGTATATCTTTTTGTAATAAATTAGTCGAGGCGAGAAATTTTGAGAAGTCCTTAATGAATCTCCTATAAAATCCGGCGT
This sequence comes from Aegilops longissima, assembly GCA_021605205.1. Lineage (NCBI taxonomy): Eukaryota > Viridiplantae > Streptophyta > Magnoliopsida > Poales > Poaceae > Aegilops > Aegilops longissima. Next base: position 71,451,501 of record CM038682.1, on the reverse strand, counting down.
GACCAAGGAAACTTCTTATACCTTTGATGTCCTTGGGACATGGCATCTTTTCAATAGCATCAACCTTGGCTTTATCAACTTCAATACCTCTTTCGGAAACTTTATGCCCCAAGACAATACCTTCATTAACCATAAAGTGGCACTTTTCCCAATTCAAGACAAGATTAGTTTCTTCACATCTCTGCAAAACTCGATCAAGATTGCTCAAGCAACCATCAAAAGAGGATCCATAGATGGAAAAGTCGTCCATGAAAACCTCACAAATCTTTTCACAAAAGTCAGAGAATATAGCCATCATGCATCTTTGAAAGGTAGCAGGTGCATTACATAAACCAAAAGGCATACGTATATAAGCAAAAGTACCAAAAGGGCATGTAAAAGTAGTCTTTGATTGATCTTTAGCCGACACAGGTATTTGAGAGAAACCAGAGTAACCATCTAGAAAGCAGTAATGTGTATGTTTGCATAATATTTCTAGCATTTGATCAATAAAAGGTAAGGGGTAATGATCTTTCTTAGTAGCTTTATTTAATTTGCGGAAATCAATTACCATCCTATAACCTGTAATAATTATTTGCGGGATCAATTCATCTTTATCATTAGGAACAACAGTGATACCTCCCTTCTTAGGGACACAATGGACAGGACTTACCCACTGACTATCAACAATGGGATAAATTATACCTGCCTCCAGAAGCTTTAGTATCTCTTTTCTTAGCACTTCTTTCATCTTAGGATTAAGCCTTCGTTGATGATCACGAACCGGTTTGGCATCTTCTTCCAAATTTATTTTGTGTTGACATAGAGTGGGACTAATGCCCTTAAGATCATCAAGAGTATATCCAATAGCAGCACGGTGCTTCTTCAGAGTTTTCAATAATCTCTCTTCTTCATGCTCTGAAAGGTTAGCACTGATAATAACATGATATATTTTCTTTTCATCAAGATAAGCATATTTAAGATTATCAGGCAACGGTTTAAGCTCAAACACGGGATCACCCTTGGGTGGAGGAGGATCCCCAAGGATTTCGACAAGCAAATTATGTTTCAGAATAGGTTCCTATTTAAAGAATACTTCATCTATTTCCCTTCTTTCATTCATAAACATATCATTTTCATGGTCTAGCAAATAATGTTCTAGAGGATCACTAGGAGGTACGGCAATAGAAGCAAGACCAATGATTTCATCCTTACTAGGTAATTCTTCTTCACGGTGTTGTTTACTAAATTTAGAGAAATTAAACTCATGAGTCATATCATCCAAGCCAATAGTAACAACATTCTTTTCGCAGTCTATCTTAGCATTGACAGTATTCAAGAAGGGTCTACCAAATATAATTGGACAAAAGCTATCTTGTGGGGAACTTAGAACAAGAAAATCAGCAGGATATTTAATTTTCCCACACAAGACTTCAATATCTCTAACAATTCCCACTGCTAATATAGTATCTCTATTGGCAAGTTTAATTGTGACATCAATATCTTCTAACTCAGCAGGTGCAATTTCATGCTTAATTTCTTTATATAAATCATAAGTTATAACACTAGCACTAGCACCTATATCACATAAGCCATGATAACAATGATCTCCTATTTTAACAGAAATAACAGGCACGCCTACCACAGGTCTATGTTTATCTTTAGCACCAGGTTTAGCAATTCTAGCAGATTCACCACAGAATTGAATAACATGCCCATCAATATTATCAGACAAGAGATCTTTAACAATAGCAATATTAGGTTCTACTTTGACTTGCTCAGGAGGTGTATAAGTTCTGATATTGCTTTTATGAACCACATTTGAAGCTTTAGCATGATCCTTTATTCTAACAGGGAAAGGTGGTTTCTCAACATAAGAGGTAGGAACAATAGGATCATTATAAGTGACAGTCTTTTCTTCAACTTTAATAGGTGCAGCTACTTTTACTTCTATGGGAGGATGATATTTAAACCACTTCTCCTTGGGGAGATCAACATAAGTAGCAAAAGATTCACAGAAAGAGGCTACTATCTCAGATCGAGTCCATATTTAGTGCTAAACTTACGGAAAATATCGGTATCCATCAAACTTAGGTGTCATACCTGACTCCTTACCTTCGTCGAGGTCCCAATCTTCAGAGTTGCATTTAATTCTATCCAATAAATTCCATCTGAATTCAATAGTCTTCATCATAAAAGAGGCAACACAAGAAGTATCGAGCATGGTTTGATTATTATGAGAAAGCCGAGCATAAAAACTTTGAATAATTATTTCTCTCGAGAGCTCATGATTGGGGCATGAATATAACATTGATTTAAGCCTCCCCCAAGCTTGAGCGATGCTTTCTCCTTCGCGAGGCCAAAAATTATATATATAATTACGATCACGATGAACAAGATGCATAGGATAACATTTTTGATGAAATTCCAACTTTAGTCTTTTGTAGTTCCATGATCTCGTATCATCACATAGCCTATACCATGTCAATGCATCTCCCTTCAAAGATAAAGGGAAGACCTTCTTCTTGACAACATCATCGGGTATACCTGCAAGCTTAAATAATCCACAAACCTCATCTCCATATATTAAGTGTTCATCAGGATGCTTGGTTCCATCTCCTGCAAAAGTATTAGCTAGCAGTTTTTCCATCATACTCGAAGGAACTTCAAAAGGAGTTTCATTTTCAATAGGTTCAGTAGGTTGAGGAGAAACTCTTTGCTCTACTGGACGGGGTGAAGATACCCCGAACAAGCCCCTCAGAGGATTACTTTCCATAGTAACAAGTGACAGTAAATTTCAGCACACTATATAAATTTTTCCTTACCAAATTCCACCTACTAAAGGCACTTCACTCCCCGGCAACGGCGCCAGAAAAGAGTCTTGATGACCCACAAGTATAGGGGATCTATCGTAGTCCTTTTGATAAGTAAGAGTGTCGAACCCAACGAAGAGCAGAAGGAAATGATAAGCAGTTTTCAGCAAGGTATTCTCTGCAAGCACTGAAACAAGTGGTAACAGATAGTTGTGTGATAGGATAATTTGTAACGAGCAACAAGTAATCAAAGTAAATAAGGTGCAGCAAGGTGGCCCAATCCTTTTTGTAGCAAAGGACAAGCCTGGACAAACTCTTATAATAGGAAAAGAGCTCCCGAGGACACATGGGAATATCGTCAAGCTAGTTTTCATCACGTTCATATGATTCACGTTCGGTACTTTGATAATTTGGTATGTGGGTGGACCGGTGCTTGGGTGCTGGTCTTACTTGAACAAACATCCCACTTATGATTAACCTCTATTGCAAGCATCCGCAACTACAACAAAACTATTAAGGTAAACCTAACCATAGCATGAAACATATGGATCCAAATCAGCCCCTTACGAAGCAACGCATAAACTAGGGTTTAAGCTTCTGTCACTCTAGCAACCCATCATCTACTTATTACTTCCCAATGCCTTCCTCTAGGCCCAAATAATGGTGAAGTGTTATGTAGTCGACGTTCACAGAACACCACTAGAGGCTAGACAACATATATCTCATCAAAATATCGAACGAATACCAAATTCACATTACTACTAATAGCAAGACTTCTCCCATGTCCTCAGGAACAAACGTAACTACTCACAAAGCATATTCATGTTCATAATCATAGGGGTATTAATATGCATATAGGATCTGAACATATGATCTTCCACCAAATAAACCAACTAGCATCAACTACAAGGAGTAATCAACAGTACTAGCAACCTACTAGTACCAATCCCGGACTTGGAGACAAGAATTGGATACAAGAGATGAACTAGGGTTTTGAGAGGAGATGGTGCTGGTGACGATGTTGATGGAGATTGCCCTCTCCCGATGAGAGGAGCGTTGGTGATGACGCTGACGATGATTTTCTCCTCCCGGAGGGAAGTGTCCCCGGCAGAACAGCTCTGCCGGAGCCCTAGATTAGTTCCGCCTCGTGGCGGCGGAGTTTCGTCCCGAAAGGTTGCTTCTGATTTTTTTCTCGACGAAAGACCTCATATAGCGAAGATGGGCATCGAGAGAGCCACGGGGGCCCACAAGGTAGGGGGCGCCCTAGGAGGGCTTGCCCCACCCTCGTGGACAGGGTATGGGCCCCCTGGCCTTCATCTTTGGCAAGGATTTTTTATTATTTATTATAAGATATTCCGTGGAGTTTCAGGACTTTTGGAGTTGTGCAGAATAGGTCTCTAATATTTGCTCCTTTTCCAGCCGAATTCCAGCTGCGGCATTCTCCTCCTTATGTAAACCTTGTAAAATAAGAGAGAATAGGCATAAGTATTGTGACATAACGTGTAATAACAACCCATAATGCAATAAATATCAATATAAAAGCATGATGCTAAATGGACGTATCATCAAGCACCTCAGTAGAGAAAGCCGAAAAATGACTGTGTTGATGCAGCGAGAGCTGGTCAACCGCTTGATGACTTATTGGAATCTTCGCGATTTCCTCCGTATTATATGAAGGGCCTTTTTTAGGTCATAAATGTAACGCACCATATTGGAATAAGCCGTGTACATACCAGGGGCTATATCGTAGTCCCACCATAAAACTCCTATGGCTAAGTGAAAGTGTTAACGCCCTATAGTCTGATTGCCCAGTTCACCGCATTGGCACCTCCTTACTGGACCAAGACGTTGGGTTAAGAATGATCAATTGCTTTTCCGAACACCCCCGTACTTTATATGAGGGGGCTGAAGCCGATGACTGGAAAACTTTCAGATTAAAACAAAAACGGCCACACAGGAGGAACAAAAGTTTTAGGCGAAACTACAAAAATAGCCTTATTATAATATTGTCTTTACAAATTTGCATACATTTCACTCGAATATCATGTTTTTCAAGCATTGACACTCTATCAAGCGGGCACCCTCCTGGACATCCTCGAAATAATGCTCTGGTGCATGATGGTCCTTGCCCTTGGGTGGACCCTTCGTTGTAATATCCGTGGCCTTCATCTTCGCCCAATATGTCTTGACACGGGCAAGGGCCATCCGTGCACCTTCAATGCACGCTGACCGCTTAACGATGAGGATACGCAACACCGCATCAGCAAGTCGCCGCACCAAACCAAAATAACTATCCAGAACTGGCTCGTTTGGCCACAGTCCGACCACGGCGTCCTTTATGGCAGAACCGGGCAGTCTTTGGAGCTCGGCCCATTGGATCATCTGTTCGTTCAGCAGCAGTGGGCGTTTCGACGCACCGAATTGTGACCAGAAAAGCTTCTCCATTGCATGCCCTTCTTGCGTTTGATAGAATTGGGCCGCATCGGAAGCACTCTTCGGCAAGTCCAATAACACGTTTGGAGAACTCCACACTTGATTAGGTGGAGCATAATCCGGATCGCCAAACTTAGTTTGCAATAAAAAGGGCTTACTAACCGCGATCTCCCCAGCTTGTCGGATCTCCTCCCGGGCCGCTCTAGATTCGAACCGTGCTTCCATCGCCTCTCGTAAGGCCTTGTCAAGATCAACCATTTTGGCTTTATTATCCTTCTCGAGGAACTCACAGCGGCTAGCAGCATCCTTTAGCTCACGCACTATCATGGATATTCTCTCCTCGCATTGGCGCTGAGCAGCCTGTTCGGCCTTTAACTCGGCAGACGCCTTTTCGGCAACCACATTATCAACCCGGGCCTGCTCCTTGGCCCGGGCCAGCTCAGCCTGAAGGATCTCAACCGCGGCGGCACCATCTGCAGTCATGCATATCTCAGTGTACAATATTTCGGGTAATGCTTAAATTAGAAAGCATGTGCTTGTAAGGACTGCCCCAAAAACATACCTTGTGACTCGTCAAAACGCCTGTTGATAAGTGTAAGGTGATCTTCCACCACATCAAGCTTCTGCTCCAGATCGGCAACTCCTGTAGTCCGGGCGGACGTCAGGGAGGTGACAGCCTGCGTTTCAATTCGTCATATTATTTCCTGGACATATCTTTTTTGATCCTTTGATCGCCTCCCTCGGGAAGCCCATCCGAGTCACAGGGGCTACTACCTATACACAGGTGCAGTTTGTGAATAAAACACAATAAAAAATACTAAAGTACAAACCTCGAAGCCTCTTAGCAGGCTCGCACAGGATTCATTCAATCCTCTTTTCGTGGACAGAACCTTTTCAATCACTGTACCTATCAAGGTACGATGTTCCTCTGAGACGGATGCTTGTCGCAGCATGTTCGTCAATATATCCGGCGCTTCTGGACCTCCAGAAGCTGCTATATGAGTAAGGCCTCCCTTTGAAGGGATCTTTTTATCTGTCCCCAGAGTCGTCTCCGGCTATAGACCGGACAGTCCGGGGCCTTTATTGTTGGCCCCCGGACCCTGGGCTACCGAAGTATCACCTTTGGGTAGTGTCTTCATCACCCCACGCACAACTTGTTGATCAGGAGAGATCCTCCGGGATGACACCTCAAATTCGTCCGCCTTATGGGGCGAGGAGACCGGTGGAGGTGTCTCGCTTTCCATCATCTCCGGAAGAAGATCTCCCGAGGAAGAGGAATGGTGAAGAAGACTATTTGCCGAGCTGCAGAAACATATATTCTAGATGTTACCTTGGTAACAGGAAATGAATGGGATATGATTACAAACATCCTTGTTCACTTACGATTCGGCTAGAGGCTTCTTCTCATCGTGGGACGGTGCGAATACGCCATCCTCCAAGCCCGAGCCGCCCGACTGAGGCACCTTGCCTCGCTTAGAAGCCCTTTCCTCCCAATCTTCGGAGGCAACCCTTTTCTTACCCTGGGGGAAAGAGACTTTGACTAATTTTGTCTTCGTACGATGGAATTTTGATTCCCCTAGACGCAATGTCTAATATACCATCGGGATGGAGGCCGCTTTTAGTCCTCCCGCTTTCTGCCTTGTCCTCCTCCATATGCATCTGGTATGGTGCCCGGGCCAGCATCCTTGTTAGTACAGGATCCGCTGAGTCTTCGGGAAGGGGGGCCGAACACCTAATTCGCTCCGCTTTCTTTATCCAGCCCTGGAAAAAGATAAGTTTTACTTAGTATTGCGGTGCAGCATACATAACTACAAAGTGTTCGGGAGTTGAGCGCTTACCGAGGTATCTGGATGGTTGCAGTCGAGGCCGATGTCCTTGGTGGTGTTCGGCCACTGTTTTCGTTTCCCGAAAAATGACTTCCACATCCCTTTGTGCGTTGTGCCGAAGAAGTGTTGGAAGGTTCGTGGTCCTTCCGGGTTGAACTCCCACATGCGGAGAGGCCTACACTGGCATGGCAGGACTCGGCGGACTAGCATTATTTGAATCACGTTGACAAGATCGATGTCCTTCTCAAGGAGGGTTCGGATGCGGCTCTGTAGAGTCTACACTTCATCAAATGATCCCCAGTCCAGCCCCTTATTAATCCATGATGCAAGTTGTAGCGGAGGCCGAGCGGAATCTTGGTATAGCTGCCCACTTGGTACCGCAGGGTTCTGTGACGTAAAACCACTCCCGCTACCATTGGTTGGAAGTTTCAGTGAAAGAGCCTTTTGGCCAGAGAGTATTGGTGAGCTTGCTCACTATAGCACCGCCGCACTCCGCCTGTTTCCCATCGACCACATTCGGCTTCACACTGAAGGTCTTGAGCCATAAGCCGAAGTGTGGGGGAATTCGAAGGAAGGCCTCACACGTGATGATAAACGCCGAGACGTGGTGGAAAGAATCTAGGGCCAAATTGTGAAAATATAGTCCGTAATAAAACATGAGCCCCCGGACGAAGGGGTGAAGAGCGAACCCTAGCCCTCGGAGGAAGTGAAAGATGAATACGACCCTCTCGCCGGATCTGGGAGTCGGAATAACCTGTCCTTGAGCAAGAAGCGTGTGGGGGATCTCCGCGGTTAGGTATCTGGCCACCGGAGCTTCGCAATGTCCTCCTCCGTAACAGAGGAAGCCACCCATTGGCCCTGTGGGTCGTGTCCGGACATGATTGGGAAGCTTGAAGCAATGAAGTTGAACCTTGGGTGCTAGAACTCGAGGTTGGGAAGGCCGAGGAGAGGTTTGGCATGAAAAGAAGACCCTTGGCTCCTTTATAAAGGCAACGGGTATCGAACGCCTCCTCCTAAGCCTGAAAACCTGCCTATTCTTAAGGAATCTTCCCAGTGGAACGATTGGGTTACCCACGCTCGTATTAATGGGAATCCCGCGATAAGGGGACACGATCTCAGCTTCAACAAGACGTGCCATTAAAAACTACGCCTCAAAAAGTGGAACGACAGGACAAGAAATGGTTCGAAGTAAAGACCGGACAAGCGTGATGTCATGTTACAAAAAGTGGTCAGCAGATTAGACTTGTGAAATTTATACTCTCTACGGCTGTGTGTGTGGTACTTATGTTGCAGATCGGAACACGATCGTTGCGTCTGAAGACTATCATGGAGTATTCGGAAAGAGGAACCCGCCTTGCAATGCCGAAGACAATCTGCACGCCAGACACCTCGTCAATGAAGCCTAGTTTAGAGGCTACTGAGGGAGTCCTGCACAAAGGGGTCCTCGGGCGTCCGACCTATTATACATGGGCTGGACTGATGGGCTGTGAAGATACAAAGACCGAAGACTCTACCCGTGTCCGGATGGGACTCTCCTTGGCGTGGAAGGCAAGCCTGGCGGCTAAATATGAAGATTCCTTTCTCTGTAACCGACCTTGTGTAACCCTAGATCCCTCCGGTATCTATATAAACCAGAGGGTTTAGTCCGTAGAGGAGGGACATATATACAATCATAGTCAGACATGCTAGACTTCTAGGGTTTTAGCCATTACGATCTCGTGTAGATCAACTCTTGTAATACTCATATTCATCAAGATCAAACAAGCAGGAAGTAGGGTATTACCTCCATAGAGAGGGCCTGAACCTGGGTAAACATCGTGTCCCCCGTCTCCTGTTACCATCGACCTTAGATGCACAGTTCGGGACCCCCTACCCGAGATCCGCCGGTTTTGACATTGACAGCCATCATCGCCATGAAGGCCAAGGACCAGAGGGAGAACCTCTCCCCATCTAGGGGGGAGGCCATGGAGGAGGAAGCATAAGGGGGAGAACCTCTCCTCCTCTCTCTCTTGGTGGTGCCGGAGTGCCATCGGGAGGGGAATCATCGCCGCAGTGATCGTCTTCATCAACATCACCACCATCATCACCATCCTCATCTCTTTTACGCGGTCCACTCTCCCGCACCCCGCTGTAATCCCTACTTGAACATGGTTCTTTATGCCACATATTATGATCCAATGATGTGTTGCCATCCTATGATGTTTTGAGTAGATATCCTTTGTCCTTGGGTTGATTGATGATATAGATTGGTATGAGTTGTATTTTTATTTTGGAGCTGTCCTATTGTGCCCTCCGTGTCGCGCAAGCGTGAGGGATTCCCGCTGTAGGGTGTTGCAATACGTTCATGATTCGTTTATAGTGGGTTGCTTGAGTGACAGAAGCATAAATCCGAGTAAGGGGGGTTGTTACGTATGGGATAAAGGGGACTTGATGCTTTAATGCTATGGTTGGGTTTTACCTTAATGATATTTAGTAGTTGCGGATGCTTGCTAGAGTTCCAATCATAAGTGCATATGATCCAAGAAGAGAAAGTATGTTAGCTTATGCATCTCCCTCATGTGAAATTGCAATGACGACCACCGGTCTTGTTAACAATTGCCTAGGACAATTCCGCACACCGATCCATCATTATTCCACACTCGCTATTTATAATATTTAGTAATATATTCTAACTTTATGATAACAGCACCTACTTTTATATTTTAGCTCTCCGATATCATGCAAATTTATCCTCTTCATACCCACAACGTAGTTTTATTTCTCGTTTCTAGTTGGAAGCAAACGTTCAGTGTACGTAGAGTCGTATCAGTGGCAGATAGGACTTGAGAGAATATTGATTTTACCTTTAGCTACTTGTGGGCTCGACACTCCATACTTATCACTTCCACCTTTGGTAATTGCTATGATGATTCCCTGCACTTGGGGATTATCAAGCTCCTTTCTAGCGCCGTTGCCGGGGAGCAATAGCGTGGGGTTGATATTCTTGTGTGTGCTTGTTTGCTTTCTCCACTAAGTAGATTTTGTTTTTCCTTTTTGTTTCTGTTTAGTTGTGGGTGAAACATACAAAAAAAATTAAAGAATGAAAATTCAATTTTTTTTACTTGCCTATCATGCCTAAAAAGCTTTTCAAAAAGAGAAGTGATTGGAAAGTTATGCATTGAAGAAGTGAGGGTCGACCTTGAGCACTTGTGTTCATGCTCACAGAAACAATGTAGAATTTTTCATGGAAGTTTCTATGTAAATAATTATCCCCTTGTGTATATCCATTGTCTTATAAAAATAATGTGCCAAGCATTGGTTTTAGGATGATTAGATTGCTTGTTTACTATGTGCAGTACAAAAACAGAAACTTTGGCTGTAGTGCGTGAATTTACATTTTTTTACTGGAAAGTCAAATGGGTCTGAAACTTTTTGCACATTAATTATGTACAATTTTTTTAAATTTTCATATTTGTTTAGAATTGTTTGGAGTTACAGAAGTTTACTAAACTCTCAGATTACTATAGACTGTCCTGTTTTTGGCAGATTCTATTTTTCGTGTGTTGTTTGCTTATTTTGATGAATCTATGGCTAGTATCGGGGGTTATGAACCATAGAGACGTTGGAATGCAGTAGGTTTAACACCAATATAAATAAAGAATGAGTTCATTACAGTACCTTAAAGTGGTAGTTTGCTTTATAACACTAACGGATCTCACAAAGTTTTTGTTTAAGTTTTGTGTGGATGAAGTGTTCGAAGATCGAGTTGCTATCAATATGAGAAGAATAACGAGAGACAAGAGTTCAAGCTTTGGGATGCCCAAGGCACCCCAAGTAAATATTTCAAAGGATACTCAAGCATCTAAGCTTGGGGATGCCCCGGTTGGCATCCCATCTTTCTTCTTCAACAAATATCGGTATACCTCGATTTTTGTTTTGTTCACATGATTTGTGTCCTTTGTGTTTTTGTTTTTCCTTTAAGAACCATGCTAGCATGAAATAGCCCTTCATTGATTTATATAATACTTCATGTGCTTCACTTATATCTTTTAAGTATGATCTTATAGAATTGCTCTTTGTGCTTCGCTTACATCTTTTGAGTATGGTTTTATAGAATGCTTCTTGTGCTTCACTTACATATTTTGAGCTTGGATATTGGTTAGTCTATATTAATTGTAGAATGCTCCAAGAAATTCATTTATATCTTTTGGAGTATGAATAATACTATCATCTAAAGTGGGTTTGGAAAAGTGCCAACTTTAGGAATTAGTGATCCCACTATTCCGAATGAGAAGAATTTTGCTTATGTGGAGAGTAGAAAAATTTATATGCTTGTAGATCATGAAAAGAATGCTTTATGTGATGGTTATATTGTTGAATTCATTCATGATGCTACTGAAAATTATTACGAGGGAGGAATATATGCTTGTAGGAGTAGCAATAATACCAAGTTTCCTCTCTATGTGATTAAAGTTTTGAAGTTATACTTGTTTTGCCTTCCTATGCTAGTTGATTCCTGTTCCTATGAATTGTGTGATCACAAAATCCTTAGGCATAGGAAGTGGGTTAGATTTAAATGTGCTAGTCAAATTCTTCATGATGCTCTCTTTATGTTTCAATTCATATCTTTTATGTGAGCATCATTGAAATCATCATGCCTAGCTAAAAGGCATTAAAGAAAAGCGCTTGTTGGGAGACAACCCAATATTTACCTGCTACCTCTTGAGCTTGCGTTGGTTTTTCCCTTGAAGAGGAAAGGGTGATGCAACAAAGTAGCGTAAGTGTTTCCCTCAATTTTTGAGAACCAAGGTATCAATCCAGTAGGAGACTACACACAAGTCGCCTCGTACCTACACAAACAAATAAGAACCTTGCAACCAACGCGATAAAGGGGTTGTCAATCCCTTCACGGCCACTTGCAAAACTGAGATCTGATAAAGATAATAAGATAAATATTTTTGGTATTTTTACGATATAGATTGAAAGTAAAGATTGCTAAGTAAAAATAGATTGGAAACTTATATGATGGAGAATAGACCCTCGGGCCATAGTTTTCACTAGTGGCTTCTCTAAAGATAGCATAAGTATTACGGTGGGTGAACAAATTACTATCGAGCAATTGATAAAAAAGTGCATAATTATGAGAATATATAGGCATGATCATGTATATAGGCATCACGTCCGCGACAAGTAGACCAAAACGATTCTGCATCAAACTTCTCATAGTATTCAATGCACTTTTTATGAAAGTTTTTATTATATCCAACTTGGATGCCTATTATATTATGACTAATTTTATAGCCAAAGAAAATTACCATGCTGTTATATAGGACTCTCAAAATAATATAAGTGAAGCATGATAGATCAACAATTTCTATAAAATAAAACCACCACCGTGCTCTAAAAGATATAAGTGAAGCACTAGAGCAAAATTTATCTAGCTCAAAAGATATAAGTGAAGGACATAGAGTATTCTAATAAATTCCGATTCATGTGTGTCTCTCCCAGAAGGTGTGTACAGCAAGGATGATTGTGGTAAACTAAAAAGAAAAGACTCAAATCATACAAGACGCTCCAAGCAAAACACATATCATGTGGTGAATAAAAATATAGCATCAAGTAAAGTTACCGATGGACGAAGATGAAAGAGGGGATGCCTTCCAGGGCATCCCCAAGCTTAGGATTTTGGTTTTCCTTGAATTTTACCTTGGGGTGCCTTGGGCATCCCCAAGCTTAGGCTCTTGCCACTCCTTATTCCATAATCCATCAAATCTTTACCCAAAACTTGAAAACTTCACAACACAAAACTCAATAGAAAATCTCATGAGCTCCGTTAGCGAAATAAAACAAACCACCACTTTAAGGTACTGTAATTAACTCATTATTTATTTATATTGGTGTTAAACCTACTGTATTACAACTTCTCTATGGTTCATAACCTCCGATACTAGCCATAGATTCATCAAAATAAGCAAACAACACACGAAAAACAGAATCTGTCAAAAACAGAACAGTCTATAGTAATATGTATCTAACGCAAACTTCTGTAACACAGAAAAATCTACCAAAATAGGAATACCTAGATAATTTGTTTATTGATTTACTTCAATTGGAATCAGTATTTTATCACGTTCTGGTGATTTTTAACAATTGTTTTCGTGAGCAGAAAGTTTCTGACTTTTTCAGCAAGATAAAAAACTATCATCCAAGAAGATCCTATAGGTTTGACATGGCACAAACACTATTTAAAACATAAAAACACATATAACCAGAGGATATATCAAATATTTATTACTAAACATAACCAAAAGCAAGGAACAAAAATAAA